>OZ012741.1:568181080-569423580 GCA_963859935.3 Lathyrus sativus
ATTTCAGTCAGTACCATTTTAGTATGAACAACAAATTTTTTGGGACGAGGAGTTTTACCAAAGGCATTTATCTGGCTATGAGAACTCTGGTCTGGGTCAACTGGAGGGGTTGCCCCATCATCAGCAATAGTTGTATTTTGAGTAGTAGTTGTATTTGGAGTAGTTCTAAATCAATCATTTTGCCAATCTCTATATTTCCTCCATCCATTGTCTCCTCTTCCCCAATCCCATCAAGGAACATGTTAATATCAATAAGATCATTCAGGGTTGGAGTCAATGAAGAATCTTGAAAAGACATGTGTCGCGGTGAAATTTGGATACCAAACTATTGATTAGTTTGAATCTTTAATTCAATTTGCAACCGAACTTTGATTTGTCCAAAGGAAGGGATAAAGATCGAAATTCCCACAATGCAATGCAAATGCAAGGTTTAGAGAGTTATAGGTTCGGGGGTTGGTTAAACTTAGGGAAGGTGCTATCATCCTAAGTTTCTGTAGTACTCTACAGGAACCTCTTGTTTTATGTTTGTTTATTGCTAAGTGTTATCTGCTTAAAGGTTGAAGGACCTAGGGGTTTATTTCTAAGTATACTCGATAAGATGTCACATCTTATGCCTATATATCCTTACGGGAGTGGAATCAGAGTATCTGTAGTTCCCCTAAAGGGTTTGAGGAGCTCTTTGACTGTGGTCAAAGTTCCTACGGGTTTAGGGTAGTTGATTGATTGATTTTAGGAGAAGGAGATGAGTTGTCATTTGAAGGGAGATTTAACTGCCACAAGTGTAAGAAAATAGTCTTTGCATCGTCTTAAGAGAAGGGCCCAAGTACTCGGATATTGATCGACGATGTACGCCTCTATCTCTCTTAAGGAAAAGTCCATACGGTATTGATTGTATTATTGTGGGGTGGAGATTCTATCTCGCTTAAGATGATTAACATCTATTTCTCTATTGTGTTTGAATGTTTGTGTTGAGTTGATTGTTTTCCTATGTTGTAAAAGATAACGGTCCTTCCTATGGGGTAGGATCTATCTTAATTGATTAACTTGAATGGAATCAAGGATCATGCGGGAGAATGATGCAAATGATGTGCACTACACACAAGTGTTGACTTATGTGTAGGTTTTTCCTTTAGACGAAATGCGATGCGAGAATATAAACACGATAATGTAAATTGCTGTAAAATAACTTGCAGGAAATGATAAAGGCGAATAATTAAATCCATACACAGACGCATGAAAGCGCTAAGGTGTGTGAGAGTGAATTATGAACAGAGTGTGAGCGTAATGGAGTCGTGCGCGACTGATTTTATGCGAAGTTGATTTATTTTAAGCGGGAAATTAGTTTTGGCTGGGTTGATTTTAGGTGGGGTCAACTATAAATTAAATTCTAAGTTTTAAATAAAATGCTGCAATGATCTTAACCATAAAGACTTGATTGAAATGGTTATTTTTATTATGGCCTTTTATTAAAAGTTGAATTAAATTAATATTGATTTTATTAAAAAGTTGATTAAATACTAGGGATTTGTTATTAATTAAATAAGCTTGACAAAGAGGTGTGATCTATTTATAAAAAATTATTAGTGGACAAATACTTATTTTTCTTTAAAAAGTTATTAAGTTGAGAAAGTTAATTTAATTGGCAAACTATACTAATAGGAATTGATAGGATTTAAAAAAAGTTTTTATTTTAGCTATTAAGATAAAAAAAGAAAGGGTGATTAAATTGAGACAAAATAAATAATTAGATAGAGTGATTTATTTAAAGATTAATTAAATAGATAGTTAAGAGGATAAAACTGATTTTAATTAAAGATTTAATAATTTATTTAGAAAAAGGAGATTAATTAATTAAATTAATTTAATTTAAAAAAACCGGTTGGGATGATTGTTTGTCGTGAGTGTGGTTACGCTTGGTGTCGTGTGTGTGTGAAGGATTGTAGCAAATACATAGACAAAAAAATGAATGCAGAGAAAGAAACCCTAGGCCCCTTTCGTCTTCCCCAAATTGGATCTCCGGTACCCTCATCTTCCTCCTTTCTCTCTCAATCGCGACCTATTTTTTCTCTTTCACAACTCCTTCCATGTTTCGAACCTGAGATCAAAACCAGAAGCATCAATAGATTAATAACATAGATAAGCATAGGGAGTTACCGAAGATCTGGGTGACGACGGTGGGATCGAGCGGAGTTTGTGGACGAAAAATGTTGATTCGCGATGGCGTGGCGATTTCCGGCGGCCAAGAGGCTTTGACGGAGGCGGACTCACGGTGAAGTTTAAGCAATCAATGAGTTCTTGCTTCCTTGCGATTTTTAGGGTTTCTTACGGTTTGTGATTGTCGTGGATTTTTCTCCTTCTCTTCTTCATCTCCGAAGCCTTCTTTATATAGGCTCCAAGTGAGATTAAACACCATGATTGTGTGATTGGATTTCCGCTTTGGTTTAGGCAATGTGTTGTACCCCAAAATTTGACCGACCTCTCTGGCTTGTGTTTTATTTCATTGCATTAGCATATCACATTGCATAAGCATACCCCAATTTTTCCTACATAGTATATTGTTTTCATCTGTGCATCTATCCACCAACTACTGTTCGAGGGATTGAAGATTTAGATCATTTTGTCCCACGATTCCATGGTTTATGGGTCAAAATTGTTACAAGAATAAATTGAGGTTCATCTGAGGTTTGAGTGTGTGCATTTGCCTCTAATATAACCTTGGTTAGGCAAGTCTTGTTTAGGCAATATGGTTTGAGTCTTCATTTGAAGGTTTATTTGCTCAAGGTGTCTATGAAGGAGTCAAGTTTTCAAGAGGTATTTAATTCAGTTGTTTCATGATCAAAGACTGACATGATCCATCATATATTAGGATATTGTTCAATAAAGCTCAGGGTGATGTTTTTGGCCCGTCATGACTCAAAGTGGAAAAGTTGGGATGAATTCATGTTGATTCAATAATACGTTCAAAGTTAAAGGTCGATTCGAGTTTGAATATTTATTTCTCAAAGATTGATTTGTGGATTATTTCAAAGCTTCATTCAATTTAAATGAAGAACTCAAGAAGGGTGTGGTTTGACTAATGAAGATTTTGGAATGACATGGAAACTTCAAGTCAATGATCAACAGTTCAAGGATTTTTCATTAATTTAAAGCATGATTCAAATAACAAAGTGGATGTGAAAATTCAAAGTTCAAAGCCCATCTTTACAAGAGAAAGATACATGAAAGTTACATCATAATTTAATTTCCTAATCATTTTTCATATGACCCACAAATTCTAGCAATACGCAGCCATCCAAAGCGTCGGTAAAGGAAGAAAGCAAGAGCCAAGTTTCTAGTCAAGGTGAGGAGATCTCAAACAGCACAACAAACTGTTACTCCAATCTCTGGGTCTGTAGGTTCAAGTACATCAGCAGGTCTTAACATGGCTGAAGCTTTGGTGCAAACTCCATATCGAGCTCAGTCAACTCCCCAGGTTTCGGTCAAAACCCAGAGGCTTGAAGAACTTGCTCTTAAGAAGGCAAGACAGTTGATTCTAGTGACACCATCCTTGCCTAAGGCTTTAGTTAATAACTCTGAAAAAACCAAAACCAAAGACAGCACTCAAAAATGCTGAGATGAATATGGCTGCCAAGAGTGTGCCACAGCAACCTTCTGCATTGCATATTGTTAACCATTCTGTTCGCAGTGGAAATGCCAAAGGTGATGCTCCAAAGACATCGGGGAAGTTTACTGATCTTAAGTCTGTTGTGTGGGAAAATGGTGTTTCTGCAACGGCAAAGGAAGCCTGCTCCTGGTTTCAAGGCGAAGTCTTTATTAGAAATTCAACAGGAAGAGCAGAAAAAGGCACAAACCGAGCTACTCAAGCCTTCAATTCGTGTGACTTGTACGACCAATACCATCCTGCAAAACCATACAAAACAAGGCCATAATTTTCATCACTTTACACAAAGAAAAAGAAATCAAAACTTGCAAGAAAGTGAAGAGAAATGACAGCTTCCCAACACCGTACCGCGCGTACCGAAAGCCACCATAGCCCGCGTACGATTCAAAAAAACTATCAGCTGCCTTTACCTTCACCTCATGTCTTTGAAGCCAACAAAAGTCACCAAGCTGCCACTCACTATGATACACGCGCCGTAACCCCGACTTGAATTTGCAACATAGAAAAACACTGCTCACGAGCTCCTTGCGTTAGCTACCTGTCGAAAATGAAAAGATTTATGAAAGTAGGGTGATTCACAAAACTCAACAAATTGTTACGACGCTCACGCCGTTGCCGCAGCTTCAAAACAAACCATTCACACACCAACAAAACCGCAGTGTTCGTAATGTCGTGCAAAGCCACATAACCTCATCTGCAACATGAACAAAAGATGCCACAATCATATGGGAATGTTCTTCAATTTGAGAATGGTTATGTAGTTGAGACTGTTGTGGAAGGAAATGAGATGGGAGTTATCCCTTATCGGATCCGCGTCTCTGAAGAGGATGGTGAACTCTTTGCTGTTGATAAAACTAATAGCAACATTGTTCGAATTACCCACCCATTATCTCAGTATAGTAGAGGAAGATTGGTAGCTGGGTCGTTTCAGGGCTACACTGATCATGTCGATGGAAAGCCTAGTGGTGCTCGGTTTAATCATCCCAAAGGCATTACTATGGATGATAAAGGGAATGTTTATGTTGCTGATACTCAGAATCTTGCAATTAGAAAGATTGGAGATGCTGGCGTCACAACCATCGCTGGAGGAAAGTCAAATGTTGCTGGCTACAGGGATGGGCCTAGTGAGGATGCTAAGTTCTCAAATGATTTCGACGTGGTTTATGTTCATCCAACCTGTTCATTGCTGGTCATTGATAGAGGGAATGTTGCTCTTCGACAAATTATTCTTGACCAGGACGACTGTGATTACCAATCTAGTTCAATTTCCAGCACAGATATCCTTACCGTCGTTGGTGCGGTTTTGGTTGGATATGCTACATGCATGCTTTAGCAGGGATTTGGATCCTCTTTCTTCTCAAAAACAAGACACTCGAGAGGAGAGTTTAAAGGGCAACCAAGCAACGAGAAACACATGCCAATCTCGGACAGCAGTAAAGAAGATCCCGGATGGCCATCTTTTGGACAACTTATTGCCGATCTTTCTAAGCTATCCTTTGAAGCATTGGCTAGCACATTCACTCAATTCATACCATCACATTTCAAATCTAACAGCGTGAACAGAGGACTAACACCGCTCAAGGATCGCCTCGTGATGCCGGAAGACGAAGTCAAGTCTCCATTAGTCAATAAAAAAAAACCCGCTATTTCACTCCCTTCCCAGAATTTCAGTTCATCACCAACAACTACAAAAAAGAGTGAAATTCTATAAAAAGATGGTTGTATCACAAGTGTGTTCTTCTGTGGACGCAATTAGGGCATTTCTTGAACATTTTGTTGATCCAATGCTGCCAGAAAAACCTTCTATTCAAGACGATCCTCCTCTATCTCAACAACAGAAAATTGCAAACCAGGTTCATTCTGTTGTGTTACTGTACAACTATTACCACAGAAAGCAGAATCCAGACCTATCATATGTAGGATTTAGGGAGTTTTGTAAGTTGATTGTTGATATGAGACCGGCTTTGTTGCCATATATGAAATTCACGGCAAAGCCTAATGAAACTGACCTCGTTGATGTGGAGGAGCAGTTGTCGTTAACTGGAAAAGCGATCACGAGTTCTTATGATATATGTACGATTTTAAACCCGTCGAGAAGTGTTCCTAACGTAGAGGGATGGCCAATTTCAAAAGTTGCGGTACTTTTAGTTGATAGTAAGGAGAACTGTTTCTTGCGTTTTTGTTCCACAACTGGTGGAGTGTGGTCGTTGATTGAAAAAGATGTGGATACCTCCGGTCAAATTTCTGAGGTTACAAGAGATGTCAAATCTACATACCAAAAGAGAAGAGTCATTAAGAAGCCCTCAAAAGATGGATTAAATGAAGGTAGGATTTTGGAAGTTGGATATTCGGCTGTTAAGGAAGCTGCGGGAACAGGTGTCAATAGTATTGATATAATGCTTTTGAAAAGTTACACTGTGTATTCCCAGAGCAAAGAGAAGACAGCTTCACGATTTTATATAATGAAGTGCTCAAAGTTGATTAGTGAGGGGTTTATTCAAGTTCCTATCATAGATTTAGTTAAAAGCTTCCAAGGTCCTTTGGTGAAAAGAAGTTCTAGCAGTTGGATGGTCACCCCAGTCGTCAAGCACTTCCACATGCTCCCTTATTCCGAAATAATCTCAGAATGGATTTCTAGCGAAACTTTCTCAAATAGTTTGCAAGATTCAAAGCCAGCAGAGAAACAACTCCTAACGCGTGGAGTGACAGAATCACGTGTAAGTAATGAGGACATGTCTTTTGGTCTTGATAACAAGACATGCAGTGACCCTGTTGAAGCTCTTAATCAGAAAGGGAACAATGGTTTCTGCTCAAATAAACGGTGTAGTACTGTCAAAAAAGACCAGGATATGGACATGAACAACTCTTTAGTTTTTCGATCTAAAATTAAAGAAGAATGCCAGCAGCATATTGCAAATACTTTACAAGTTAGTGAAGATCAAAAGATAGAAAACCCATCTGCTGCCAAATTCCTGCACTTCCAATAATTGCCAAAACCCCACCCTTACATTTTGCAATTCCCTGCATTAAAACCTGCTATTGGAAAGCAACACAGCAGGACCACTACCCTGCTACAAACTCACACCAGCCCACTCCAGACAAACAGCCATGCCAGACAAGCTCTGCACCAGCCGTACCGGCCTGCTGCACTCTGCTACACAAACATACTCTGCTAACAACAGCAGCCTGTAAAAAACCATCCCTCAAAACACAATAAAACGACCACTTGCAAAAAAACATACACATCACATCTTGAATCATTCACACAAACTACACTTCAAGAATATAAACCATCACTCCTTACTCACAAGAACATACTCCAATCTCTTTAACATATCACCATTCTCCTCCTTCAACCTTCCTCCTCACCTCAAAAATATGTGATCATAACAGCTCAAACTAGCCGTAACATCACCCTGAATAACACCATTAGCGGGAATTGCTGCAAGTTCTGCACCTGTTAACCATCCGTCAATAAACAAATTTCAAACCAAGTCCTCCCAAACCAGGAAACAAACTTCAGACTCGATCCATTTCGCCTTCAATATTTTCTTCTTCCAACTCGTTCCATCTCAAACCTTCAGAACCATCGAATAACCTTCTTCTTCGTTTTTTTTTCAACCACAGAACAACCCGTAACAAGCCATGGACGAACTCACAACATTCATTTCGCAACTCAAACAAACTCAAGACTGAACCCAGAAAAATCCCTAAACAACAAACTCAACCTCCTTCAAAGCCTTTTCACAAACAGTTGGCGCGCATTGTTTTCTCAAACTCAAAACTGCCCATATCTCACCTTCGATCACCAACCTTCAACAAACTGAGTTTCAAGAACTCACCCCTTCGGCACCTTTCTTCGAAACCTTCGCCGAACTCTGCAACAAGTAATGATCACAATAACTCAGTTCCCCATCTTCATAACAAAAACTCAGTTTCAGTGGTTCAAGTTTGAAACATGAACAAAATCTTAGCTTACCACAAACTTCAGCAGCAATAATCTTCGGCGGGTTCAATAGCAACACAACTCTTTTGACAGCAACACAACGACACCACCGGTAATGAAAAATGACAACCAACAGCCGCGAAGAGCTCTTCAAGCTGTAGCAGAACCACATTCGACCTCTGCTTCAAACAAATCCATCAAAGACCATTCAAACTCAGCTCTGACGAACACCAGAAACCATTTAATTGCCAACCTTCAAACATACCTTCTCCAACAAACCACACGCACCATCACCACCGTTTTCCTTCGTTGAGCTTCTCCACCATTATCATCTTCATCAAACCTTTATGTCACCTTCAAAGTCGCTCACACTCTCACTGAAACCATCTGCAACCACCATCACCTTAACCCATTCGAAACTCTCAAAATCCCAAATCAGTCTAACCAAAAAGAACAGAGAGTTAAGGATGAAGATAGATTAGGATTCAACGGAATCGATACAAACCCGGATCTTGAACCAAATCGAAAAGGATTCACAAGCCAGTTGAAGAGAAGAAAAAGCAATTCAGGATCTATCCCAAAGCAATGAGACATGGGATTCACGGAAGGAGGATCGACGGGGTTGAAATCGTGAGAAGCCAGGGCGCGACGATGGTTTTGTTTGGGGATGAGCAAGCGGCTTCACCCTGAAGTCCCTCATTGTTTTTTGCCGATAACAGGTGATGGGCTTGATATGGCCTGGATGATCTCACTCTCGTATCTCTCACACCCTTTGTCTTTGTTTTTTTTTTAAATATATTTTATCTATATTTCATATATTATATTTTAGAACTTTGTGTATATATATTATAGTTAGTTTTTTTTTCATTAAGATTTACATATAAACTTTTATCTTTTAAAAATCTTGTAAATATTATTTTCTTTAGAGTTTTTATGTATGTTATATATATTAGAATTTTATGTATATATATATATATATATATATATATATATATTTTTATCTAGAAGTTCATTTCATATTTAGAGTTGGATTTCGTTTCGCATTTGTTATTGGACATTTTTGTCCCATTTTCCGTTTTGGTCGATGACGAGACCTCCGTAATTCATTACCAGTCAAATTATTGACAAGTAATGTTGGATCTGAGACCACCCCTTTTCTCTCTTCATTACTTGTCCCGACTCGATTCAAAAACTTTGTCAAACAATTTTCAAAATCAAATTATCTTTGTATTGAATTAAAAAAGAGGATTGGGTGTAGACCTCTTCTTCTTCGAGCGTAGGGATGCCCACTGTAGTGAGGGCGGTCTCGATGCTCGTCTGTCAACACAAAGACGCTTCCAACATTTCCTCATAAAACCTCGGTCTCGTACTGAGTTTACTTTCAATAATAATTGATTTCTCTTTGTATCGAATTAAAAAGAGAAGATTGGGTGTAGACCTCTTCTTCTTCGAGTGTTGGGATGCCCACTGTAGTGAGGGTGGTCTCGACACTCGTCTTTCGATACGAAGACGCGCCTTTATCCACCATCTCGCTTTCACAACTCCCTTCCACAACTTTCACACCTAAAACCTCGGTCTTGTACCGAGTGCATTTTCAAATCTTTTCATAACAAAAACGTGAATGGTCGTGGAGTGGTTAGGCGTAGGCCTTCTCCTATCCTGAGTGCTGACGTTTACCGTAGGGTTCTCTGTCGCAAAGCACTTACCATTCAAAACCAAAAAACATCTTTAATAAGAGAATGAAGATCTCTTTGCATTGAATTAAAGAGAGAGGATTGGGTGTAGACCTCTTCTTCTTCGAGTGTTGGGATGCCCACTGTAGTGAGGGTGGTTTCGACGCTCGTCTTTCAATACAAAGACGCCTAGTTCGCCACACCTTTTTATAACAAAAACTTTGAGACAAAGAATTGGGTACTACCCGTAGGGGTTACTATCCGAGGACATGTCTCGCCCCTAAAAAACAATCAAACCAATCAAACATGACATCTTGCCTCGCATGGCGAAAACCAAATCTTTCAAACAGGATATGTTACGTCCGTTCTACTGCAAACAGGTAATGTCTAAGTCTCCAACGAGCGAGCAGCAAAACACCTAACTGCTAGAATGCGCATGATAACATCATCCACAACACACCGGTTACCCGTAGTTAGCACGAACTACGTCTGCTCTGATTTCTCATGCCAGATGAGAATACGTAGGCACAAGACAGCGATGTCTTGGCGAGCTCCCTTTTTCACCTTTCACCCGTAGTTAGCCGAACTACGGCTGCTCTGATTTCTCATACCAGATGAGAATACGTAGGCACAAGACGGCGATGTCTTGGCGAGCACAATCCCCCCCTTATCACCCGTAGTTTCCCGAACTACGTCGACTCTGATTTTCTCATACCTTTTGAGAATACGTAGGCCTAGGACCGCGAAGTCCTACCGAGTCTGTTCTTTCTCTTTTCTTTCTCGTTCTCTTAACCTCTCATTTCCCCTGTTTCTAAACCCTTATCTTCACCCATTGGAGCACTTCTTATAGCATAATATTTAAGCAAATAAATCCACACATCGACAAACAAAAGGTTCCCATCGAGTACGATGGATGTGAGGGGTGCTAATACCTTCCCCTCGCATAACCGGCTTCCGGAACCGTTCTTGGTTGCGAGACCATCTTATCCTTTTATTTTCTTAAGGTTTTCTCGATATTTTCCTTTCCCCTCATGGGATAAATAAAGTTCGGTGGCGACTCTTCTGTCTTTCCTTTTCGCCTCCCCGTCGTTGCGCGATGCATTTTTCGAGTAGCGACAGCTGGCGACTCTGCTGGGGAGTCCTAGCAAGCCGCGCCTATTTTGTTTGTCGCATTTGTGCATTATTTGTTTTGCTATTTATTTTATGGTTATGTTTCTTTCTAACTTGTTGGGTTCATTTGGTTTGGTTTGTGAGGATAAAGCTTTCTACCCGAGCTTTCGAGCATACACACTAAGTTAGGAGGTGGATTCTTTCTGATTTGCGAGACTTAGGACTCGTTGAGTTGGATTGAATCTCACCGCTCAGATGAGGCTCCGTTGGAATAATTATGTCTTACGTGTAGTCGTAATGGCGTTTTTATTTCTAACTTGGGAGTCCTTGACTCTGAGGACCTTTTGTAGAACCTTATTCCGAAGGTTGCTAAAACATAACTCGGTGTTCATCCTTTTGAAAGAATTACCGTCTTACGAGTAGTCGTTCTGATGGGAAACTTTTGAGGGTTAGTGCATGGGACTTTGTTTGAAAAGCCTTTGGAACACCCTCTTTTAAACCGATAGATTGCTCACCCGATGGGAAAGATACCTTTTGTTGTTGTCTTGCAGGAAACTTTGACCTTCATCCTACCCGTCTGTCAGTATGAACAGTTACAGTGGGATCCTTGTACTAGTATCGTATGGTTTCAAGGCGAAGCACTGGTCCGTCACAGTCAACAACGCAACAACGTTTGATCCCCTGTTGCATTTGCATATTCATCTGCATTTCTTTACATGTCTTGCATATTGCATCATTCTTCATTTGCATAGAGGTGTTCTATTTCTGTGGACGTTATTGCTTCATGTGGTTTTCCATCCGGTTTATTCCAGAATTGAAGATCCAGCCATTCACCAGTATTCCACCAAAAGAAACCAACAGAGACAACCATGGAACAGATTCGAGAAGAACTAAGGGAAGTTCAGAGCTAGTTGGGGCAGTTTGTGGCAAAGATGCAAGCGCTGCGCTTGGATCAAGATGCACTCAGAGAGGAGAATAATCAACCGAGGACTCAGATGGGCCTGATAACAGAAGTCATGAGGAATGTGTTGAGAAAGGAAGGTGATCATGTGCCCGAAGCTGCAGCAGAGATGGCCATTCCACCTTTACATATGGAACCTCTCCCAAGGCGTGAAGTGCCTCAAAGATATTTTACACAACCTGAGGTTCCAGTATTTCCTTGTCAACAACTACTTCCTGTTTCCCGAGACAATCCTAGGATTATGAGGTATGCTCAAAGGACGAAGCAGTCCGACAGAATGTTCGACCAGATCCCCATGACTTATGCTCAGTTGTTGCAACACTTGCTTCAGCTTCAATTGGTTAAACTTCGCACTATGGCTCCGTTGACTGGCGAGCCACCACAAGGCTATGATGAAAATGCCCATTGTGATTTCCATTCTGGGGCACCGGGGCATAATATCGAGAACTGCAAAGCCTTTAAGCACAAGGTTCAGGATTTAATCGATTCAAGAGCATTCGAGTTCATGCCAAGCAATGGTCTTATTCCAGAAGATGTGGATGTTCCTATTCTCTCCCCTGAAGTTGCATCAGGTCAGGAGTCTGTCATGCAATCTATGACCCTAGAGTCTCCCTGCCCGCAGCTATTGCCCGTTCCTAGGCCAAGCCTAAGAATGAAAGTTCCTGAACGAAGGGAGTCCCCTATACCTCAGACTCAGTCTCCCGATGTCTCAACTATTCAGAGTCAACGATCCTTTGGGTCTTTGCATCAGATGTCTGTTCCCCGCCAGAATCAGCAGTCATACTGTCATCAGCCGCGTCAGCACGCCCGACGAAGACCAAGGAAGCCAGAGAGACATTTCACTCAGTTGCCATTGTCGTACAGTCAGATATTGCCAGACTTGATCAGAGGTGGTTTGATTGTGCCGAAGCAAACTGATCCAGAGACTTCTCCACATCCGTTGGATTCTGATGTTAATGCTCGCTGTGAGTACCATGTTGGGGCACAGGGGCATTCAACTGAAGACTGTAAGGTGCTTAGAAGCCAGGTTCAGACTCTGCTGGACTCCAACAGGTTTTCAATCACGCCTCAGGGTATTCAGATCAACGATCTTTCTTCGTCAAGTCATGTGGGTTCGGCAGCTAATGTTATGGAGGGATTCACCGAGAGCGGGTGTTCAGAAGATTATCAGGGTGACTTTGGCGAACAATTCTAAAGATGGCTGGTTCAGCAGCAAATCGAGACCTGAAAGCCCAGTTCCCCGAAGCTGGCAATCTTTTTATGTCATTGCATTTGTAGTTTCTTTTCTGTTTAAGTGTGAACTTATTTGCGAATTTCATTTGTAAGACGTGTTTGTTTTTGATTGATAATGATAATGAAATGAATATGCATGTTTTGATTAAATCCATTCATGTTCACTCAATATTGCTTTTCCATTAATGTCAAACGCTTGTTTAAAGCGGAATTCCTTGAGGGAGGATGACGAAATTGAAGGACGCGCAAACTTCCGAATGTATGCTTTTGAATAAAATCTCTGCTGATGATGTACAGGCATTGTTTCAAATTCCTAAACACCGGAGATATAAGGAAGATAATCCCTTGTTAACCCCTTTGAGCCTAGTAGTAGGAGTTTCTTTCCGAAAGCGAAAAACCCTCAATCTTAACCTGGGGCAGGGTAGGTGTCTGTTAATTCGACTAAATATCCAAATTGCATAAAGGGGTGTTCCCATTCAAGGATCAATCACACCTATATAGGTCGTACCTAAAGAACCACGGTGGTTATCTTTCACCAGCCAAGGGGTGGGACAGTCACATTATTCCCCAAAGAGTCAGACAACCGGTGTCACACGACTTGTTCAAAAAAAGAGGGAAGGAAAAAGAATCGAAAGCCCGCTAAGTCAAAACTTGAAAACAAACGACTTAGGCAAAAATAAGGGCATCCCGCTGGACTGGAAAATCAAAAGAAACTCAAAAGAGTCAGTCCAGGCAGAAGTTAGGGAAAGAAAAGATGAAAAGGATTACAAAAGAAAAGTCCTCAAATGAAATACGAGTCGTGTGACCCCAAGTGTCAAAGACGAAGAGTGAGTGGCTGTCACTCCAAAAGCTCATAGGTTCGCGAACTATCACTCCTATATTTCAACCTCTAAGAGGTGAGCGCTAAGGTCGAATTAGCTGAACGTAGGATCGGAGAACATCAAGGAGAGTGGGTGGGTTAAACAGAACTTTGAGCCTTACATCCTTTCTTTCAAACCGTGAACCTGACCACGTTACAACCTTCAAAAGTCCTAATTGAAGCAACTTTGTTTCGAAAGCATACTTCGATAAAAATCGCGTCGAAACTGACTCCTAAAAGGATTTTTTTTTCTTACCCTATGGGTATGGATATTGATATTTTTGATAAGTGATTCGTTCACTAAATGCCACAACTTTTTTTCCAGTGACCAGACTTGGATTTCAAAACTGTCATATGCATTGCATTAATATTATCTTTTGCAAAACAATTTGTTTTACTCGCGAGAAAGCATTTGACATCAGGAAAGTTTCTACAATGCAAAGTTTGATAGAAATAAGATATAAAGCGTCCGAGTACTCCTTCGAGCAGGGGCAAGTCACGTCAGGTAAACGTAAGCAGAGTCGGTCATTCCTAGATGCAGTTAATCTGGGGCAATCAGGTTGAGATTCATCAAACCACTCGAAGGCCAGTCGAAGGCGCCATTCCCTAAGGTCCGTTAATCTGGGGCAATCAGGTCGAGATTAAGTAAATCTCTCGAAGTCAAAGGCACTTCTCCAATTCAGCCAATCAGGGGCAAAATCACTTCAAAGCTGGGGCAGGCCACCCCAGGAGCACGACAACTATCCTTATCCAGAAAGGAAATTGACTTGAAGCAATTCTTCGGGGTTCGAAGTGTTGAGGCAGTTCATATCTAACCATCAGGGTACCGAAATTTCAGGTCTCCTTTCGAGGAAGGTTTTTACAAAAGTCCCACAGGCTGGGGCAAAATCGTAAACAAAGGAGATGTGTTCCTCTCCATATCTTCAGAGCTTATCAGAGTTATAGAAGCAGATTTGGGTTTATTTCCCCAGCAGTGAGGCGAGTGCAGTACTGTTATCCCCACAGAGTCTGAACAATTGACTTCTTTCCCCTCAGAGTCTAGGTCATTGACTCATTCCTCAAACGGAAGTATTGTTGAAGTTTACTTCTCATTTTCCCCAAGCAGAGATTGATGTTAATTCCCTCCTTATCTAAACCCCAGCCAAGTCAGCGGAATTAATTTCCTTCCCCACAGAGTGGAACTGACTCAGAGATCGTTCATCTCCATCCCCAGCAGAGAGAGTGTGGGATAATCCTCCCAGTAAATCTTATTCAACATCCCTAGCAGATAGTGGGTTCAACCTCCGACAGAGTGGAGCTATTCCTCAGCAATCTGCTGTGTTTCCCCAGTAGAGTTATTCTGGCTAATCAGTCATGGCTGATTTCCCCGGTAGAATGGAGTTGTTGCCTCCGGCCGAGTTGCTTGTTTCCCAAAAGAGTTGTAGGCTGGTAGGCCCCCCGGGAGGTTTTCCGCATCAGAGTTTGATTTAGATCCCCAGTGGTTTGGTTTTGTTCTTAACAGAGCAGTTTTTACCCAGAAGTTTTTCTCGGAGGCCATCCAAGGCTTGTATTCCCCAGCATGAGTTTGTTTGCGCTAGGCGTACCTAGCTCTGACCCAACGGAGTTGGCTCTTTCTCTCTAGTATTTATTTTGCTAAATTGGTTCATTTGCATCTACATACATGCATAGCATTCACCCGAACGCAAAAGCATTTCCATTGCACATGGAGCATTTCGTCATATTCAAACATGTGCATGTGAAACATAAGCTGAGTCGTTACCCTTCTGTTTCAAGTGAAGTCCCGCAGATGACTGGTATCCTCGCCCGTGTGTTGGCTAGACCCCAGCTCGTGCTGTTTCCCCGACAGAATTCCTTTGTGGTCGTCACCAATGGATGGTCCTAGATTCGTTTGGATCTTGTTACTCATATATGCAGCGAAGTCTTGACGGCGATGTCAAGTAATTTGATTCTTCAACGACAATGTTGAGTGTTTGTTTCTGACGGCGAGGTCAGATGATTTAGTTCTTCAACGGCGATGTTGAGTGTTTGTTTCTGGCGGCGATGTCAGATTGATTTGTTTGTTCAGCGGCGAGGTTGAAAGTTTGTTTCTGGCGGCGATGTCAGATTGATTTGTTTGTTCAGCGGCGAGGTTGAAAGTTTGTTTCTGGCGGCGATGTCAGATTGATTTGTTTGTTCAGCGGCGAGGTTGAAAGTTTGTTTCTGGCGGCGATGTCAGATTGATTTGTTTGTTCAGCGGCGAGGTTGAAAGTTTGTTTCTGGCGGCGATGTCAGATTGATTTGTTTGTTCAGCGGCGAGGTTGAAAGTTTGTTTCTGGCGGCGATGTCAGATTGATTTGTTTGTTCAACGGCGAAGTTGGATGTTTGTTTCCGGCGGCGAGGTCGAGTGGTTTGATTCTTTAGCAGCGATGCTAGATGTTTGTTTCTGGCGGCGATGTTGGATTTTGTCATGACGGCGAAGTCAGAAGATTGTTTTAAGAATTGACGGCGAAGTCAAAGCTGTTGGAAATGACGGCGAAGTCAGAAGATTGTTTTAAGAATTGACGGCGAAGTCAAAGCTGTTGAAAATGACGGCGAAGTCAGAAGATTGTTTTAAGAAATGACGGCGAAGTCAGGTTATGTGAGAATTGACGGCGAGGTCAGATGTTTACTTGATTTATGACTGACGGCGAGGTCATACGTTCTACTTAATATGGGTGCCTGGCGGCGATGTCAGAAGTTCGTATCGCGGTTGTCAAATTTCTGGGTCCTTGGGTATTCAACCGTCTTTTACCTTGAATGTATGAAAGTCGCTTACCTTTCATCCCTTCAGGTCTAAGTCGCTTGAATAGGGGCAGCTGTTGTACCCCAAAATTTGACCGACCTCTCTGGCTTGTGTTTTATTTCATTGCATTAGCATATCACATTGCATAAGCATACCCCAATTTTTCCTACATAGTATATTGTTTTCATCTGTGCATCTATCCACCAACTACTGTTCGAGGGATTGAAGATTTAGATCATTTTGTCCCACGATTCCATGGTTTATGGGTCAAAATTGTTACAAGAATAAATTGAGGTTCATCTGAGGTTTGAGTGTGTGCATTTGCCTCTAATATAACCTTGGTTAGGCAAGTCTTGTTTAGGCAATATGGTTTGAGTCTTCATTTGAAGGTTTATTTGCTCAAGGTGTCTATGAAGGAGTCAAGTTTTCAAGAGGTATTTAATTCAGTTGTTTCATGATCAAAGACTGACATGATCCATCATATATTAGGATATTGTTCAATAAAGCTCAGGGTGATGTTTTTGGCCCGTCATGACTCAAAGTGGAAAAGTTGGGATGAATTCATGTTGATTCAATAATACGTTCAAAGTTAAAGGTCGATTCGAGTTTGAATATTTATTTCTCAAAGATTGATTTGTGGATTATTTCAAAGCTTCATTCAATTTAAATGAAGAACTCAAGAAGGGTGTGGTTTGACTAATGAAGATTTTGGAATGACATGGAAACTTCAAGTCAATGATCAACAGTTCAAGGATTTTTCATTAATTTAAAGCATGATTCAAATAACAAAGTGGATGTGAAAATTCAAAGTTCAAAGCCCATCTTTACAAGAGAAAGATACATGAAAGTTACATCATAATTTAATTTCCTAATCATTTTTCATATGACCCACAAATTCTAGCAATACGCAGCCATCCAAAGCGTCGGTAAAGGAAGAAAGCAAGAGCCAAGTTTCTAGTCAAGGTGAGGAGATCTCAAACAGCACAACAAACTGTTACTCCAATCTCTGGGTCTGTAGGTTCAAGTACATCAGCAGGTCTTAACATGGCTGAAGCTTTGGTGCAAACTCCATATCGAGCTCAGTCAACTCCCCAGGTTTCGGTCAAAACCCAGAGGCTTGAAGAACTTGCTCTTAAGAAGGCAAGACAGTTGATTCTAGTGACACCATCCTTGCCTAAGGCTTTAGTTAATAACTCTGAAAAAACCAAAACCAAAGACAGCACTCAAAAATGCTGAGATGAATATGGCTGCCAAGAGTGTGCCACAGCAACCTTCTGCATTGCATATTGTTAACCATTCTGTCCGCAGTGGAAATGCCAAAGGTGATGCTCCAAAGACATCGGGGAAGTTTACTGATCTTAAGTCTGTTGTGTGGGAAAATGGTGTTTCTGCAACGGCAAAGGAAGCCTGCTCCTGGTTTCAAGGCGAAGTCTTTATTAGAAATTCAACAGGAAGAGCAGAAAAAGGCACAAACCGGGCTACTCAAGCCTTCAATTCGTGTGACTTGTACGACCAATACCATCCTGCAAAACCATACAAAACAAGGCCATAATTTTCATCACTTTACACAAAGAAAAAGAAATCAAAACTTGCAAGAAAGTGAAGAGAAATGACAGCTTCCCAACACCGTACCGCGCGTACCGAAAGCCACCATAGCCCGCGTACGATTCAAAAAAACTATCAGCTGCCTTTACCTTCACCTCATGTCTTTGAAGCCAACAAAAGTCACCAAGCTGCCACTCACTATGATACACGCGCCGTAACCCCGACTTGAACTTGCAACATAGAAAAACACCGCTCACGAGCTCCTTGCGTTAGCTACCTGTCGAAAATGAAAAGATTTATGAAAGTAGGGTGATTCACAAAACTCAACAAATTGTTACGACGCTCACGCCGTTGCCGCAGCTTCAAAACAAACCATTCACACACCAACAAAACCGCAGTGTTCGTAATGTCGTGCAAAGCCACATAACCTCATCTGCAACATGAACAAAAGATGCCACAATCATATGGGAATGTTCTTCAATTTGAGAATGGTTATGTAGTTGAGACTGTTGTGGAAGGAAATGAGATGGGAGTTATCCCTTATCGGATCCGCGTCTCTGAAGAGGATGGTGAACTCTTTGCTGTTGATAAAACTAATAGCAACATTGTTCGAATTACCCCGCCATTATCTCAGTATAGTAGAGGAAGATTGGTAGCTGGGTCGTTTCAGGGCTACACTGATCATGTCGATGGAAAGCCTAGTGGTGCTCGGTTTAATCATCCCAAAGGCATTACTATGGATGATAAAGGGAATGTTTATGTTGCTGATACTCAGAATCTTGCAATTAGAAAGATTGGAGATGCTGGCGTCACAACCATCGCTGGAGGAAAGTCAAATGTTGCTGGCTACAGGGATGGGCCTAGTGAGGATGCTAAGTTCTCAAATGATTTCGACGTGGTTTATGTTCATCCAACCTGTTCATTGTTGGTCATTGATAGAGGGAATGCTGCTCTTCGACAAATTATTCTTGACCAGGACGACTGTGATTACCAATCTAGTTCAATTTCCAGCACAGATATCCTTACCGTCGTTGGTGCGGTTTTGGTTGGATATGCTACATGCATGCTTCAGCAGGGATTTGGATCCTCTTTCTTCTCAAAAACAAGACACTCGAGAGGAGAGTTTAAAGGGCAACCAAGCAACGAGAAACACATGCCAATCTCGGACAGCAGTAAAGAAGATCCCGGATGGCCATCTTTTGGACAACTTATTGCCGATCTTTCTAAGCTATCCTTTGAAGCATTGGCTAGCACATTCACTCAATTCATACCATCACATTTCAAATCTAACAGCGTGAACAGAGGACTAACACCGCTCAAGGATCGCCTCGTGATGCCGGAAGACGAAGTCAAGTCTCCATTAGTCAATAAAAAAAAACCCGCTATTTCACTCCCTTCCCAGAATTTCAGTTCATCACCAACAACTACAAAAAAGAGTGAAATTCTATAAAAAGATGGTTGTATCACAAGTGTGTTCTTCTGTGGACGCAATTAGGGCATTTCTTGAACATTTTGTTGATCCAATGCTGCCAGAAAAACCTTCTATTCAAGACGATCCTCCTCTATCTCAACAACAGAAAATTGCAAACCAGGTTCATTCTGTTGTGTTACTGTACAACTATTACCACAGAAAGCAGAATCCAGACCTATCATATGTAGGATTTAGGGAGTTTTGTAAGTTGATTGTTGATATGAGACCGGCTTTGTTGCCATATATGAAATTCACGGCAAAGCCTAATGAAACTGACCTCGTTGATGTGGAGGAGCAGTTGTCGTTAACTGGAAAAGCGATCACGAGTTCTTATGATATATGTACGATTTTAAACCCGTCGAGAAGTGTTCCTAACGTAGAGGGATGGCCAATTTCAAAAGTTGCGGTACTTTTAGTTGATAGTAAGGAGAACTGTTTCTTGCGTTTTTGTTCCACAACTGGTGGAGTGTGGTCGTTGATTGAAAAAGATGTGGATACCTCCGGTCAAATTTCTGAGGTTACAAGAGATGTCAAATCTACATACCAAAAGAGAAGAGTCATTAAGAAGCCCTCAAAAGATGGATTAAATGAAGGTAGGATTTTGGAAGTTGGATATTCGGCTGTTAAGGAAGCTGCGGGAACAGGTGTCAATAGTATTGATATAATGCTTTTGAAAAGTTACACTGTGTATTCCCAGAGCAAAGAGAAGACAGCTTCACGATTTTATATAATGAAGTGCTCAAAGTTGATTAGTGAGGGGTTTATTCAAGTTCCTATCATAGATTTAGTTAAAAGCTTCCAAGGTCCTTTGGTGAAAAGAAGTTCTAGCAGTTGGATGGTCACCCCAGTCGTCAAGCACTTCCACATGCTCCCTTATTCCGAAATAATCTCAGAATGGATTTCTAGCGAAACTTTCTCAAATAGTTTGCAAGATTCAAAGCCAGCAGAGAAACAACTCCTAACGCGTGGAGTGACAGAATCACGTGTAAGTAATGAGGACATGTCTTTTGGTCTTGATAACAAGACATGCAGTGACCCTGTTGAAGCTCTTAATCAGAAAGGGAACAATGGTTTCTGCTCAAATAAACGGTGTAGTACTGTCAAAAAAGACCAGGATATGGACATGAACAACTCTTTAGTTTTTCGATCTAAAATTAAAGAAGAATGCCAGCAGCATATTGCAAATACTTTACAAGTTAGTGAAGATCAAAAGATAGAAAACCCATCTGCTGCCAAATTCCTGCACTTCCAATAATTGCCAAAACCCCACCCTTACATTTTGCAATTCCCTGCATTAAAACCTGCTATTGGAAAGCAACACAGCAGGACCACTACCCTGCTACAAACTCACACCAGCCCACTCCAGACAAACAGCCATGCCAGACAAGCTCTGCACCAGCCGTACCGGCCTGCTGCACTCTGCTACACAAACATACTCTGCTAACAACAGCAGCCTGTAAAAAACCATCCCTCAAAACACAATAAAACGACCACTTGCAAAAAAACATACACATCACATCTTGAATCATTCACACAAACTACACTTCAAGAATATAAACCATCACTCCTTACTCACAAGAACATACTCCAATCTCTTTAACATATCACCATTCTCCTCCTTCAACCTTCCTCCTCACCTCAAAAATATGTGATCATAACAGCTCAAACTAGCCGTAACATCACCCTGAATAACACCATTAGCGGGAATTGCTGCAAGTTCTGCACCTGTTAACCATCCGTCAATAAACAAATTTCAAACCAAGTCCTCCCAAACCAGGAAACAAACTTCAGACTCGATCCATTTCGCCTTCAATATTTTCTTCTTCCAACTCGTTCCATCTCAAACCTTCAGAACCATCGAATAACCTTCTTCTTCGTTTTTTTTTCAACCACAGAACAACCCGTAACAAGCCATGGACGAACTCACAACATTCATTTCGCAACTCAAACAAACTCAAGACTGAACCCAGAAAAATCCCTAAACAACAAACTCAACCTCCTTCAAAGCCTTTTCACAAACAGTTGGCGCGCATTGTTTTCTCAAACTCAAAACTGCCCATATCTCACCTTCGATCACCAACCTTCAACAAACTGAGTTTCAAGAACTCACCCCTTCGGCACCTTTCTTCGAAACCTTCGCCGAACTCTGCAACAAGTAATGATCACAATAACTCAGTTCCCCATCTTCATAACAAAAACTCAGTTTCAGTGGTTCAAGTTTGAAACATGAACAAAATCTTAGCTTACCACAAACTTCAGCAGCAATAATCTTCGGCGGGTCCAATAGCAACACAACTCTTTTGACAGCAACACAACGACACCACCGGTAATGAAAAATGACAACCAACAGCCGCGAAGAGCTCTTCAAGCTGTAGCAGAACCACATTCGACCTCTGCTTCAAACAAATCCATCAAAGACCATTCAAACTCAGCTCTGGCGAACACCAGAAACCATTTAATTGCCAACCTTCAAACATACCTTCTCCAACAAACCACACGCACCATCACCACCGTTTTCCTTCGTTGAGCTTCTCCACCATTATCATCTTCATCAAACCTTTATGTCACCTTCAAAGTCGCTCACACTCTCACTGAAACCATCTGCAACCACCATCACCTTAACCCATTCGAAACTCTCAAAATCCCAAATCAGTCTAACCAAAAAGAACAGAGAGTTAAGGATGAAGATAGATTAGGATTCAACGGAATCGATACAAACCCGGATCTTGAACCAAATCGAAAAGGATTCACAAGCCAGTTGAAGAGAAGAAAAAGCAATTCAGGATCTATCCCAAAGCAATGAGACATGGGATTCACGGAAGGAGGATCGACGGGGTTGAAATCGTGAGAAGCCAGGGCGCGACGATGGTTTTGTTTGGGGATGAGCAAGCGGCTTCACCCTGAAGTCCCTCATTGTTTTTTGCCGATAACAGGTGATGGGCTTGATATGGCCTGGATGATCTCACTCTCGTATCTCTCACACCCTTTGTCTTTGTTTTTTTTTTAAATATATTTTATCTATATTTCATATATTATATTTTAGAACTTTGTGTATATATATTATAGTTAGTTTTTTTTTCATTAAGATTTACATATAAACTTTTATCTTTTAAAAATATTGTAAATATTATTTTCTTTAGAGTTTTTATGTATGTTATATATATTAGAATTTTATGTATATATATATATATATATATATATATATATATATATATATATATATATATATATATATATATATATATATATATATATATATATATATATATATATATATATATATATTTATCTAGAAGTTCATTTCATATTTAGAGTTGGATTTCGTTTCGCATTTGTTATTGGACATTTTTGTCCCATTTTCCGTTTTGGTCGATGACGAGACCTCCGTAATTCATTACCAGTCAAATTATTGACAAGTAATGTTGGATCTGAGACCACCCCTTTTCTCTCTTCATTACTTGTCCCGACTCGATTCAAAAACTTTGTCAAACAATTTTCAAAATCAAATTATCTTTTTATTGAATTAAAAAAGATGATTGGGTGTAGACCTCTTCTTCTTCGAGCGTAGGGATGCCCACTGTAGTGAGGGCGGTCTCGATGCTCGTCTGTCAACACAAAGACGCTTCCAACATTTCCTCATAAAACCTCGGTCTCGTACTGAGTTTACTTTCAATAATAATTGATTTCTCTTTGTATCGAATTAAAAAGAGAAGATTGGGTGTAGACCTCTTCTTCTTCGAGTGTTGGGATGCCCACTGTAGTGAGGGTGGTCTCGACACTCGTCTTTCGATACGAAGACGCGCCTTTATCCACCATCTCGCTTTCACAACTCCCTTCCACAACTTTCACACCTAAAACCTCGGTCTTGTACCGAGTGCATTTTCAAATCTTTTCATAACAAAAACGTGAATGGTCGTGGAGTGGTTAGGCGTAGGCCTTCTCCTATCCTGAGTGCTGACGTTTACCGTAGGGTTCTCTGTCGCAAAGCACTTACCATTCAAAACCAAAAAACATCTTTAATAAGAGAATGAAGATCTCTTTGCATTGAATTAAAGAGAGAGGATTGGGTGTAGACCTCTTCTTCTTCGAGTGTTGGGATGCCCACTGTAGTGAGGGTGGTTTCGACGCTCGTCTTTCAATACAAAGACGCCTAGTTCGCCACACCTTTTTATAACAAAAACTTTAAGACAAAGAATTGGGTACTACCCGTAGGGGTTACTATCCGAGGACATGTCTCGCCCCTAAAAAACAATCAAACCAATCAAACATGACATCTTGCCTCGCATGGCGAAAACCAAATCTTTCAAACAGGATATGTTACGTCCGTTCTACTGCAAACAGGTAATGTCTAAGTCTCCAACGAGCGAGCAGCAAAACACCTAACTGCTAGAATGCGCATGATAACATCATCCACAACACACCGGTTACCCGTAGTTAGCACGAACTACGTCTGCTCTGATTTCTCATGCCATATGAGAATACGTAGGCACAAGACAGCGATGTCTTGGCGAGCTCCCTTTTTCACCTTTCACCCGTAGTTAGCTGAACTACGGCTGCTCTGATTTCTCATACCAGATGAGAATACGTAGGCACAAGACGGCGATGTCTTGGCGAGCACAATCCCCCCCTTATCACCCGTAGTTTCCCGAACTACGTCAACTCTGATTTTCTCATACCTTTTGAGAATACGTAGGCCTAGGACCGCGAAGTCCTACCGAGTCTGTTCTTTCTCTTTTCTTTCTCGTTCTCTTAACCTCTCATTTCCCCTGTTTCTAAACCCTTATCTTCACCCATTGGAGCACTTCTTATAGCATAATATTTAAGCAAATAAATCCACACATCGACAAACAAAAGGTTCCCATCGAGTACGATGGATGTGAGGGGTGCTAATACCTTCCCCTCGCATAACCGACTTCCGGACCCGTTCTTGGTTGCGAGACCATCTTATCCTTTTATTTTCTTAAGGTTTTCTCGATATTTTCCTTTCCCCTCATGGGATAAATAAAGTTCGGTGGCGACTCTTCTGTCTTTCCTTTTCGCCTCCCCGTCGTTGCGCGATGCATTTTTCGAGTAGCGACACAATGTTTTGAAAAACTTCCTTTTTCGTCCAATCTTGTCTGATGTTCGTTAAATGAAAATCCCAATCTCTGATTGGTGTATCGGATCCGTTAAGTATTTACCTGTCTAGGTTCAATGTCTTGAGAAATTGATGGGATCTTTTTTCGAATCTTTTCTTCTCACACGGGTATATTCTTCTGAGGATTTGCTAACTTTGATTTCTGACTTGGCAGGTGTGAATAACGGTTTTCCTCTTCTTCTTCTTCTTCGCAGAACAGAGTTACACTTGCTTGATGCTTGGCGGGAAGGGTGTTGCGGCCGGCAATGATGACTTGGTGTCTGAGCTGGGCGGAGCTGTATTTTTCGTATTACTACCGGTAGTATTCTTCTACGCCGTTAACGTTTGGCGAACATCATTGTTGGTGTTCTGCTGTTTGTGGATGTTTCACTTACAATTGATGTTGTAGTGTAGATGTTTGAACTGATAGCGTTGACGCTAATACTTCTCTCTTTCAGGACGCTGTTAGCGGGTTCGGAAGCCGTCGTCTTAGCCTGGGTGCTGAGAAGGGTATGGTGGTGATAACAACTTTAAGAAATTCCGAACCATACGAATTATTGTTGAGTTTGTGAGTACTTTCTCGTGGTTGTTGGCCAATGTAGCTGTTGTACTTTGTGCATTGCCATGCTATTGCCCGATGATGGCTGGAACTGAGGGCTGAAATGAATGATGTTGTTGCAGTTGTAAGTTGACGCTGCTGGTGCCATTGTTGCCAATGTTGTCTTTGCTCTCTGTTAGGCTAATGTTGATGATGTTATGCCGCTGTTGGGCCGATGGTTGTTGGTTGTAACTCGTGTTGCTTTTACTTGTTGTAACAGATACTGACCCTATGATTTACTACCTGTTGTAGCTGGTATTGCCCGCTTGAGGTTGGCTGCAGCCTTGCGAAACGTTAATTGCAGCCTGAAGTTGCTATTGCAACCTGCTATTGATGTTTCTTTGCTTGCAGCTTAGAATGTTTTAGTATTGATAACCGATTTGCTATTTTTGCTTGTGGCGAAGCTGGGCTGTTTGGAGACAAACTAAATTTTCTTCTCCTTCTCTCAGGGTTCATCCTTAAGTTTGGAGGCTGTCGGTCGTATGCTAGGGGCGAGAAAGGTTCAACGGTGATGATGGCTTATAAGTCTGAACCGTGATGGTTGCTTTTCGTTTCTCTGTTGTCTGTTCTCAAATGGTTCGATGCTCGGTAAGAAGTCGGTGACAGTTTCTGTTGCTCTTCCGGCCGCCGGAGCCTATGCCCGATGATGCACTTCATAGTTCTGAGGGCTTAACTTCTTCCAACTCTACTTTGAGTTTTCGATTGACTCCTACATAGTGGTTTATTATCGTTGGTGTTTCTGGGAAGAGTTGTGGCCGTTTCTTGTGGCTACTCAGTTCTGCTGTTTTCTTTCCAATCCATTATAACTTTCTTCTGCAGGGTTATGGTTGGCGTTGCTGGTTTGCGTGGAAGCTGCGAGCGTGTGCTGGCTTTGGGTGCTTTCTTCGTAAACTGAATGCGTTATGCGTTGCTCCCTTCTTGCAGGTTGTGATGCTTTGATTTGTTCTGCTTGATTGCCTTGTAAAAACTAGGCATACGACTTATCTTCGATGAAAATTTTAATTCTTCTTGTTGCCTAGGAGTGCGGTCGTTTCTGACTTACTTCTCGAGCTGCGTTGACACTTCTCTTTTTGCAGGGCAAACTCTTGGGGTTCAGATATTACCCACTCTGATGTTGATGAGAAAGGCTCCCAATCTCGGTGATGATGACACTGTGTCTGAGCCGAAAAGGGTCGGAAATGCCGTTGTCTTTGATTATTGTTGGTGGAATATAGTGTCTTGTATTATGTTGAAAGTTGTCCGAAACTAGTCGCTTTCTGGTCCGAAATTCAGTTCCTTTCGATGCTTGGTAGGAAGCGGGTGACGGCTCCCGTTGCTCTTCTGGCTACTCGAGTCTTCCGCCCGATGATGCTTGAAATTGAGGGCCGAAACTTCTCAATTCTTCTTATTTCTTAACTTGTAATTCACTTCTTTGACGGCATTCTGAATATCGGTTACATTTTGCATGTTCTGAGCTTGATTGTCTTGACAAGTTGCTCGAAGTAGTTAAGGGGACCTCTTCGAAGCTGGAACAGGGTGGTTTGCTCGCCTGTCCAGCAGGGAGGATGATGTTGTTGATAATGTCGGAAGCCAGCAGCATCTTTTTCAGATTTCAGCACATTTTACATTAAGTGGCCTTGGGACGAAACACAACAGCCTTGAGTGGAATGTTGGTTTTAAATTAGCCTCTTCCGCTAAAAGTTATGTGTAAAAAACATTTTCTGGTGTTGAAGAAATACAGGGATCGGGATTATGCGTAGTTCAAATCTTTGTCCACTTGTTTCTTTATTGTTTGATTTCTGTGGAAGCCCGTTTTCAATTTGTAGGGATTTGTTTGAGAGTCTTGCATCTTGGCTTGTAAAGGGTTTTTTTTAGAGATCAATGTAATACTTTCACTCAAATCTCAACTCTTTATAATTTTGGATAAACTTGAAACCTTGAACATCTCGTAAGATAACTAACAATGGGATTTGAAGTATACGCAGAATTCTGGTCTGTTCGAACTTTCCTTGTACCAGTTCTTATTTTCCAAATACTCACAATGGCTTAATGGTCCAATGTTGCATTAAAATGTTGATTTCTTATTCAAATGAACAACTAATCTCAACTCCCTCCCATCGAGGGTGATGCGTAAGTAAGAGACAACCCTCTAGCGGCCCGATGTTACTAATTAACCCTCCCGGGATGGTTGGATAGCCGCATCACCTGAAATAAATCTCTCAACTTGTACGAAATTTCTATGAAAAAGTTATCGACACACTTGTACTCATGAGCTTTGAAACAAAGGGATCTAGGCAAGGATGACGCCACTTAGCTCTTTATGGATTTAATCTCAGCCATGTCCCTGCAAGCTGCGCAAGTTGGCTAGCCGCAAAAAAGATAAATATTAAAATAAAGTCAAATAACAATAAAACGCAAAAAAAAAAAAGAGGTGGCATCTTATGGTCAAAAATTAGGGTGCGACAAATGCCCCTATTTAAGTTACTTCTATCCGGAGATATGGAGATTGAAATCTTCATCTCGACGAGATAGGAGGGACTTAAATACAAACATTGCACGAATATTTGGCCCTAAAAAGTCACCGAATGCAGATGATATGTCGTGATATGAAAATGCAAGACAGACAGCCCTGTGAGGGAATGATGTCACAGGGGAAAAAAACTAGACATGACATGCGAGAAACAAAGGAGCAGCAGGCTCAACGAAGCGAGATTCCACGGAGACAGGAAACAACCAGCAATGTACAAAAGTGTAGCACATGCACCAGGAACATGGTGATTTAACAATAGGAGAGGGACTTGTGGTCGAAGGATAGATTATTATTAGCATGGAGCAATCCAGACAACGGTAATAGCCGTAATGACTTTTCCGATTGAGCCAATAGTTTGGTTTTGTTTGTATTCTTTTCTTTTTTGTTCAGCTGGGAGTAGTAAAGTGCATAACCTCCCCGAGCGTCATGGTACGGGAACCATGAGCTGGTCACGGTTTCTGATGATGCCTCCCCACGCCTCGTGATTTGGAATCCACGAACGGGTCTTGGCTCTGAAAACGCCTCCCCACGCCTCGTGATTTGGGATCCACGAACGGGTCTTGGCTTTGAAAACGCCTCCCCACGCTTCGTGATTTGGGATCCACGAACGGGTCTTGGCTCTGAAAACGCCTCCCCACGCCTCGTGATTTAGAATCCACGAACGAGTCTTGGCTTTGAAAATGCCTCCCCACGCCTCGTGATTTGGGATCGACGAACGGGTCTCGGCTCTGAAAACGCCTCCCCACGCCTCGTGATTTGGAATCCACGAACGGGTCTCGGCTGTAGATGTTGTTGTAGTTGTAGATTATAAATTGTAAATTGTTGTAGATTGTAGAACTTCTTGGCTCTGAGCCAGAATGTGTTGTAAATTGTAGAACTTTGTAGATGCCATTGTTGATGTAACTTGTGCGTTGTAGATATAATTTGTAGTGTAGTCTGTAATGTAATGGAGATCGTAAAGCTACACCGGGGATCCTCGGAAGAGATGTGAGCTGGTTGAATTGTAAAATATGCCTTCTTAAATAAAGAGAGACTAATGTGATAAACTTCTACGACTTCTCTGGGGAGATGCCACTTGATGAAAGTAAGCTTGTGTGATGACTCACTGGGGAATTCATTTTTGAGGAGCATCTTTGTTGTAGTTGTAAAATATTCGGTGAGCTCTCAAATAAAGAGAGATGTCTTGTAGTGTCTTCAGAAAATTTCTCTGATGGATTTCCGAAGAGGTGTCATTTGGTGATGTTAAGAAACCCACTGAGGGTGAACAACCTGTCTTGTGGAGATTGTTTATCGTTTTGCCTAAGACTTAAGTCAAAACGAGTTGCTCAAATAAATAGATTATTTGTAGTCCAAATGTAGGGGAGACCTTGTGATTTTATCGGAGAAACATCTGTCTTTGCGAGTATTCTTCTTGGGGAGCATAGTGCACACTTGATCCATGTTCAAAAGTGGGATATGTCCACGATGTGATTGCCAAGGACCGAAGTTCAATTCGGGAAGTAGCCGAAGAGAAACTGTCAAGCAAGCCTCGACCATTGAGGCATGAACTCAAATGGAATATACTGGAATAGCTGTCTTCTACGAGAATCGAACTTCATGGGGAAAGTAGAAACATTGTGCTCTTTCTGCCTAGGGCTAACAACTCTTCTTGGAGGGAAAAGACACACCCAGTCACTTGGGGATGACCACGACCAAGGTGACAGAAGAAAGTAAACATAAAGAAAACAAAAATGCACATGCCATGCTGTCTACTTATATGCTATGCCTATGCTGACGGACCGGGAGAGACAAAAATAATGTCTCAAACGGAAGGGTACTCAAGCCAAATCTCCACAGACCTCGCATCACCTGTAAAGAAATCTTGAATATAAACAGACCCCGTCTCCGGATAGAACAAGTATCCAATGCTTGTGGAATCATATGTGATTGACGTTCTTCCATGGGTGAAATAAACGTCCATGGTCATCCCTTTGTTCTTCATATATCGAGTAAAACACGAGGTAGTGAAAAAGTTTTAAATTAATTTGGATTTTGCTATCGAGAAAAGGTTTTGATAAATGGGAAACTTTATTGAATGACGGTCAGCAGAAAGGCGTGACCCTAATATTACAATGTTGGAAAAAATAGAGATTACATCAAAGGAATAACAACTTGCCCTCCCTAAGTTAATGAGAACTCCCTTAAGCGAAATACTTTTTGATAGCATCCGTATTCACAGGGCGAGTGATTTCTTCTCCGTCCATTGTTGCTAACATCAAAGCACCTTCTGACAAAACCTTTATTACCACGTACGGTCCATCATAGTTCGGGGCCCATTTTCCTATGACATCGGTGAGGAAGGACTGAATCTTCTTGAGTACAAGGTCGCCTTCCTTGAACACGCGGGGTCGAACCTTCTTGTCAAATGCCTTCTTCATCTTCTGCTGATATAACTGTCCATGGCATAGCGCCGCCATCCTCTTTTCTTTGATCAAGTTCAACTGATCATACCTGTTCTGGCACCATTCTGTTTCTGATAGCTTTGCATCCATTAAAATCCTCATAGACGAAATTTCAACTTCTATCGGGAGCACTGCTTCTATACCGTAGTCAAGTGAAAACGGAGTTGCCCCGGTTGATGTGCGCACTGTTGTACGATACCCATGCAAGGCGAACGAGAGTATCTCATGCCAGTCTTTATAAGTAACAACCATCTTCTAAATGATCTTCTTGATATTCTTGTTGGCGGCTTCAATAGCCCTATTCATCTTTGGTCTGTAAGGAGAAGAATTATGATGCTTTATCTTGAATTCTTCGCATAGTTCTTTCATCATTCTATTATTCAAATTGGACCCGTTATCTGTAATAATCCTGCTTGGCACACCATATCGGCAGATAAGCTGATTCTTGATAAATTTGACAACCACATGTCGAGTTACATTAGCGTAGGAAGCCGCCTCGACCCACTTGGTGAAATAATCAATGGCTACCAAGATGAATTGATGTCCATTAGATGCTTTCGGCTCTATTATACCAATCATGTCAATTCCCCACATGGAGAACGACCACGGGGATGAAATAACATTCAACAAAGTCGGAGGCACATGAACCTTATCTGCGTAAATCTGACACTTGTGACATTTTCTAGCAAACTTGTAACAATCTGATTCCATTGTGATCCAATAATAACCAGCTCTTAAAAGTTTCTTGGCCATGGCATGTCCATTGGCGTGGGTACCAAAGGATCCTTCGTGAATTTCCGTCATTAACATATTTGCTTCTTGTTTGTCAACACATCTCAGCAAGACCATGTCAAAATTCCGCTTGTACAACACATTGTTACTCAAAAGAAAATTTCCAACCAACCTTCTCAAAGTTTTCTTATCCTTGTTGGAAGCTCCCAAAGGATATTCTTGAGTTCTAAGGAATACTTCAATGTCATGGTACCAAGGTTTGCCATCTTCAACCTCCTCGATGGCGAAGATGTAGGCGGGTCTGTCAAGACGTTTTACTTCAATCCGAGGACACTTATTCCAAAAGTTCACCACAATCATCGAGGCCAGAGTTGCCAATGCATCTACCATTCTGTTCTCATCACGAGGGATGTGATGAAACTCGATTCTATCGAAGAACGGTAGCAGTCTTCTAGCATAATCTCTGTATGGGAACAAATTATCATGTCGAGTTATCCATTCTCCCGTGATTTGATTGATTACCACTGCAGAATCACCGAACACATCCAAATTCTTAATTCTCAAATATATTGCTTCCTCAAGACCCATAATGCATGCTTCATACTCAGCCTCATTATTAGTACACTAGAATGTTAATCTGGAAGTAAATGGGAAGTGGGTCCCTTGAGGAGTCACAATAACAACACCTATCCCTTTTCCATGAGCGTTGACAGCTCCATCAAAAACTAAACCCCATTGAGATCCGGGTTCTGGTCCTTCCCCATGCACAGGTTCTTCACAATCTTTCATCTTTAAAAACATAACATCTTCATCGGGAAAGTCATCGTTTGAGGGTTGATAATCCAAAATAGGCTGGTGAGCCAAATGATCAGCCAAAACACTTCCTCTGACCGCTTTTTGAGTATGGTATTCGATATCATATTCAGACAACAACATCTGCCATCTAGCAATTCTCCCAGTCAAAGCGGGCTTTTCAAAAGTATACTTGATAGGGTCCATCTTCGAAACTAACCAAGTGGTGTGATTCAACATATACTGGCGCAAACGTTTGGCGGCCCACGCCAAAGCACAACAAGTCTTCTCTAACATAGTGTACCTTATTTCACAATCACTAAATTTCTTGCTCAAGTAATAAGTGGCATGGTCTTGCTTTCCTGTTTCATCTCGTTGACCGAGCACACAACCCATTGAATCTTCTAAAACAATCAAATACATAATCAAAGGTCGTCCTTCAACCGGCAGTATCAGGATAGGTGGTTCAAGCAAATACTCTTTGATACTATCAAAATCCTTTTGACAATCTTCAGTCCAAACATACCCTTGTTCTTTCCTCAGAAGCTTGAAAATAGGTTTACATGTAGCAGTCATGTTGGATATAAAACTGGAGATATAATTCAAACGTCCCAAAAATCCTCTGACTTGTTTCTCGGTGGTGGGAGCTGGCATTTCTCGGATAGCTTTCACTTTATCAGGGTCCACTTCAATCCCTCTTTGACTAACAATAAAACCCAATAGTTTCCCTGATCGCACTCCAAATGTACATTTATTTGGGTTCAAACGGAGCTTGTATTCCCTCAAACGGCCAAACAGCTTGGACTGGTGTTTAACATGATCATCCTCAGTCTTCGACTTAGCTATCATATCATCCATATAAACCTTGATCTCTTTGTGCATCATATCATGGAACAAAGTAGTCATAGCCCTGTGATATGTTGCCCCTGCATTTTTTAATCCAAACGGCATAACCCTGTAACAAAAGGTGCCCCAGGGTGTGATGAATGACGTCTTCTCTCTGTCCTCGGGAGTCATTCTAATCTGGTTGTAACCTGAAAAACCATCCATAAAGGAGAAAACCTCATATCTTGCAGTAATATCAACCAAAATGTCAATGTGAGGTAACGGGAAACCATCTTTCGGACTGACTTTATTCAAATCCCTGTAGTCTACACACACGCGGACCTTACCATCCTTCTTCGGAACGGGCACAATATTAGCCAACCAGAGTGGATACTCGGCAGTGACAAGGAAACCTGCATCAATCTGTTTCTGTACTTCTTCCTTAATCTTTAGAGCCATGTTGGGTCGAGTTCTTCTGAGCTTCTATTTTACTGGCGGACACTCTGGTTTCAAAGGTAGACAATGTTCAACTATAGCAGTGTCTAATCCCGGCATATCTTGATATGACCAAGCAAACACATCAATGAACTCTCCAAGCAAATCAATCAGTTGTTTCTTCACATCAGGTTTGAGCAGAGCTCCAATTTTCACTTCTCTACGGATTTCTTCTGTCCCTAAATTGATTACTTCCACCGGCTCCTGATGGGGTTGGATAGCTTTCTCTTCTTTCTCAAGCAGACTGGAAATCTCTTCTGGGATATCATCTTCTTCGTCTTTGGCTTCGTACACAGGAAACTCAAAATTCGGAGAAGGCAGTGGATCATTATTCTCAGAATGTAACTTATGTAGCAATCTGCGCAAGTGATATGATTTTTAATAAGTTTTCATAAAGTGGGAAGTGTGTGTACACGAGATGCTACTTATTATTTCCCAACATCGTAGATAGATATACAAACACAAATGAAAATGAAAGTAATTTATTGATGATAGCAAAACCAAAAGACACGCCCAACAAAGTCACCTTTGCCTTGGGCAGAGCAAAGGGAATTATTTAAAAGTAAGCCCTAATAAATGCAGTTTCGCCTTAGGCAGAGCGAAAATTTTAAAAACAAATGCTTTACTTAGATATATGAACGACAGCAGGAGCTTCAACCACACTCCAGTTCTTAACCAAAATGCCTGGGGTTACAAAGTCTGGAATATCCCCATCTGAATCCTCCTCGGTAACAACATAAACTCCAAAGGTATAGTCAAATTCATCTGAAACATAGCCTGGATCTTCCATATAGGGTTCATAATCTTCGTAAGGAATGGAGGATCTTGCATAACCATCTGATATGTAGCCTTCAAGCTCATCCTCTGACACAACATTAACCTGAGGATGATGGACGACTCCTCCACTATGGAACACTTCATTAATCAGCGGAAACCCTGGGCTTCTGGTAGTTTGTTGAGCAGCACTGCTGAGGAAACCAAGACCTTCCTTATTTCTGTTTTCTGGAAAAGACAACACCTTTCCCCAAATTGTTTGATGACCACTGTTCACTACTCACTGTGCGTCTTTAAATGATGACATAGATGCCTGAGATTTCCGGACACCCTCGCCCACAATAGACAAAGCTTGAAATTGCGTGCCAACCTCTTCCTCAGCTTCGACATACGAGAATGATGACAAGTGACTCACCACCAAGGCTCTTTCTCCACTAACTGTAACCGTTTTCCCCTCAAAAACATATTTCAACTTCTGACGCAGAGTGGAAGTAACTGCCCCAGCTTCATGTATCCATGGTCTCCCTAGCAAACAGCTATAGGCGGCACGAATGTCCATGACTTGAAACGTGATCATAAAGGTCTGTAATCCAATAGTCATCGGCAAATCCACCTCACCAATTACTGTCTTTCTAGACCCATCGAAAGCTTTGACGATAACATGACTTGGCCTCATCGGCGGTCCCTGATAGGATAGCTTAGATAGAGTAGTTCTAGGCATCACGTTTAGAGAAGATCCAGTATCGACCAACACACTGGACAGAGAGTCGTTTACGCAGTTCACAGAGATATGTAAAGCCATGTTATATTTCCTTCCTTCCTTTGGGAGATCATCCTCATTAAAACCCAGATTGTCACATGAAGTGATATTACCAATGATATTGTCAAACTGCTCCATAGTCACATCCTGTTCAACATACGCTTGTTCTAATATTTTCTGGAGCGCTTCTCTGTGAGCCTCAGAACTCATCAACAATTGCAACACAAAAATCTTTGACGGGGTTTGCAGGAGCTGATCTACAACCTTATACTCACTCCTCTTGATCACTTTTAGACATTCATCTGAGTTGGACAAATTGGATCCACCAGATTGCCCCACAATCGGATCCTTTGAACCTGGTTGTTCCAATGAGACCTCTTTTTCTTTCGGTGGTACAGTCGGGTAGACTCGACCACTCCTTGTTACTCTGCTGACATCTGCAATGTTAACTACTGAAGGTACAGTGGGTAAAGGCACTTCCTTTCCGTTCTCCAACATTGTAGCGTTGTACCTGTAGGGGATAGCCTTACTGGAAGTATAAGGGACAGGTCCGGGCATATTGATTACCAACGGGGTAACAGCCGGTTTTCTGCTATTATACACGATTTCGATACGCTCCACCTCCTTAAAGTGAGGCACTATAACACAAACCTCTTCGGCCCTTTCAACTAAAACTTTATGATCATCATCTGCCAAATAATCTTGAATCATGTTAACGATGGGTGAACCATGTGGGGATAACAGATTAACTTGCACATTAGGGTCGGAATCCTTGAAGGACAGAATTTCGCACTTAATGAGCCTCTGGACATCTACTTTCATATCGAAACAGCTCTCAATATCGTTCCCTGGAGCACCTTGATGGTAGGGATAAAACTTGTCAGCTCTATAGGAAGGAGGAGGATTTGCAGGAACCATAGGTGGAGCTTTCGTATGAATATGGCCCTTCTGAACCAAAGCTGGAAACAAATCAGCATATTTCATAGGAATAGGCTCAAAATTTATCCTTCTATACACATGACCCTGATTGTTGAATGACCGATTCTGCTGAGAATACTGCGGATTTTGCTGAGGCTATGACTGTTGAGCATTGGTGGATTGAGATGGCTGACTCGGTGGCGGAGACTGTTGAGGTTGATAAGCGGGAGCATTAAACACTGGCGATACTGCCGCAACTTGGTATGATGGTGAGTACCTCCTCCTAAGTCTTCCTTCCTGCACGGCGTTCACCCCCTGTTCCTTTCTCTTCACAAAACCACTCCCATATTTCTTAACATTGCTAGGAGCACTCTCTTCCTTAGCCAATCTTCCTTCACGGACACCTTCTTCCAAGCGCATTCCCATATTAACCATTTCAGTAAAGTCACTGGGTGCACTGGCTACCATCTTCTCATAAAAGAAAGGACCAAGGGTCTTCAGAAAAATCTTGGTCATCTCCTTTTCTTCTAATGGCGGTATGACTTGCGCGGCCAACTCGCGCCAACGTTGAGCATATTCCTTGAAACTCTCCTTATCTTTCTGCGTCATATCCCTTAACTGATCACCGTCGGGAGCCATGTCCACATTATACTTATACTGCTTGACAAAGGCTCCCCCTAGATCATTGAAAGTCCGAATCTTCGCACTATCCAACCCCATGTACCACTTGAGTGCAGCGCCTGTCAGACTATCTTGGAAATAGTGAATAAGCAGTTGATCATTGTCAGTTTGGGCAGACATCTTCCTGGCATACATAATAAGATGACTTTGAGGGCAAGTATTCCCCTCGTATTTCTAAAAATCAGGGACCTTGAACTTCGGCGGAACCTTGACATTTGGGACCAAGCACAGCTCAGAAGTGCTCTTTCCAAAAAAATCCTTCCCACGAAGGGCCTTCAACTCCTTTTGCATTTCAAAAAATTGGTCTTGAAATCCATCCATCCTCTCTTCCAAACCCACAGTTTCGGTCGGCAACCCATGTAAAATTGGTTCATCCAGAATATACGGAACAACATTCACATGTGGAGATGCAGTAGTCATCACAGCAGAAACTACAGGAACAACTTGAACAGTGGTCACAGCAGGGATCTCAGACACAGCCGGACGATAATTGGTCGAAAAGAAATTAGGAGACAACCCCCACGGAAAACCTAGAGGCATGCTATAGGACATTTCAGCAACAGAAGACACTACTGGGATCAGTGTAGGTGTCACTTCAGAGATCACGGTCCTCGGAACCTCTTGGTTGTTGATCGAGGCTTGATTGGATAAGGCTTCCACTAGACCATTCACTCTCTCCAGGTTTTTTTCTAGGACTGCAGCTTCATCACAGAGCACTCTGTTCTCTTGTTCAAGTTGGTCCATCTTCTGGCGTTGACTAGCTCGAGTGTTGTATCGATGATTCAACTTGTCTACGAAGATGAAGCAAGAGTAAGACCCTGGAATGCAAACGATGATATGCTTATGCAAATGAGTATGAAACTTCAAGAAACTCAAATTATTTTCTGGTATTGTAACGTTGGAGAAAAACTTATTTTATTCGATATTCGAAGCATTACAAAAGCAAAGTACTCTTTTAAGAGTTTATTACATTAAACCAAAAGCAAAAGAGAACTCAGAGATCTACTCCCTACGCTCTTTCTGTGCGCGAAGTTCCTCTTCTAACTGACTGACATGTTCTTGTAACTCGGCCTTCTCACTGATGAGTCGATCGACACATTTCTTCCAAGCCATAGCAGCTGGGGGAAGATCATCTCTGGCGACAGTTCCGGAAGAGGTGTGAGAAGAAAATAGATCCTCTCGCGCCTTCCTCTTCTTTGCAAATTCTATCTTTGGCAGCTTCTGAGACTTCTTTTTCTCTATTTTGAGGGTGAAAAACTTGTTCCTCCAAGCGGCCTTCAGTTTCCGAGCTTCATCCAAGGCGGCCTTCAACTGATCTACTTCACTCACATCAAAGCAATCTGGATCGTGAAAAGCCAAAACCATGGGTTCATGAAAAGGGAATGGCATCTTAAGGTCGAGAGCTCTTTATCGCACCCAATGCAGATATTCTTCAGAGACAGCACAGTTGGGGTATCCTAAAACGGTCTTTCCTTCCTTATTGACGTATCTCCATGCGTAAATTATGACGGTCTTCAGGTCTGGATCTTCCCCTTCCTTGAAAAAGATCCCTTCCAACAGAGCTTGGTCAGGTATTTCGGTCATAGGATGCCCGAATTAGAGGCGGGCCAGAGTAGGGTTGTAACTTATGCATCCCTCTCTCCCAATAAGCGGTATGTTAGTAAATCCTCTGATGCTAGGAAACATATATATACCTCCATAGGTAGGGTCGTACCACACAATGTCAGAGTGAGTAAGGGCCATAACTATCTCGGACCACTGGGGTGACTCTTCCTCTTCCCAAATAGACGGATGCCGAGTTAGGCGAGCAATGAACCATGAATACCACAGAGCGGTACAACAAACGATATGTTCTCCTCCTTCAGCATTCCTCAAGTGTATTGAATAATATGTGTCAGCTAACAAAGTAGGGACTGGGTTCTTAAGGATGAATAGCTTAATTGCATCCATGTCCACAAACTTGTCGATCTTTGGGAACCAGAAAATCCCATAGACCAACAAAGAAAAGGTGGCTTCCAAGATAAGGACTTCTCTCCTTTCAGCATGGTAACAGACCTTTTCAATCAGGAAATCAGCTGGGAATCCAAGGACTCCTTCCTTGGTGGTTAAGTGCGCTTGGACATCTGCTAGACTGAGATGAGTAGCGTTGGCAATTTCTTGGTGACTGGGTATGTCCTCCTGGCCGGTGAATATAGGTCGGGCTGTCACAGGCATCCTCAAGAAATCAGAATACTCTTCTAGAGTCGGCATCAACTGGTAATCCAGAAAAGTGAAACAATGGTACAACGGATCATAAAATTGAACAAGGGTCTCCAGCAGCCCTCCTTTCATTTTGAGTTCGAGGAAACAGAAGACTTCTCCATATTCCGTTGCGAAAGCGTGACGGTTCTCGATGAGATCTGCTAGTCCTCTCAAGCTTTCAATGTTAGGACTCTGAAAAGTGTACTCCAATGCTTCTCTCTTGAAATCCATTGTTACAATACCTGAGAAGTAAAACTGAGTTTCTTGGAATGAATAAAGAAAGAATACAATGCAAGATGAGTAGGACTTCATGGGATCCCAACTATTTATAAACATTGTGGTAAAAGAAAAAGTTTTGATTAATTTTGAAACGGAATACAAATAATTGCTTTTAAAAGTCCCAAATAAAAGCTAAATAAAAGCTAGTAAAGACACTAAGGAAGTTTCGAATTCTGCTGCTTGAGCTGCTCTTCTAATTGCGTCTTCTCACGGATAAGGTTGTCTACAATCAGCTTCCAAATAGTGCATTGTGGGTCGGAGAAAAATAAATCCTCCATGACTTTCCTCTTCTTGCAGGGGAGTAACTCCTCATCCTTCAACTGTAGATGCTTATGGAGTTCATCTTTCTCTTTCTGAAGTTCATCAATCTCTGCAACAGACACTAGATACTTGTTCTTCCATGACTCTAACTCATGTTGCGACTTCTTCAAAGCAACCTCTAACTTATCAGTTTCGTACATAAAGACATAAGTGGGCTCCCTTCTCGGAGGTATAGGATCTTGATGAGAGTAAGGCATCCTCAGCTTGATCGCCCTATTCCTTACCCACTGAAGATACGGTTCCAAAGACACACAATTGGGCTTTCCCAAACTATTCCTATCTTTCTTATGCAAATGTTTCCAAGATTCCACAATCTTCTCTCTGAGCTTTGGGTTATCCTCGAAGAAAATACTCTCAACTTGTATGCTCTTAGGTGGTCCCTTCAACGGATATCCCAACTGTCAGCGAGCTAAAATGAGGTTGTAATTGATCCCTCCACCAAAGCTGAGTAACGGTATATTAGCGAAATCTCTACATCTATCAATGATTAGAATCCCATCATACTCACGGCTATACCAATCAATGTCAGAATGGGTCAAAGCCATAATCCTTTCTGACCAACGCTTATTATTAAGATGCCAAAAGGAAACATACTTGGGCAAGTGGGTAAGGAACCATTTGTATAATAAGGGTACACAACATGTAATCATTCCTCCACCGCGAAGTTTTCGGAGATGTATAGAATGATAGGTATTACTCAATAGAGTCGGCACTGGATTGTTCTTCATGAAGATCTTAATTGCATTAAGGTCAACAAACTCCTCAAAACTTGGAAATAAAAACACCCCAAAGACAAGTAAGGCGAAGATTGCCTCGAACGGAGCCTTGTTCGTAAAATTAGTATAAAATGAAGCCTTCTCGAATAAAAAATTTGTAGTCAAACCAAAAGTCCCACTTTTAACAACCATGTTGGCCTTAACGTCAGATACCTTGAGATAAAGGGCCTTAGCGATGTCTCTTTCTTCGGGGTCCTTTTCCAAGAAAGGAAAAGGAGGTTCTTCTAGAATAGGCAGACCTAACAAATAGGAGTATTCTTCTAAAGTTGGCAACAACTGATAATCTGGAAAAGTAAAGCAGTGATACATCGGATCATAGAATTGTAATAGAGTGGAAATGAGGTCTTCATTTGCCTTACATCTCAACAAACATAGTAACTTCCCATATTTACCCTTGAACTTCTCTTGGTCTTCAATCAAAGCTCCCAATTCCCTTAGGTCATCCAATTTGGGACTCTTAAAAGTATATTTTAGAGTATTTCGTCTATCCATAATGTCCTACAATGTTCATAAATAAAGGGTAAATCCCATGAAGTCCAATGTAGTATGATGCTATATGAATGCAACAAACACAAGTAAGCACATAAGAACATACAAAGATAAACAAACAAAGGTCCTAGGTTTGCAACGAGCATGGAGCCAAGGGTATACCCATTCCCAAAGGACAAGGACTAGAGGTGGATGGTACCTGCAGAACAAGGTTCTAAAAGTGTTCCCAAAGTCATTAGTCCATCTTTCGGTTATCATCAATTTCCCAACTAACTCGGGGATTAAGAATATTCTCAAGAGAACTTCTTTAAAGTGTAGCATCGCGTAGCAATATTTTGGGACTTACTCCCTCATAGCCTCGCACTACGTCCTAATAAAGGCCAAAGTGGGGTTAAAGGTAACTACGGTCCTTAGTATCGTGGACTCCAATTGAAAATAGTAAAAGTTTTCACGATTAAACTCGTTCAACCGAACTATTTTCAAAAGGGTCTCAACTAAGCGGGATTCTCGAGTCAACTTAGTCGAGACTCACTCCCTATAAGCTTCATCGAATATATCACCATCCTATCATAATTTCTCTCAAGTCCGGGTGTAGGACTTTGTCTCACCACTCAAAGGTATCAACCCAAAGAAGTGAAGAACAAATAAACAAATAAGAAAATAAGCAAATATAACAATAAATAAGTAAAGTAAACAAGATAGGGAAACCCACGGATATCCCCAGTGAAGTCGCCATTTCTGTCGCGGTGAAATTTGGATACCAAACTATTGATTAGTTTGAATCTTTAATTCAATTTGCAACCGAACTTTGATTTGTCCAAAGGAAGGGATAAAGATCGAAATTCCCACAATGCAATGCAAATGCAAGGTTTAGAGAGTTATAGGTTCGGGGGTTGGTTAAACTTAGGGAAGGTGCTAGCAGCCTAAGTTTCTGTAGTACTCTACAGGAACCTCTTGTTTTATGTTTGTTTATTGCTAAGTGCTATATGCTTAAAGGTTGAAGGACCTAGGGGTTTATTTCTAAGTATACTCGATAAGATGTTGCATCTTATGCCTACATATCCTTACGGGAGTGGAATCAGAGTATTTGTAGTTCCCCTAAAGGGTTTGAGGAGCTCTTTGACTGTGGTCAAAGTTCCTACGAGTTTAGGGTAGTTGATTGATTGATTTTAGGAGAAGGAGATGAGTTGTCATTTCAAGGGAGATTTAACCGCCACAAGTGTAAGAAAATAGTCTTTACATCGTCTTAAGAGAAGGGCCCAAGTACTCGGATATTGATCGACGATGTACGCCTCTCTCTCTCTTAAGGCAAAGTCCATACGGTATTGATTGTATTGTTGTGGGGTGGAAATTCTATCTCGCTTAAGATGATTAACATCTATTTCTCTATTGTGTTTGAATGTTTGTGTTGAGTTAATTGTTTTCCTATGTTATAAAAGATAACGGTCCTTTCTATGGGGAAGGATCTATCTTAATTGATCAACTTGAATGGAATCAAGGATCATGCGGGAGAATGATGCAAATGATGTGCACTACACACAAGTGTTGACTTATGTGTAGGTTTTTCCTTTGGACGAAATGTGATGCGAGAATATAAACACGATAATGTAAATTGTTGTAAAATAACTTGCAGGAAATGATAAAGGTGAATAATTAAATCCATACACAGATGCATGAAAGCGCTAAGGTGTGTGTGAGTGAATTGTGAACAGAGTGTGAGCGTAATGGAGTCGTGCGCGACTGATTTTATGCGAAGTTGATTTATTTTAAGCGGGAAATTGATTTTGGCTGGGTTGATTTTAGGTGGGGTCAACTATAAATTAAATTCTAAGTTTTAAATAAAATGTTGCAATGATCTTAACCATAAAGACTTGATTGAAATGGTTATTTTTATTTTGGCCTTTTTTTAAAAGTTGAATTAAATTAATATTGATTTTATTAAAAAGTTGATTAAATACTAGAGATTTGTTATTAATTAAATAAGCTTGACAAAGAGGTGTGATCTATTTATAAAAAATTATTAGTGGACAAATACTTATTTTTCTTAAAAAAGTTATTAAGTTGAGAAAGTTAATTTAATTGGCAAACTATACTAATAGGAATTGATAGGATTTAAAAAAAGTTTTTATTTTAGCTATTAAGATAAAAAAGAAAGGGTGATTAAATTGAGACAAAATAAATAATTAGATAGAGTGATTTATTTAAAGACTAATTAAATAGATAGTTAAGAGGATAAAACTGATTTTAATTAAAGATTTAATAATTTATTTAGAAAAAGGAGATTAATTAATTAAATTAATTTAATTTAAAAAAATCGGTTGGGATGATTGTTTGTCGTGAGTGTGGTTACGCTTAGTGTCGTGTGTGTGTGAAGGATTGTAGCAAATACATAGACAAAAAAATGAATGCAGAGAAAGAAACCCTAGGCCCCTTTCGTCTTCCCCAAATCGGATCTCCGGTACCCTCATCTTCCTCCTTTCTCTCTCAATCGCGACCCATTTTTTCTCTTTCACAACTCCTTCCATGTTTCGAACCTGAGATCAAAACCAGAAGCATCAATAGATTAATAACATAGATAAGCATAGGGAGTTACCGAAGATCTGGGTGATGGCGGTGGGATCGAGCGGAGTTTATGGACGAAAAATGTTGATTCGCGGTGGCGTGGCGATTTCCGGCAGCCAAGAGGCTTTGACGGAGGCGGACTCGCTGCGAAGTTTGAGAAATCGATGAGTTCTTGCTTCCTTGCGATTTTTAGGGTTTCTTACGGTTTATGATTGTCGTGGATTTTTCTCCTCCTCTTCTTCATCTCTGAAGCCTTCTTTATATAGGCTCCAAGTGAGATTAAACGCCATGATTGTGTGATTGGATTTCCGCTTTGGTTTAGGCAATGTTTTGAAAAACTTCCTTTTTCGTCCAATCTTGTCTGATGTTCGTTAAATGAAAATCCCAATCTCTGATTTGGTGTATCGGATCTGTTAAGTATTTACCTGTCTAGGTTCAATGTCTTGAGAAATCGATGGGATCTTTTTTCGAATCTTTGCTTCTCACACGGGTATATTCTTCTGAGGATTTGCTAACTTTGATTTCTGACTTGGCAGGTGTGAATAGCGGTTTTCCTCTTCTTCTTCTTCTTCGCAGAACAGAGTTACACTTGCTTGATGCTTGGCGGGAAGGGTGTTGCGGACGACGATGATGACTTGGTGTCTGAGCTGGGCGGAGCTGTATTTGTCGTATTGCTACCGGTAGTATTCTTCTGCGTCGTTAACGTTTGGCGAACATCATTGTTGGTGTTCTGCTGTTTGTGGATGTTTCACTTGCAATTGATGTTATAGTGTAGATGTTTGAACTGATAGTGTTAACGCTGATACTTCTCTCTTTCAGGACGCTGTTAGCGGGTTCGGAAGCCATCGTCTTAGCCTGGGTGCTGAGAAGGGTATGGTGGTGATGACGACTTTAAGAAAGTCCGAACCATACGAATTGTTGTTGAGTTTGCGAGTACTTACTCGTGGTTGCTGGCCAATGTAGCTGATGTACTTTGTGCATTGCCATGCTATTGCCCGATGATGGATGGAACTGAGGGCTGAAACGAATGATGCCGTTGCAGTTGTAAGTTGACGCTGCTGGTGCCATTGTTGCCAATGTTGTCTTTACCCTCTGTTAGGCTAATGCTGGTAATGTTATGCCGCTGTTGGGCCAATGGTTGTTGGTTGTAACTCGTGTTGCTTTTACTTGTTGTAACAGATACTGACCCTGTGATTTACTACCTGTTGTAGCTGGTATTGCCCACTTGGGGTTGGCTGCAGCCTTGCGAAACGTTAATTACAGCCTGAAGTTGCTATTGCAACCTGCTATTGATGTTTCTTTGCTTGCAGCTTAGAGTGTTTTAGTATTGATAACCGTTGTTGCTATTTTTGCTTGTGGCGAAGCTGGGCTGTTTGGAGACAAACTAAATTTTCTTCTCCTTCTCTCAGGGTCCATCCTTAAGTTTGGAGGCTGCCGGTCGTATGCTAGGGGCGAGAAAGGTTCAACGGTGGTGATGGCTTATAAGTCTGAACCGTGATGGTTGCTTTTCGTTTCTCTGTTGTCTGTTCTCAAATGGTTCGATGCTCGGTAAGAAGTCGGTGACAGTTTTTGTTGCTCTTCCGGCCGCCGGAGCCTATGCCCGATGATGCACTTCATAGTTCTGAGGGCTTAACTTCTTCCAACTCTACTTTGAGTTTTCGATTGACTCCTACATAGTGGTTGATTATCGCTGGTGTTTCTGGGAAGAGTTGTGGTCGTTTCTTGTGGCTACTCAGTTCTACTGTTTTCTTTCCAATCCATTATAACTTTCTTCTGCAGGGTTATGGTTGGCGTTGTTGGTTTGTGTGGAAGCTGCGAGCGTGTGCTGGCTTTGGGTGCTTTCTTCGTAAATTGAATGCGTTATGCGTTTCTCCCTTCTTGCAGGTTGTGATGCTTTGATTTGTTCTGCTTGATTGCCTTGTAAAAACTAGGCATGCGACTTATCTTCGATGAAAGTTTTAATTCTTCTTGTTGCCTGGGAGTGCGGTCGTTTCTGACTTACTTCTCGAGCTGCGTTGACACTTCTCTTTTTGTAGGGCAAACTCTTGGGGTTCAGATATTACCCACTCTGATGTTGATGAGAAAGGCTCCCAATCTCGGTGATGATGACACTGCGTCTGAGCCGAAAAGGGTCAGAAATGCCGCTGTCTTTGATTATTGTTGGTGGAATATGGTGTCTTGTATTATGTTGAAAGTTGTCTGAAACTAGTCGTTTTCTGGTCCGAAATTCAGTTCCTTTCGATGCTTGGTAGGAAGCGGGTGACGGCTCCCGTTGCTCTTCTGGCCACTTGAGTCTTCCGCCCGATGATGCTTGAAACTGAGGGCCGAAACTTCTCAATTCTTCTTATTTCTTAACTTGTAATTCACGTCTTTGACAGCATTCTGAATACCGGTTACATTTTGCAGGTTCTGAGCTTGATTGTTTTGACAAGTTGCTCGAAGTAGTTAAGGGGACCTCTTCGAAGCCGAAACAGGGTGGTTTGCTCGCCTGTCCAACAGGGAGGATGATGTTGTTGATAATGCCGGCAGCCGACAGCATCTTTGTCAGATTTCAGCACATTTTACATTAAGTGGCCTTGGGACGAAACACAACATCCTTGAGTGGAATGTTGGTTTTTAATTAGCCTCTGCCGCTAAAAGTTATGTGTAAAAAACATTTTCTGGTGTTGAAGAAATACAGGGATCAGGATTATGCGTAGTTCAAATCTTTGTCCACTTGTTTCTTTATTGTTTGATTTCTGCGGAAGCCCATTTTCAATTTGTAGGGATTTGTTTGAGAGTCTTGCATCTTGGCTTGTAAAGGGTTTTTTTTAGAGATCAATGTAATACTTTCACTCAAATCTCAAATCTTTAGAATTTTGGATAAACTTGAAACCTTGAACATCTCGTAAGACAACTAACAATGGGATTTGAAATATACGCAGAATTCTGGTTTGTTCGAACTTTCCTTGTACCGGTTCTTATTTTCCAAATACTCACAATGGCTTAATGGTCCAATGTTGCATTAAAATGTTGATTTCTTATTCAAATGAACAACTAATCTCAACTCCCTCCCATCGAGGGTGATGCGTAAGTAAGAGACAACCCTCTAGCGGCCCGATGTTACTAATTAACCCTCCCGGGATGGTTGGACAGCCGCATCACCTGAAATAAATCTCTCAACTTGTACGAAATTTCTATGAAAAAGTTATCGACACACTTGTACTCACGAGCTTTGAAACAAAGGGATCTAGGCAAGGATGACGCCACTTAGCTCTTTATGGATTTAATCTCAGCCATGTCCCTGCAAGTTGTGCAAGTTGGCTAGCCGCAAAAAACATAAATATTAAAATAAAGTCAAATAACAATAAAACGCAAAAAAAGAGGTGGCATCTTATGGTCAAAAATTAGGGTGCGACAACATGGCATAAAATTCAATATCAATCAAACAATAATGTAATGTAATACGAAATATGAACAAAACTGAGTAACACAATACAACCTCTTTATTAATAACAGAAGATAAACAATTATTATTAGGCTAAAATATAACTTCAACAACACAAATTACACAATACAACCTCAACTCAAAACCCTAGGCCGAACCCTAATAAAGAACAAAACTCAGCAACAGAATCAAATGCTCAAACATTTTTTATCAAAACTCACGCAATATAAAGAACAAATCAAATACTCAAACAATTTAGGTCAAAATTTTGTTCAAAATTGAAACAGGGTCACGAACGAATCCAAAATCCTAATATGTTATGTCAAAATTTAGGTCAAAATTGATACCAGGTAGAGAACTATTCAACAACTCAAACATGCAAACATTGTAAAAAATAATAGAACAAAAACAAAAAAGAATAGAGTTTGGATACATTACACGATTGTTGCAGGCTTGAACAATTCACACTAAATGTCTAACAGAAAGTAAACATTGTGTCTTGATTGGAATTTAGAAAGAACTCAAGGAAGACGAAACCCTAGGGGAGAGAGACGGAACGGAAGAGGAAGTGTGAGAGATGAGAGAGAATGATTGAAAAGAGAGAGGGAAAATTGAGGAAATGAAAAAATTTAAGAATTTATATTAATGCTTATCGGGTATCCGTTGGATTAATTGGTCTGGTTCTTTAGTTTGGATATAGATTAAAATTATATCCATTATCAGACCAAAAGACGTTTCAGCCGGTCCAATGGTCCAGTTCCAATGGACCGGTTCTCGGGTGGTTTTTTGGTTCCAATTGTCCAATTACAACCCTAGTTGTTTAGGGTATGGGTGAAGGTTGAAGAATGATTGAGGGAGGATTTGAACAGTGTATGTTTGTCTCTGATGAGCTTGAAGGAGGAGAGCAATTTTATTGGCTTTTATAGAGTGAATTTGAGGGTAAAAGTGGAAAGGAATTATGGATTTGGAGTGGTGACATGTGTGAGGGCAAGTTGTCTCACAATACAGGCCTCCAAGTTTTCGATGATGACAAAACACAACCTTGGACAAATTAGAAGCATCATGCAATACTTCAACATGCTATACCTCTCTTTCATTCTTAAACCATCATTACCTTAATGTGATTCATAACTGAATGTGGCAAGATGCACAAAATGGCGAAAGTTGTTATTTTTGCAGGTTTCTAAGCAGTGAGTCGACCATACAGTCGGCGCATGAAACCTGGCATTTCTCACGGCTCAGCGCATGGAAGAAATGCGTCGACCGTACAGTCGGCGCATGAGTGTTTTGATTTTCCACGGATCAGCGCACGCCGACCCTATGGTCGACCGTTCGCGCGCTGTGCAGTTTTTTTTACTGTGTTTTGAAATTCAATTTTGTTGGCTGTTTTGGTTATTACTATAAATAGAGTTTTGCTTATTTTTAACACCTAACAATTGAAATCTTGAGTAAATTGTCAGGGCAAGAAACGTGAAATACGTGCAACATATTTCTTCATCTTCATCCTTCAAACAACACACAAATCCTCAAATACACACAACCATTTTTGCTGTGATTGGTGTCTTGTTCAAGGGTGATAAGGTTCGAACACGTTGATTGAAGATCCGGTTCGAGTGGAAATTGGGGCAGGTGTTTCTTGCAGAAAACCTTGAAGGTTTTACCCATCAAGACTCGAAGGTTTTGAGGGCTTTTGCTACGGAATAGTTCGTTCAACATTCAAGCAAGTGCGAAGGTAATTGATCAACGGAAGGTTCATCAGTTTAGTAGCTAGGGCGTTGAAGTGTTGAAGACTTTCTAGGTTTGATTTGTTGGTGTCTAAGATCAGCCGAGCCGAAGGTTTGAACAACGGAAGGTTATTCATTAAGGTGGCTGGAATCGGAGATCATTCACAACAAATTGAAGGGCTTGATTCATCTTGAATCAAGGTGCAAGAAGTCATAGCAAGCATCAACATCATTTGAGATTGTTTGTATCATTGTCTATCAACTCTTGTGTAAACTGTTCATTCCAACAAGTGATATATATTCAATATATCTCAATTCTAGTTTTAGAATTGAGGGCAGACGTACCCCGAAGCGAGGACGACGGGGGAACTGCCTCATCAAATCGTGTGTTCTTTAGTTTCTGTCATTTTCAATTCAGCTTATAAAATAAGTGATTCTAGCTTAAGTGATTATTGTCAAACTGTGATACAAATTGAGTAAGGTGTTGAAACTCTGTTTTTTAACTACTAAGTACAATAAAAATATTGTACTAGGGCATTTCCAATCTCTTACTCAACATAAATATCCCTTGAGGTATTTGTGCACACAAACTGTTCGACAAAAGTCCTGAACTAAAATTGTCCTATTTTGCTTCTAGTTTTTGTGTGTCTTGTTAATCATTGGAACTAGGTAACCTTGCAAATTGAAGTAAACAATTGATAAGCATAGTTTGTGTTGTGATTCTATTTTTTCCGAATTGTCATAAATCCATAGGCTTACGTATATCCGGTTTTCCAATAACTGTTCGTTTTAGACTATATTTTTCCTCGGCCGCTTCCGCACTTAAAACATTTTTAAAACCAATTTTAAATTGGTAGCGCCGACTTAAATTTTTAATTGGGGATCTATTCAACCCCCCCTTCTAGATTCGTGCCATAATCTAACAACATGGTAGTTTTATTTTTTGCATAGCCGTTGCGGTTTTGTGCAAGTCATTTGATGTATATTTGTGTTTTGGTTTTATTGTAGTGCAACGTGTGGAAATTATGGGGTCAGGTTATTGATCATATGCATAACGCTTGGAGGTTTTGAATCATGGTGTTGATAGGTTGTGGTATGGTGGGACCAACGTATTATTGTGAGAATTTGATTATGTTGGTGCGTGACTTCTTTCTTGTTTTCATTGTCTGTAGGATGTGGGGTGGTATGGCCGGAAATTGTTGGCCTGACTTATTTGTGATGAAGGTTGGTTATGGCTTCGGGTTGAAGGGAGATATAGGCTGGTACGCTTGTTTTGGTCTCGTGAATTGATGCATATTTGCACTCTATTAGAGAAAGCTCGTGTTGTATATCATGGTTGGATTGGAATTTTGGTATGAAATGTAGCAGACTGACATTGGATGTATTGTAAATCATGTGGCTACAAGACTTGGTCGTGAAGGGCTTTTGGTTTATTCCAATGTTTTATTTTTTTACAATATATATATATATATATATATATATATATATATATATATATATATATATATATATATATATATATATATATATATATATATATATATATATATATTTTAATGGACTTTATTAATTTTCTAACTCTTGCCATGGGCTTGTAACAAAAATGGTAATAGACTTGCAATCACATTTTGAGGAATTTTGTTGGAAATCTTATGTGATGGAAATGGACTTCTTGTAAATGTTTTTTTTTTAATTCAAATGGGCTTTGAAAAATATTTTGGGCTTGTAATCTGCACTTCCACTTCATACTCGAACCACGCTTGACAAATTTAATCAGGATAATTTTGAAACATTGATTCCTAGTTAAAACTTGAACTTCGTACGTGATCCAAAAGATTCATAAACCAAATTCCACTCTTTTTAGAGTTCTCCACTTGAATTGAATACAACCTGAATGAATCTGCAAAAATCGACCATGAATCAATCTCTGAGTCCATCCTTTGAATTTTGCCACTGACTTTGAAATGAATCTTGAATCTGACTAAAAGTGAATCAATTCCTGAATCTTAACCATTCTTGAACAAATCCTTGAAACATGATTGAAATTGAATTCAACTTGAAATCATCTTGAACCTTGAGAAGTCAAAATATTCACTGTGGACCAACTGAATATAAACATGCCTTGAGATCAAAGGATTATGACTTGATATATGACTTGCATTGCAACTGCACAAACCTTAACTGGCAAATGAACCAAGAAGCATTAGGAACTTGACACAACCTTGGTAACTTGGTCCATACACAACTGACTCGAATTGGCACACAAACCCTAACTATAACCTCAATCATGATGCATGCTTTAGTACAACCTGAGAGCATGATTCCTCCATAGATGACTTGCCATGAATCCAAACTTGCCTGACCAAGAAAATTAGGTCAACACCACTCAACTTCACTTGCCTGAGTCACTTTGAATTCAATCTTGCACAACCCTGAACTTGAACAACAAGCAGAAGCAACATATTTTTTTGGATTTTTTGAATAGTGGTTGATGGACAGATGTACAGATGAAGGTAATATACAAGTAGGACAAATTTGGGATATGACACTCAACACATGACACACTTGAACTTGGGTACAGATAAACCATCGTCATATATATTTCATAATCTGTATATGCAAACTCAAGGATCATTAAAAAAAGGAGACAAATTTCGCACAAAAGAAGACTGTGTCAGATCCATTAAAAAGTATCACATGGAATTATCAACTAATTATAGGGTCGATTAAACTAATGTGACGAGGTACAAGATCTTTCTTCATAATGAGCTCTACCTGTTCCGGTTGACAACATCTTACCGAAAGAAGAGTGATTCTTGGGAGATAGGTTATATGGCTTTAGCTCACACTTGCATAATTACCAACCCAATGTAGGATCATCGCAAACTCAGCTCTTAGTTAATATGCGACAAAATTTTGTCCGTCATTAGCGATAATCCGTCGTTGAAGGTGAGTACAATTATCTCGCATATCGTTACACGATACAATTATACTCCCTCGTACAGAAAGGCATGGATAGCTAGGACTAAGGTAGTTGAAACAATGTTCATAAATTGGGAGGATTCATACAAAGAACTTCCAAAATACTTGGTGGAAATTAAGCATTATGCTCTAGGGACTATTTTCATTTTGGAGATCTTGCCTGCATATACCCTAGACGGGACTTACGTTAATGGAAATAGCATATTCCACCGACTCTTTTGGGCGTATAAACCATGCATCAAAGGTTTTTCTTTCTGTAAATCTATTATCAAATTGATGGAACATGGTTGTACAAGAAATATAAAGGAAAACTACTCATGGAAGTGGCACAAGATGACAACAACAACATTTTTCTAATCGCCTTCGCTCTGGTTGAAGGGGAGACTGCTGATGGATTGAGTTTTTTCCTAAAAAATCTTCGATTACACGTTTCTCCTCAGTCTAACTTATGTTTAAATTTAGACAGACATCCATCAATTGAGAGTGCCTATACAAACCTTAATAGCAGCTGGCAGGATCCTCTTGCAACGCATGTTTACTGCATTAGCGACATCGCTCAAACTTTCATGCGGGAGAACAAAGATAAGACGCTGCGAAAGAAGGTTATGAGTGCAGGGTATGCATTAGCAGAACCTTCCTTCAAACACTACAACAAAGATATCATATTTACAAATGCAAATGCAGTAAGGTGGATCGACAATATTCCATTGGAGAAGTGGACTAGGGCATACGACAACAGTCAACGATGGGGCCACATGACAACAAATCTCGTAGAATCAATTAACTATGTCTTTAAAGGCATCTGAAACCTATGTATAACCTCTTTGGTAAGAGAAACTTATTTTAGGCTAAGGGCACTGTTTGAGATCAGACGTTCAAATGTTCAGTGTTACAATCGGGGCAGCTCTTCGGTGATGCTTCAATGAAATTCATTAAGGAAAAAGCTGCCAAAGCTAACACATATGTGGTCACGATGTTTGACCGTACTAAAGGTTGGTTCAGTGTTGCTAATTTAATGGGTCACAATGAAGGGAAGCCGAGGGGATACTATCGAGTGGAACTAGATAGAGGTTGGTGCAACTGTGGAAAGTTTCAAGCCTTTTGTATGCATTGCTCCCATGTCATAACGACATGTTCAAAGACTCGGCAGGACCCTCCCAACTTACTATTTATCATTTACAAAGTCATAAACCTATGCAATGTTTACTACAATAGCTTTTCGGTGGTAGCAAAAGAGGATTATTGGTCTGCATATCAAAGAGAGATAGTCTGGCACAGTGAAACAATGCGAAGAAAGAAAAATGATCGCCCTAACAGCACGCGTATTCGAACCTAAATGGACACGGTGAACAAAATGGTGAGATTATGTAGTTCATGTCGTCAGCTCAGACACAATCATACAAACTGTCTCAATGTTGGACCAAGCACAACAACATAATTTTAAATGTAATCATTTTGTTTTATATCAAAAATAACTTTTATTTCATAAATATCATAACATTCGGTTACAATAATTTAAAAATAACAACTAAACAATAATTTAAGCAACAATTAAATATCAAAACAGACAAATACAATGACTAAACAACATAATTATGTGATTACAACCATCAGGACAATTTCCTGAGAACTATACATTGTCATGTGAACATCTCTGTCAGTTTTAACATTTTCCCAGAAACGAATTTCTCCATTTTGGTTAAACGTGGTAACAAGCCTTTGAATTCTTCTGATCTTTTCACCTTTTAAAATGTCTCCATCTAACCAACGAATCAAACTCCTTTTAAGATGTTCGAACGTCTCTGTATTTCAGAGTCGCGTCTTCATCGGAGGCTATACTGCCGAATAAATTAAATCAATATTTCTCCTGTGAATATAAAGACACATATATGAAGATATTTTGAAGATAAATGGAAGGAGATTAGAGAAAAATGGAGGAGATAGTAAGAAGATGTCTGAAAAAGAAGAAGATGAAATGTTGTATTTATAGAAAATGCAAATATAAGAGTAGCCACATGCAATGACACATACTCCTAGTGGATGAATGCATGCGCCACATGCATTGGCGCCATATATATGCATACGCTATGTTAAATGACGCCTCAGTGTATTTCACCAATGCATGTGCCATGTTAAATGACACCAATACATTGTTAGTTTGGTAAATACATTGAAAGCATAGTTATTTTCATACATAATTTGAAAAATGTGGTTATTTAAAAATAAAATCTTTACTTTCTCTAACATAAAAAAATTAAAAATTAAAAATTAAAACAAAAATCACCCAAGTCACTAAATGAGTCTGAATCCATTTAAATCTTTTTCATCAAATTTTTCTTTTGTTTCTACTTTCTCTATCATAAAAAAAAATAAAAATAAAAATAAAAACTAGAGCCACCAAACCAAAGTCATGAGATCTCAAAGTCACTTAATCCATTTCTTTTACTTAAATATATTATTCCCTTTGATTTTATTTTTAAGAGTAAGTTGACATTTTAAATTTATTAAATATTTAATATATCTGATCTATTGCACATTCAAAATATATTAATTATTTAATGAACTAAAAAATAAAATTTCTCTTCTAAATAAAACTAAAACCGAAGGTAGTATTTATTTTTCAGATTAGCAGTAATACCTAGACTGACCTACTAACAAAGAAATGTTGAATTTGAACACAAGTCATGACATTGCCATGTATATAAGATTATATGGTACTAATCAATAAGATAACAGCAAATGTTCAAAACTTCAGAAGGGTAAAGGACTGTTTGCTTATAGTTTTCTCAGACCACTAAGAACAGAAAAGAGCAATTAAGACAGATACTCTAACCAGCAATCAATACAATAATCAAGTTGATATCAGGTAATAATTTCCTGGAGATTTAAAGAAACAAAAGACTAAATCATATCAAAAGGATCGGGAGATTTCAATGCTCCTGATTTGCAATTACAAAAAATATACAAACATACAGTGGTATGTTTTAACTAGGTATCAAATCACACAGTTAAATGCATGTCCATCCATTCTTCTAAATGTCATTATGAGCACTAAATATGTCAACAAATATCAAGTTTACAGAACTAACATTATTACTAATGACCAAATCTTTTCTAACTACAACATATGGTTTTAAAAACTATCCATTACCGCGAAATCGGTTGTGATAAAACGGTATCCAAAGGTGCCGATACTGATACCGTAATTCACCATTTTTATGATAAAGAATAAATTGTGTTTAATTCAAACCACGACAACTGCAATCACAGTCGCAACACTTGTACCGACCGAAATCACAAAAGCTTTTACGCGACTGTAATGTGACCCTTGCTTAAAACTCACTGTTAAATTTGCAAGGTGCAATTGTTTAGCATCATCTTACAATTTGCATATTACAGATTTCACCGCCTTGTCAGTACAAACTCTACTCAAAACACTGATGAAAGTCAAACCAAAACTAAAAGCAGCATAAACAAGTTCAATTGTCTCTGGCAATTCTAAAAGATTGGTAATTAATTGGTAACATGGCAATATCAAATGGTCAGTAACATAACAATGAATCAAAATGGTATGAGTTATGAAACTATTCAATCTAAGTAGTACCTAACAAATAGTGAGAATCATGCTTTTAAATTGCCGTTGCGATTGCAACTGTAATATTGCTGATGCGGTAGTCTCCGCAACCGAATTAGACTGCAATTTGTGTGATTTGAAATCACGTGTCTTATTAGGAACCGTATTAGGAACCATATCACACAACTTCGTCAAAACTCAAAATTAAAAACCCAAAACTCATTTTACTTCTGAAATGTTTTAGAAGCGTATTTCAAACTCTTCTCAATCAAAAATCACCGCTGCAGCAACAATGAATCGCACCCACAATTTAAAACCATGGTAAGAATATTTAGTTACTCGGGCACCATAAAAACATCAATGAAATTAAATCTATAACATTATCAAAAGACTTGTAATCATCAAAAAGAATATAACTATGAAATGCTCAAGAGGCAGTATTTACAATACCGCATCCACACTAATTAACTAAGAGTGGAAGCTGAAAAATTGCATACATCTTGAAGCATCATGAATCAGTATACCTTTCCCCCACCAATTAAGAATCTGAACTGAACTAACTACTAATTTTCTTTGCCATGGTAGCCAATGTCATCCTCATCGCCAAAGCCTCCTCCGTTACACGGCCATCTTCCAATACAAAAGGTTCTCCATTTTTTCTCTGATGTTCAAAATCACAAACCAAAGCAGAAAAATCCTCCCTCATCAACAAACTGTTATGAAGAATCGAACATGCACCGATATAAGCTACAGCCATCTTAATCTCCTCGCGGATCGGCCGACTCAGAACACCCCATTTCCTCAAACTAGCATCCGTTCGTAAAGCCGGAATCCGCATCAGTTCATGAGCAGCATTGAAACTCTCTTCAACAGAACCAGAAACAGCTACACTATCACCAAAAGGTACCATGAGCCAAGGAAGTAGAGGATACCCAGAATCACCAATGAAATACTGATTAACACCGTTCACCGGAGAAGCATTCAAAAGCATTCCATCGTCTATGTCATTGAACAAACTGGAAGCTTTAAGAATCACAGAGTTCGTCTTGTGGCCGAAAAAACCAGCGGCAATGCTAAGAATTCGACACGTGGAATCAACCACTATTTGAGCTGCGATTGAGGAAGGTTGCTGTTGCTGTCGTTGTTGGGATAGTGATACTGATGATGAAGGAGCGATTTCGAAGCGAGAGCAGAAAATGACGCCGGAGCAATTAGGCAAACCGGAGAGAGATTCAAAACTCTGGGAGATGGAACGGAGGTCGTTTGCGTTTGGGAAAGAAAGCCAGAATCGGAAATTTGTACAGAGGACTCTACAGAGTTGTTTAACGCAGAATTTGGCGACGGAGACTGGGACGTTGAATTGAGATGAAATTTGAGAGTAATCGGAGCCGTTGGCGAGACGGAAGAGACCGATACCGAGACGGACCCCGGCGGAGAGGTTGAGAGGGAAGAGATAAGCAGGGTCACGGCATTCGAGGAGAGGTTCTAGTAAACCGGTAAGCCATTCGAATGTGGAGGAGGACATAAGGAAGGAGTTGGGGAACCAATCAGGGTTAGGGGTGGGGTGGTGGTGGTGGTGGTGGTGGTGGTGTTTAGGGCGTTTGCGTTTGCGGGAGAGGAGGGTGGTGGTGACGGCGGTTTGTTGGGAGAAGAGAAAGTGATGGATGAGAGAGAAAGTTGTGGAATTGGAATTGGAATTGGTAGTGGAATTGAGGTGGAGGGAAGTGGGAGGGAAAATGAGGAGAATGATGAGGAGGAGTTGAGAAATTAGAGAGGAAAGTAACGCAGCCAATTTACGAGATTCCATCGGAGAGAGAGGAACGGAACGGAAATCGAGGTTAGGGGTTTGGTTTGGTTGGGAATGGGTAAAAAGGGGAGAGAGAGTGAGAGAGAAAGATATACTGACTCATTGAGTAGAATACTGCTGCCCTTTCATTGGTACTATGAATGAAACTTCCATTTCGGCGCCGTTCTGTCTTTTCGAACCTTCTATTTCTGCTATATGTATATTCTTCTTCTCACGCAAATTTATTTACCCTTTTAATGCTATCAAAAATGTTTTGATTAATTCCATATAAAAACTATGTTAATGGTTTTATTATTTTCGAGATTTCATGCGAAAAATGATTTCAAACCGAATCAAATCAATTCAATTTCAGTTTTATTAATTTGGATTTTGATTTTATGCCTTTTAAAACTTATTATTTGGAGATAGAATCAAATAATTTATTTTTTCTTTATTTTAAGTTATATTGATAGTTTTATCTTAAAAGAAATTTTGAATAGTTTTATGTTTTTTTTCTTTTTGTCTTTTTTTGGGTTTGTGAATAGTTTTATGCTAATATTCAATAAAAAATTATGTATTTGGTAGTCATCTTGAAAATAGCTATACATTGTTCACATTATAGGTTATTTTTAGATTATCTATATATAAATTAAGACAATTATTAAATTTATTATTTTTAAATTATTATATATACTTTTATAATATTAATAATTATTTATTATTGTATTTTATTTTTCATAAAAAATAATTAAAGGTATTATTGGCAATTTTATAATTAATGATGTATTGAATTTGTACAATGTAATTGAAAGAAATGAAACTATACTCGTTCTATATAAAAATAAATAGGGAAAATAATGTACACGGTGACATAAAGGTTTTTTATTAGACAATGATGCAAAACTATTTTACACTATTATAATATATCGATTAAATTTATAAGACGCATACTATAAGAATGATATTTTTAATGGGAATATGAGAATTAATTTAAGTCATTAGATTAAAATAAATGAGTGAGAGAAAAAATAATTTTGATAGTTAAAAATATAATGTTTTAATTTAAGTCATTTATTTTAATAATAGAAGAGAGCGAAAATTGTTTCAAAATAAAAATGATATATAATCTCACTCATTTATTTTAAATGTAATCATTCAGATTCATTTTTATATTTTTACATAAAATTATCATTCTCATAGTCAGATTCAGATTCATTTATTTTAAATGATATATAATGATATATAATCTCACTCATATATATATAATTTTAAAAATGATAAAATGTAATGGATAGGCCGTACATATGAAGGTCGACTCCATTCTCCTAGCCTAAGATTTTTTAGAAGATGAGAAACCTTCTTTCAACAACTCTTCTTCCAATTTTCAATTTCAGAGTCAGTTGAATAATTTTTTCACATTTCACTAGCTCTAAATAAGGAGGCTCAGAGGGGAAAGGTTGTCTTCAAGAAGAATGTACAATGTATAATGGACTTCTCAATTTTGGAGAGTGGCCAAGAAGTCATGATTCTTAAAAAAAAAAATCAACTTTTAAGATAAACATCAAACACCTTCGTCAGCCGAAGGAGTAAGAGAAACCCTTGTCCTTCTCCTCTCGAGCATAAGTATGTGTTATATTGAAGAGAATTAAGAATAATTTAAAAGTCAACACAACTCATTGATATTCATACTAATATTAGAACACTTTAACAAAGGCCAAAACTAACGAGTGCATTTGGGACGAGGTGGTTTTAAAATGATTAAATACTTCGACCTCAAAATCATTAAAGGGCAGTTTGAATCTTAGTTTGAAGAATATACAATCATAGCGATACACTAAACATTTGTCGGAGGAGCTACACACCTTATTCCTGGGGTCAACGTGAAGCACCATCCAAAATTTGGGCAATGTTAAAGACTAAGGCTGAGCTGAGATAAGTTTTGTCACAAAAAAAAAATATGTCGTAGGGACATGGCCTAGGACAAGCCGACCCGACATTGTGAAAATTTTTTCATTGTTGCGTATGGTAAGCCTTGGGAGTAACTGTTTCGAAACGACAAGAAGTCCAACATCGAGGAGGCCAAACTTCAGTCCAAAGTTAGAAGATTTTGAAGGTACAATACACCCACAAACGTTTATTCAATGTTGGACATTATCTAATGCTTCCATGTATTCGACATCGAGAAGCATAAGACATCTCTAAACGTCCCTCGTATATATATGGCATTCCACTCGAGATTTAAGATACTCTTATCATAACTTCCTCTCTTTTGTTGCTCACTAAATAATTTGTAACAAAAGAGCATTCTACTCTCATTCTATAATAAGAAAGTTTTATTTAATAAATAATTGACGTATTTAATCAATAAAATCTGAAAAATAAACTTTTTTTTTACAATGGAAAGGGTATTTTAAAGCTAAAAGCTACATGCTAAAGTTCCATTTATTTGATATTCTTGGTCATAGCTGTCAGCAATAAAGTTCCATTTATTAGTTAATTAATAACCGTTATAGCAGGACGTTATGAGTTAATTTCGCAAGTGGTTGCTATCTACTATTTTGGATTCTCTAATTATTAGGTTGTGATAGAATGTCCACCCTGGTAAGCTTGACAGGGTAATTAAGGTTGGTTACATTAGTTTCCGTACTAAAGAACACACGAGTTTTAGGAAATATGTTTATAAACCCTGAAAACTAATATACTAACCACTAATTTCCTAATACTATTTTGATTATAAAAATTAAAAAGGTAGGTATGTCATTTGCTTCTTTTGTAATCAAAACTAATAATCACATCATGCTACATTGTTCTTTTTTTTTTCTGCTATGTCTAAATCCTTATTCATAATAGTTTCTCAATTGAACATGAGAATAAGAATTCATGTGATTGTATTAGTCTAAAACACATGCTCGATCAATAGACAAGCAAGAGTCACAAAACAAGGGAATGATGATTGAGTAAAGGGGAAATAAGCACATGCTAATCAAATCATATTGTACTTGCAGAACAACAGATGCCGTTCAAATCAGGTACCAAACAAACAAACAAATTCATCATGGACCTAAACAATACTTTTCAAAGAAGATCCGGGATAGAAGGTGGAACACTCGTTACTACATAGAAAGCAGACTCTCGGGGTCGCACCTAGCTATTGCGAGAAAAAATAAACCAAGTATTTACACGAAGAACTCAGTAATGTTGAGCAGCCGGACAAGATAACCGGAAGTTTTAACCAAAATTCAACATGACCTGTAACAGCAAAAGTTTATCCGTCAATTGAGCATCCTCTCAATCGCAGACACATAAAACTCCTTTGGCATGGTACCAACTACGGCGTCAAATTTCTTGCCATTTTTAAACAATAAAACCACTGGTACAGCCTTAATTTCATACTCTTCAGCAATTTGCATATCAGCGTCTGTGTTGAGTACAAAGCACTCGAGTCTTCCAGCATACTCTGTTGCAACCTCATCGATAACTCGGTGTACCATCCTGCACGGGCCACACCAGTTTGCATAGAACTCAACAAGGACTGGGGTTTCACTTTTCAAAATCGATTTATCCCACAAGTCTTTGTTAACTGGTGTAGCTGCCAGGCAACAAACTCACATAAATTAAAAGACCATCATTCAATGATTTAAAGTTCAATACTCATTGACATTGCAAAATTCACAAAATTAAAACCAGAGAACTGGCTACAAGTAAGAAATACCAAAGAAAAAGGCAAAAGCTTTGCACAGAGAGAAATATTCTCACATAAATTCTTGCTTGAAGTAAGAAATTTAGCTAACAACGTAGAACGAAAAAACTGTTATTCATTGAAAAACACAAACTATGTCTGTGATCCAAGCACAGAAATCCAAATATGACAATTCAAAAATATCAAATTAGACTCGAAGTTTTAAATAAGGACACCGAATAATGATAAAAAAGAAACCTTTGCAATATAGCTAGCAACTCAAACTAAGAATAAATAAGGCCTTGCAAATTTTCTGAAAATGAAACTAAGCAAGTGATAAAAAGATCAAACTGATCTTTAGGTTTATGATGCTCCTACTCTATAGTTACAACTTACATGAATACATCAACATGATCGGTTATCTACTGTCCTCTCATTCGTCTACTCTACTAGCAATTCACAGCAATCAAGTTTTGCCTAACTAAACCTCAACTCTAATGATTAAAGCTTTTATGACAGCAAATTTGATGAATATGAATATTCGCATATTCACTTCTTCAAACACTTTTCAGGAAGTAAAAAAAAGGAGACAAGGAAAAGAAACCATGAGTTCTTACAATAAAACATACCACTAACCTCATACAGAAAAAATGCACCTAATGCTATTAAACATTTAGTTCAGTGCCTAGTATTTCCAATATTTAATTTGTAGCACACATTTTCATAGAATAGAACGCCACAAGCCTAATCTAGGTTAACTTCGATATACATCACCAAAAAGATTGGATCTAAACACAACAGCTAATTCAAATAAAGCCTAAGCTAATCCAAATATCGTGTATATCTATTTTTGGTCCGAAACATGAAACCCCAAATTAATCGGAAAATAATAAAGAAAAATATATCAACTTTCGCAGTTCTTATTAAATTGATCACCGTAACTTCCGAATTCCTTGTTTATTAAAATTACTACAAAATTGGGGTAAAAGAATAAAGGATAGGTGTAAGTAAAGAAATACCTCTGGTTTGTTGAAGGAGAGAGCGAATCTTGGGGAAAAGAAGAGGGTTTTGAATGTGAAGTTGAAGGGGTATGTGGGTAATTCGGGAATGGAAGGAAAAGGAGGGAAGAGGATTAAGGCGTGAAGAGGGAGAAGAAGAAGAAGAAAATATAGGTAAGGTGAGAGAAAGGGAAGTAGAGGAAGCCATGGTGAAAGTGAGAGTGACGAATGGGAAGAGAAGAGAATCTCACACAAAACCAAAATAAGAAATGGGACCGCAGACGCAGAGAATGAATAAAAGCACGAGGGGAAAATGGTGGATGGGAAATAATATTGCGGCTACTTAATATTTTCTCAAACTTAATTTTCTGTTTTCCCATCTTACCAATATAAGTTTTTAATGAAATAACCTCTTTCTAAGAATAAATAAGTAAAATCCAATCTATTATAGCTTTTTTTTTTTTTTTACAAAATAATTTGGTAAAGTGGGAATAGAAAAAAAAATAAAGAAGAAAATTATTTAAAAAATTAAGTTCTACTAGCATCAGTTAGTAGGAGACTGACGATTTCAAAAGGTTCGCAAAAGATTCGTACGCCGCATCGTGATCAGTTTTATATTTTGTTAGGTAGTTGGCACGAATATTCCCCTTCTTATAGAGAAGTTCTTTAATATTATAAAGAATTGCGGCATAGTGATGTCAAACATTAACAAACTCTGAAATAAACTTTATAATAAAATTGGAGTAAGAACAACGCAACACGTCTTTAATGTCAAGTTCTCAGACCATACATAAACCATGATATTGTGTCATCAACTCAACAAGAATGATGTTGGAATAACCAATATTACCTGCAAAATCGTGAACACAAGCGTCGTCATCATTTCAGATCAATCCACCAAAATCCGAAACTCTGAAATTACCGAAGCTACTGTCATTAACAATCAAAACCATATTACTACATTTGTGTGCATTCCACATGATCGTTCACGTTGGATGAGACATATTATGCTTGAGAAAACATTTAGTTGACAAATTAGCATAATCCATTGTGATGAGTTTCAAAGTATAGGCATATACCACTTCATTCATAAGACACAGTTTGTTCCTAACGCGCCACAACCACCACCAAGCAGTCAAAAAGATAAAATCATTGTATATGTCATGTATAATCCAATCATATAAATTATCTCCTAGGAAGAATAGTGGGTCCAAGAATCCAATAGATTTCAAAAAAACAAGTAGTAAATCACTACTACAAATAATACATTTCATGACAAAACTTTCACATCACCAACAAAAAACTGAGGTATAATGTCAATGCACGCCTTGTTTTTTTTTTAATATATCACATATTCCCTCTATTTCTAAATATAATTGAGGAGAAAAGTAGTTCAGGACATGCTTTGAATTCAAGCAAATGTGGTTTATGTTTTTATTTCTTTAAAAATGGCGTCTTTTTTTTTAAATTATTGATATATTCATTCGATTTTCTTTAATAACCAATGAATTAGATAATCATATTTTACTATAAAAGCACTCGTTAATCAGATTTTACCCTAAATCTAACTTATATATAATTGCTCCAAACTTGTTCGCATCATTCTTTGAAATGAATTACAAGAAAGAAAAAAATCCTCAATGTTCTTCTATTTTGAACAAAATATTTTTTCTGTCATTGCAATTTATCTTATATAATGGTGTTGATGTTGTTGTTTTTTTGGAATAACTTTCATATATTGTCAATTAAAGAAAATACTCCATAATTTATTTTTTTCTCGGTTGACAACATTGAAAAACTTATTCCTAAACATGTTGTAAATTGCAATACCAAAAAAATTGTGAATTGTAAAAAATTAAAATGGAAACAAGACATGCTACTTTAATTTTTTTTTTTATAATTCCCCATTTTTTTTGCAAGTAATATATTACCTCTATTTTTTATAAAATCGAGGGAAAAGTCCTTATTTTAACAACACACATGATATTTCCAACACATCAATCCACAAGAAATTCTATACATCCACCACTATATATCTTGTTCTCTTTCTTGTAAAAACATTTTCTATGAAAACATTTGCTTAAGATAATGAAATCTTTAGATAGATCTCTATGATGGATTGCAAGTGCAGAAAAAAAAATGCATGGTTAGAACAGATAACTTATCAGAAATTGGATGCATGCAATTCATTGAACTTGAAAAGAATGCGCACAAAGGGTGTACAACAAAATCTGGATAACAGCAAAGATTTGTTGTTCTCCAAGAATAACTTGAAAATATTTGTTGTTCTCCAAGAATCCATTGTCAAAATCAAAATTTATTTAAATAATGTATTTTAATATTTTGTGGAAATAATGTAGTTAAAAAAAACTTACTCCCCTCAGTTTTTAATAAAAATCGAGAAGTATATGACGCTTGAGATGAAACATATTTTATTGTACTTTTTAATTAAAAACAAACACATTTTACCTCGGTTTTGAGTAATAATCAAGGGGAATATAAGCGTGTTTATTGAGTTTCTTTGTTGTCCTTTAATGAGTATCAACGCTCAAGACACTGTCATTAGTGATCCACGTGAAACCTAGAAGACACTATAAAAATATTTTAAATATTAAAAATTGATAATAAAATATTTGACATGAAAACTTTTAAACTTAAAGAAGTTTAGAAAAGTTCTTTATGATGGATTGCAAGAGCAGAAAATTATTTGGGTTCAATGTTTGTTCTCTTAAATAATCATATAAATGAATATTTATTTTACTTACCTAATCCTTTTTTGTTTTATATCAGAAACAAATGCATGAAATATCCAACATTTGATCTTTCCCAAGATTCAATGGAACGGGGATCCAACATTTGTTATTCCACAAGATCCAACATTTCTTCTTCACCGACAATGATAACGATGAATCAGATTCAAAATTTGTTATATATTTTTATTTTAATATTCTGTGTAAACAATGTAGTTTGTAAACAAATTAATTTAGTAATATTATGTGTAAACAATGTAATAAGTATTATAAAAAAGAATTTATCTTTCCCATTGGTTTTGGTCATAACACGAGAGGTATGTGGCACTAGTTTTGAAAATATAAAAAAGTTATTCCAAGGGATCAAACCAATGATCATTTCAACTATCTCATCGATTATTCTAAAACTCAGGGATATAGTGGAGAGTTTTGATGCTCTCTATTACCTCACCTCTGTAACCGAGATTATATCAACTTCGTGTCTGAGGTCAAATGTGTTTTTTGTCGTGAATTCACAGTCTCTCTAGTAGTATAGAGTCGTCTCAGCGTCCTAAATGCATCTAGGATAGAGATTCGTTTAGAACATACTATGATGACACGACATTAATCTCGTAGGAAGGTACTTATGTAAAGTCTTCCAAAGAAACAATCTCACATTCTCAGGCGCAAGAATATGCCACACCCATTTCCAAGAGTTATTATCTGTTGTATCCAGAAAAAATTCAAGTCTATTTAGCAAGTTATAACCATCCCGAGAAATATAGATATTGTCTTTGCTTCCTTTGCAAGTTAACTAATCAAGAACTAGAAAATTAAAACAAATGGGAAGCACTTTTAGGTGGTCACAAACAAACACATGAATATTAGTATATATTGAATTGAAGTTCCAATTTTCATCCAAGTAAATATCATTCACTTGCATTTCCAAATTGTGAATATCCACATAGAAAACATGCTCCGCTAATTTCCCTACTCCAGACCAAATGGAAAACGAGAAAGAGGAGTTTCCATCCCCCAATCTAAATTTAAATCCATCTTTAAGAGCTGAGAGAGCTTTCATAATTGCGTTCCAAGTAACTGATCCCAATTTCTTTTTCATATTAAGGAACATTTCATCATTGATGTACTTATGCTTCAAAACATTGACCCATAAGAAATCACAATCTAGATGGAGATCCCAAATCAGCTTTCCCGACATAGAGGTATTGCCCTCTCTTGTTTTTCGAATCCCAAGACAGACCAACTTTTTTGTTTTAATGATTTTATTCCAGCCAACGAGATGCACACCAGAGTTTGAATTACCTTTTCATAAAATATTCCTAGTCATTTTATCAATAAAATCACAAGTTGGCTGAGGTAGCCAAGCCACTCGCATGTAATAATTTGAAATGGATTTCAGGAAAGACCTAACTAAAGTCAAACGACCAACTTTGTTTAATAATTTATGTTGCTAAGATGATAACCTCTAACTAATTTCTCCTCTAGAAACTTAAGGTCCTTGCTTTAAAGATGACCATGCAACATAGGGAAACCCAAGTACTTATCTAGAGTAAGATTTTGCTTGATACATGTGCTAGAGACAATTGAATTCATTTTACTCCTCTTAGTGGTAGTGGAGATGAACACCTTTGATTTAACAACACTCACATTAATGCCAGAAAACATGGAAAAATAATTCAAGATATCATAAAGATCTTTGCTTGGGAGTTAGAAATATTCGCAAAAATAAGAACATCATCGGCACAAAATAAACGCGATAGAGGGATCCATTACGAGATAACCTCATAGGTTTCCAACGGCCTTCATCGACTTCCCTGATGATTGTCTGCAACAAGAATTCCATGAAAATAACAAAAAGATAGGGTGAAAAGGGGTCACCTTGCCGTAATCCTCTAATTAAAACAAAATTTGGTAGTCGTCTTCCATTCCAAAGAATAGACATAGGCCTTTTCAAGATAATCATAGGCCTTTTCAAAATTTGGAGGAAACTCGTTTAGGTTCAAACAAAATTCAAAGAAATCCCAATTAACATGATCATAGGCCTTTTCAAGACCTATTTTGAATATCATATCAAATGTTTTTAGATTTATGTAGAATGAATTGCTTTTTGGATGATAATTGCATTATCAGTTGTCCCTTTATCAGGAAAAAAACTACTATGGAATGGTCCAACTATCTTATTTAGATAAGGACACAACCTGCTAACCATAATCATCGTAATAAGCTTGTAAACAATGTTACACAAGCTAATGGGCATGAATTCCTTAAAATTTTGGGGCTGACTACCTTGGGAATTAATGTGATAAGAGTCTCAGAAAGAGAGGAGTGAAAGCTTTTTGTCATAAAAGCATTTGATATAAGCTGGGCAACGACGTCTCTAACTATATGCCAAAATTGTTTAAAGAAAATACCCTAGAATCCATTAGGGTCAGAGGCCTTGAAAGTGTTCATTTGATTCAATGCATAAATATCTTTTTCCCTCTTCACGTGTTAAGTCAAAGAGTGTTGGGCTTCTTCAGTAAGTCTCAGAGCCATAGTTGATTCACTCATAGTAGTAGGGAGTATAGGAAATGTAGGGCATAAAAGACCTTTAAAAAATTTAGTGATTCTTCGTTGAGAATGGTATCATAATTACACCAAATACCATTGGGAAGATGAAGGACATGGACTTTATTTCTCTTCCTTCTGATTACCGTCTTGGTATAAAAAAATTAGTGTTTCGATCTCCCAATTTAATCCAATCATCTCAAGCCTTTTGATACTAATGAATATCCTCTTGCGCAAGGATTTCATCACACTAATGTTAAAACTAATATTGAATATAAAATAGTCTTTTCGATATATTCTCTCCAAAGAGCGTTAGATACCCCTGAGTCTCTCCTCAATGTTGTTTTTTTGTTTGCTGATATTACCTAAAGTTTCCTTATTAAAAAGGATAGAATTATGTTGCATATTTTAAAGACAAGATACAATGTCATATGGGGATTTCCCCCAAGCAATATAGACTATATTGGAGTATTTCGGGTGAGTAATCCAAGCTTCCTCAATCCTAAAAAAGTGTGGCCCTTGTTCTTGGGGGGGGGGGGGGGGGGGGGGGGGGAGGGGGTGACATACCTAAGTAGAATTGGGTTGTGATCATAATGAAATTTACACAACACCTCAACATATGCATCAAGGAAAGCCATGCACCAAGCAATGTAGATGAAGGCCCTATCCATCTTGCGATAAACCATTCGATTACCAGTACAAGGCCTACTCCAAGTGAATTTCCCATTAATCATGTCTACTTCAATTAAATTAAATTCATCAATGGAATTCAATAAAGAAGCTGGCCTAAAGTGATTAAAGTTACCTCCTTTTTGTTCACTTGGATAAATGATGTCGTTAAAGTCTTCAATCAATATCCAAGGACCATCAATAGTCTTTTTCTAGTCAATGAGGTAGAGCCACATGTCAAGAATATAAGTATACATGAGACTAGCATAAATTCCAATTACATACAAAGAGAAAGTTCCAAATGATAGCTTGATAGTAATTGTGTCCATAAAGACATTATGCACGACAATTACAATGTTACTATCATTCTTCTTTAACACCCAAATGGGTGAGTTGGTGTTATCTAGGGAAACTATGAGATCGCTAGAAAATGTTATGTAAAAAGCTTGAAGTTAAAGAGGGTCAAAGCAGTAGGCATGACCACTGTGGGTATAAAGTCAGAGGTAAATCCACCAGGGAAATCCTCTACTAAGGAAAGCCTGAATAGTCTAGACAAGGAAAATGTGAAGGCAGTGGAAGAAGATCTTTTATCATAAGATGATTGTTATGGAAATATGCCTCATTTAATTTAGCTTGTCCAATGTTTATTTAATTTATGGGATTTATATTCTCGACCATGCTTGTAAGGATAATGACGGTTTCGTGGAGGCACTCTTTTCGGTGTTGTTAAAGTAGCACACAATATTTAATAAGGCCCTCACTTTATTTATATAAAATTTATATTATTTCTAGTTTACTTGCAAGATATCAAGGACTAAGATAATATGGTCAAGATCACCTTTAAAGGCTATTAAGCATGTTGGATCCTTATATGAGATTCTTTGTCACCTTTAAAGGCTATTAAACACAAACCTTATGTGTGATTCCTTGTCACCCATAAAGGATATTAAACATGATGGATATTTATGCAAGATTCATTCCCGCCTTTAAAGGCTATTAAACATTTTGGATCTTTAGGTGGGAGTTCTTACCTCCTTTAAAGGCTATTAAACATGTAGGATTCTTATGCAAGAGTCGTTACCGCCTTAAAAGGTTATTAAACATGTTAGATCTTTATGTGAGAGTCCTTGTAGCCTTTAAAGACTATTAACACATGTTGGATACTTATGTGGGACTCCTTGTCACATTTAAAGGCTATTAAACATGTTGGATCCTTATGTGATATTGTTTGCCGCCTTAAGGCTATGACAGACGTTGGATCTCTACACATAACCTTCGTTGCTTTGAAGTAGTATGAGAGGTCTTGGTAATATTAGTAACTTTTTAAAATGTGGGCGAGGAAATCCCTCGTTGAGGCACAATAGTGGAACAAATGAATGAAATTAAATATAAATAACCTTTTAAGGGTAAGGTTCAAAATTACATAAAAGGCCCCTAATGTTAATCGTCAGGGGAATGATTACCAAGATAATAAAGAAAATAAAAAGGAAAGAGTCTGTAGATCATCGACATTCTCCATAAACTAGATTTCCTTCAGAAGTATCTTTAGGGGAAGTCGCCATCAGATTGGCATCTTATAACGCTTTTTCGCCCTTAAGATCAACTTGGACATCCATGGCAGGCGAAACGACGGGTTCAGAAGGTTGGGAACTATTTGAGACATCCACCATCTGGCCATCACAAAAAAATTTAAACATTTCCATGAGGCTCAAATCCATCTCATGATATATCAAGGTTATATGCTATTTAGCTCTCTCGAAGTAGATAATAGAGGTTTCTACCAAACCGTCCTTTAGTGTAGATACCTCGTCCTCTAGATTTTTCTTACTTTTGAAGGCCATATCAAGGGATTCCTGCAGTTCTTTCCCTTTGGTTCTGTGGACTTAGAATTCATATTCTGAAGCTTTCACATAAGTTTCTCCTTCCCCTTCTACAAATCCTCAATTATAGCATGCCTCTTGGCCAGGTCTTGCTCTTTGGTAGCAAGCGTTGTGGACTTAGACTTCATCTTCTGAATCTTGCATGCAAGCTTCTACTTCTTCTTCTACATAGTATCAATTATGTTGGAAAGAAGTAGACCGAGTGGATTTAGAACCTATCATAGTTGGAAGATCTGGAAATCATAGATCTGAGAAACTGACAATTATATTGATATAATACGATCAGAGCAAATCAAAAACAGAGATCTGATGTTTGATGTTAGGGAATCTAAATTCCTAGGTTGGAAAAAGGTTTGGTTTGACAAATCGAGAGATGAATATTCAAATGTAGAAAATGCTGAAATCAATTGTCGATTCTCACAGTTTGTGCCACTACTCTGTGAAGGAACCTAAATTTATCGAATAACTAAGGTTTCAGATTACAATGTTGTACTTGAGCTTTCAATGCGATGGAAATAAGGCTTATCTATAAGGTGTGTACTCGAACGCTAAAGTCGGCATGAGATTAAAATGAGTGAATGAAGTTTGAATTTGAATTGTATCTGGGAAATGGCATTCTTCCTATTTATATAGTTAAGTTATTATAACAAATTTACTGATATTCTGGCGTAAGATGTGGGGAGTTATCATATGGACCTTGGATTCAAATATCTTGCATTCTAATCCATGATAACACTCACACTCTATGAGTGACCTTATGGGTTATTTCCCTCTCTAGGTAAGGGTTGTAGGATCTCTTGATTGGCCCATAACATAAAAGAATGACACATCCATCATATTTTCTACATACCCCCTTATGTTTATCGGGGGAGATACCCCTTAATTATAGGAAGGTCCCATGACAATCAAAGCCTAGTAAAAACCTCCCTTACGAATAAAGGCAGAAACAATTATTAATATGTCTCGATCTACTCAGTCACCTGAGATATCCCTACATATCATCCTAGTTAAGTTTGATACAATCTATGTAATTTAAAATTCTAGGAATAAAGGACACTTTTTCAAGAGAAATCAAGTGATTCTTCGTTCCTAAAACTTTAGAAATGGGAACAAAGGCAGAAGGGAAGAGTTAAAACTTGATCTTAGAAGATGGACCAATCAAACATGCACGACAACCACCAACAAACACTAGTACAAAATATACATTCGGTAACATAATATTACTACGGTTATGCCTTTCACTGTTGTAATATCGCAAACTAGAAGCGCCTAATGCTTATTTATTTATTTTAAAAGTTATTTAATCACAGTTTATATAAACAACCATGGTGATAAACTGAGTGGTACAAGGTTCGAATCCTGTCAACTATATTTTTTCCATTTTTCCTATTACCAAAAGCGTGTGTCACTTAATTTCATAAATAAATAAAAATTTGAAAATTATTTAATCATGGTTTTAATATTCAACTGTTGTAATATGATCGGTGCAACATTTGTTCTTCCCAAAAAAGAGAAATGTTCTTTCCAAAAGAGAGAAACGACTATAATGATGATTGAAATTTTTCTTCATTTCTCAAGACGGTCACAAGTCATTCAAGAATATTAACCATTAGAAGTAATCATTGTAAGGATTAAATCATCAGATGTGTAATCTTCAACCCCTTCTATAAATACACAGTTTCATATAATAAATTTCAACTTCTTCAAACTATTCTTCTTAACTTCCTATAGCAACATGAGTTCTCCATCTGAGAATGCTAACAAAAATATGTCAACTGAAGTCACTACAGTCCAACAATATTAGTAGTCAACTAAGGAGGTCCAACCATCTAGGTCGACTGTTGTCAAAGATACACTGAGGGTGAGGAAGACCAAGAAGAATAAGAAGAAGCTCAAGAAGAAGAAGAAGAAAAAGGTGTCGAGAAAGATTTTTTACTATGATTCTGATGAAGGTAGTGAGGAGCGAGTCATAGATTATGAAGATTCCTTTAGTGCTAGGGGATATTATTCTGATCTTGACAAAATTATTAATGAAAAAATTATGTTTTATATACTCTTCCCTTTTGGGCCTCTTAATTAACTTATTTATTAGTATTATTTTATATGCTCTTGCCTCTATATACTCTTTCCTCTTTACAAAAAAAAAAATTGTACAAACCAACAAAAATAACAATAACAACAATAATGAAGAATAACAATAATAACAGTAAATAACTCTCTCACCATTGCGTTTATAAATAAATAAAAAAAATTGAAAGTTATTTAACCAAATTATTTAACTAAGGTTTTACAATACAACCGTTGTAAAATTTGAAAATTACATCACAGTTTTTCTTTCTAACCGTGATGAAAAGTGATATTTTTCAGTATATAAGCGAAAGTATCTATCGTTCAGTACATAACAGTCATTTCTCTCAAAAGAAAACCCTAACATATTTCAATCTTCTCTCTCATAACATAACCCTAGCATCCATGTCACTCTTTAAACATACTTCAACCTTCAGATTCGTCTTCATCAATCACTAACTTGAGGTTCGTTCATTAAACTTATGCTTTGATTTTGTTTATATTTCTTGTTAAAAATGGGTTCTCATTTTTTCGGATTCGTCTTCACCACCTTAACAAAACGCGTACTTTGGCTATGATACATATGGTTCGTGTGTGTGAGATATTAGATCAAATTCTAGTATAGTCGAAGGGTAGCTTCTGATTCAACGGGTATTAAGCATGAGGTCAAAGTCTGTTCGCATGCTGCTGTCGGAGTAATGCGTGTTGTAGTTGAAGTTTGTTCTAACATGCATTAGTCAATATTGCTAGGTTTGTTCACATGTTGAATTGGGCCTTGCTTGTAAGTAAAATTGTTTAAGTTAGCTTGTACCCTAAGTTAGCCTGTAATGGGTAATTGTTAAAAAGCCCATTAGGTTAGTGTGCTAATTTTCTTATAAATAGCATGCTAGTCTCTCATCTTGGTATAAGAAAAAATAGGAAGATAAAATCCTAATTCAAGTGAGAGAGAGAGAGGGGTTATTTTGTAATTTTTTTATACTTGTAATCTTGTTATAAGAGAAAGGAAAGAATAGTAGTTTATAACTAATCCTTGTTGTTTCTTGTTGTTTTACCTTGTTTTCTTTGTTAACCCTAACCCTTGTGTGTTTTTTGATCATAAAGAAACCGTTTATACTTTGTTTCAATACATCTGATTCACAACAAATTGGTGTGGTGAGCATGAAGAAGATGATTTCAACAAAGTATGAGATTGAAAAGTTCACCGGAGTGAACGACTTCGGTCTGTGGCGCTTGAAGATGAAAGCCCTATTGGTTCAGCAGGGTTGTTTGGAAGCGTTAAAGGGAGAGGCAACCATGGACGCTGCGTTTACGATAAAAGAAAAGACAAACATGATTGAGAAAGCCCACAATGCAATATTGTTGAGCCTTGGTGATAAGGTTCTTTGACAGGTATCAAAGGAGATTACAACATCGGGATTATGGGTGAAACTTGAAAGTTTATACATGACCAAATCTCTGGTGAATCACCTCTACCTGAAGCAAACTTTGTATTCATTCAAGATGAGTGAAGACAAAGTGTTGGCTGAGCAGTAAGATATGTTCAACAAGATGATTCTTGATCTTGAAAATATTGATGTGAGATTGATGATGAAGATCAAGCACTGTTGCTGTTGTTGTGTGCTTTGCTCATATCACATGCTCACTTCAAAGAAACTCTCTTGTATGAAAGGGAGTCCATGAGTTTTAAAGAAGTTCAATCAGCCTTGTATTCTAAAAACTTGAATGAACGAAAGGAGCATAAACCTTCGATGGGGGACGAAGGTTTGGTTGTTAAGGGAAAATTCTTGCGAAAGGATGGTAAGTTCGAAAAGAAGAAAGGTAAAAGTCAACATAAGTCTTATAGTGGCGAAACATCTGGTATTCAATGTTATCACTGTAAGAAGGAGGGTCACACAAGAAAGGTGTGTCCTGAATGCCTGAAAGATCATGGAGGTAATGGCAATGTAGCCATTGCTCAAGATGACTTTGACTCATCTGATGTTCTTGTAGTTTCAAGTGGCGACTCAAGAAAAGAGTGGATGATGAATTCAGGTTGCATTTGGCACATGACTTCAAACAGAGAATTGTATGAGGAGCTATGTGATCAAGATGGTTAATCGGTGCTGCTGGGAAACAACAAATCTTGCCAAATTGCAGGTATTGGATTTGTGAGATTCAAGCTCCATGATGAGTCAATTAGGCTATTGACTGAAGTCAGGTATGTACCTGACTTGAAGAGAGATTTAATTTCTCTTGGTGAATTCGACAGAAAGGGATACATTTTTCAAGGAGAGAAAAGTATCCTAAGAGTCATGAAGGGGTCGAAGGATGTTTTGAGAGGCGTAAAGAAATAAGGTTTGTATACCCTTGAGGCTGAGGTTGTAAGTGTCGCGGTGAAAATCGGATACCAAACTATTGATTAGTTTGAATCTTTAATTCATTTTTGCAACCGAACTTTGATTTGTCCAAAGGAAGGGGTAAAGATCGAAATTCCCACAATGCAATGCAAATGCAAGGTTTAGAGAGTTTAGGTTCGGGGGTTGGTTAAACTTAGGGAAGGTACTAGCATCCTAAGTTTCTGTAGTACTCTACAGGAACCTCTTGTTTTATGTTTGTTTATTGCTAAGTGTTTATCTGCTTAAAGGTTGAAAGACCTAGGGGTTTATTTCTAAGTATACTCGATAAGATGTCGCATCTTATGCCTACATATCCTTACGGGAGTGGAATCAAAGTATTTGTAGTTCTCCTAAAGGGTATGAGGAGTTCTTTGACTGTGGTCAAAGTTCCTACGGGTTTAGGGTAGTTGATTGATTGATTTTAGGAGAAGAGACGAGTTGTCATTTTAAGAGAGATTTAACCGCCACAAGTTGTAGGAAAATAGTCTTTGCATCATCTTAAGAGAAGGGCTCAAGTACTCGGATAGGGATCAACGAGGTACACCTTTATCCCTCTTAAGGCAAAGTTCTTACGGTACTGATTGTATTATTGTGGGGTGGAGATTCTATCTCGCTTAAGATGATTAACATCTTTTCTCTATTGTGTTTGAATATTTGATTTGAATTGTTTTATGTTTATTTCTATGTTGTAAAGTAAAGATAAGGTCCTTCCTATGGGGTAGGATCTATCCTAGAAGATCGACTTGAATGGGATCAAGGATCAAGTGGGAGAATGATGCAAATGAGATGCACTACACACAAGTGTTGACTCATGTGTAGGTTTTTCCTTTGGACGGAATGCAAGGCAGAAATATAAATTGCGGTAATGTAAATTGCGGAAAATAAATTGCGGAAATGTAAAGCCATACACACGCATGAAAGCGCTAAGGTGTAGGTGAGTTGTGAATGTGAAGTGCAAGCGTGTAGGTTGTATTTTACGCTGTGAGTTGATTTTTAATTGATTGATTTTAAACCAGAGATTGATTTTAGATGGGATTTAAGTATATAATTAAGGTCTAAGGTTGAATAGGACGTTATAGCGGTTTACTTATTGGGTAAAATGATTTATTTATGAAAATTGAATCTAATGTGGCGAATTAATTATTATAAAAAGTTGTTTCTTATTTCTTAAAAAGTTTTAATATCAAAGAGGCAATTAGATAAAAGGTTTTTTAATGAGTAAACAAACTATCTAGTAAAAGGTTTTTTTTCTTTAAAAAATTAATTAATAATTAACACAATAATTTGGGTGAAAAAGAGAGATTATTATTTTTTTTAGAAAAAAAAAGGTTAGATTATCTAAGGTTGATTAATTTATTTTAATAAAATGGTATAATAAATAAGATGGAATAAAACCTAAGAAATTATGATAAAACTTAAATACAAATTAATTTATTAAAGGCTAGTTGTTATTTTTTTAAAAAAAGATTAACTAATTATAATAACACTGTTTAGTTATTAAAAAAAGGTTTGATTTAATTGGATTAAAAGACTATTAACTAATATGGCTTATTAGAAGATTAACTAAATAAATAAAACAAAAACTGGTTGGATTGTTTAAACGGTTAATTAACTGATTTATAAAATGTTGTTGGTTTATTTAGAAAAGTTAATTAATCTGTTAATTAAGTAAAAAAAAAATAAAAAAAAAATGAGTGATTAAAGGAGGTTAAGTATAGTTAGTGGCGATTAACGGTGATTAGCAGTGATAATCGTGGTGAGTGTGTGTGATTACGTTACAATACAAACGAAACAAAGTAATTCAGAAAACCTAAACCCCCAAATCGTCTCCCTTCTCCCTCGATCGCTCTCTTTCTCCCTCGACCGCTATCACCATTTTCAACCTGAAATCGTTTTCTTTGGTTGTTCCCTCAACCTGAAACACAAACAAAAACCGTCAAAAAAATCAATAATCTTGACATAGATTGATGGCTTACCGAGGCGAGGGTTCGAGTGGAAGCTTCGTCAGTTGGACTTGCGGTGGCTGGTGGTGGTTTCTGTGACTGAAGAGATAAGTTTTTGTTTCTTCAATATAGGTTTTATGATTTGATTTTGCGGTAGCTTCGATTCCTTTTGCGATAGTTTTTCTCGACCGCTTCCTCTTCTCATTCCTCTCTTTATATAGGCCTCTGAATGCAAAACAAATTTGGATGAGTAATGAATATTGACTTGAATGCTGATTGAATTTGATTTAGGGTTTCCGGATTGGGATGAGTCCAATTTGAAAACTTTCCCAGTTCATCTGATTGTTGTAATGACTTATCAAATCTCCGATTTTGTGATTCAATTGGGATTGGATTTGATTTGATTTCTGAATAGCATCTTCTATTATTCCATGAATATTCTTTAACGATTATTTTGATTCTGAATGTGACCTGGCAGGTGCGGGTGGCAAATGTCTTGGGCCAGAAGATGGACCAGAAGCCCAGAGGGGGAAACTCATGTTTGATGTGCCTAGTGGGAACTTCCACGAAAAACTAGTGATGAAGAGCAGCAATCTCAAGTGTTCGCAGGGTATATTCCTTTCCTTTCAATACAATCTCTATTCATTTGGCTTTGTTTAACTTGAGGTGTTTCTAAACATTTTCGAGCTCGTCAATTAGCAATTCCTTTTCGGAGATTTTTCTAACATGATGCTACCTTGTTCAGAAATCCATATTCTCTTCTGTGGAAGTGAGTTGCTTAAATGCTTCAGTTCATCAGTGGCATCATCTAGTGCCTGACATCCATCACCAAGAATCTCTTCAATCTCAGAGGTTAACAATTCCCATTCTTCGGCAAGTGAATTGAGTGCAATATCTCTCTGTCGAAGCTTTCACTTTAAACATTGGTTATCATCAACAATAGTAAGCAATTCTTCTTGCACATCCTTCAATTCAGTTTCCAAATGCAATATACTCTCTTTCATTTATATTTCCTTTTGATGGCTACCATTGACTTGATGTTGTAGCTGGGCAAGTTCTTGACCAAGGATTGCATCCTGATTTTGTCTGCTCATCATGTAAGCTTATGGGGTCCCTACTGAGGCTGATGGAAGCTTAAATGCTCGCCTTTACATTTATACATTACACCTGTGGCAGTGTTGGTATGACCCTTAAACCTTTTACAGCTTGATCACTTCCTCCATAACACATATGTCTAGATGCTTTGTTGCCGAAACTGATGGCCGGTATTGACTTCTCAACGTTGGACATTATCAGCCGGAACAGTTCTCATGGTATGCCCATTCTTATACCAGAAAGAGGTACTGTTACCTCCATCAGCACTTGCAACAACCCAATTCGCGTGATTCCACCTGACTGAAATGACTTGAAATCCAGGAGGAGGAGCGAAGCTATGGGTACAAGGATTGCTGGGTAGTGGGTATAATGTTTGTACTATTGTAGTAATTGGTTTGTCTTGAGTCTGGTAATAATCATGAATTTGTCTTGTAATTTCTTGGTTTAATATCATGCTTGGTAATATGCTCATAGACGTATCTATACGCTTTTATCTGTGTGCGGACATTCTGGTGACAACTCATAGATTTGGCTGTATGATTCTACAAGGTTGGCAGCTATGTGAGCGGTCTTGACGACGTACGCGGAAACGAACTTCTGAGAGCTGGTATGGCCTTTTAGATACTTCCCTTAGATCCCCCTTTTTTTATTCAGAATTTGTGCTGAAATTATCTCTGTAAAATTGGTTTGAAAACGTTCCATGAGCTGTAAAGAATCCTTGCCTTCTGTTTTGACATGTTTTGTGGACAAGTTGAACAAACTTCCCTTTTCATTTTATTGCGTCCAAAACATGTCTACGGATCCTCTTGAATGTCTTGATTATGCTTTGTTATTGCCGATCAATTCTCAAATTCTTGCCGAGACATAATTAATCTTGTGATGTTGAATGGTGTTGTCAGGCCTAGGACATATGTTTGATCATGTTTAATTATCGTGAGCAAGGTTACCCTGTTTTCTTTAGTTTTTTAAAACCAATTTGACAGGTTGCAAAAAAGGACAGGGTGCATTCATTGCTCTGGGTTTCATGCAGTTGCGGGAGTTGGGATGATTAGATGAACTAGACAGGGTCCGCTGTTGTCGTGGCCGTTTTGCTGCCGTGATTCTCCTTATCGTGTCCTTAGTCCTCTCAGGTGCTTGCAAGACATGGGTTGATGGAGCCGGAAACATGATGCCAGAATCTCATAATGTGAGTTACGGTTGCGAGGTTTTATTTGTTCTTCTCTTTTGAAACCGTCTTCCTTAACTTTCCTCTGAAATTATATTGATTTGTTGAGTATTGTTGAAGTATTCCGAGTAATCCTCATTGTTGCAGGTGGTTTAAGGTTTATGGCTGCCAGCTGATTTCCTTTTGCGTCTCTAGGGTCATTCAAGGTGTTTTGCTTCAATGCCGATTTGTAAATCCGTTAAGTCGCCGCGGTCATTCTGGGAGCACATTTGCTGCTTAATTGCGGCATGTTTCAGTTCAAATGGCTTGTGCAACAAATAAGGTCCGGAAGCAATTACAACGCGGCTTATCAACCGAAGAGTTGCGTCTCAAAGTGAAGCAACTCGCGTGATCTCCTGTTCAAAGTTCTCTCTGAATGAAGGGAAACAAAAAGCCTTTCTGATGCTGTGTACTTTTGTAGCAAGATTAGTAGCTCACTGATGATTGAATTCATGGTTCCTAGTAGTGCAATGGCAATATTGAAGTTTTGAAGCAGAAAACTCAATAGGAACCAAGGAGGCGTTGTTGGTGATCTTCCCATACCACATTTTTGGATTGCGAATGATTGGTTTAATATTGTAATTGTCGATGACTTATAGACTTTGTAATAAGATGGAGATTTTTTTCTTTATGAACAACAGCTCATACACCCAATCCCTTTCTTATTCTTAATATATGAATACTTCTCCTAGGTGATCTTACATTCCCAACTTGCTTTACGTTCCATCTTCCAATCTCATCATTAGATCGCGTTTCAAATAAAATGTGAGTCCACCTCATCTTGTCTTGAATAACTGTAATGGTGAATGGTGTCTCGAGACCTTGCAACTTGGATGGTAGCTAAAACAAATAAGCTAATTGTCCTTTGGGGGAAAACCTTGTGAATCCTTCCACGATTTAATGGTTTTGTAAGTCCATGATTTAAGTTAACTTTGTCTTGATAACAAAATACTCAAGCTCTGAATCATGATTTTTCTCCAGCAACCCGAATCCTTTCTCATAAGTGTCAATTCAATCTTTTTGGGCGACGACGTTCTTTGATATGCAAAATAAAGACAACTCCTTAGGGGCAAGCCAAGTGAAACTCTTGGGAGGCTTTAGGGGAACAGACCAATATAAAATCCTAGAACTCCATGATCCGACGGTCACTTTGAAGTGCCTGACTGTGAGGGTCTTTGCTTGACATTACTGCATCTGCACCCATTTGTTAGTTGTAATAAATATATATATATATATATATATATATATATATATATATATATATATATATATATATATATATATATATATATATATATATATATATATATATATATATATATATATATATATATATATATATATATATATATATATATATATATATATATATATATATATATATATATATATATATATATATATATATATATATATATATATATATATATATATATATATATATAAAGTAAAATAAAAACCAGCAATAAATAAGCACAAGGAGGCGAGGTCTTATGGTCAAAAATTAGGGTGCAACAGTAAGTGGTTCGACAAATGTTGCATCCACGAAACCTGTTCTGAAGACAAAATTATGGCACATGAGAATGGGTCATGTCAACGAAAGAGGTCTGGTCGAATTGGGAAAGCAGAACCTGCTAGGATGTAACAAAGTCGAAAAGTTGGATTTTTGTGAATCTTGTGTATTTGGTAAATCCTGTAGGGCGAAGTTTAACAAAGGCAAGCAAAGAACACATGGATTTCTAGATTACATTCATGCTGATCTTTGGGGGCCTGCAAGGAATCCTTCATACTCAGGTGCAAGGTATTTTCTATCCATCATTGATGACTATTCCAGAAAGCTATGGGTATTCATCCAGAAGAAGAAGGATGAAAAGTTTGAGAATTTCAAAAGTTGGAAGGTTCTGATCAAAACTCAAACTGGCATAAAGGTTAAGAGGTTGAGAACTGACAATGGCCTTGAGATCTGCAATGAAGCATTTGACAGTTACTGTGTTGAGTTTGGAAATTCAAGGCATAAGACTGTAGCAGGTACTCCTCAACAAAATGGCTTAGCCGAGAGATTCAATCGAACAATCCTTGAAAGGGTTAGATACATGTTGGTTAGTGTTGGATTGAAGAAGGTGTTTTAGGCGGAGGCTGTTTCGACAACAACTGATCTGATAAATATATGTCCCTCGACTGCCTTGGGAATGAAGACACATGAAGAAGTTTGGTCGGGACATCTACCTAGTCTCGACAGACTGAGAGTATTTGGTTGTGTGGCCTATGCTCATATTAGGAAAGACAAGGTCGAACCTAGAGCTCTGAAATGCATGTTCATGGGATACCCTGAAGGAGTCAAAGCTTATATGCTATGGTGCCTAGAGCCATGTCACAGGAGGTGTATCACCAGTCGAGATGTAGTTTTCAATGAAGCAAATATGGATTTCAAGAAAACTGATGATCTTGACAAAGAGCTGGAACAGGGAGAGATTCCTGTTAAAGTGGAGCATGTTGATGCTGAATTCCGTATCCCAGATGAAGTCTAAGAAGACGCAGAAGATGTTGTTGAATATGAGGAGATTGATAGTGACTACCTACTAGTAAAAGACAGGTCGAGGAGAGTCATCAAGTCACCTCAGAGACTTGGGTATGCAGATCTTATAGCTTATGCCTTAATCTCTGCAAGTGAGGTTCTAGACGAAGAACCTAGAGACTATAAAGAAGTTATGAGGATTCAAAAAAAGACTGAATGGATGAAGGCCATGGATGATGAGATGAAATCTCTTCATGATAACAATACCTGAGAACTGATCAAGAAACCTGCTGGATCTAGGTTAGTCAGATGTAAATGGATTTTCAAAGTTAAGGAAGGAATCGAAGGAGTGGCGTCGAAGAGATACAAGGCAAGATTGGTCGCTAGGGGGTTCAATCAGAAAGAAGGTGTCTACTTCAATGATGTGTGCTCTCCTGTTGTGAAGTACAAATCCATTTGAATGTTGCTTACCACAGTGGCACAGTTCGACCTTGAACTGGAACAGATGGATGTGAAGACTACATTCTTGTATGGTGATTTAGATGAAATAATCCTGATGAGGCAACCTAAAGGGTATGTCGAAAGGGGGAAGGAAGATTATGTGTGCAAACTGAAGAGATCTTTATATGAACTGAAACAATCTCCTCGACAGTGGAATAGGAGATTCGACAAGTTCAGACACACATAAGTTTCATTAGAAGTCAGTTCGACCACTGTGTTTACTTCAGATTTTGACCTGGTAATTCATTTGTTATTTTGTTACTTTATGTGGATGATATTCTAATAGCAAACAACAATATCAAAGATGTAATGAGGGTAAAGGCTAAACTCATTAAGGAGTTCGACATGAAGGATCTGGGAGCTGTGTCCAGGATTCTTGGGATTGACATCCGAAGAGATAGAAAGTAGTCAAAATTATGCTTATCTTAAGAGGCATACCTATGAAAGATTCTCGAAAATTTTGGTATGTCGAATTCAAAGCCTGTTGTGACTCTGACAAACCCTCAACTCAAGCTAAGTATAGATCAGTGTCCTAACACTAATTTTGAAAGAAATTATATGAATAGCATTCCATATGCTAATATAGTGGGTTCTTTGATGTATGTTATGGTTTGTACTAGACCCGACATAGAATATGTAGTAAGTCTTGTAAGCAGGTACATGACGAACCTTGGAAAGGCTCACTGACAAGCATTGAAGTGGATTCTAAGGTACATAAATGGGTCTCTGAATAGAGTCCTGATTTATGGTGGAGCCTTGGGTGAAGATAGTAAAGCAGCAATCGAAGGATATGTCGACTCTGATTATGTAGGTTGTATGGATTCCAGAAAATCTATTTCTGGATATGAGTTCACTATGTTTGGAACAACAATCAGTTTGAAAACAACACTTCAGAAGGTCGTTGCCTTATCAACCACTGAAGCGAAATATATCGCCCTAACTAAAGCTGTGAATGAAGCATTTTGGCTTGAAGGTTTTTCAAAAGAGCTGAAACTTCAAGGTCAAGTTATCATTGTTAAATGTGATAGTCAAAGTGCAATACACCTGTCGAAGAACTCAGCCTATCATGAGCGAACCAAACACATTGATGTGAGGATGCATTTCATCATAGGGGTAATCGAGCATGAAGAAGTCCAAGTGTTGAAGGTTTCAATAGATCATAATGTTGCTGATATGGTTACCAAGATGTTGCCCAGTTGCAAGTTTTTCCACTGTATGCAGTTGATAAAGCTGCATGAAGAAAGCTAGTTTCTTGATGTTATAGAGTTATATCCAAGGTGGAAATTTATAAGATATTGGATTGAACTCTAGTATGTTCGAAGGATAGCTTCTATTTTGACAGGTATTAAGCATGAGGTCAAAGTTTATTCTAATGCTACTGTTGGAGTAATGCGTGTTGTAGTCGAAGTTTGTTCTAACATACATTAGACAATATTGTTAGGTTTGTTAGCATGTTGAATTGGGTCTTGCTTGTAATCCCAATTGTTTAAGTTAGCTTGTAATGGGTAATTGTTAAAAAAAACCATTAGGTTAGTGTGTTAATTTTCTTATAAATAGCATGCTAGTCTCTCATCTTGGTATAAGGAAAAATAGGAAGATAAAATTCTAATTCAAGTGAGAGAGGTTATTTTGTTATTCTTGTGTACTTGTAATCTTGTTCTAAGAGAAAGGAAAGAATAACAATTTATAACCAATCCTTGTTGTTTCTTGTTGCTTTACTTTGTTTTCTTTGTTAACCCTAACCCTTGTGTGTTTCTTGATCATAAAGAAACCGTTTATACATTGTTGCAAGACATCCGATTTATAACAGTGTAGCTATGAAGAAAAATACAAGAAGCATGAAGCTATTGTATAAACTTCATTCACATTGTACTTATTCTTCATAGCTTTATAAACTAGATAAACTTCATAATTTGTTCCAGATCAACGGTTAGTTTTAAAAAGGCGTGTTCTTGAAACATTACATAATATCTTGTGCTATGTATGTTGTTGTTGTTGATTAATGTTTTCAGAACTTCATAATTTGTTTTTTTTTGTTTATTATATCTCACATTCTTAAACTGTTTATTTACTTATTTGTTGTAAGTTGTTGTGTTATCGATAAATGTTGTTGTTGTTGATTAATTTTTTCAGAGTAAGAACAAAACATTGTTAATTCACAAGAAAGATGCTTTTTGAGACTTAGCAATATTTTGTTCTTGTTCTGAAAGCATTGATAAATGTTTTGTTCTTGTTGATAAATGTATGTTGTTGTTGTTGATTAATGTTTTCAGAACAAGAACAAAACATTGATAAGTCACAAGAAAGAAGCTTCTTGTGACTTAACAATGTTTTGTTCTTTAAATTCTTATATGTTATGTATTATATGCTATGTAGATCGTTTGTTTCACTAACCCTTCACTGAAAATAAATTTCACTTAAATTGACATAGAAACTTATAATCTGAATATTAAGTTGTATTTGGAAACCAACTTATATTAATCAATATTTTCTGAATTGCATTCGCCTCATCATTCATCTCTCGCTCTTTAACATATAGAATATGGTTCAATGACCTGATTCCTTCATTACATCCATATCTTCTCTTATAGTTTAATTTTAATAACAACAATTTATTGATATTATTCAAATTAAACTGGAATATAAGGAATTAATGTCATGAATGACTCATGTAACACCCTTCTAAACCCCCGCGGAATATATATATAAATAATCAGAGTAAATCATCATGCATTCACAAAAGGGTGTCACACATAATTTTCAAAACATAAAAAACCACCTATCATGCTCATTAACACTTTAACAAATAATCATGCTTTTTAAGGTTTCACTTCGCATGTAGCAGCGGATTCAATTTATATCATAATTCTCGTAACGGAAACATTCATGTTCATCTCATAAATCAACATTACTTAGGTACTAAGGCCAACATCATAATATTCCGATGAATATAAAAACATAGCGTAAAGTACATAATGTATCTCTAAGACATAAACCAATCAATCCCAGTGTTACATGACCAGAGCACGACTCGACCCAACATAATTAAAATACTAAACAGCTGCACCAACAGCGACCTCGTAACTAGGAACAGTTCTACTCCTTGATACCTACGCGATGTCGTATAAAACATCATTCCAACAGAAGGGTGAGAATTCACATCAATATTGAAATCATAAGGTAATGAATAATGTAAAGCATGTCAGCACAAACACCAATATTCTCACACTTCGATTTTCATCAGCCAATATCATTCCACAACCACACATTCACAACTCTCAATTCAACAAGTCATACACATACGCATACTTTCATACAAAAATTATATATGACATGCGACTCGATGCAAACTCAATGCAACTCATGCCATGTGGTACCAACACTTGTTATTATTTTTCAGTTTTTACATTTAAACCGGGTCCGTCCCCTAGACCAATAACAAACAAAAGTCCGTCCCCTAGGCTTTCAAACCCCACTCTAGGTTTGGGACAAGTCACTAGTCTCCATGAAACTAGCAAGCATTGCCTCTTGACAACAAATGATGCATATGCAATCAACAACCATATGCACTTAAGACCGTTCTCGCATCTTAATCCCATGAATTCTCAAATAATTCATCACAGAAGAATTATAACATGATTGAACACACACCACATTTCATAATAATCAAATTATTCATACTTTCAACATCATCACTGCATTTATCAAGTAATGCACAAGGATCAATTAGATTCAATCACAATTCACAACACAATTCAATGATTACACATAGGACAATCAATTCATCACCAATAATTGAATTCAATATTCAATACACAATCAGCTTGTTAAACAACAATTGATATCTCAATAACCAACCAAAAGTTGATAATCAATCAATACTCAAGTAATTAATCAATAATCATCTCAATTAATCCATGTTTTAGTTAAGATTTAATTAAACAATGACTCTGTGTAATCAAACTTCCAGTACATGACTTTTCCAAATTTCAGCTAATGCAATCAATTGTAGTGAACATGCAATCAATTGTACATGTGAAAATTTCACTTATTTCAGGTTTTGTACAACATGCAATCGATTGGAATTATTGTGCAATCGATTGTATGACTCAATTTCTCATATTTTTAGCTATTGTTTTTAAGTGCAATCGATTGTACCTTTGAAAATTTTATCATTTTACCTACTGTTTTGTTGTGCAATCGATTGGCATCTTAGTGCAATCGATTGCTCAGTTCAAAAATTCAATTTCCAACAGCTTTGCTAAGTGTGCAATCGATTGTAGCCTTAGTGCAATCGATTGCTCACTGTGCATTTTCGAAAAATTATTCAGAAAATTGTATTTTCACCAACCATTCCCTTCTTTGCTACAGTAATCGATCCCCTCATATTAGGGCATTCATAAAAATCGAAAATTCACTAAATCATGGGAAATCTAAGAGTTTTTTCATACACAAACTTCTACCCATTAATCATTAACCCACAATCCCAACAATGAGAGAATACTCACCCTTACCTTAGATTTTTCTTTGGGAAGAATCCTTGATTCCTTGAATGCTTGAATTCTGAGTTTCTCTCTTCCACTCTTATTTTCCTCTTGCCTCTTTCTCTTCTTCTCTTCTATGTTCTCTATTCTCTTTTTCCCTTTTTTTCCTTTTCTTACTAACTTCTCTTCTCTAAAACCCTAATTCTTAAGTTATTGGGCTTAATCCAATTCACTTACTATTCACACACTACACTAACTCATTAATCCTAGCAATCAATCATCTCACCAATTAAATAAATAATTATCTGATAATTCAATTAATTAAAATAGTTCCAATAAATCAATTAATTAATATAAATAATTAATTATTAAAAATTAGGGTGTTACAACTTAGACCACTAAACCACATTCTATATGTTAAAGAGCGGGAAATGAATAATGAGACGCATGTAATTTGGAAAACAGTGGTTTGTGTAAGTTGGTTTTCAAGAATAGTTTAATTTTCAGATTATATATTTCTTCATCAATTTGAATGGTTGTATGTTGTTGTGAGGTTCATTAAGAAACAAGCAATCTACATATTTTATAATAAATATTGATACTTTCAACAACGGTTATTTATTTTAATCGTGATTAAATCTTATTTTCATAAATGTATATATCACAATGGTTGATACTAGTAACCGTTATGGTAGGTAGCGCGCGTCCTGCCTTACTATCACGGTCTCGCGACCGTGGTGGAAAGCACTAGACATACAATCACCATTTATCTCACAACGGATAGTCAGACGTTGTGGCATCCCTTTTCCAACTGTTGTTGTATTACTTTTCCGCAGTAGTGAAACCAAATTGCATAAGCTTAACAAAATGCTGGAACAAGAACGCTTGTAGAGAAAATTGACAAAGGATGTCGAAAAGATCTTTTGCATGCCGTTAATATCCAGAAAGGTAAAAATGACGCTTTAAAAGCCATTTATAACCTATTTTTCCACTAAGGGTCGCATGATCCACTACGCACTACCAATGACTAAAATCTCTTAAAAATTGTTTTAAAACTCTCAAGTGCTATAAAAGAGAAGAAAACATCATCACTAACTAGTGTAGGGAGACGTGTTAGTCGCTGCCAAAGAAAAGTTATATCTTACAAGAAATGCATTTAATGCACCTATCCCATCCCAAGAACATCGACGTCCCATTGAAGACTTCCACATCCACGAATTCCATGGTCGAGTAAGAGTATATGTCACAAAATCTCACTGTGCAAAGTAGAAACAAGGGCTTATGGGCAATTATTCTGGATCACCCACAAACCAAAGGATAAATGCTCAATAGCGAAGTAAAAGGAATAATGCATGGAACAAATATAATTGTTTCCCCTCTGAGTAGGCAATTCCATGTGCAAGTATCCTGCTGACCGTTCAGATAAATCTGAAAGGTTAACTGCAATTTACGCCCATCTCACGTATTTAGTTGTCAACCGTTTCTCATATTTAAGAAAGAAAGCATGTCATTTCTCAGATATTCAAATTCATTCTCATTCTAACACTACTATTCACTATCATACTGACTTGAGCGTTGGAGTGCTAAAATTATAGGTCAACCCCCATTCCACTACATCAGAAGCTCACAACCACCGCATCAAGCTCTGCCTCTTCAGGTACCGATTAACTCTGATTCTACTACGGAACAAGTGATATCATAACCCTGATTCAGCTTTGTGGGAGAATGAGAGTTAAATCATATGTTAGAACTTGTTATAGGAGATGAGAACTCACACTTGTGAGGAAGATTGTGGGTTCAAGTGTATCTCACGTCGCCTATTAATAAATAAAATGTTGGATATTTAATAAAATTGGCCCATATATACATGATATCTTAAGGTTTAGATGGAGATGTAGTGTCTTTCTCTCTTGTTGTTTGAGAGCATTGGTCTCGTTACTCCCACCTTCTCTAAACTACTCAACAAGTGATATCAAAACTCATAATTTTCTTTAGTGGGAGAGCGAGAGTCGATTTCTACGTTGGATCTTATTATAGAAGGTGAGGATTCACACTTATAGATGATTAAATTCCATGTCATATATACCCATATGCTTATATACTTACTTGATGCTTAAAATTTTAAGTTGGATCTTATTATAGAAGGTGAGGATTCACACTTATAGATGATTAAATTCCATGTCATATATACCCATATGCTTATATACTTACTTGAATCTTAAAATTTTAAGTAGAGATATCTCTATTAAAATCCTATCTATTGGGATCCTAGAGCATTGCATTGTGTTCATTGTTCTCAAACTCCCCAACAATTTTGTTGTTAGACAATATGCTATAATATTTTTTGAATCTCAGAAACTTTTTCTGACCATACTGTTATTGTTATTGTACCTTCCATTGAAAATGTAGCAGTTATGCAAATATATCAACCATTTAATTTATAAATTTTAACCATGTGAAGCATATTATTATAATTAGATATCCAAACATGATCCATCGTTTTCACTTCGTTACTTTTGATAGATGTCACCAGTAGATTTCTACATAAGTATTGGTCCAACTAATTCTGAAACAAAGGTCAAAATGTGAGTGATTATGGAACCTGAACCAATTTGCAAGCTAGATTTTGAAGTGAATACATTGTGTAATACAAGAAGCATTTTTATTATAAATAAAAACATTTAGCACACAACAAAGTTTCAACATCACTTATTCACATTCTAAATACACCATATTTGGTATTTTCTGTGGGACGGTTCAAGGAAGCTGAAACACATAGACCAATTATTTTTCTTGTATCAGCTGGATCAATAATTCCATCATCCCAAAGCCTCGCCGTTGAGTAATAAGGACTTCCTTCTCTCTCGTACGCCTCAACTACTTTTGTTTTGAACTTTTCTTCTTCGTCCTTGTTCCACTGTATTACAAGTACAAACAAAGACAAATGAGACAAAGACAAACCATGAATTTGTCACTAGGTAAAATAATCTTCTCAATGACATTGTTTTCTTTACCTGAATTCCTTGCTTTTTCTTACTGCCTTTCTCTACTTGTGCCAGAACACCAGCAGCCTGATGAATATGAAGTAAGGATCAATCAAATCTTCAAGTCAAACAATTTGTATAAAAATCATGACTTGAGAGATAAACTACCTGCGCACCACCCATCACTGATATTCTCGCATTAGGCCAAAGGAACATGAAATTTGGACTATAGGCACGGCCACACATCGCATAGTTTCCGGCACCAAAGCTTCCACCGACAATTATAGTGATTTTAGGTACCTGCAGCATATATTTATTTGAAGGAAAAATGTTCATTAGAGGATTAACACCCCCACCTCCCCAAAGTAACACAGTACAGCAAAAAAAGAGGCAATATAAGTAACTGTAATGAATGTTATAAGAAGTGTGCTGGAATCCACAAACCTTTGCACAAGATACAGCCATCACCATTTTTGCACCAGACTTCGCTATGCCATTTGCCTCGGATCTTGAGCCCACCTACCAAAGAGACATGTGTTACAGTATCATTCTTCGTCAAACTAATAACAGGGTAGTTTTCCAATATCATAACTCAAAATTGTTAACAGAAAAAATGCTTAGGTTTTAACAAAAAAAAAATGAAAAAATGAGACCCAAACTAATAGTAAACACTTTGCTTCAGCAATCTAAACATTTCCAGAAAACTATGACTGTAAACAGGACAAAAAATGATGGATGACATTAAGTGTATTTGTCAATCACTTCATAAACCAATCCAGTGATTTTGTGAGGAAAAAAAGAACCAATCTACGGAGAAATCAGAATATAATGACATAATGTATCATAATCAGAGAAAGTGAAGAAATAGCTTGAATTCATACCATGAATCCAGTGATGTTCTGAAGGAAGACCAAGGGAATGTTGCGTTGAGTACATAATTCAATGAAATGAGCCCCTTTCAGAGCAGATTCATTAAATAAAATCCCATTGTTTCCAATAATTCCTACAGGTTGTCCAAAAATCCTAGCAAAACCTGTTACAAGAGTCTGCATCGGAAAATGATGCAGGTACAAATAAATAAAAAAATATAAGTTCCATAGCAACCCAAGCACATAAAAACAATGATTAAACAGGTAGAAAGTGAAGAGAATAAGCCCTCACAGTGCCATACAGTTTCTTGAATTCATCAAATTCACTTCCATCAACAATACGAGAAATCACTTCTCGGATATCAAACTGCTGCTTAAGATCAACGGGAGCAATAGAACGAAGTTCATTGACATCAAATAGTGGCTCTTTATATTCATAATTCATATTTTGCAATCCATTTGTTGAGACATCTCTCCCAGCCATATGCAAATTCTTAACAATGTCCCTCCCAAGTTCAAGTGCATGAAGTTCATCTGCAAGAAACAAAACACGTATAATGTCACTAATACATAATGAGTTGATTTCATTATTATCACATTTTCTATCCACTAAGATCTGTGAGAATATGTCACTAATACATAATGAGTTGATTTCATTAATTATCACATTTTCTATCCACTAAGATCTGTGAGAGAGGAATTATCCTCTGCGAATACCTTGAGCAAAATAATCTGAAACACCCGATGTCTTGCAGTGCACCGCAGCACCTCCTAAATCCTCTGCAGAGACTTCTTCTCCAGTGGCAGCCTATAAAATCATTCAGCTAATGTTAATTAAGTCATAGACACACAGAAAAGACAATGTCTACGTTGGGGAGTCCAGGGAGGCCACATATTCACATAAAACTTTAAGGCATCAGACTAGCCTTGATCCATACTACAATCCCACTTCCGCTCCCTCACCAAGCCTAACCATGACTCTGCCTTGATCCATACTACAATCCCACTTCCGCTCCCCCACCAAGCCTAACCATGACTCTGATAGCACTTGTTAGGGAGTCCGGGGAGCCCGGAAGTTTCAACGGGCAAATTGTTCAGAATCCAATAGACCTCGACACCACATATCCACCCAAAACCTTTAGGCATCCGGTGTATGGGTCATTTCTCTTATATACCCAACATTTCCTACATTTTTAGTTGATGTGGAGTTAACCACTCACATTTAAATCCCAATAGTTTAAAATTACAAGAATCAAGACATAAAAATTAGTAGCTAGATAGTATGACAGAAGAACATTGAAGCATAAGAGTGTCCGGAGCTAACCTTAACAAGAGGTGGCCCTGCTAAAAATATAGTGCCATTTCCCTTGACCATGACACTTTCATCCGCCATAGCAGGTATATAGGCACCACCAGCAGTGCAAGAACCTACCACCAAAGCAATTTGAGGAATCCCCTGAGCAGACATTATAGCCTGATTATAAAATATTCTCCCAAAATTCTCCCTGTCCGGAAACACATCCGCCTGCTTCGGAAGAAAAGCACCACCACTATCAACGAGATACACGCACGGTAAATTGCATTGAGCAGCAATCTCCTGTGCCCTGAGATGTTTCTTAACAGTAATAGGATAATAAGTCCCTCCTTTAACAGTAGGATCATTCGCCACAAACATACAAAGTCTTCCATGCACCGGACCTATCCCAGTCACAACCCCACCAGATGGCAAAGGCTCCTCATACAACTCATGTCCTGCAAGCTTCATCATCATCATCACTCAAAAGTTCAAATCATTCTTAGATAAACACATTAATACATTACCCAATGAATAATAAGTAAGAGAAATGAATAAGAACCTGTGAGAGCTCAAGGAAGGAAGAACCGGGATCAAGGATGCGATCGATTCTTTCTCTGGGAAGAAGCTTGTTTCTACTAACGTTCCTTTTGACAGCTTGCGGTCCACCACCGGCAAGGGCGTTATGGACGTGAGATTGGAGCTGAGTGATCAAGTGTTCCATGGCTCCGCCATTGGGAAGGGCACCCAAACACAACTCTCTTTTTAACAGTAAATTGGAGGATATCCAATTCGCTTTTCTTCCAATTATTCTAATCATATTTTCTCTTCTTCTCCTACGTGCTTGGTCGCTAGAAAATTAATAGTAATGGGGTGGAGTTATTGAACTCTGCTGCTATCGACACATTCTCCAGCTAATTGTGTCTATCGGATCGGAGAATGATGAATATAAAAATGTTGATAAAAGCCCCTTGGATAATCTTGCCACGTATACTTACTTTCTTTCTTTTTTGGAATTGTATGCATATATTATTAGTGCAATTTTCTTTTCTTTTCTGGAAATTTATTCATATATAATTAGTGCAATTTCCTTTTCTTTTACACAATTTCACATACAAAATGGGTCTACGTGAAGTCGTGAAGAGAATTTAAGATCATAATCGGATGAAAATAGGCAGTATTTGGATAATTAGTTTATTTACCGTTTAAACCGCAAATACTTATTAAATGCTTATTAAGTGTTCAATATATACATAAATTCACAAGCTATTTTGAAAGTTATATAAAAATAAATTCAAAGAATCTGTTAAATTTTTTTTTTTTATTAAAAATCGTGTTCAATTTTTAAAATATTATTTTTATATTTGTAAATCACATGATTAAAAAGAAGAGAAAGACTTATGTATAAATTTTGAAGAGTATAATTCGTTAATTTTTAATTTAGGTACAATGTCAACACAATAGTTTTTTTTTAGGAAGAGTGAAATGAGATCTTGGTACTTGAAACAAATTTCTGGTGCGACAAAAAGGGAGTTTACATATAAAATTAATACATTTATACTCACGTAAATGAAAAAAATATAAAATAATGTAAGAATGAAAATGAATTTGAATAAATGAAGTGACACGTTTTTCTCTTTATACATTGAGAGCAGTTAAAACCATCTGGATGAGGTGAGACGTATTGTGCATGTGACTGTTGGATATAATCGGATGGTGGTAGACGTGCCTGAAGGGCAGAATCACCTACTCCACGCACTTTACTGCAAGGTTGTTGTTTACCAGTACTTTTAGTAAATAATCACGAGTTTGAAAATCTGCGAGATTAACTTGAAAAATCTTTATAACAATTTGTGCAAATATTTTGTGTGAACACACGTGCGTGTGTATTAAATGTAGCGTAACAAAATACTTTAAATAAAATCAAGTTGTGATAAATTATAAGGTAAAATGCAATAAATAACATTAAACAAAGCAAAGGAAAGTACAAGTTTTGTTTAAGGAAATAAAAAGACTAAGAACAAAAGGGTAGACGCAGACGCATACATGTTTATTGCCCAATTATTTCGCTCTTTGACTTGGGTACTCCAGTGGTATGGAGAGTATGTATAGAATTTGTGGCATTTGATCCCATGTATGAGTCTGCTATTTATTATATTTACAAAGTAACCATCGACGATTGTTATGACCATTGCGGGACTAATGTGTTTACTCCAATCTTCAAGTTGCCATTAGTGTGCTTACGTGTCTTCAAAACAACTATCTGTTTGTAACCCATGTTGAGTGGTAACTTTTTTCCACTTCTTTACTAACCCTCAACGGTAGCTGCTGCAACATGTTGTCAATGCTGCTTGACAAGGACTAAAGACTTATAAATTTACTAACTCTTTTATATCGTGGTTTAGTCAACTGGTCCTCTTGATAGAATAAGGGTCTCTATCGATTGTCCTTCTCGAGATTCTGAACATGCTCTTGTCGACTCTCATTTTCGAGATTTTGTATATATTTCCCAGTGTCTGGGTCTTAGGGGTTTATCCCTGAGAGTCCTCAAAATCGTGTCTCGCTGTGTCGACAGCTCGATCGACCATTTGTCGACGATCTTTCGATGGCTTATTATTAATGTCCTTTTAAATACACGTCATTAATGTTTTCTTATAGTAATTGTCTTTTCATTGACATTCTTAGTTGAATTTATAGTAGCTGAAAATCCAAGTGTAATAGATGCCTCCAAAAAATTTCACTGTTGACCCATATCTGAGGGGAGAAAAGTGGCATTGTTTGTAACTATTCAATCACTATTCACATTATGTGCCACGTCACCTCAATTCGGCTTGTTGTCAACCATTATAGCTAACTTTCTTACCAAACTTTACGTTTTTAAAACGTGCAAATGTCAATACATCATTACTCTGAATTCCACGGTCACTAACTAGCCACTAAATCGAGATTCGAGATTTTATTTTTTGATTTTATTAATCATAGTTCCCTACTTTAAGGCTGCTTATTGGCTCTGAACCTGTCATTTGTCCATGTTACTAGGAGGAAATTTTTGTCACCTTCCTATTTAAACTCTTCTTCTTCCTCACTTCTTTTCCCTTGATGTTCCTTGCAAACACATAGAGTGAACATTATCTCCAATTTTTCTTCTTCCATTTTCACTTACCTTTCTTCCTCTGCTTCACAAGATCAATGGCGCCTAATCTCTCTAACTCGCATCGCCCTCCTTTCATCGCTCAGATTGATAAACCAATTTTGGTTGGCAACCAAACTTACGTCCCTGAGCCTCCCCTAACAAAAAATACCCGAAGGATGTGGTATTCAGATGCCTTGATTCCTTACTCCATCTCGAGTAGCACATTCGCCTTTATAGGTTCTCTCCCTAGATTTTTCAAGAACCCCATCTCCTTGGAAAGGATTTTTCCCAGCTATTGTGGGTAGGAACCCGTGGTTTTTAGTGATCAATCATTTGATTTTCATTTTTTGGAAAACCAGGTATATTTCCCTCCCTTACTTGAGGCGCCTGACTCAGCCTACATAAATAGGTTAAATAGGGTGGAGAAGAAGAGAAATGCTATGCAGAAGTACTTGGGATTTTTTGGCCTCATTCAACTTTCAAAGGTGTGTCTCAAATATAACTCGACTATGTTACTTGCTGCCACTTGATTTTGGGAGTTGACTACTAACACTCTGCACCTTCCTCGCGGGATGTTAACTCCTACTATTTTTAACCTTGTCACCATCGCTGGTCTTCGACCAACTAAGGAAGCTTAAGAATTGTCCCGGCCTACACGGAGCAATCCAGCTTTCAATTTTCCTCCGATCATTTTGATGCTTTTATCAAGGCTCATTGCGGTTCGACTGAAGATTTCTACGCTTACGAGTGTATAACGTTCTTAGCTACTGGTTAAACTGCTATGTCTTTTGCCCCCTAGGGACCAAAATCTGAAGATATTTGGACCTTTGGCTATTCAACTCCATGAACAGCGCAAGGTTTTCCTTAGCAAACTTATCTTGTGCAACCTTTATGAGTTGCTGAGGATATCGTCCCAGCAGATCCTCGAGCAACCTTTCTTCAACATTCTACTAATAGGAGGCCCCGTTTGGTTACTATAAGTATGGCTTAACGCAATTTTTGTACCCACCTTACACTCTAATAATCCCTCCAGTATGGAAGTGGGTGATGAAGGTGTCCGACTTGCTAGTATCACTCCTGAGGATGGTGAGATTGTGTTACAAAGAACCCTCGTGAAATACATCTCTATGTTTTACAAAAGAAAAACATTTGTCTCCAATATGGCACCATTTTTTGCTCGAGAATGTGGTCCGATGTGGTTTCACAAACATTTTTTCCTAGTCTTAATATTGAAGGGGGAAAAGACATATGTGGCGCCCTGATAGAGTGCTTTCGGCCCGCTCCTCCATGGACGCGACTCACCATTAGGGAGAGCAGTATAAGACTGGCCGTATACCAACCCAACCTGGTCGCCAGGAAATTTGGCCTAAGTCAATTTCTTCCCGTCTCTAGTTCCTTTGGAAAACGGCATGTTCATCTCCACAGATGATGCTTTTAAGGAGAACTTGGCCAAATGCCTCAACATTTTCAAGAATAAACCATTATATATGTCTTCTTTTAAGTTTCCACTCTCCTTCTAATGTACGAGAGAACTCGAGGACTGGTGGCGATCTTACTACAAGTCGGTGGCGGAACCAATGCTTATGGCGCAATGCATCTTGGACACTTTTTCATTTCGTCAGGACGCAGGTATATGCTTTACAGGTGAGTTTTGTTGGCATCCTTCTCCAGTATTAGCAAGTTTTTAAACTCTACCATTTTTTTTACTGTAGGTCGATCTGATAAGAGGGAATCTTAGATTTTCAATGAGGATGAAGTCCCTGGTCTGCCTCCATCTTTCTCTCCTAAGTACGGGGTCCCTAGGGAAATACATTTTGCGCCGCCTGAAGTGGGGAAATATTCAGCGACTCCTGAGGTTATGCCACTCGAGAACCCTGGTTGTTTGGAGGAGAATAATGGGGTGAGGTTCAGAATTGATCTTGTGCTTACCTTTTACTTGAATGATGGGGTAGAGGTTAAAGGAACCCTCTTGCAAAGGAGAAGAATAAGCAGGAGCAACCCTACTCTTGAACCTGGGCCTGCCTCTACTTGTCTGAATCCGGATGCTAGAAAGGCAATATGGCATTGTATTTATTTCTTATGTACTTTGGTTCTCACCCCTTGTTGTGCTTTTGTCATGCAGATTCCTTCCGACCGATCGATGTTTCCAACTTCTGAAAATGGGCTAGACCATGCCCTTTTAATACTTGAACCTAGTTCATAACCCGAGATCTTAGAGGAATTGGTAGTTCAAACTATTTCTCCTGCTCCGACATCACCTCCCAGCTCACCTAGCTTTAAGAGGAAGCAACTGGAACCGTCAATAACATTTTTTAAATGTCTCGTCAACTCATATGATGACGTTCTTCTTGCCCTTTCTGACGTTTCCTTAGCTACCGGTCTTAACGAGCTATTTGGGCAGTTGAAGTCAAAGATAGTTGGTGATCGGTGGCTTTTATGCTTTCTTTTACCGTTAGTTAATCTTGTTATATGTTTAGTCATTTTATTTCTCTTTTTCCATATTTTATGCTTTGGGTGTGTCTCTTTAATGTTTTTAGGTCCAAATAAGCATTCAGGAAGAACTCGGTGCGAAAAAAAGGAAAAATACGTAGTGTCGGTGGAAATTTCCCCATCCTACAGCGGCAACACCTGCCACCCGTGTCAGGAAGCTAGGTACTTGCGTGAAAATGTGGGGGAAACAGAGGGCTGACGCGGGCCGTGCCAGCTGGCCTGGAGCTTCAAAGTGCAAAAAAAAAAAAGGAAAACAGAAGGCTGACATGGCCGCCCGTGTCACCCAACGCGGGCCGTGTTAGCCCAATACGCAGATTTTCATATTCTCTTGTTTCTGGACCTAGTGTTAAATTATGAGGGTATTTTTGGCATTTCACACTATTGTTATTGGATTTTGACTATTTAGATGAGTTTTGATAAGGAGAGAAGGGACATTTTTTACTGCAGAAGAATTTTACGATCAAAGATTTGAGAGCACAAGGTTTTCGGAGGGCGAAGGATTTTCATGAGCGGAAGCAATTGACAGTCCGAGTTTATCCAAATTCTTGTAATGTCTACTTTTTACATTGTATTTTCTTTAAACAATATGAGTAGCTAAACCCCCCAATGCTAAGGGGTGTCTCTGATTTGGATCTCTAATTACTCTGATATTAGTATTGGAATAACAATCTCTTTATTTTTCATAATTGATTTGATCTCTAGCTATTCTTAATGTTTGCCCTGTCAGACAAACATGGTTTGATTTTCGGTTAACGATTAGGCTGGACCGCCGTTGTTAATGCTTTGCTTTGGATTATTCTATAGTAGATATCACCTAGAAATAGGGATACCCTATAGAAACCGTAATATTCTTGATAATTGATTACCTAATTTCATCGGTAACTCTCTATTGACATAGGAATTAGAGTGGATGATTAAAGGTTTTCTCACTAAGGACTTAGGAGTAAACATTCTAAAGAATCGATAATTAATTAGTTAAAATAAGTTGTTGCAATGTTAATTTAGAGTTGTTACTGAGTCAGATCATACACCATCTCTAACATAGTTTACTCATATATTTTCTAAACCACTCAATTACTTTCTTTATTTTATGAGCAATTGTTTTATAATTTCACCAAGCAATACAAAACCACCCAAGCTTTTGTTTAGTTGAATTGAACTCAGAACTCTATATCCTCAAGCCGTCCTTGAGATCGACATTTGGGACTTTATCTCTTATTACTACATAGGCAAAATAGTACGCTTGTTATTTTTCCGATCAAGTTTTTAGCACCGTTGTCGGGGACTGCCAAAGATAGCAGAGTTCATAGATTTCATTCAATTGAAATTTTGTTGCTCTGTAGCTAAAATTTTGAAAAATTTTAGTTTTAAATTTTTGATTTGTGTAGATGATTTTTTTATATTTTTTCTACTAATCTGTGTATGCGAGAAAATTCCTCAGCTGATTTTACTTTTGACACAGAACCAGAACGATCCTTACACGCTAGATGCAGACGAGCTAGGAAAGCAAGGCTGGCAACTTCAGGAGCAGAAAATTCAGACACCGAGCTAGAGAAAGAGGAAGAGGTTTCAGTGCACTTTGACACAAAATCTAACAAAGAGTTTGAAGATACACCAATGACTGAACAACAAGAAAGACTTCTTGGAGATTATAGAGGGGCAAACACTCCTTTGGATCGTTTGACCATTGTCAATCAACCAGTGAATATCCTAAACTTTCAGTTGCACCTATCAATCATTCATCAGTTGGAGAAGAGACCCTTCACAGGAAGAATCAATGAAGATGCGAACAAACATTTGTAAAGGTTTCTTACCATGACCACCACACTCAAGATCGATGGGCATACCGAAAAAGCGAAAAAAATTAAGGATGTTTTCGTTCACTCTAGCCAAAGATACTTGACAGTGGTTTTACTCGTTACCTGCTGGAAGTATCACGACATGGGAGCAAATGGAAACAAAATTTCTGAATGAGTATTTTCCTGCTTCTGTTTATATTCGCAAAATATATGACATTATGAATTTTAAGCAGAATGAAGTGGAATCGTTGGGTGATGCATACAATAGGTTCAAAAGGCTATTGGTGGCATGTCCCACTCACGATATGGATCATACTGAACAGACGCAAATGTTTGTAAATGGCCTTCGAATGAAAACTAAGCAACTTATTGATATAACTGCTGGTGGCTTATCCAATTTTACAACAACCACTGGTATCAAGAAGATCATAGAAGTCATTGCTGCAAATGAACATCAGGAGTTATATGACCGAAGTGTGAGTAAACCTGAGGGTATGATTGACTTGAAACTTGCAAATTAGGTTGTAAAGATAGAAGACCAAGTGGCTGCTGAAGTAGAGAGACGACTCAAGGGCATGAATTTAGGTACTCAACAAGTAGCTCTAGTTCAAACCGGTCAAGCTCTGAGTTGTGAGATTTGTAGTAGACCCCACTTTACTGCACATTGTGTTGCGAATGCGCAACAAATTGAAGAGATAAAGTTTCTGAAGCAGAATAATCCCTATTCTCATACTTATAATCCAGGGTACTAAATTACTTTGCACAATCTTCGATGAAAGCAAAATAGTTGGTAGTGCATCTTGCATTTCCTAACTTAGTGGATCGTACGACCCCTTGTGACTAAGTCATACATAAAGGGTTATTGAAGCACTTTTTCCCCTTTTTGCCATTTATGAATTCTAAAAGCTTTTCTTCTTTGTATCATCAACTTTGCTCTTTATTGTGAACTCCTCTACACTAATTTACTAACTAGGTTTATCTATGATATTTTGTTTGTAGGTATCTGAGACGCATAGATAATCAACCCATTTATTTGAAGGTAAAGTCTATATCTTTCTCCTTGCTTTTGTTTCCTTATCTATTATGGTTTCTAGAGACTAGGTTTTTGATATCTTTGATGTTTGAACTTCTATTACTAAAAACCTAAAGATCTATGTTTTCTAAGGCGATATGTTCTCTTTGTGAAGTCTCAATTCCTTGAAAAGAGCAACATATATGATGTCACATGAGATTTCCTATTGATTAGAATCCTCAATACCGAGTGATTTGCTACAATAATGGTTACTACAAACAAAAATCACTTTGTTGGGAATTCCATCTATCTTTTTCATTGTCTTGAAACCCTAGGATTGGTCTTTCGTCTTTTGGTTCTACTTCTAGTATGTAGTCTTAAGGCACCTCTCTTTAAAGGTCTCTTGACTAGTTCTTTCAGGTCTAATGATCCTACGTGATCGAAGAAATGATGGGGGCATGTAACACCCCAAAATTTATTTGAATATTATTTCTATTAATATTTCAATTTTGGTGTGGTTCATGATTTCTTTATTATTATATTGTTATTTAAAAAAATATATGTGTTGATTTTATTATTAAGGAATTATTATTATTAGTATTATGAATTAGTCAGAATTAATTATGAAAATAGGAAATTGTGGAATTAATAGAAAAAAGAATTTCATCTAATTATCTAAGTTTCCATGTGAAATTCCCCTACGAGATGATGGTTCATAGACCCTAAGTTATAAACCTGTCTCTTATCATTAATGGTTTGGCTTAAGTCTATAATTTTACATGTTTTTTCATGAATCTTGTGTTTAAATGCCAGACATTGAAGCCCTTTTGAAACCTGAATGTTTGCTTAAAAGTGATTACGAATGCGAAAAAGTAAAAATTCGCAGAGTGCAATCAATTGCACTAAATGGGCAACCGATTACCACCTTTTTTGTAGTAGAAAATAAGGCAAAATGGTAGTGCAATCGATTGTGCTAAATGTGCAATCGATTACATGCTTGGGAAGTTTAAGAAATTAATTACTTTAGTTTAGAAACACAAATTGAAGTGCGGTCGAATGTGTTATAAAGCTAATGCAACAACATATCTTATGCTAAAGGGGTCATGATTTTGTATGTATGAATCACGCTGTGAATAATGAATAATTGTTAAGTGAACATTAGAATCTAAGTCCAATATTTTGATAAAATACTTATTATGAAGCATGTTGTAATGATAAATGATTGTGGGAATAATCTTAGGACACGAGTTCAACGTGTGATAAAATCCTTATGAAGCCTAAATCCGGCGATTATGTTAAAGGTTTGATCAGAACCAATGTGAAACCCAAATGTGGCAACTATGTTGAAGGTTTGATATGAACAAATGTGAACCATCATGTGGAATTTATGTTGATGGTTCGAAAAGAACTAATGTGGAGCCCTAATGTGGAAGTCAAAGTAAATGTGTGATAAACCTTGTGGAAACCCTAATGTGGTAATCAAGGTTAATGTGTTTCAAATACGATTTAGAGGTACAAATGAAAATTGTGTCTGTTTGATCATCATACTATATCGAAGTAGGTATCATCTAGAGAGAGTGTGTAGTACGGCGTATCTCACATGTACTCTAGACATTGCATGTCTACAAATGTCTATGAGAGTGTTGTAGTACGGGTGTAACTCGCATGTACTCCTAGAAGTAGAGTTTAGCAAAATGTGTTGTAGTGCGTACGTAGCTCACATGTCCTCCTAGATATTGTAGAGTCTGCGCACCTATAGAAGAGTGTCGTAGTGCAAGGCATAACTCATATTCCCTCCTAAAATATTAGAACTCACGAATATAAGTTATTTGTTCAATGATGATACCACATGTATTGGAGTAGAGGACAAATGCATTACATAAACATTCATGTGTATGTTATGTAATGCTATATAATTCTATGTAATATCTTAAGATCATGTAAATGTTGTATGCTTGCGATTACTGTCCTTTGTTGTTATTATACCATGTACTTTGTAGAATACATTTTCACCTTATGTTTCTATGTTTCAATTGTTTCCTTCATATTTAGGTCTACTGAACTATTAAGTCAACTAATTTATTTATTTTGTGACAAGGTTTTGATATTGTGACATCAAGGTCAAAATTTATATTATTTGAACCTTTAAGTTTGATGTTATGTTTTAATCAAGTAGTCATTTAGGATAAGATTTATGCTATTTATGTTAATGTGATGCCCCGTTTGATTCCAAGAAATAATTATTCCGCATTTCATGTTTTATATTTATAAAAAGAAAATATTTTTTAATGGGGATTTAGAGTGTCACTGAGCGCAATGACGATACTAAGGCCAAAATTAAAATGATGATTCTGATAACAGATTCAGAGCTTCTCATTGTCAAATGACGAAATCGTTGATGAAATGACATAATGATAAGAATCTAATGAATTTGATGTGGAACTTTGCGAGAATCAGAAGTCAATTTTCAACCTCTTTTGTCCGATATGGAACAGAAGATCAATAAGGTAAAGATAGTAGTTATTTTGGTGCAATGGAACGAGTCTCCAATACAGTGGGTTGGGGTGTATCCGCAAGCTTAATACACTAATGTCCAATTCAGTGAGATTAGATAATTATAAGTTTGCAAGAGTGAATGAAAAATATATGTTATGTCGCGTGAGAAAGCTCATATATAATAAGCAGATAAAATCACTCATGTTTGACTCGTGCATGAGATACAGAAGGTAACCTGATTAAATCTGACGATCGGTAATAAACAAGTAAATTGAATATAATATCTGTTTTTTTTGAAAAAATCGGTGATAAACAAATAAATTGAATATAATATGCGTCTTTTTGAAAAAATCTACTTATTTATATTTCGTCTAAAAAAATAGACTAAGTTGCTATTTAGATCGTTGAGCCATCCCAAACACTTTGTAAGTTGCTATTTAATAGCTATCCATTCAACTTTGCATAGTTTAATTAATACTATTTAGACCCTTATATTTTATACTTTACATTTACATTCACTCAACAATAAATACATCAATATATATAATCTATTTACTTATTTTTTTCATTATGTAAATTGATGAATGTTTTTTTAACTTGTTCCTTCTCCCATTTTCTTCTCATAATTTTAAGTAGGCGGGAGTAGTGAGAGAAGAACTCCTTATCATCTAGTTGAAGCCTACTCTTTTCACTTTTTACTTCTCACTTCATATCTTCATTTCATTTCACAGCCGAAAGGCATCTTATCTTCTCTTTACACGAATCCAGCAAATCCATCACCCGAACAGTAATTGTGCTGTGTTAACAGAGTCCATGTCGTTGCTGCTATTGCCACCCAAACCTCCCCCAACACTCTTTACCTTCACCGTCGCCACTTCCATTATCAGCCTTAAACCCTTACCCTCCTTCAAACCTCCACGTTGCACTCCAAACTCCACACTTCCCATTTCCGTCTCTCCACCAACAACACGCACAAATGCAACAACTCCAAAGAAGGTTCTTCTTCCCATCGGTTTCGGCACCGAGGAAATGGAAGCCGTTATCTTAATTCACGTCCTCCGTCGTGCTGGTGCTCTTGTCACCGTGGCGTCCGTCGAGCCTCAGCTTCAAATTGAAGCTGCTGGAGGTACCAAATTAGTCGCCGACACTTCAATTTCCGATTGCTCCGATCAAATCTTCGATCTCATCGCTTTACCGGTTAGTTTTTATCTTATCAGTTATCACCACCACCATCACCGTGACTTCTCCTTAATGTTCATGCATAATCAATTTAAGTAACAGGGAGGAATGCCTGGTTCAGCAAGATTAAGGGATTGTGATGTGCTGCGAAGAATCACATGCAAACAAGCGGAGGAAAATAGGCTCTATGGTGCTATTAATGCTGCTCCTGCCGTCACGCTTTTGCCATGGGGTCTTTTGAAGAGTAGGGAGGTACTTTACTTTTTTGTTTGTTTTGGATATTGCAGTTTGATTTCATGCATGTTTAGATTGATAGAGTTTAACGAAATTACAATCACACTAACATTAACCTCCAAGAGTTGGTCTATTGGTGAAGGCTTGATTCCTAAAGAGTGTGCTTCTCTCAAGGTCTCAGTTCAATTTCGGCTAGATGCTAACAATCCTTGTGTTGTATCAGTCCATAGAGTGTTTTCCTCTGGCTTTAAATGGACCCCTGTTAGGGGACGGTGGGACTTGTCCCATTGAATTATCCGGTCTCAAGGATGGATACCAAGTTTCCAAAAAAAAAACAATGACACTCACATTTATTGAAGATTCAAAGCTAAATTTCTGCGAAAATCCGTTTCTAACAAACTCACCATCAATCTAAACATGAATTATATTGTTTATCGTTTTTTTTTGTTATTGTATTTGGATAAGGCTGATTTTTTCCAGTTTGTCTTGCAAGATAACCTGTCACCCTGCATTTTTCGACAAGCTTCCAACATTTTGGGCTGTTAAAACAAACATTCAGGTTTCAAAAGGGCTTACAACGAGCCGTGGCCCTGGAACTGCTTACATGTTTGCTTTAACCTTGGCTGAGCAGCTGTTTGGGGAGTCTGTTGCAAGGGAGGTTGCTGAATTCTTGGTAATTTGCTTTGTTAACCGAAATTTTTACACTTCTGCAATAACGAAGAAATTAAAATTAAGAATGTCTTGAAGTCTACATTCTAACTGGATTAAGAATACTTACTGTTATTCTGTGTTGCCAAATGTACATTAAGAATGTCTTGAAGTCTACATTCTAACTGGATTAAGAATACTTACTGTTATTCTGTGTTGCCAAATGTACATGTGGTCAATTTGTAAGTCCTGATCGAATTCTTAAAGCGAAAGCCAATGTTTAGCTGGCTGAACAGAACAGTAACTATTGTTGGTTACATACCGAATTAGTTGAACTGCAGGATTTATTGGGGTGTGGAAAAGGAAAAACAAAAGGATTGATGCAAAACGATGAAAATTGATTGAAATCTAATGTTTTAATTCTCGACACTAAATTTTGGTACTGAGTTATGTCTGTAAGAATTGATTACTTCTACTGTTATTTCTAATACTTGATGCTGATGTTGGGAATCAGTTGTGCTATGTACCTGATCTAGTTCACCTTCTTTTATGATAGTTGATGAGAACCAGTGACGATAATGTATCCAAGAAGGAGTTCAATGAAATTGAGTGGTCTGTTGGCCACCATCCCCCCAGTGTAGGTTACTGTCTTATCTGTATAATTTGTTCTTGTCTATGCTTCTGTAACCAGGATCTAACATGTATGTAATGACAACCAGGTTCTCATCCCAATTGCACATGGTTCTGAAGAGATTGAAGTAGTGACACTGATAGATATTCTAAGGCGAGCAAAAACTAATGTCATAGTTGCCTCTGTTGAGAAAACTCTTGGAGTCATGGCTTCTCAAGGAACCAAAATTGTTGCTGATAAGTTACTTAGTGATGTTCAAGAGTCAGCACATGATTTGATTATTCTCCCGGTAATATGGATTTATGAAAATTAATAAGTTGATGCATTTTTGTGTGGTGCTGTTTTATGGGTTGTTTTGATTCATGAAAATTTGATCCTATAAAAATAAATCAGTTCTCATGTTTAGAATCTAGTCTTTCACGCAACTGCATTTTTGTATGGCCAACTTTCTTAATTTGTGCCTGCACTCATCTTTTCCAGATATGTTCAAACAAACCTGAGTGGATTTCTCAATATGCTCAACTATAAAGGATTTTAAAACCAAATAAAATAGTCATATATTGTATATAGTTGATTTGGATTGAATCATAAACAATCTTTGAATGGAACTTTGGGTGAAAATGAACAAATTGTAGTGTTAATTTTCAGTTATAACTTGTAAGTGACTCAATTTAGTTAGGGTAGTACGTATCTGCAGAATCAGAGGATTCTTATTATTGTCTCCCTCCCATCCATCCATCCGAGTTGTTGCTAAGATTATCATGAATTTTCAGGGAGGAACCGCTGGTACTCAAAGGCTAAGCAAATCTAGAATTCTGAAGAAGCTTCTAAAAGAACAAAATTCAGCCGGAAGAATATACGGGGCCGTCTGCTCCTCACCTACTATTCTACATAAACATGGTTTACTAAAGGTATTTAATACCCTACCATTGTGCTTCCTGATCCATTTCTTTCGATAAGCCTTTACTGAATTCTTTTACCGTTTAAGGACAAGAAGGCCACAGCTCATCCCTCTGTCGTAGACAAGCTTAAGGACGGAGCTGTAAATGATGCTGTAGTAGTTATTGATGGAAAACTGATTACTTGTGAGGGACTTGCCAGTATAACTGATTTTGCTTTGGCTATTGTGAGCAAATTATTTGGGGACAGAAGAGCAAGAAGTGTAGCCGAAGGCCTTGTTTTTGAGTATCCTAAGAAATAGAGCATGTAATTGTAGGTGGGATAGAAAAATTATAGGCAGTGTACTCCAGCCCAGGCCTGACTTTGCTCCGCGTTTGGAATACTTGAATGATACCACAAATCACCGTCTCCTCCGAGTCTCATCATTTTTCGAGGGATGGTTGTATATGAAAAAAAATAACTGCAGGTTACACAAGATTAGAACCTGAGTATCAGCATGGTTGAACATGCGATGTGATTCTAGACCTAAAGGCATTGTTGTCCAGTATAATTTCTTAATTCTACTTAGTTGAAAATAGAGTAGGGACTGATGTTGTGTGAAAACATTCACACCTCCTTCCAGTTGTTAAAAGAGACCAATTTGGGTTGAGGTCACTGCCGATTTGAAATTCTAACGTCAAGGTCTACAGCTTTTTTCAAATCCTTCAAGCCAAACAAGTGTCCCCGTGTCTTGTTGAGTTTGAAGTGAATGGTTCAATTTTGACATGAAAAATACGCAGTACTTTTTAAACACTTATTTATGAAGTTTCATTTTGAAAAAGTCATATGGTTCAATTTTGACAGGAAAAATATGCAGTACTACTTTTTAAACACTTATTTATGAAGTTTCATTTTTGAAAAAGTCACACTTTTCCGATCTCTCTTCCACATAAAAAGTGCATCACAATGAATTGAAAAACACCTGAGCTTACTGCAAAGCTTAGAATTCACGTTTATAGTTAAAATTTAAAAAGAACTGCCATAGATTATTCTCCATAATTTTTTTGGAAGTGCAAGAAACCTGATATACACATTAACTATCACGCTGTCCTATAATAATAACACTTGGAATTCTTGAGGAAATGCTACCATAAATCTAAAATGGGACTTTTTGATCTAATAGTAGAAAGAAACTCGTGCATAGTACACTTTTTTACTGTTTTGCTGAAAACATAAATCCCAAAATTCTTTAGTTTGAAAAAAATTATCAGACATGCCTTAGATTTTCTACTTGTTTGTCCACTCAAGTGGCGAGCATATGAAAACAGATAAAAATATTTTGCTGAAAACAGATAAAAATATTTTGCTGATGAAGGTGTCCACTCAAGTGGCGAGCATATGTGGTTTTTTTATTTATTTATTTTTTTAATTTTTCATATTTGTATATTGCTTAATTAATTAAAATATTAATTTTGATTATTAAAAATATATTATATTAATTTAATAATTATATAATAATTAAAATTATTAAAAAATATTATATATCATATTAAATGATATTTTAATTATTAAAAATATAGAAAGAAAATAAGTTATGAATTAAATAATATTTTAATTTTTTTTCTTACGTATATTGTAAAAAATGATTGATACTCATCCAATGAATTGCCGAGTTTTTACAGACTCTCGGCCAATGAATGACAAAGTTCAAACGTAATATTTTTCTATAAATAGATTAATGCGTATTAACACAAATCATTCGTTTTTCAAAAATGTATGTCCGAGCTCTTGTTTTCTATGGATAAGAGAAACATATCAGTGTTTACCTGGATCCGCAGTGGAATTTCAGAACTGTGGTTGCAGCAATTAACATAGGGTTTCTACAGTTGGGTGGTCGTCGCATGAAGGTGAAAAAAATGGAGTATCGATGTCCGTATATAACGATGACTGATGCAAGCCTGGAGGGTACGTACATGTATTACTTGGATCGTAGAAAATGATGAAGATGTCCAATGTATATTTTCAGCACATAGTGGCGAAGTTAATAGAGAAGTTGAAGATCCACTTGTGTTGGTTACTGTTGTTAATTAGCTTGTATGTTAACTTCTTGAGTTTTAATTTTATTTTGAAAACATAAATTATGGCATCATGATGCTCGACCATCCATTGGACGATTATGATTGTGTCATGATGATGTATGGACAAGCTGATATTAAGTTCATGGTTGTAATTTGCTAGTATTGTTGTAATCTAAAAGTTGTCTTGCATTACAAATAAATGTTGGATCAAAGAGAAATCAAGTGCAAGCAAAAAACTTTACAAACCAATTAATTTGAAAAATAAATAAAATTATCTAGACGATCCGTTTTACGAGCCGACAACATTTGGGCTTTTTCTACGCGTATGACCTATTTCTCTGCAAATTCCACACCTTCTCTTTTCCTTTTCAACGTCGTCCATTTCAGTTCTAATCCTACTACTGGTTGGACGTCCCTTCTTATTTCTTCTTATTGAATCATCGTGGCAAAGCGTAAATTCTTCATATTTTGGCCAGTTCTCCTCGTGCGGTAGTCCCAGGATGTTTTCCTTGTAGACTTTGAATACGTTAAGAACTGTGAAGACTTCTAGAATGTGAATGGTGTAGTCCTGACATATGCTAGAACATGTTGCGATAACATGGGAGTAAGGTAAGTGAAATGCCTGGAATTTTCCACAGTCACACCAACGATTCCTCAAGTCAACACTAAAAGTACCTGTTGGACGACCATCGTTTTGATTAATTTTTTCCTGCACCATGAAATATAATCTTTCGCGATCAAATTGCAGGACATTATGTGTGTTAGCCTTGACTACCTCATCAACCATTCCCTTGTTGCAACCATCTGTGAAAACTTTGTCGGTAGCTAGCATTTTGGTCAATTTGTGGCCTCGTTTACCAAAGAGGGAACCCATGCGATAGTATGTAGACTGAACCAATGCAGTGATTCGAAGGTTTCAGGTTGCCTTTAATACAGAGTTCATGGCCTCTACCAAGTTAGATGTCATATGTCCCCAACGTTGCCCTCCGTCAAATGCTCTAACCCACTTCTCCATAGGTATGTTGTCTATCCAACGTGAGGCCTCAATGTCAGTTCTTTGGATTTCTCCGCGAATTTAGTTAAATGTAGCCTCCGTCAATCGTAACATGTAATAGAAATGGTATGAAAAACATAGTAAAAGTATGATAAAATAGTTCAGATAACTCAAATGTATTTTGTTACCCATGTTAATAAGTTTTTTGCCTAGTTCCTTGTCCTTAATCTCGTGCATGAAGTTCTGCGTAATGTGTCTAATGCAGTAGACATGTGAAGATGGTGGATGTTGCCATCCATTTTCGGGATTGCTATATGCACTCTTTATCGATTCATGTCTATCCGAGAGTAGGCACAAATTAGGTTGTGGTTTCACGTGTAACCTCAGGTTCCTTAGGAAAAAGCTCCAGGCTTCCTTTGTTTCACCTTCGACCAATGCGAAAGCTATTGGGAAAATGTTTGTGTTTCCATCCTGTGCCACTGCCATCAATAAAGTTCCTCTGTACTTGTCATACAACCACGTTTCATCTACTTGCACAATGGGCTTACAGTAGGCGAAGCCACGTATACACGGTCGAAATGCCTAAAATAGACGATGGAAGATTCCTTTTCCAAAGATTTGGGAACCATCATTTGAAATTGTAGGTAGGGTTTGCAAATCAATAATGGTTCCAAGAAGATAGATTTTCATTACCAATATCTACTGTGGTAGGTCATTGTAAGATGTTTCCCAATTTCCGTAGAGTGACTCTATGGCCTTACACTTAGCAATCCATGCTTTCCTGTAAGATATTATGTACCTGTATTTTTCAAGAATATGGGCAATGATCACCTTCACCTTAAGTGAAGCGTCTCGGTTGACAAGCTATCTAATGCTGTGGCTAATCATTTCTGAACTGAGCTTCCTATGGTCTTGTGCCATATATGTGGTAGTGCACGTGTGAGGCCCAAACAGCTTACCAATCACCCATTTTGAGTTCCTTTTTCTCAAGGAAGCTCTGCATTTGAAATTACAGTCTTGTTTCTTACATTTAATTATGTATCGTTCATTGTCAGATTGGTAAACCCAAGAGTCAACACTGTGTGTTATATGCCAATGTTGCAGAGCGAAAACGCAAGTTTCCTTGTTTTCAAACTTCATCCCAATCTCTATTTTGCCACCTATATGGTTTGGTATGACACCTCCAAACACATAGGTTATTTCATCATCTTCCATACATATATTCTGCATATGTGCAGGTGGGTTGTATAAGCTTATTGGTTCAACACAAATCACCTGCGTAGACGCGAATATTATATCTTCATCGTCCTCATCATCACTGTTACCAAAAATATCTTGCATCCTGACCTCTTGAAGATCATCGTCGCTTGCTTCCCCAACCTCTTCATTTGGTATGAAATGTTCGTTGTTTTGTGTTGGTTCGTCATCATATGTTTAGCTCATTCCATACTGGTGTGATTATGTCTCTTGCGTCAAAAATGTTTCGGCATTATCCAATAGACGAACATACAGCTCAATTATAGGTAACTGACTAAACATCATGTGACACTGAAACATTGCTTCCATGTCTTCTTTGTTCCTGATCGACATCATTACGTAAAAAAATTGTATCGTCCTCTCCATTAAGTAATGGATGACGATAAATAATCTCCTTAACGAATCGTTCTAATTTATTTTCTATTCTATCTTTGAAATGAAAAAAAAAATCAGAATTAACATGAATTTTGAATGCGTAAGTATCTGTGTTGTCGAAGGAGAATCCAACAATACTATTTGTCGAAACAATACCATTAAAGTGGCAGGTAACTATTATATTTCTTGAGCCATATTTGATGTGAGAACTCTATGATTTTGTTAATGGAATGTGGAATGATGATACAAATGTGAGAAACAAATAATATATAATACACACATATATTCTTGGAACGCTTGCAAAGAAAGGACAACACGTGTGTGCTCGTCCACTCAAAGGACGAACATGGTCTTCCCTAGTGTTTGCTCGCCCAACCAAATGGCGAGCATGTTCTTCCCACGCAGCAACTCGTCCACTCAAGTGGTCTCCATGCAAGGTACATTGTGTAAGACCTACGTAGTAGCCTTGCATGCATTCCATGCAATTAACCATTACTAATGCCATGCAGAACTCAGTGTAATGTCACTTCTATTTGTCACATTTACACTTCAAACATTTTTACTTCATCTATAAATTCATTTTTACTTCAAACATTTTTCTACAAATATTTTTACTTCTATCATAAAACACTCCAGCAACAACAAACACTCAAGCATTTCTCCAAATATTTTTACACTCTATCAAAATGTCTTTGTTGTAGATGGGCGATGAACACCGTGGAACACAATCAAATATTCAAGCTAGTGTAAGTTTTCCTCTATTGTTCTATGTAGTAATGTTTATAATTTTTGTGTTCACTATGATTTCATTTCTTTTCAGACTAATGCAAGGTTTCAAGTGCATTCTCATGCTCCCATTCAAGCAAGTGCGGGAATAATCTCGTATTTAGAAATAGTAGGTTTTGCTAATATAGGAAAAATAAATAGTCTCAAAATTGACTTCAGCCTAGTTGCAGCTCTGTTAGAGAAATGGAGACCAGAAACACATGTTTCATTTTCCAACAGGTGAATGCGCGATAACGTTAGAAGATGTGAATATGTTACTTGGTCTCCAAGTTGATGAAAAAGCTATCAACGGTCCTACCGAAGTAACAAATGATGTTTACATGGAGAACTTAGGGGTGAAACCTACATAAGAGGATAAAAATAGAGGTTCTGTTAGGATTACGTGGCTAGAGAATTTATAATTTAGTTTTAATATGTGGCAGTTTATATGGAGGTCGTACATTCAATTCTCGGTGCCCAATCTTAGAGATAGTCAGATCTGGAGTGTTACAACTTCTCTTATCTGTTTCTATACTGTTGAAATGTATCAAACAAATAGGGTAAAACTCCACTTCGGGTTTGAACAACAAATCCCTTCCCCGCCAAGGTGTCTAAGGGAACACCACACAATAACGATGAGAAAAGTCCAAAAAGTTCATTGGCGAGAATTAAACAAAGAGGAGGTGAAAGAATGAAAACATAGAATACATTTGATTTTGCAGGGGGACGCTGTAGTTGGTGAACGCAAGCCAAGCCAAGAGTATTTAAATTGGTTTCGTGCCATTCCGTATGTGCATATTTCTCCAGACCAATTTTTGATCGACCCTTGCATGCAAGGTTCGTCATCAACACAACCAACTGCCGCACCAATGCATCAGGATGTGCCACCAACGTACACATCTCAATTTGGGGGGCACACATCTTCATCAGCTCAACATACATACCAACGCACACAGACCATCGAACAACACATATACTATGCATCCTCATTCCAACACCAAACTCCCTACACTCCACTCCCTCAACAAAACTACCACTACAACTACAACCAACAATATCAACCCCAATCCAACCTTCGATCACCCTTACAGTTCATCCAGTTCCTTCGCCAAACTTTGATCAATCAAACCCTTAATTCAAACATCAAACCTTCAACACTTCATTCTCTCAACCCAACTCCACCTTCACGCCTGATGATGTATACTACCCAACCCTCCAACAAACCCAATCTGAAACCTACATGCAACCACCACAACCATTACATTCATTCCAACATTTTTTGCTGACGGAGGATCAACTGATGCAAATGCCAGATTTTAACATTGATGATCTTCTTGCCGAACAACCTTCGACACAAGCGGAACCCCCTTCAAGGCAGGCAAACCCCCTAGAACACATCATGATCGAGATATGCCTTCCGATTCATCTTAATCACCTACAAGGAATGCAAATGAACTGTGGGCAGGGGATATCGACATAAAAGGGCCACCAGGTGTGGAACTGAGGCCATTTTTGAAAAAAATTATATGTAAAATGTATTTTTGTTTGAATAAATTTCTTCATATATTTTATTATTACATTTAATTAATAATATATTTATAATTAATATTTAATTATTAAATTAATATAATTGTTTGAATATATTATTTTTAATTGATATATAAGTATTAAATTAATATAATATTTTTATAATATATTTTTTATATTTAAAATTATTAAATAAATGATTTATATAAATAAAAATATGAAGAAAAAAAAAAACCACACATGTTTGTCACTTGAGTGGACGAACATCTTTATCAACAAAATGTTTTCATCTACTCGGCACTTGAATGGAGAAGTAAGTAAGGACTTTAGGACACTCTGAAAATTTCTTTTAAAATAGGATATTATGAAATTTATATTTTTAAACTAGGCAGAAGAATAAATAAACTCTCATAGTACAACACAAAATCCACTTTGCACCCTATAGCACCGTATAACCAGTTTCATAATTACTTACCTATTTATCTCTGGTGTCTTTTTTAATCTCTTTACAGAACTTTTTTCTTCCATTTACTTTTTGATTGCTGGACCAATTCTCTAATCCGTCATTGCCAATGATTGACATATAATTGATGGGTTCACTTCATTTTATAGGTATCCATTTTTTCTCTAGGGTTTATGTCCAACCCATCTCTCTTTCTTGTCTCTCTCCCTCCCTTCACTCTCATTTCTCTTGTCACAAATTCTCTCCATCTCTGCTTTATCACAATACAAATTTACTTTTTAATTCTATAACAACTTTATAAGATTCTAGATATGCATTATTCTAAATGATGTGATATTTTTAAATAGACAATAAGATAATATAAACTATGTAGTTTGTATTGGCCGAAAGATAATTATGTTTGGCGTGTAAAATAGAAAACAAATGGGAATCCAAGTCCATTGATGAACAGAGGTGAGAAACACAGACAGTTCAACAGGAAACAGATACATGAAAATGACATTCAAGAAAGTAAAATAGCTTATCATACAAGATTACAAGATGCAAGTTTAATACTTTAATTTACAACTAAATGCTCCTAGTACCTAATACCTATACATAAAAGCTACCATCCTGTCTACTGTTATACTGTAATTACTTCACACCATACATGCATAACTCATCTCCTTATGACATAACAATGCCTTCATTCCTACAAGCTTTAAAATCTACCATGGACCTGTAAGTGTCCTTCTCAAGTATCTTATTTTATTTACCTGTACCATATCCTCCTTGCTTTTCTGCATTTCCATAAACTCTGCCTGTATATCATATCAAATGTGGTTAGAGACTGCCAAAAACCTCCGCGAATAAATCATTGACAAGTTTGTCGTGCAAAATGAAAAAATAACATACCTGTTTTCTTTGTAATTCCTCGTTTACTTCCTTAAGTTTTGCAACTTCAGCCTCTAGTTCAACCGTGTAGGCCTTCCGTTTATAAGAAACAAAATTTAGAAGTTGTAAAAACGGCATCGTCAGCATTGTCTCACACATTCAAGAACTAAAATGACTGTATCCTCGATAAGTAAATGAAATGCTAACCTGTTTGCGAGCGCGTGACCTTGCAGCTGATTCTCTATTCTTTATCATTCTCCTTTGTCTCCTTTCGACTACTTTTTCTACAGCACCAAACTTCCTCCCTCTGTTGATTCCATAAGCAACTGGTGAAAGTATTGAAGGATCTAAATTACGCTTTGTAATTATGTCTGGGGAGAGTTTACTTCCCGGAGAAGCAATAGGAGCCGTGACATTCGCCGCGGATAAACCAAGCATTCCAGCACCAGGAGCTACACTGTTTTGAACTAATGTACCATTCATTGAATGCTCTTGAACTCCAATCATCCCTCCCCTTCTACCCGGGTTACCAAGTTGAGCATTGTTTAGCATATGAATAGAAGAAGCAAATGCTACATTTGTAGGTTTCGGGAAAAGGGGTGGCGGCCGTTGCGAGTGATTCAAGTTAATCGATGAAGGAGGAAGAGGAACAGGAACCTGTTTAGGAACTAAGTTAATACTGTCATTCATATCCCCATTATTTCGATTTGGTTGTTGAAAGGGAAGTAAATTGGTGTTGTTGTTTGATCTGGAGAAGTCACTGAACCATTCATTATTATTCGGTCTTTCAATTTGTTGAACATGATTAGGCATATCTTCTTTCACAACACCAGCTCTCACCAAAAACTCTTCCAAAGTCACTTCACCTAATGTTGGTTGTCTCTGAGGCATAGATGAACCACTGTTTCCATTATCTTTCATCAATTCCTTCCAAACCTCATCAACTTTTCTCTGACTAAGTGTCCTTGGCAAAGTCAAGGAACTTTGTCTTTGCAAATTACTACCAATTGTGCTATTAAGTCCTTCTCCTCCTCCTCCTCCAACGGTCGAAGATGTCATCGCCTGAGTCTCTTCAACATTCCATATGTTCTTCAAGAGTTCATCCATGTTCATTGATCCAAAATCTTTTCCAACTCCGCCGACCGTACTCTGTAACTCATCAAAAGTCAAGGAGTATATCGAAGACTGCCTCGCTAGATTAACATTTCCAGATGGCTTCACACTCATTGCATCCCAAGCAAAGTTCATGTTTGACCCCACTATCAAAGACTTAAACCAGAAGCAAGATTTTCACTTAAGCAACCTCTCTCTTAAATATTATCCTAAAGTAGATCATGTGGTATTTTCAGTCACTGTCCTTCAATATAATTACCTGTATTTAGATCCATAAACTTCAAAATATAAAAACAATTTGACTTTATTTTATCTTTTTCTATATAAAATAGCTTATACATTATACATAAGCACTTATATGATAAATAGGATAAATGCTCATGCCATAAGTGCTTAATTCAGGCGTTTTCACAAAAAGGGTCATAGACTTCACAGTTACTTATATTTTCTCAATAGTTTCAAAATCTGTAACCCTCTCAAAATAGAAAGTACAAGATGAAACAAAACTACAACAACCTCGTTAACAGCATTGGAGGAAAACAGATATATACATAAGAAGCAACATAGTACACTGTACATAACAAAAAAAAGCTTAGCAAAACAGTTCCAAAAAAGCCATGTAGAATTAATTGAATCCACCAGCACAAGAATCCAAAGCATGGTAATATAAAAAAAAAGCGCAAATCCAACCATAACTACCCATTACAGACCAGTGAGATCAAAACATCTGTTCTATGTTAATTAAGATCCATATAGAGAAATTGAAAAAAAAACATGATGTACAAATTAGGTAAATTAGAAATCTGATGTAGACAGAACATAATTTATCCAAGATATTAATACCTTTAAACATGTTAAGATTTAGATAGAAATAAAAAAATTAGGCATAGAAAGAAACATGGATGAAAAAAAAACGGCGGTGAGAACGAAAACTCACTCGTGTGTGTTCGCAACAACGTTGTTGAGTGTCGTGTATGAACGATCTTGAGATTGGGGAGTATGGTAGAATCGACAAGTGTCTATGAGCTATAACGGGTTATAAGGAGAGACTCAGTCACCATGGAGAGAAAGATATAACAAAATAAGAGAAGATTTTTTATTTTTTAATTAATTATAATTGAATTGGACGAATGAGGTTGCAAAACGTGGACCAATAGTGAGTGAGTTGAATCGTTGATGTGATGCGTAACCAATGAGAAATGAAAATGTGGAACGATCTGGTACTGCAAACGTTTGATGCTTGTTTCCGACAACATTACAATGGTGACCATAACGCTTTTGTTTGGAGATTTTTATCTCGTGACTGGATATTGTACAGTACATGTGCTTTTTATTTTTTGATGGGGTAACTTTAACTTTTTGGTTGGTAATTTGGCTTCAAAAGAGGGAAGATTGTACATCCCACTCTGTGTATGGGATGAGGCAGGATAATGTTTTTTATTTGCTGATGGGACAGGATTGACGCAAGTTTAGGGGATTTCTTGTCTCCTTGCACGGTAAGGAAGATGTGCATTTTTGGGTAAACTCGTTTTTGCCTCACTTCACTCATCAACCGTCTCACTAGGACAATCTTTTAAAATTCGGATTATCAAAATCACAAACCTATTCAGATATTTTAGACATTTCAAAACACTTAAAATAAAAAAGTAATTGATATTACAAGAAATTGAAATTTTATTTGATAATATTACTATAATTTTTTATATATGTATTGAGCTTTGTTGGTCTTGTTTGAGTTTTCATGGAGGAAAGACTTTTGAAAAGATATCTAATTATGTTGGATCCGATTTGTCATTTCCTATTTTTAATATTAATTATTGTTTTTAGTTTGTTTTGAGGATGTTTTGAATAGTCGAGAGATGGGAAGCAGCACCCTATTCATATTATGACTATATCAGATTTTTTTTTTCATAATATTATTTAGTTATTTATTTACTTTTAGTTAAAAAATTAGAGTTTATTTATGGGCCTTAGACGCATTAAATTTATTTGTCTCAATTAAGATTTCAACATTACTTAGTATACCCCTAGCTCTTATATTCCTCCAATTTTAATTCTATTTTGATTAATTATTATTATTATTATAAGAAATAGTAATTTATAGAAATAAAAATGATTAGAAAAAAACCAAAAACATTTTAGTCTTAAGTTAGTTAATCTAGTTGTGTTTTCACTCTTGATTTTTTTAATAAAAAAATTCTATTTAATTCTTATCCTTTAATTTGATCTTTTATTTTAGATTTTATTTTCTCAAATTTAGCCTAATTTTCAATATAGTCATTTAGTTATCTTAGTTAAGTTTATTTAGTATTTTATCTAATTATTTTAGTTAATTCAAGACTTCTAATTTAATTTAATTATTTTCACAAACAGAAAAAAATGCCTTTATTCCATTTAGTTAGGAAATTCTCAATTTATATATACTTGTAGTGTCCCATTCAAATTAAAACTATTTCACTTGTAAATGATCTAAGACTTGTACATACCAAACTTTTTTTAATTAATTCAAAAATATTTTTGGGTTAAATATATGTTATACTTTACCAATACAGTGAGTATTAATTTTAACGCCTATAATTTTTTTTGGATTGTTAAGTGCGAATTTTGACTTAAAATGAATTATTTTTTTGACACTTTTTAACTCATTTTTCATGTTTTTATAGATTTAATTCTTGTTGTTGTGTGATTCTTCAATTATGTTACAAATACGTTTGGATTCTTTGATGTGTGTGTTATTGTGCAAAAATTAGACATAAAACATCAATGATTAAAACACAAGTGAATTGGACAAGGAAGACAAAGAAGTGAAGAAGAACCAGGAAGTTCGTTGTGTGAACAAGAAGCGAATGTTCGTTGTGCAAACATGCAGCGAAGGACTAACGAACCATCCTAGACTGAAGTCAATAGCTAAAGGATCCTAAGTTCGTTGTGCGAACTTGTAGCGAGGTAGTTTGCAGTGCGAAGAATTGCTCGCACAAGAAACTTCAGATATTTCTCAAGGGCAGTTTAACTGTTCAAAGGCACTTCAGGTGTCTAAAAGTGTGCTCGCTGGGAGAAGAAAGGGTTCGCAGTGCGAACATGACAAATTTTGTAAATACTATATAAATACTTTTCTCACTTTTCAGAAGAATAGAATATATTTTGAGGATCAGAACTTTATCTCTCTTCATTTCCGTCTTTATATTTTCTGCCTTTATTTATGATTTCTTGAACCTTTTAACCAAAAATTTTATACAATAAGCTTAGAAATATAAAGACCGTTAAACAATATTCTTTTCCTCGCACCGATCCTTGTGGAGACGATATAAATCCCGGAGAGAATCTTTCCAAATCAAAAATTTTGTTTCTTGCCGCTTTACTGCAGTTCGAACAAAATAGCGTCGTTGCAGGGGATTGGTGTTTAGATATTGAATTGCATTGCAATAATTTTTATGTTTTTGAGCTTTGTACAGTTGTCTATATTGTATATATTCTTGTTTTCCTTTACGTTTTCTTAAGTTTTGTTTAGGGATGAATGATGAGAACTCCTTCTATATTGGTTGCTATTTGTATAAAAGTATCAAATGAAGATTCTCTCTAGTTTGGATGTGATGGTAGGATGTTGAGTATGTGAATGCAAGTAAGGAAATTGTACCGCTTTATAGAATGTTAGAATGATTTGAGAATTTTGTGTTTTGTACAAATGTGTATTCTTGTTGCAACTTGTTTGAATGTTTGTTTCACTTAGGTCAAAAAGCCACAAATTGTGAGAAACCTCCATTATTTACTATATGCTAGGATGAATGATAAACTTTGTTTAATTCGTTTGATTTATGCTTTATCTTTTGATTATTGTAATTTCGTGGAAGCATTAGAAATGATCAAGACATTTGTTTATATTGAGCACAACCGTATCCAAACAGTAACTTACCCGTGAGTAGTGAGTATTCGTTAACCTCTTTGTGCCTAGACAGTTTAGATCTCATTTTAGTGATGAACTTGATTTATGTACATAATTTGAAACTTTAGTTCATCATTGAACTTTGTGAGATTATAAAAAAAAATTTTTTTTTTTTTTGAACCTTTGGACATTGTTTTATATTGATTTCCTTACCATAAAAAGTAAGGAACATTCACTTAAGATTTGGTTGAAATTAAATTGGGGAGAATGAAAAAGAAGAATGGTAGGTTGCTAAAACTTTTGAAAAATTTCAAGCAAGCACGGAAAGAAAAAGTGTGAATATGAATGTGAGAAACAAAAGAAAAAGAATGTTTGTTTGAAAAACAAAAATAGAGAATGAAATAATTGTGCAAAAGGAAGTTTGAGAAGGTTTTCAATAGAGGAAAGAAAGTGGTGAATGAAGTTGGGATGTGTAAATACCATGTATAATGAATGTTTCTTTTGCATCAGCAATTTCGATTCAATGGCCTTTAGAAATGACCCTTTGTTGTAAATCTGACCAAGCTACAACCTTAAAAGCCCTTAGTGATCTTTTTGCTTCCATATTTTCATTTTTAGTTGTTAGATGAATGTATTAATTAGATTGTTATTAACATTGTTTGTCAGGTGAGTGAAATTTCCTCTCGGTGGTAAACATGTTAATTTCTTCATTCTTATTTTGAAGAGGAGTTTAGAGTGTTTCAAGTAAGAATTTAGTTGTTATTTGAAACAATGCATGATATTTGTTTAAGAACTAAATTCTTTATTATTGTTCGTTTCTATTGAGTAGTGAACATTGCTTATGCGTATTTGCATGCTTGACCAAATCCTCTTATTTGAGAAAATTTCGCTTGTTTGAATTTGAACTGTTATCCCTTTCTTTGTTGAATTGTATGCTTGAGCAAATCCTATTGTTTGAGGAAATTTCTCTTATTTTCATGAGGGGCATACTTTGCTTAAGAACAAACAAAAATCTAGTTGGGGAGAGTTTGTTAAGTGCAAATTTTGACATAAAATGAACTATCTTTCTTGGCACTTTTCAACTTATTTCTCATGTTTTTATAGATTTAGTTCTTGTTTTTGGGTGATTCTTCAATTATATTGCAAATACGTTTGAATTTTTTGATGTGTGTATTATTGTACATAAATTAGGCATAAAACATCAATGATTAAGACACAAGTGAATTGGACAAGGAAGACAAAGAAGTGAAGAAGAACCAAGAAGTTCGTTGTGTGAACAAGAAGCAAATGTTCGTTGTGCGAACATGCAGCGAAGGACCAGCGAACCATCCCAGATTGAAATCAGTAGCTAAAGGATTCTAAATTCGTTGTGCGAACTTGTAGCGAGGTATTTCGCAGTGCAAAGAATTGCTCACACAACAAACTTCAGATATTTCTCAAGGGCAGTTTAACTATTCAGAGGCAATTCAGGTGTCTAAAAGTGTGTTCGCTAGGCGAAGAAAGGGTTTACAGTGTGAACATGACATATTTTGTAAATACTATATAAATATTTTTCTCACTTTTTAGAAGGATATAATATATTTTGGAGATTATATCTTTATCTCTCTTCATTTCAAGCATATTTTAGAGAGAGAAATACAAACCCTAAGAGGAAGAAGGTAAGATCTTTGATCTCTTATTGCGGTTTGGATGTAATCTTTTGATACCTTATGTATTTCATCTAATTTATGTATTGTGAACTAGTTTTGATTCTCTATTGTTGATTGTCTTTAATTTCTTGTTTGTTGGTCTTGACAAAATCTTTTTCAAATCTTTGATCTAAGATTTTCATCTATCAATGAGCAAACTTTTGACATGGTTTTGTAAGTTGATATTCATTTGTATCACTTTTGTTTTATTGTGTTGATTAGTAGCATGAGTAACATGAGTAGGACCATGTCACGGTGAGAATCAGATGTCAAATTATTAATTAATTTGAATCTTTATTCATTGGTTCACCACCGGTCTTTAATTTGTCCAAAGGAAGGAAAAAAGATCGAATTACCCATAATGCAATGCAAATGCAAAAGCTAGAGAGTTAAAGGTTCGGGGGTTGGTTAAACTTAGGGAAGGTGCTAGCATCCGAAGTTTCTGTAGTACTCTATAGGAACCTCTTATTTTATATGGTGTTTATTGCTAAGGGTTATCTGCTTAAGGATGAAAGACCTAGTGGTTTAATTTTAAGTATATTCGCCAAGATGCCGCATCTTGTGCCTACATATCCTGACGAGAATGGAATCAGAGTATTTGTAGTTCCCCTAAAGGGTTTGAGGAACTTTTTGATTGTTAGTCAAAGTTCCAAAGGGATAAGGTTGTTGATTGATTGATTCTAGAAGAAAAGACGAGTCGTCATCTTAAGGGAGAACAATCGACTTAACCACCACAACTTGTAGGAGATGGTCTTTGCATCGTCTTGAGAGAAGGGCTCAAACACTCGAATTTATCGACAATTATGCCACTATCTCTCTCAAGCGAAAAAGATCTACATCACTCGATTTATGTTATGGGGCAGGAGATTTATTTCTCGACTGTTAAGATGACTAACATCTTATTCTCTAATAGAAGAATAGTTTGATTGAGTTGAAAATGGTTTATCTAAGTTGTAAAAGAAAAAGGTCATCCTTAAGGGGTAGGATCTAGACTTAAACTGATCGACTTGAGGGATCAAGGATCAAGCGGGGAATATGATGCATATGAAGTGCAATACGCACAAATTATTAACTTATGCGCAGGTTTTTCCTTTGGACATGCACAATGCTATAAAAATAAATAACGGTAAAATAAAATCAGACAAACATATATAGATGCATAAAATAAGCGCGGGATCGTGCAAATATGAATTAAATCGGGGGCTAGAACGCAAAGGTGTCACGAGCGCGTGTTGATTGATTCTAGGCAAAATTGATTTTAGAAAAAAAAAGTTATACTAGATTATTTTTAGTGAGATTAAATTAAAATTATAAATGAATTAGATTTCTTAAAAGAAAAGATTTAAATAAGGAGATAAAGATTTACTAATTAAAAGAGTTTGGTTTCAAAAAGAAGTTTTATTATTATGGAGATTTTTTAATAAAATAAAGATTAAATACTTAGATAAAAAGGGATAGGTTCTTAGTAAATAAAAGGTTTGGTTATTATTAATTCTACTAAATAAATGTTATTTTATATGAAATGGGTTTTTTTAAGAATAAGAACAAATTATGTCTAATAAAAATAATTACTAAATTGATGGGATGAAATAGAATAGTGAAGTGAATAACAAAAATAAAAATAAATTAATAGAATAGGTTAATTATTTAAAAAGAAAACTGATTAAATAAATAAATTAATCCTAAAAAGGTTATTAGTCAATTAGTAAGAAAATGGCTGATTAACATAAAAAGATTTAATTATTAGTTGATTAATTAAAAATAAGTTAAATGATTAGTTAATTAAAAGATTAATTAAAGGGGTTAAATAATAAATGATGGTTAGAGGGCATATTAACGATTTAATTAAGGTTGGGGGGGGGGGGGGGGACGAATCGTGTGGGTAGGCCAAAGAAAGGGTTACCGTGGGCGTGCGATGGGTGACCGTATGATGATGGTCAAATGGTAATGGATGGCGTGATCGTGAGGGTGAATGAAAGCTACGGTGTGTGAGCGTGTACATGATTACAACGAAAATATAAAAACAAAATAAAAAAAACCCTAAAATCTAAAACACTCCTCTCTCTTCTCTCAGCGCCGCTCACTCATTCTTTCCCTCCATCTTCTCACTTTCTTTCTTCTCTTCGAAACTCGCTCTTCTCCCCTCCATTTTGCATGCGGTCCCTCTTCCTTCTCTCATTGCATGTTGCGATCTTTCTTCTCTCATGATACATCTTCTTCTTGGCCTGAAAAAAGAAAACAAACCAGAAACGAAATGATGTTAGAAATGGTGGCTTACGGTTAGTGATTTGTTGATGTTGGAGACGGTGGGTTTCGCAGAGTTTTTCGCGATCTAGTTTGTGGGGTTTGAGATGACGACTTTTGTGATGATTGTTGGGTGATGAGGAAAATTTTCTGAGCCTTAGAGTATTTCTGTGATTTCGGATGTGGGTTTTGGTTTTTTTCGCGAACGATTTTGTGGGTTTTGGAAATAGTTTGCGGTTTTGGTGTTTTACGGTGATGATGATATCCAAAAAATGTGAGCCCTTATGTTGTTCTTCTTCTCCTTCTTATAGCCGACTTTGAGAGATTGTGCAGTGAAAGCCTTAAAAACTTTCCCTTATTCGGTTGATTTTGTCCGGAATGGTTTTGGAAACTCTCTTAAAATTTGAAACTTTTCCATTTTCGTATCTTGATGGGCTGTTATTGTTTTGACGATTTTTAAAAGTTTTCAACTTCTTCTTTGGGTTTGTCTGATTGCTTTTGAAGACAGATTTGGAAACTTTGTATTTGGATGGTAATATCTTGGTGGATCCGTGTTGTTCGTTCATTTCAGATTTTCTCATTGTTTTTTTGGAAACTTCGTATTTGGATCTGTTTTGTTTTAATGATGATAATATCCAACTGTTCTTGATTTGATATTGATGACCGTTGGACTTCCAGGTTTTGGATCTGCTCATTTTGGAAGCTTTGTGTTTTGGTTATTTTTAATGATGATGATGATGTCCGAATATTGATGATGCTGTTGGATACCGTTTCATTTGGGATTATTGCTGATGACGTGTACTGTCCATTTGAGATTTTCGGATTTTGTGACTTCAATATTTTCAATCTTTTGGTTTTGGGCCTTTGCTGGATTTAGAAAAAAACTTGACTTGTGGGCTGAAAAAAAAACGAACGTGTCTCTTCCTTGATCTTCTTGCTGCGAAAATTACTTTTAATTAAAAGGAACAGATTTCTGCCTTGACTCTGCTTGATGCTGTAAAGAAACGGTGATGATGACTTTTTCTGAACCGTTAAAAAAAGTAGCTATTGTCTATTCTCTTTCGGAAGCTGGTAGCAACTCTGGTTGTTGCCCTTCCGTCTTTTGGCCTGATGATGATATTATATCTGAGGGTCGTAAAAGAACGATAAAAACTTTCTATTGAATTCTTGAAAATTACTAACTATTTGGCTATTGTCTTGTAGGTACCGTTAAGATGATAAAGATGGAAAATTTGAAGATCTTTGGACTCTTAGGATAGTCTTTAGGATTTAGTTTAGAAGCTCTTGATGTAACCCAAAATATCCAATAATAGTAACCTTTGTAACCCAAATGTATCTTGTAAATAAAATGTAAACTAATTGGATTAATGAAGATTTATCTTGTAATCCAAAAACGTCTTGACTATGAGTTTAATATCCAATGCCTTGCCAAATTTTAAGAGGGTTAACAAATTGACAGCAACTTGCCAAGTCTTGAGAAATCAAACCAAACACGCTTAAAGCCCCACATTGCCACCATGAACTTGATCTGTGCACTAAAATGGCTCGCGGATGGTAATCGAAACATTTCAAACGAATAGAACTCAATCCTTTGTCGTACGAACCAAAATATCACTGCAATGTCCTGGAAGATCATAAAATCCAAAGTATAACCGATTCCGCTCTTTTTAGAAACAATGCTCTGTGACCTTATGGTACTCTTGATAAAGATAGTGCACCCTTCGGGAATGACCCAGAGATAGTCTGAGGCACTTAAATTGGGAGAAACAGTATCGCTAATCTTGACATACCTGCACAAATTTGTTAGTCGCGATAAACACGGATACGAAATTATAAAGCCAAATAACGCAAGAAACGCACAAAGGAGGTGCGATCTTAAAGTAAAAAATTAGGGTGTGACAGACCAATATGGTAAAGACTGCGATAACATTTGACAAACGGTATTGCGAGGATGCGTGATAATAATGATGAAAAACTATGTTCATATAAATTTGGCAAATTAATTGAACACATGTAGAAAAGGTTAATCATGTGTACGTATTCTGATCATGGCGTTATATATGAATTAAATCATTAATTTGATATGGATGTTATAGGAATATCTGTTAGATCTAAACTCTAGACATAGATTTAAGTTTAACATTCACGTAATTATCAGTTCTTAATGCTCTGTGTTGGTTTTGTTGCATGAGATACCACCGATGAGATAGTACGGTTGGCCTTTCGACTTTGTGTTAGACATAACCTTTGTTGTGGGTGATACGTGATGGTATTAGACGAACGTTTGAGTTGTGTATAACATGATTAGAAGAATGGATGTGTTATCAATTGATGAGATCCAATCCCAACAAGGCTCCGTTTATATTTCAGTCATTACTTTATATTTTCCGTCTTTATATTTTCTGCTTTATTTATGGTTCCTAGAACCTTTTAACCAAATGTTTTGCATATTAAGCTTAGAAATATAGAGACCGTTGAATGACGTTATTTTCCTCGCATCGATCCATGTGGAGACAATATAAATCCCTGAGGGAATTCTTCCAAATTAAAATTTTTGTTTCTTGCCGCTTTACTGAAGTTCAAACACTAATCCCCCTTGAAAAATAAAGATTCCTCCTGTAAAGCCCCCATGCATACTATTTCAGCCCAGATTCCATTTCTGGGTGACGTGACAGTCGAAGTGAATTTTTTTAAAATTTTTTATTTCTTACTTAAAATTCAATTGGTTTTTTTTTTACTTTTATTTATTTATTTATACTATTTTTAAATTCTTATTTTAAAAATCATTTTAATTAGGCCAATTTAAACACACACAAGACCATTGTCAGTTGCATTTCAATACTTCAAATTCATAATGGATAGTGTGACCGTATATAAAAACTAATATTTGCTAACCCATATTTGATGTGGGACTCTATTGCTTGTGAACCTAAGTATTTCAACAACACAATACATGCATGCATACATATACAGTAAGAACATTTTCTAACCAGGACATCATTCATCCATTATTCCATAAATTCATGCTTCATGTTTCAAGACACACATATATTGAAAATGTTTCACACACACAAATACAAAGGTTATTCTCAAATCTTTCATATTGCAATTCTGCCACCAATGAAAAGGTTATGTTCAATCCACAATGTTTCAAAATATGTGGTATCTAGACAATAAGAAGATGTAAAGGTTATGTTCAACCCACATCTCTTTCAAGGCATGTAATGCATATGACAACTAATTAATCAAATCTTGGTTTGAAATGTGTGGTATCGAGACAATAAGAAAATGATTCATGTTATATTTTTAGCATAATCTACAGAATTTAACAAACATTAAATCAAAGACACTATCATTCAAATATATGAAGTCATTATCATTCAAAGTGCATGTTTTATATTGAAGACAACAAAAACTCTTGCATGTTGAAGACAACAAAGACACTTTCATTTTTTAATAATCAAATCTAAATGCCCTAGCTGACATAAAGTTACTCCAAGTATAAGGTGCTTCATCATCATCAGAAGAATTGAAGATAGCTCTCCTTCCTATTCTTCTTCTTGATCTCCTTATTCTCCTCCTGGTTCTTCTTTTTTGCACAGACATCACCTATTGGACCTGGACAACTTCTTCGACTTGGATAGCTTGTTGGACCTCTACAACTTCTTGGACCTGGACAGCTTGTTGGACCTCTACAACTTCTTGGACCTGGACAACATTGTTGGACCTCATTTTGATTATTCCTCTTCGATGATGCTTTTTATGTGTTGGTAATAAAAGGAATACTATTTTTATAATAATGCTTCTGATTCTTCCTCTTCTTTCTACTTTGAAAATCTAAATCCTGCTATTAAAAGCCATTATTGTTTCTTTACTTCAAAATGTTATATTTTCTTGGAAGTGGAAAAAATGTATATACCTTGCTATCGTAGCAGCTATTAAATCCACGTGAGATATCATTACTTTGGATAGTGTGGCTTTTAAAGTTCCAACATACACGTAATGAAAGTGAACATATAGTTTTCTGTTCTAGCAACCATGACCCTGCTATTCTAGCAGCTATGAACTTTTACTGTAATGGAAGTGAATGCGTGAGAAGCTGCGAGACTGATGTGAGCATGAGAGTCCAATTTCAATTATTGAGTCAAATCAATGAGTATGGTGAACATATAACTTGATAGGGAAAGCAAGAAAAAGGTGGTGAAAGCATGTAACTATGTCTTTGTTCTTGTCGTAAGTGTTCAAGATCCATATCTATTGCAATAGAGTCTCACGTCGAATGTGGGTTAGCAAATATTAGTCTTTATATACCTTTTTCACATTACCTATTATGAATTTGAAGTATTGGGCTGCAGCTGACAATGGTCTTGTGTGTGTTTGAAGTTTGCCCAATTAAAATAATTTTTAAAATAAGAATTTAAAAATAGTAAAAAACAAAAACTAAAAAAAATCCACTTGGACTGCCACGTCACCAGAAATGGAATTTGGGCTGAAATAGTGCACATGATGGCTTTATAGAAGGAATCTTTATTTTTCAGGGGGGGGGGGGGGGGGTTGTCACAAAAAAAATTCTTATAAGAGGTAAAATCAAAACTCACTATATTGGCGGGGGATAACGTATAGTTAACCCATTTTTTTTCACAATTCAACTCATCAAACTAAGTTTTCGCTCTGTGCGACAAATCAAATCAATTTATTTTGCCCCATGAATTTAATTCTAAACCAAATATTTTCATAAACTAAAACCAACAAACAAACAAACCTACGAACTACAATGACTCTGACTTTTCTCATCATTCAATGAGAAATACATAAACACAAGTTGCGAAACTAAGGTGAGTCCTCTAACCTAAAATTAACATGTCACTCTCTTTGTAAGTAAATAAAAGCAAGAAATAAGAATAAGAATGACAAATATACCCTTTAGCAAATAATCAACCTTAGAACTATAGAAGGTTTCCGTTGAGTACAACAAAGGTGAGGAGTGCCTAACACATTCCCCTCATTTAACCGACGCTCAACCCATATTCGGTTGCGATGACTGTCTTATCCTTTTCTTTAAGAATTTATCATTATTTCTCATATTCCTTAGGAATGAATAAAATATGACGACGACTATGTAACTTTTCAGCCGCGACAAAGCAAACATCCAACAATGTAAAGAAAATAAACCAATAAAATACCATATAAGCTTTTAATAATGAAAGTTGACTGAATAGACTATTAGTGTGGACGGAAAATCTACAAGAAGCAAAGTTCAACAAAAAAGATTAAAGAAACTAAAAAAAAATGATATATTTAAAAAGAACATAAACATATATAATCTTAAAAAAAAAAGTGAAATGAATGTCTAACTGTTCTGGCCTGGGCCCAGCCTCGCGGCCCAGCCCAATAACGCACAAGACCCAATAAGTGGGGTAGCTTGACCGAGCACCCCCCCCACCCACCGGACGGGCAGGATACACTCCCTGTCAAGCAGGACGACGCGGTTCTAAGCGCCCTCGGCGCTCCCCCTAGTCGGACATAACAGCCTCCACGGGCAGAATCCCCCCTCCCCTGTCAACGGGCATGACGATTTGTCCTCCCCGCTCTCGTGTGCTCCCCCCTCGGGGAGGGCCACACCCCGCCAGGGAATCCCACGAGCTCCCCTCCGCGGGGACACGGCATCCCCCCAACTGCCCACCTCCGAAAGAGCAGGTCAAACCCACTTTCCGGAGATCGCGGGACAGTTGGACTAGGGCGAAGACCACGTCCTGGTCTTCACTACGCCACGTAAGCCCTAACAGTCACCTGGGTTGGGCCTGGCAATCCAACCCAACGCAAGTGACCGTTGGCCCAGCGCTGAGGTCTCTCTATAAATACTCTCTTCCTCAAGAGGGTCAGGTAATTCACTTCTTGCCCACTTTCTGTACTTTGCTCTCACGCTGTCCAAATTCTTACTTTGGCATCGGAGTGTCTTGCAGGTACACCCCCTTCTCTCCTCCTCATCACCGGTGAACAGGTAGCAGCCCAACAGAGTGTGGCCAACCCGTGATCCCCTTCTGATCAGGTCAGATCACTAACCCTAACCAATAATTTTTTGTTAGAAATTTTTGGTTATGTCCAAATCAATAATAAAGTGTGAAATTTGAGAATTGAAATTTTATTTCTATTAAAATAGGGGATAGAAAATGTATTAAAATATTGTTTTTATGATAAAATTTATTTTTTCTTCTTTTTCTAAAGAGTTTCGCTAAACTTACACACAAGATGATGAGATGAAAGAAATATTAAATTTAAATTTTTTCCTTAAAATATTAAAATATTTCTGAATTTACTCAATCCGTTCTACAATAATTGATTCAATTGGCAATTTCACATAGATTAATTAAAATAAATAAATGAAATAGAGAGAATAATATTTTTTACTAAAATATTCCTTAACGAATAATAAAAATAATATTTAATTCAAAATATAATTAAAAAAATATATCGAAAATTGAAAATGATTATTTATTTTTAAACATTTTTATTTTATAAATGAATCACTTATTTTAGTATAGAAAGAGTACTATTTTTATTTTTTATATCGGTGATTCTAGAATATTGGCACACAAAAGGTTAGTGTTTAACAATGTGATGATGAACCAATGACTTATAGATAAAGTGGACTATACTTGAGAAAAAGAAACGTGCGTTGCCAAAGTTTATTTTTCAGTAAACCAATATCGCAATATACTTAAAGCATCATATGCTGCCAAGAAACATGTGACTGACTAGATTGAGAATATGCGAACCGGACAGTGCTAAAAAAATCTGCAGCAACCAGGAGAAGCTAAGCTATAGATGGAGATAATGAACATGAAAAGTGAAATCTCTAAGCTCTGCAAGAGTCAGGGTCTCTTGGCGTAGAATGAGGCCGTATGCACATAGTTGTTGTATGGTGATTGGTGAACATGGTTTTGAGGGTACATATAAAGAATTAAATGTGAAAATATTATATTGAAAATTGGGCATTCAATCTTTTAAAATTTTAAACAATATTTTATTTAATACAAACTTTTGTTTTTAGAAGTGGAAAGACTTTACAAAGAAACTATTCTAACTCAAGGAATGTTAAAGAATATGGAATTGTAGGAATTCTTTTGAAATTAAAGCTTCATGTTGATTTTTATTGGTTGTTTGGGCTTGTTTTTTTGTTGGGTAATATTGAATTGTAGGAATCCTATTTTGTTCAAAGGAGGGATTCTTTGTAATTTTGATGTTTTAGGGATGATTTAATTCTTTTTGTAGGAGTGCTTGTTGGTGTCTAATAGCTTTAGCCGACCTATTGTTTGGTCGGATTGGTGTGATAATCCAGTCGTTTGTCTAGTGTAGTTTGTTGGCGATGTTTTCATTCGCTTCTTTGTTGTTGTTTTGTTGGGTTAAGCACCCTTTGTGTTTTTTAATTTGATTTTTCTTTGCTTATAAAAAAAAGGAATGTTGACAATAGAAAAATTGAGTGTGTGAGAGAGTTACAACTTACAACGAAGAAATGATAGAAAGAGAGCTATAAAACAAAGATACTATGGATGAGAGGAACCAATGCAATTTAAAGGATTTAACCACCAGGCCGCATCTAAACTGGGGCTTTTAATCCATGTCTTAATTTACCACCACACTTCATTTTTTACACATTCTAAATTTGTTGAAGAGATAATGGTTTATTATTAAAGAGCCGATTTTTTCACTCTATCAAAATAGTCCAAATGCAAATCAATAAGATACCTTGAAAGTAAGAATCCTTCAAATGAGAGAAAAACTAAAATAATTGTTTGATGTAACTAGAAATATTGTTGTGTAGTTTTGTGGAGAGTCCTAATCAATTCAAGAAGTTGGACTACACATCATTAGTGAACGAACAAGTGAGGAGTAATAGAGAACTTTCATCAGATCTACACCCATTTAAGAAGACAATGAAGTTTGAATTGATGATACCGCAAAGAGTCGGATTAGTTATATGGTAAGAAATTTATTAATGACAGTTGCCAAGATAAAAGGGAAACCTTTAGAGGCACCATTTTATTCCAAATCAAGTTATGAAGAGGAATAACGCTTAATTCTTGATGAGAGAAGAATGAATTAGAAATTTCGGTCGAGTAAGTCTCTTCCTTGTCAATCTGTCTCTAAAGATCACTCTTGAAGACTCTGGCTCTGATGAAAGATCCAAACTCTAAATAAGTTAACTCTTAAGAAAGTCATCCTCTGGTGACCCAAACTATCAAGCTTCAGAAGTCAAGAAGCGGACTCTGATATGACCAGCCTCTAAAGAGTGAAGTATGAAGAAAGTCAGCCTCTGAAGCAGAAGCTCTTCAACCGAGGAAACTCTAACAGACTCAAGGACCTTTTGATCACATGAATACTTAAGGAAAAATCTCCACTTGGATGTCTAAGCTTCAAAGGATAATTCATCTTACAGAAAGGCATTTTCTTTAGTGAAAGTCTTCAACATCTCTTTTCTCCCTCTTTATATAAGGAGTTGCAGACCTGAAGAAGAAAATTACAATTATACAACTATAATACGCTACATCAGACTCTGAACATTGACATTCAAAGAGAAGCTACTTTGTCAAAATTATTAGACTTAAAACATCTTAACATTGTGTATATTTTAGAAGTTCTTAAGAGTCTTTCTAATTTTTATTGTGTCTACACCTATAATTGTATATCAAATGTACTTGCTACCCAAATCTCTTAACAATTTGTTATAGAGTCAAAAGTATCTTGCTTTAGTGCTTGAGAATTTGAAGTATCTAGCTTGTGTGCTTCAGAAAAGGAAGTCTCTTACTTATGTGCTTGAGTAAAGAAGGTCTCTTTCTTGTATGATTGAGAATTTGGAAGTCTCTCGCTTATGTGCTTGAGCATTTGTAATCAATTTGGTTATAGTGGAAATCTGTTAGAAGTACAAGAGGACTGGACTACTCTCAGATTGTGAGAGGAACCAAGATAACTTCTTGTGTCTCTTGTGTTTTTTCTTTACTTACTTATGTTCTTAAACATTCTGATGTTGTCAACTCTGATCCTCCAAGTCAGATTCTGGTTCAGAATCTGACAAGGATATTTAAAGCTATCCAAGCCTTTCCGAGTTAGACTCTAAACTAAGTGTTTGGAATCTACTTAAAAGCCATCAGAAGTAGAAGTAGAAAAATCTTAAAGGAGAAAAAGCCAACACAATTCAACCCCCTTCTTGTGTTTTTCTCACCTTCAGTTAGCATCAGAGCAAGGTATGTGTTAAACACTTAACAATGGTGCAAAAAAGATCCCGAGAAAAATACATATTCTTTCATGGCTGATGAATATGGAATTGGTTCAAGTGGGATACTCCTCGTGGTGATAATAATCATGATTAAAGTATATATGAAAAGAACAATTATGTTAATAGACCTCAAACATTCAATGAAGACTATACTAAATTTGAATGGTGGAAAAACAAGATGTAGAGTCATATCATAGGTCTTGATGATGAGTTGTGGTACATTCTTGAAGATGGCATTGATATTCCAGTGAATGGAGTAGGAATAGTTGCTGATAGAAAAACCCCCACACCTACTTTAAAAAAGATTTACAGAAACATCACAGGTGAGAGGCATTCTTATAGATGCCTTGCCTTACTTTGAGTACATAAAGATCATTGACAAATCCACTGCTAAAACTATTTTTGAATCTTTATGTGCTACCTATGAAGGAAATAAGCAAGTCAAGGAAGCCAAAGCTAATATTCTGGTTCATTAATATGAGTTGTTCATAATGAAAGAAGGTGAGAACATTGAAACCATGTTATCAGGGTTTCAAATTCTTGTATTTGGACTTCAAGTTCTGAATAAGAGCTACACTCCCTCTAATAAAGTCAAGAAGGTTCTTAGGAGTATTTTTGTCAGATATATACCCAAGGTAACAAAAATCAGGAGGCTTGATAATGCGAAATTGTATATATAAAATGACATGTGTTTTAACTAATATTTGACTGATTTCACTCCGAATTCAGGACATTCTATGCTATTTGTCTAAGTATTATGCAGGTATTCAAAGAACATGTCCAAGAAAAGCAATATGAAGAAAAGGAGCAAAAACAGGTGAAAAACAGATGAAAAACCAAGAGAAAAACAGCAGATACGAGTTCTACTGATGTGACGACCGTCACATGGCCGTTACGCTCGTCATGCGTGTGACGACCGTCACACCTCCATGAAGATCGTCATGCACCCAGAACGTGCAGAATGAAGTCACGTGCTAAAATTCCCCCTCAAAGACCAAAAGTGTGACCACTAACTCCTACTTTTCTGCCTCAAACCCACTTCCTGAAGGAATAACCGTTAGATACTCTCTCTCTCTATAAAAGGAAGAGGTTGGGACCTGAAAAAGGGAGCCGCATTCAAGACAACGAAGTGCTGCCAATTTATCTTCAGAGTAACCTTAACGTTCTTATATTCTTATTTGTTTCTCTTTTCCTTCTCTGTATTCTTTGGTATTTTGTACTTTCCATTTTTCTTGTACGATCAATTGGCACAAAGACCAGAATCCTGCCAACATTGTGGAGGATCTGCCCAAAAGCCAATTGGGATATTTCCAGGTTTTCATTTTAATCGTAATCGCAATTTTCATTATGATGTATGTTCTTAATTAATGCTTTTATTTATGTATTATCATTTCTTTTTCCATGTCTAGCTAAATTACCGTAATCGATATGTAATAATAATTCGGACGGGATTTGATAATAATTGGCGTAATCTATCTCTTTTCAAAACTCAGTTATGGTTTTAGTTTTTAATTGAAATTTCTAAGTAAACGTTCGTCGCGACAGCGAGAACTTATTTAAAAATAGTTTTGCCACGACAGTGGGAAATTAACTAAGGTACGAACCAACAAGCGACAGCTGCGGCTAAGACCAGATAGTAAAAACTAGGCATTCGATTTTAAAAACAGCGAAAGCGCTTTAAAAAGGATTAGAACTTAGAGATTTTCAAAAAGTAACTTTAACCCCGAACGGGATAGCGACAGCATACGTTTCGCCTTAGAGTTGCGACTAGCGTCAACAACCATCGTGAGACAAAAGTCTTTAAATCACTATTTTCTTCTTAAAATAAGTTTGAAAACACTTAATACGCCAGTAATTTGTCAAATCCCCGAAGAACAAAACTATTGCGTATCGATTTATAAATTCATACCTTAAGTAAAAGCTTTAGTTCCCTTTAGTTTACGCATCTATTATGCTATTATTCAACTTGAAACCAAACCGACCTAGCTAAACACCGTAACACCCGATAATACTAGATTGATTACGAGTCTCTGTGGGATCGATATCTATTATTACTACGTGATAGACTGTGCACTTGCAGTTAGATTTGTTAGACATAGAAAGTCGCGATCAAGGCTAAAGACTTAAACACATTAAGTCATAAGAGTATTATTAGAAATCTCCAAATCCATGAGATAGAGATGAATGGAGATGAGCCTGTAAAGTAATCTAAATCACTGGCTTTGAAGCCAGTTGTAGAGAAATCTGGTGATAAAGCTGACAGATCCTCAAAAGTTTGTAAATCGAAAGAAGTTTCTGTTGAAGAACATTCTGATAGTGACACTGATGATGAGAAAATGGCCTTTATCATTAAGAGGTTTCAACATCTGGCTAACAAGAACATAGGTTTTTTAGCAGAAGATATGGCTTCACAGGAACAAGCTCCAGAGATAACAAAAATGATCAGAAAGACTACTTTAACTGTTAGAAGCCTGATCATTTCATAGTTGATTATCCAGAGCTTTAAAAAGACAAAGCCAAAAAGGGAAGCTTCCAGAATAACAACTTCATAAGTAATTTTAAGAATAGTCTAATGGCAACATGTGATGAACTTGATGATGAGGGAAAACTCGACAAGAATGAAGAAGAAGCTAATCTATCTTTGGTGTTAGAACCAGGTTTGTCCATGACATATATCCTTTAGGTTTGATGATAAAAAGTATTGAAAGAACAATGGTGTTATCTAATGTGTGATCTAAGTATACAGGTTTTAGAGCTTAAACAAAATATATGTAGTATTTATTAAGATAACACATTTGAGAGAAGCTGAGCTCTTGACTTTTGATGGTTCAGAACTGAAAGACGTTCTTTAGAGAAGTATAATGATATATGATTATGTAGACTATGAAGCTAAATGTATCAACATCAGGAGAGCAATATTCTATCTCTACACTCACTAAATGTATCGGCTTTTGATGATTATTCAGAACCATAGACAAAGCTAAGTGATCCGTACTTTATAAAGGAAGCTACATTATCAAATCATTTTGTCAGCTAGAGTATGTGTTCACATGGCTCAAGGAGATTTGACATGCTTTATGGATATCCACACTCAATGGATCTATAGTACATCTCACAAGAAAGACGCTACGGTTAAACGTGTTACATAATGGATAAAGATTTTTTTTGTGTATCTATCTTCAATGTCTCAGTACTATGGATTGACAAAGACACTTGCGCAACTTATCTATTCCAATGACTACTCTTTTGTATATTCTATTTAAGTAGTGAAGATTCAAACTCAAGAATCAACAAGGAATAAATAAAAAGGGTCGAGCAGAAAAAGAAGCATTTTCACGCTTACATAAATATGGATGAATAACAAGATCAATAATAATAACATCGAGTATGCAAAGTTTCTGTCATATGTTGTAAATTGCATAAAGCTGTAAGATTTCTTAAATAATGTATATGTGTTATGATCTTTGTTGAGGATATTACCCTGTACCTATGATTGCATATCATATACTCTTTTTTATCTATTCCGCTAAACAGGTTATTTAGTTGTTTAGAAAGAAAGCCTCTTATTGTGTGCTTGAGCCAAGTAAGTATTTTGCTATGTGCTTGAGCATTGAAGCCTTGATTAAATTATTGATTAAGTAGGAAGTCTTGGACTGTGAGTCTAAGTAGGAAGTCTTGTACTTGAGGGTGTAAGCAGGGAGTCTTGAACCCGTTGGATTTAAGCAAGGGTGTCTTGGACTGTGACTCTAAGCAGGAAGTCTTATACTTGAGGGTATAAGCAGAAAGTATTAAATTAATGGGATTTAAGCAAGGAAGTCTTAGGATCTAAGGATCTAAGCAGGAAGTCTTGTACTTGAGGGTATAAGCAGAAAGTCTTGAATCTGAGGGGTTTAAGTAGGAAGTCTCGATCAGGTGCTGATTGAGCAAGTAAGTCTTGGACTCTAGGTCTAAGTAGGGAAGTTTTGAATTCGAGGGGTTTAAGCAAGGAAGTATTGGATTAATGGAATCTAAGCAATCAAGTCTTAGGCTGTAGGTATGAGCAAAGGAAAGTCTTATACTCAAGGGAATAGGCAATTGTAATCAGTTTTGATTATAGTGGAAAATCTTTTGTGCTGCAAGGGGACTGAGCTACTCTCGGTTTGGGAGGAACCATGATAAATTATGTGTGTTAATTTTTCATTTACATGCTTCTATTCATTATTCCGCCGCATCCATATCATCAAAATCTGAACTATTGCTTAGAATCTAAACTCTGTTAAGAAGCAACACAAATTAGAGAGTACAATTCAACCCCCCTCTTGTGTATTTTTCTCACCTTTATTTGGTGGCTTCAACATTCTCAAACACAGAATCAAAAGCTAACTCTAACTGAGTTTCAGAGGATGCAAATGATGTATTGTCTAAACTTTCTAGATCTGATTCAATTACTTTATTTCAAGATCTTATGGATAAATGTTAGCAGAAAGACAAACATATGAATATCATATAAAAATAATATGGTATTTTGAAAGATGAATTAAATTTCTCTAAAAATAAGATTGAAAACCTAGAAAGAGATCAGATTGCTTTAGTAAAATATATGTCTGACAAACTTCTTAATTAGTATGAGTGGGCTCTTCAAGTGTTTGCCATATATGGCTTTAACATAACCAAACTTGCATCTATGATCTATTGTGTAAGTAGAAGAAAAGGAAAAGGTCTTGGTTATCATTGAAAACCTTTTAATCCTAGGACTGAAATTTTGATTAAATCATCAGATCCTTCTTCTTCAAGCTCTGCAAAAAAGGGATGTACTCTTAGTTTGTGCCTACTACTAATACAAAGGTTTTAAACCAATCAGAACCTATAACTACAGAGGAAGAGGTTTTGAAGAAATTAGAACCTAAGATCTCAAGGTTAAAAGTTCTAAAAGAATCAGAACCTGAGACCTCAAAGTTAAAGGTTATGAAGAAGATAGAACCTAAGACATCAAGTTACATGGTTCTGAAAGGTTAACAACTTAAGGATGAGATTCATTCAAGACAACAAGCCTTTAAATCTAAATTCTTGAATAATCAAAGCTTTATTACAAAAGAAAGGCTCAAAATAAGAGGAAGCCTATTAAAATTAACCTCAAAGGACCCCTAAGAGTATGGGTACTAAAGAATGAGATTATTTTTGCTGCAGATATGCTGAAAGGAAAGAAATAAATAAATTATGTTCCAGGATAATGAATGCTTACAACTTATAACAAAAGTAAAGCCTATGTTCCAAATCCCAACTCCAAAAGAGGAAGAAAATATGGAGTCTGTAAGAAACCAGCAAGGAGAGATCACTGGTACTGGGAGGACTAAAGTTGATTATTCAGAAGCTGATGCTTTAGATGCTTAAATAACTTAAGAAGCTTATCTAGTTGAAATGGTATCTAAAAATCATTATTGAAACAATGTAGTTCCTCAAGAACAATCTCATTAGTAGATCAGAATCTGCACAAAGAAAGGTATGGTAATCTCTTTGCTTTTATTCAACAGTTTCTAATCCTGATATACTAATATCAGTCAGTAGAACTTCACATTTATGAAAGTAGAATTACACTTCACTATAATACTATTACTTCTACCTAAGTTGTAGAGAATCTTATTTTATCTCAAAGTTAAGCACTTTAAAAATCTTTTAAAATTTTGTGCTTACAATCTGATTGGAGAATCAGAGTCTGATAATGATCAGAAGCTAATATGATCAGAAGCTGTTAAAAAGCTCCTGATGAATAGTAGCCTCTAAAGCATCACAACCTTTGAAACTTTGAATGAGATTAACTTCCTCTGATATGCACACAAGTGGACAAAATTTTTCAATAGCCTCCAGCACCTGTCCATTTACGTGTCATGAATCTGAAAGGAAATAAAAAAGCAATAACTTATGTTCTAAGATAATGAATGGTTACAACTTATAACAAAAGTAAAGCCTATTTTCCAAATCCCAACTCCAAAAGAGGGAGAAAATGTGGAGTCTGGAAGAAGCCAACAAGGAAAGATCACTGGTACTGGGAGGACTGAAGCTGGTTATCTAGAAGTTGATGCTTTAGATGCTTAACTAACCTAAGAAGCTTATCTAGTTGAAATGGTATCTAAAAATAATTATTGAAACAATGTAGTTCCTCAAGAACAATCTCATTAGTAGATTAGAATCTGCACAAAGAAAGGTATGGTAATCTCTTTGCTTTTATTCAACAGTTTCTAATCCTAATATACTAATATCAATCAGTAGAACTTCACATTTATGAAAGTAGAATTACATGTCACTATGATACTACTACTTCTACCTAAGTTGTAGAGAATCTTATTTTATCTCAAAGTTAAGCACTTTAAAAATCTTTTAAAATTTTGTGCTTACAATTTGATTAGAGAATCAGAGTCTGATGATGATCAGAAGCTGTTAAAAAGCTCCTGATGAATAGTAGCCTCTGAAGCATCACAACCTTTGAAACTTTGAATGAGATTAACTTCCTCTGATATGCACACAAGTGGACAAAACTTTTCAATAGCCTCTAGCACCTGTCCATTTACGTGTCATGAATATGAAGCGTCTTCTGACACGTGGATTGTAACTGCTGAGTAAAAAACCTTCATACTATGATGAATTGTATTAAAATATTGTGAATACCGCCTCTTTTGTCTTTAAATTTTGTTTTGATCAAAAATTCATTTTCACTAAAAACACACTACTTAATCAGACTCACACACTTCTCTTTTTCACTTCCCACACTTTTGTCTCTTAAGCTTTCTCTTAAAACTACCCATTTCAAAAGAAACACTAAGAACCATAAAGCCCTTTTGTAATGGCGTCATCATCTTCTCAACAAGCACCCATGAATGTTATTTCTGGTAAAAGTCTTCACATCAAACCCAAAACCATGAATATCAATAACGAGGATCTGAAGCTCATTGTGGAGTAGATTATGAATCCAAAAACGTCCAACAAGGCGAAAAATCCAAAAACGTCAGGAATAAGATGTTTCTGTATCATCCACTACTGACTATGTACTTCTTACAAAACTTACTTTAGATGAGGCAACATCAGCATCTCCAAAACAACCATACAAGAAGGATCCTTCATAAGCTGCCATGAGACCACGAAAAAGATCATGAAGAGAACAGGAAGGAAGCGACTCAAGGAGATGTTTGACCAACTTGCAGTTCTAGAGCCAGAAATGGAAGATATTGTAGAATACGAACCAAATATTGATTATGGTAGCTACTGATTTTGTAGAAAAAGCATAACATAGAACCTTATGTTTCTAGGTCCATCCATTTTCCTTTTAGGAATATTTTGTAATCCATTGACAAGATTAATGAAATATGTTTTGAGCAAATTATTTATTTACATAGTATGCAACAATCATCCAGTTAACCTTGAGACTTTCTGAAGGAGTATTAGCCAAGTAAAAATGACAATAAAAACATCAGTAAAACTAATCAAACATTAACTCTTAGTTGTTCAGAGAATCTTAAATAAGTTAGACTGCTAGATAACATTTCCAAGAGTTATTATTAGAGTATAGATAAGATTTAACCAATGCTTAAATAATTTTAAACTCAAGACCATGTAAATATCACGTATATAAAAAAGACTCAAGTAAACTTTCTTCCATCATCACTTAATCCCTAAAACACCAAGATGTACAAGAAAAAGCAAATATGGGTTCCAAAGAGAGATTTCAGGAAGGCAACATTACTGAATGCAGCAACTCAAGCAAACCAAGGCAAAGCAGCAGCTGAAGGATCTGCAAGTAAGCAGACAACTTCAGAAGTGCTCTCCTCAATAACATCTTTTGTGAAGACAGCAAAAAGAAGATCTTCTGGGTCCACACACATACACCAGATGAGAAAGGAGATTATGGTGTTTGCTAAGGAAGAATGGCAAGATTACTTAGATAGGCTAGACATGTCAGATGATCCTAGGTAGATCGTTAGGGCCAATCCAATAGACCAGATTCATCTAATTGTCTTGTAATAACTTCCTTTCCATTAATGAAATAAGTTGCAAACATTGAGTACATTTACCTATTTATTTATGATTCTAATGAACAACATAGAATAAATATTCAACAATTTAAAATTGAACACAAGCATGAAAAAACTCTGAATTTATTAATAAGAAGCTTGATACAGAGATTTCAACAAAATCTAAAGCATAACTATGCAGAAATCTAACATCAGAATCTTTCATAGATAGCTTCAAACTTGTCTCTCCAAATCTTAGAAGAACTAGCCTATGAACTTATGTTAACCCCATGCTGAACAAGTATCTCAAAAATAACTTGTCCATAAGGAATGGAAAAGGTCTTTCCCTTTTGAAAAAAAAGACTTTTTCAGATGGTCAAACATAACTTGAGGAAGATCAATCTTCAAATCTGAATTAAGAATTAGAAGCAAATCTTTTTCAATAGGGTCCACAAGGTCTAAACCTTTATCCTAAGGAAGTAAGTTTGAATTCAGAATCTGATTCCAAACAACAACATCAGGAAGAAGATTTGAGACCTCTGATGAATTAGATGGATCTACAAAGATACGCCAAGTAGGAAGATAGTGTTCCCAAATAAGAGTTCATGGGATTTCTCCAATCTCCTCACAATTAATCACATTTGCAATCACTTTAGAGGTTACTGTAATAGAAACACCAGTTACTCTAGACAAAATAACATACTCAGAGTTCAGCTCAACAATGGAGGCATTAACCCTAAACTCTTTGACAAGACTTGGATAAGTGAAACCACATAGCATCTCAAAGTATCCATTCCAACCTTGTTTAGAAACAGTCTTCCAGAAATTGAAACCAATATTAAGTAACTCATCAAAATCCATAACTTTTCATTGATGACAACCAGCTGATTCAAAGAAGAATGAACTGAGGAACTCATCTTAGGTTTAATTTGATCAGCACATAATTAGGAAGAAAAGAAGAAGAAGAAGAAGAAGAACTGAACAAAAATCCTACAAGAATAAGAATCTTGTCAAAAAAGGACATAATGATGTTACACAAGACAGGGAATAGTAACGAGTACCAAAAGAGAAAACATCATTACCCAGAGGTTCTTATCCAGCAAATGTTTCAATTCCACAAGATGAATTTCACCTTTATGAAAATTTAAGCATTATAAAAGTTTTTGGAAAACTTTTCACTTAAATTGTTATGTCAGACATAAAGAATCTTCTTCTGAATCTCAGAAACTAACAACTTTCAAAAGCTATCATCTATCAGAGTCTAGTAGATCTAGATTAAGATAGAGATATCATCTATCAGTTACAATACTCTAAGATTTTGTTCAGAACTAGCACTTCATTTTGAAACACGAGTCATGAGTGATAGATGAATATTGAAGTGAATTTTAGACAGCTAACACACAGTAGTAATGACACAAAAGGTGAAGAAACTGTTTCCATAAATAAGATCATCATCTGGCTTAATAATACATTTAGTATAGACAAACACAATAAAGTTTCCTCTTAAAGATTTCAATAGTTCTTCTTTTCAAAAGAACTTCTCTAGAAGTCTAACAGAAACTTTGTATTTACATCTAGATAAATGTTTCATTGAATCATAAGATAAACCAGAGAAGAACAAACATAACCCTTTTTTTTGCTGGCCAAACTTGATTCAATATTCAGACTTGACCAATAGAATTTGAACACAACTTTGAATGGATTTTGATTCAATGGTTGTCTAACTATTACTCTCACCAAATTCAGTACCACCAGTACTTGGATCTAGGCTGTTGGCTCTTCCTTCAATAAATGTTGTAAATAACCTTATGGAAGATGCCTCTGCTTCTTTCCTTGATATTTGTAGTAGATACATTATGATACTCATATTTCTATAAGACCATACATGTAAGTACAAACAGACACTTCTTTACCTTATGTCTCTTCCTGATAATAAAGTCATAAACCACTCAAGAGTATAAGTCTAGAATGAGATATGATAAGAACATAATCTTGTACTAAGAAGAGTCACTAATCTCATTGTCTAGGATAAAATCTTTTGATTTTGAAATTAATGACAAGCTCAGAACCAGATGATGTTAGCTATCATAAAATGACATAAATCAAATCAAAGTACTGTCTTAGTACAAATGACAGAACTCAAAGAGATATTGAAGACTTCTCATAGAAATGTATTTTAATACAACTTCCATGATAATCCTCAATCAAGAAGGAATGAAGTTTCCTAAGATATCACCTTAAGGAACAAACTCCATATTATCAAATATTTTGAAATAAGATAGATTTGACAACATATCTTGCTCTTCAATACTTAATTTTTATTTCAGAACACATATGCTTCTTTTCACATGTATCCTGCACTAATATCAGCCTCAAAAGTTTAGATGTTGAAGAGCATCTAATATTAGGTTCTGGTAGTGTTTCTTCTTGCTTTCAGATATGGGAAATTAGTTTAAATACAAGTATTTAAGAAGCTTCTGAAGTTACTCTTCTATGAACAAATATCACAATCCATTCAGCCAGTATGGAAGTTCTTCTGACAAGAAACCTAAGTTTCTTATCATTAGTCATTCTAAAGAACTTGAGCTAAATTGGGAAGGTGATCTCTTGAATAGTTTTTCATCATCTAACTTCATTTCTTTCCTTTGAAGACTGCAAGACAAACCTTCAGAACACAACAGATTCAAGATGTAAACATCCTAAATAAATATGATCTTAGATTTAAGTCTTAGAGTAATCTTCTCAAAATTTGCTTGAAAAAATTAAATAAAGTGTAACTGTTCAAGCTCTAAAAACTGATCCCCACAAATCCAAGCACAAGAACTCAAAGTTTGTCCAAGGATCTGACACATCAATGATGTTGATATACTCAGAAGTGAGATAGAGTATCTACCAGAATGTAACTACCTCTGAAGATATTTAATATGCATCTTCTGAGCTGGAGAAAGATATTTTCAAGATGATCATCTTTACACCATCAACTTCTATAGTAATACCTCTTTCAAGGATATTCTATAGACCTTCAGTAACCTTTTACCAAGACCAAAGAGTTAAAAATATGTTTAGCCTTTTCCATCATTTAAATTTAGCGGAATCATCCTTTGAATATGGTAAGAAAAGTCGTATGATACTTTTCATGTGGCACTTGATTCCTTCTTGAAGAAGAATTATACTTTTCTTATTGGATCATTATCTGCACCACTGTTAAGTGTTAAGCACAGACCATGCTCTAATACCAATTGAAGGTGTGAAAAGTACACAAGAAGGGGGGGTTGAATTATGTTTCACGTTTTCTTTAATTTAACTTCTAATCAGAGTTTTAGAATCAGAACTGGTGTTCAAATTCTGTTTTAATTCATTGGCAGCAGATATAGCAGAAGTAAACAAATAACAGGAAAAGACAAAAAAGATTTATCCTGGTTCCTCCCCTAATTGAGGGTACTCCAGTCCCTCTGCCTCACAAGATATTTTCATTATAATAACTTCATGATTACAATCGCTTGTGCTTCTGCATAAGTCTTTTACACTTGTTCATACCAACTATCTGAGACTTTCTTGCTTAAAGTACATGTCTAAGACTTCTGCTCACATCCTCTGACCAAGCCACCTGCTCTTCTGGCCATCCAGACTGAGACTTCCTTGCTCACATCCTCTGACCGAGACACCTACTCTTCTGGCCATCCATACTGAGACTTCCTTGCTCTAGCAGCACTTGAGACTTCCTACTCATACCCCTTAGATGAAGACTTTCCCTTTTCTCAATCAGCCTAGTTGTATAATACATTCATAGCTTAAGAACTTAAGCAATGAGACTTATGTGGCTTAAGCATCTGGGCTCAAGACTTTTGCTCAATCAACCTTGTTGATTAAGACTCTTACAGCTAAAGCACATAGCAGAAGACTTACTTAGGTCAAGCATCTTGGCTTAAGACTTGTTGCTTGAATCCTAATGAGATAAGACTTTTGCTCAAGCACATAGCAAAAGACTTTGATCTAAACTACTGAACGCGCCCAACAGGATAGAGAACAAGGTGTACATAATACAAGTATCAGAGGTACAAGAAATCACCATAACAAAGACCTAAAACACTTAAGATTTCTAAGATATACAATATTTAAGAAATCATAAGGCTTTTACAATTACAACCTACACACAAAAAATCTGCATATTACAATAGAGTTGATAATTGCTTGATCTTGCTACTCCTTCGTCTGGAGAATCCTTGTTCTTTTCCTCAGTAAGAACCTTCAGCCATATTTATAGCCTTTGCAGAAAAATATCCATTGAGGAAGTAACTTGATCAAGTGTCTTTGTCTTTGCCTCATAGTACAAGAGACGTTGAAGATGGATGCACATCAAATTCTTAATCCAGTGTGTAGCACGTTTAACCTTTGAGTCTGCAAGAGGTTCTCGTACTGATAGAGCCGTTAGAAGTAGTCATCCATAAAGCATGTTAGCTTTTCTTGAGACTTGCAATCTTTAGACTCTGACTGACAAACTAATAAGACAATACAATTTGATTTCTGCGGTACGGACGACTTCCAGCTTTATCACCAACTATGAGTGGTACCAGATTCTGATATACAATTGCCAAGTAGTGATTCATCTAAATACTAGACCTTCAACACCAGAGTCTGGGCCAAGTCACACCAGCAAACGTTCTTCAGATTCTGCCACTAGAAGTTAGCAATGAAGCAACTCCCAAGTGTGTCTAAGTAAAATAGGTTCTGATTATTTATGTACAAGAACCTGCATAAATAAAACACATCAAATAAACCATTGTTGTTTCAATACTTTTGTTATCATCAAAACTAAAAGAGAATATGGCATGAATAAATCTTGTTCTAATAGATATTAGGTCAGCTGTAATAGGTATTGATGTCATCATCACTCAAAGGATATTTACTAAGCATCTTGGTGTGTTAAATACAGAAAGACTCATTCTGAACACCAAAGAAAGTAGTCCAGAAGTTGATGTGATCAAGGAAAGATTATTTGAGTTGACCTAAAATACAAGTTCTTCTTCAGGCTATGGAAAAGGTGAAGAACATGAAGACTCCTTACAAGCTTCTATTAAAGATCCTCATTGTATGTCTCATCCCTAGAGAAGGTAGCACTGATCAAATCTCCTAGGACCATAGACACTTCATATTGTATTTAGTAAATGAAGAAAACATCAATCTCCTTGGTTATATTTTCCATCACCTTTGTGAGGCTATTAAGGATAACAAGAAGCATAAGAAAAAGATTGTACCTTATACTAGATTCGTATCTAAACATGTTTTATCAGGGTTGTCTTATTGACTATTTGAAAGTTGTTGCTGATTATGATGATTTGGAGGAAATTCACGGGAAGATTATTTCTGCTTCAGTTCTGGCTAACATGAAGCTTCTGAAGAAGAATGTAGTGGTGTTATCAAAATATCCCCTCAGAGTTAGAAGTGCTAAAACTGACTATCTAAAGGACTATCCAGTAATTACCAAGCATGACAATCCCGAGGTAATTGGGATGTACATTCAAATGGCAAAAGAAGAAGCTGGCTTGGTTCTAAGATATGGTTATAAGATTAAGAATGAGATTTAAGAGGTATTCTCTTCCACTATCTTGATGCCTACTAAGACAAGAAGTGGAAGGACTCCTCAGAAGACATCATTATCTCCTGCCACTACTGATGAACTTGTGAAGATGAGAATGTTAAGAAAGATGATAATTCCTTCTAAAATTGAAGAGGGAGAGAAAGAAGAGGAAATTGAGATATATCTTGTGAAGAGGCCAGGGGTTGCAGATGTTGGATTTAGAAGGTTGTAGAAGGAGCTATTTGGAGGGGAGTACAATTGATTGTCTCTACTCTGATAGAAAATGTAGAGAAATAATCTGAAACTTTTAGGCTCATATGGAAGAAGTTTCTGCTAAAGGAGAAATTGTTGTTAGGTTCTGAAGAAGGATGAAGTCCAAGCTATTGAAGATATAGCTGGATTAAAGACTACCGAGCATGCCTCTAAAGCTGAAGTTGTTAGTGTACCTGAAGGAGTTGGTTTAGAAGTTGCTACCAACCGTGCTTTTGAAGCCGTTGATGAAGAGGAGAAACTCTGATCCTCTAAGTGAAATCCTAATTGAGAATCAGATAAGGACCTTTAGAAGCTATCCAAGCCTTTCTGAGTCAGACTCTTAACTAAGTGTTTTGAATTTGCTTGAAAGTCATCAGAAGCTGAAGTAAAAAAAGCTTAAATGAGAAAAAGCCAACACAATTCAACCCACTTCTTATGTTTTTCTCACCTTCAATTTTCACAAAAGTAATCCACCATCTGAGCAAGGATCTATTCAAAATTAAGTATTTTCTTCATTACCAACTTCCCCCCCAAGATGATCGTCGAACCAAATATTTTTATAATCCTTGATTAAATTTAAATATTTTCGGCATCTAAAAGACATACTAAAATCAAATATGATTACCTTGTGAACCATTAAAAAAATAGAAAATGTAATATTTGTCTTTAGATAACAAGTTAACTTGAAGCACAATGGCTTCAATGTTGATGAAGAAGAGTCAGAGGAAAAATCTTTTGGGATAAGAAATGTTGCAGTGGGGGAAGATTAGGATTAAGATAAATAATGAATGTTGTCCTAAAACTCTCCCAGAGTCATAAGAGTCGCTACAAGCACCATAATAAGTAGTATCTTCAAATTTTGAGGGATTTTGATTACAAACTCCCTTTAACTCTTCTGACCCAATCTCTATTCCAAAATTTCATTAAAGAGCAAAGAAGAGCGAATACAAAGATCAGCTTTTTGGCGTGTCAGCTCACCTATATGCCACTTGTTAAGTGATGATGATGAAAACATAAAGTAGTCTTCACCTTCTTGCTTACCTAATTTTCTTTGCTTGTTGTTTGATTTCTTTTTGTTGCATCTTCTCCCTATGTAATCGTTTCTCCTTTTGTTTAACGAATAAAATTTTATGGAAATTGAATCTTATTTATCTCTTTATTCGAATTTCTTGATCTATGTGCTTGATTTATTTTCATATATGTATGTGATTTTCCTCTTTTTGATGATGCCAAACAAGGATAAGTATAATCTTAAGAGGAATAGGATATACTCTCTATATTAATCCGGAGGAGTTTAACCACTCAAATCGTTTATCTTTATTTCTCTATCATGATGAAAAAGGGAAAATTTGTGGATTTATTTGTTTGCATGTATAATGTCTACAACAATCAAATGATGCCAATGGGTTTGACAATGATAACACTATGACGTGAAGTCTTCATCCCTCAAGATCAAGATAATCAAGATGCTATATTTTTGAGATCAAGATGTTAAAGTCATCCTCTCTTAGGACAACACCTAGTACCAAGCAGGGTTTGGTAGAATTCTTGATAATCTCTAATAAAGCAATATCTGATGATGGTGTTTACCAATAAGCCTTATCAAGCCTCGTTAGTAAGAAGGAGCAAAGTACCAAATGAAGTTTTGAATCCATGATAAGTCTAGCATGAGATCTTGAAGCTTCAAATATTGTGAAAGAGAGGAAGTGCGAAATATGATATGGTCCATATTTAAGTTATCAAGGTATTGTAAAGATATCAGAGTAATTATTAAATTACTAAGGAAATGCGCACACTCACCTAAAAAGTGTTTCAACCTCTATAAATTTTCTAAAAGACCAAAAATCCTATAGAGGAACCATCAAGGTGCTTGTGAGATTGATCAAGGATTTTCTCGATCATTTAGAAAGCTTAAATAGACCTTCTAATTGATTTAGGTCCTTAACTAATCAATTAGAGCAAGGAATAAAGCTCCTTGATTGATTAATAACACTTCCAATAGATTAAGACACTACTCATTGTAGGTTTTCCTTTTTTTATGAATTAAGGTTATCGTATCCTGAAGCTCATAATCGGTTTACCCTATAGCTTAATTGACTATGTGCATTTAAAGGCATGGATCTTTTTTCCTTTTTGAGCTAGATTTTTAACCTATAAATAGAGGGTCTCTGTTCACTTTAAAAACACACTAAAAAAATATTTCTATATACTTTCTCACTTTCTAATCTCTCCTTTATTATTTATGCCTTTTTCACTAAATTGATTTAATGCTTTGAGAGTGAAAAATATCAAGTGAGTTTCCTATTTTTTTTGGTGTTAGGATTAGTGTTGTAATTTATCCAAGATAAACTTATCTCTTGTGTAATATCTCTTGTGAGAAGTAGTTCATTGGTTTTTCATGTAAGCCAATGAAATCTCTCGTTTGGTTTGTGAGATTGTCTGTTAAAATATCTGTTTGGTTCTTGAGCTTAGCTTGATGTAAAATCTATCATTCGGTTTTGTTATACCCTAATTTTTAACCCTAAGATCGCATCCTTTTTTTTTTGTATTTTTTCATACAAGCAAGATCACAAGCTTGGTTGCTTTCTTACCCTCTCTTCTTTGTGTTTGCTTTGGAGATCATCAAGCATCTCTTTATGTATCTTTTTCCTTTATGTTTATATGCTTTATGTTTCACTAACTACTAATCAAAATTCCAAAAACATGTCTTATATCCTTTTGTATCTTTGCAAGGTAGAGTGTTATATCAAGAACACCAATCATGATTCATCATCTAAGGTTTTGCTCCCTCAAGGTTAAAGTATGGTCAACTATTGATTCCCAAGGGCTATCTCATCAAACCATGGCTTCTAATATCAAAGCACAAGGTTTCAAGTATCATTCAATCTCATTTTTATTAAAGATATCTCAAAGTTTAGTAGCTTGTCTCTCAAGAAAAGTCAAAGGTTCATGTGTTTATTTCCATGCCTTCATCAACAAGTTACCTCAAGCTTTGATAAATTTAGTCAAAGGGAATTCAAGTAAGCATTATTTTGAGTTCATATGATCATCTGTGTGCTTTAAAATTCAAGGAAATTCCAAGTTTACAAGTTGATTTAAGGAAGTTTGAATTGAAAAGTAAACATTTCAAGTCAAAGTTCAAAAGATCACATCTCCTTCAATTCTCAATATTTATGAATGCTTCTTTTTGCATACGACTCTTCTCAACATCCCCTTCAACTTCTCTTTACATGACAAGAGCCAATTATGCATGGAGGATCGCCAAAGGTTTGGAGACATTATAGGTCATTTGTGGACTTGGGAAAGTTTTGCCTATTTTCAAGTGACTTTTTCTCAACTTTCAAGAATCACAACTTCTTCAATTTTCAACATACGGAGCTCATTCATTTTTCAAAATATCATTTGTGATAACCTCTACAAGTTTTATTCAATGATCAAAGTTAAAATGTTCTTGGAAGGCCATGGAATTTATTGATACGTTATAGGTCATTTTCAACCATTTGGACTTGGGATTTTTCAAGTTTGGTTTGCCAGGCTTTTGTGCCAACTTCAACATGACATAAATTTTAATAGTTAGAAAACCCCTGCTCCATTTTTCTAGAAAATTGCACTATCGTGTTTTGATTTCTGCCTTGATTCAACTCAACTTCTTGCTGACCAAATCTAGTTTTAGAGCTTCTCATATCATTTTTGAACATGGTAGTTTGAGGCTTCATTTTAAATCAACCAAGTTACCACAATATAATTGTTTGCTTGATGAGTGTTTCCCTTAACCTAACTGGTGTTGATAGCTTGTGTTCATCATTTAATTTTTGTTTTCGTGTTTGTGTGTTCTTCTGATTTTACACGAAATTCTCTCTACTCTATTTCAATAAATGAAAATGGAGTGTGAGGTTGAGTTCTCCTTGATGAGACGGTTGCAATGATGGTGGTTTCATGTCTTAATGCTACCACTTAAAAATCTCCGGTGAGCATCTCACCGGAGAAGATGACCGGAAAGGCTGGGACGATGATCTGAGGTGTCATACACGTTGACTAATTGGAATTTTCTGATTAGATAGATTCAAATGTGATAATGTGTTATTTCTGAAGTAATTTCCACCGTGTATAGCACTTTTGGACTGTTAGATCTGCCAAGTCAGATTAATGAAATAAATCCAACGCGCGTGGTTTTTCCTATTTTATTTTCTTTTCTGATTTTCATTCAAAAATTCATAGAAATTTTATTTTAACTCCAAAAAATCGCAAAATAATTTTTAAAATTCTCTTTTATATTTCTTTTTTGATTTCATATTTTTCATATTTTATTTTTCTATTTTTCTATTTTTCATGATTTTTCTCTTCATTAAAGCATTTTAATTAGTTTAAAAATATTTTTATGCATTTAAAAATTCTCAAACATTTTATATAGCATATTTGACTTGTTTCTGATTTGCTTGAATTTTCTTGATCATCTCTCATTTGATTTGATGCATCATTTGCATTTTCATCTTGATTTTTATTTTAAAATTAATTTTAAAAATCATTTTAGTGCATTTTAATTCATATTCTTGCATTTTATATTTGTTTGTCTTGTGTTGACTGCTGTTGGCCTTGGAACTTAGTTGATTTGACCATAACTTTCATCAAACTTAATGGATCTTGGGTGTTGATGGGGTGAAAACCCTAATCCACCAAAATGGATGATTGATTTTGATGATAACTTGATCATCACTTGGATCTAATTTGGTTTCGCTATCTTATTTGATCCTCTCTTCTTCATCCCTTTCTTTTTCCTTTTTCACCTTTCTTTGGATCAATTGAGAGGATGTGTAGGCCATCTTGTTCAAGATATCTTGAGCGGTGCTTGATGAACTTTCATCGTTTCAAATTTACCATTTGATTAATCATTTGATCAATTGAGGTGCTTTGGATTGATGCATAAGTTTTTCCAAAGTACTATGAAGTTTGATCGATGTAATGGATCCATCTTTCCTTAACTTAGGTATTGATCAACCTTGTTTTGACTTGTGCTACATGTCTTAAAGTATAATCTTTATATCATATCTCTAATATGTATGGTACATAAATTGTTATTGACCCGCCTCCCATAGTATGATCTTCCTTATAGATTATGCCACAGTTGCTTAACATAGGGATAAATTTGTCCCTAATCGGAAAGTGGTTATTTGGTCCAATTTTAGATATGAGTCATTTTAGTTTAGATGTAATTCTCCTATCCCCATAGTGTGTAGATTCTTTTCCACCTAAGAGAGCTAGTGGCATACTTGTTGATTTTATCCAAGTTGGAGTCCTTCTCAAATGATGATGCAAAGTTCTCATACTTGTTGGGTTGATTAGTTGAGTAATCTACTTTAAATGACAAAATGTCTTTTTCATTAACTTTAACACTAACACTAACTTTAATTATGCTACCTTTTACTTTATGCCATTTATTTTTATGCACTTTTATCTTTATGTTATATACTTCTTGCTCTTTATTTTATGCTCTTTATTTTTATGCTTATCATTTCATATCATATTATCATTGTTTATGTTTATGCCTTTTTTCTCTTTGTCCATTTGGACTTTCTTTTTCTTTTAAAGACGTTAATAAAGGCTCAAACCATTAAAAAATTCTAATATTCCTTGGACTATTTGGTGACTTTCCCTTGCATGGATTTGAAGTGATGGACTTAGAATTAGATTCCTTGCCCTATGCTTTGGAGTTGTGACTTGAGACCTTGAATCTTATCTGGTACTTTGACCTTGAGTTGACCTCTTGTGAAGACTTGGATTTCATCTGATGCTTGGTTATTATTTCTTATCTTGTTGCTTGAATCTAAAGGATGGGATAACTTTGTATCTTGGTTAAATATTTCATTTCTTAGCTTTTATTTTATGCTTTAAGATAGCCGTTTCATCTCTTCCCCTTCTTAAATTTTTAAAATCTTATCCCTTTTTCAAAACTTTTTTTTTTTTTCAAATTAGAACCTCTATTATAATAAACCTTTACTTTGTCAAGTACATTTTCAAACTCATCTTCTTAATAAATTCTAATCAATCTTAAGCATTTGAAGACCATTTTAAAAAGACTTAAAAATATTTAACTCATTCAAATCATTTTGTGCCCTTTGTGCACTTTTTGCTTTTAAAACTTTTCATAAATTTTATACATGAGTCATTTCCATAGTTGAGATGTGATCCTCCTATCCCCATAGTATTGTTTGAAATGAGTTGATTCTTTTTCACCTTAGAGAGTTAGAGGCATACTTGTTGATTTTATCCAAGTTGAAGTCCTTCTCAGGGTGATGCAAAGGTCCATTTTCACATACTTGTGGGTGATTAATTGAAGTTTTCTCCTTAAAATGAAAATTTGTATTTTCATTTAAAATAAATCATAATAAACCATTTTGTTATTTTTACCACGAACTACGAGGTTTTGATCCTTCATTGCATTTTTTGGGTACGTAGGTACGAGACTCAGGAAGTCTTGTCAAACACAAAATTATTAAAAAATACTTCTTCTCTCACTTCATCAATCTTTTGCAAACAACACCTTTTTAAGCCAAACACTAGATTTTCAAAGAGGTTCATATAGAGTACTATAGATATTTTAGGTGTTAACACCTTCCCTTTGCGTAACCAACTCCCTTACCCTTGTCTCTGTTTTTTATTAGTTTTGTTTTAAAACTTCTTTAGGTTTTGTTCGCTATTTTCCCTTTCCTTTAGAAAAATAAAAGTGCAGTGGTGACTCTTGTTTTGTGAGTTAATTTAATCAATAGCTTAATCTCAAATTTTCCCGCTAAAGAAAAAAGTGTCGATTTTCTGGGGAGTAGTCCCTAGTGGGTTAAAGTTATCTTTGTTTATCTGTGTTTGTATTATTATTATTATTATTATTATTATTATTATTATTATTATTATTATTATTATTATTTTGTTTGTTATTTATTTGTTTTACTTTGGTGCTTGGTGATCTCTGAATGGTGGGATAAGTCCTATACCCGGACTTGAGAGCACTTATGATAGGAGGGTGGTATAGTCTTGCTCAGCTTACATGAATTAGTCCTTACTAAGCTGACTTGAGATCCCTCGCTCAGTGGAGGCCTCTTTGGAATTATTGATGTCATACGAGTAGTCTTACATGGCATTACTTTTTCCGACCTGGAAGCTCGATAAGCTAAGGACCTTAGAACCCTTTAAGCCATCTTGGCCATTTTAAGACGTAGTGCGTTCAATTGTAGACTTGAATTAGTTGTTATGTAATACTGCTCTCAAATGAGTTCCTCTTACGAATATTATTGGTTGACGAGCAGCCGTTTAAGCCGATAATATACAAAAGATGGAATCACGACTCTGGGAACCTTTTAGAACCTTTTTGTACAGGTGGATATAAACCCTAACACATAGCATTGTGGGTGGTTCTTACTCTTGGCTCCATGCCCGTGACTCAGAACCCTTGACCTTGTTTGTGATCAGTTTTTAAGGATCTTAAAGATTTTCCTTTACAAACATCGCAGATTTTGTGGTTATGGACATTGGAAGGAGAAACATTTAGATGTACAGTTTCCGAGCTCCTAATCTTAAAGATTTGAAAAAGTTAGCATCGTTTGTAGTTGACCAAGTGGATTTCAGATCTCGTCATGGAAGACTCATGTCTATTCTTTCTACCAACACTAAAGAAGGAATTCTGAATACTCTTGTGCAATTCTACGATCCTGTCTACTAATTCTTTACAATTCCTGGTTATAAGCTCTTGCCGACCTTGGAGGAGTATGCTTATCTCTTGGGTATACTAGTTTCTGATGAGGTTCCTTATACTAGTTTGGAGGAAGTTCCCAAGTCCCAAGTTATTGTTGCAGCCGTCCATTTAAAGAAATCTGATATAGATGCTAACCTTGTTGCTTTTTTTTTAAATCTTGGTATCCAGCCTTGCAACTAACTAATCCAAGGGGACCAATCTTACCGTCCACTAGCAGGGACCCCGCTTAAAGCCGAAAAATTGCTCTGTATGGACTAGCCCAACACAAGGATTGATTGCACCTAGCAGAATTTGAACCTGAGACCTTAAGTGGAACACACTCTCAAGACCCAAGCCTCCACCATTAGGCCAACCCTTGGGGGTTTAACCTTATTGTTAATGGAGACATTAGAGGGTTGAATTCTAAGTTCTTGTTTGATAAAGCTACTTCATTTGCTAATGCTGGTAGCACGCTGGCGTTTGAAGCTATTTTTGCTTTGCTTATCTACAGAGTAGTCTTGTTCCCTAACATTGACAACTTTGTGGATGTTAATGCTATTAAGATATTCTTGATAGGAAACCTTGTTCCAAATTTACTTGGCGATACCTACTTCTTTATCCATCATAGGACTTCTAATAGAAATGGTACCATCGCTTGTTGCACAACTTTGTTATATAAGTGTTTTATTTCGCACTTGCCATAATCATCTTCTTTCAAGGAAAACAAGGGCTGTTTAAGATGGTCTCAGAGGATCATGTCCCTTACTCATGCTGATATTACTTGGTGTTCTTATGTGTTTGAGAATTTCAAGATCTTTGATAGTTGTCAAGAATTCTCCAATGTGCCTCTTCTTGGTACACAAAGTGGAATTAACTACAACTCGAGTTTAGCAAGGTGTCAACTTGGTTATACTATGAAAGATAAACCTAATAGCATTTGTTAGAGGGTTCGTTTTTCCAAGAATGGAAATACTCTCTTGGTTTGAAGAGAAGAATGACTCATTATTGGCATAACATTCATATGAAGGATAAAGGAGAGCTTGGAAGACAAGTTTGCATTGTCTGGGAACCTTAAACTCTTTGGGTGAAGGAGAGAGCTAAGGAGGTCAAAATGCCTTATGCTTTTGAAAAACCCATGTCTATAGTGGTTTCTACACCACTCACTATTCCTTATAAAGATGTGAAAGAGATTCAAGATGTATTAGCCAAGATGAGGCAAGAAAAAGATCTTTGGGAATCCAAATTTCACACTTCAAATCTTGAGAAGCTAGAGTTGCAAAAGCAGTTGGAGGAGAAAGATGACTTGATAGAGTTGTTGGAGCAACGTGCTGTAAAGAGACACGGAGAAGGTTTATTTTCCTTTACTACTTCATCATCTCATCCTTCTACTTTCGGTGCTTGGAAGGGTATTATGGACTAGTTCGTGTTAGATAAGGCCACCATGAAGGATAACTATGAAAGGGAGATCAAGAGACTCCAAAGGAAGTATTATCTTAGATAATCCTTAGTTGTGATTCCTTAAGATCCTTAGGATCTAGCTTTTTCTTATTGTATTTTGATCCCTTGTAACTTGTACTTTCAAGTGTAACTCTTTCCAATTATCAATAAAATGAGATTTTTATTTCAAGAAAGTGTTATTTCTTTACGATGTTTGCAATTACATTATATCTTAAAGATCCTTGAAAACTAAATAAAAAATTTGCATTGCGTTCACATCATTCAGCACTGGGTCTTGCTTTGACAGGTGTCTTATTGCTTTCTTTCTGGTTTTCTCAGAAGTCAAGATGTCGCACCGATACCACACTCGTGCTAATTCTCATAGAAAGATGGTGTCTCACTTGGAATAAGAGAATCGTGAACTTCGTGAAGAGGTTTTAAGTCTCCATGCTGGTATGAAGAAGCTTAATACACTGATCGAGTCTCTGGTTTCCTTGCAGAACCAGTCTCCTCGTCCTTCTACTCCTCAGGCTACTCATCCTCAGACAACTGTTATCTTTGAAGTGGTTTCAGTGCCCGTTTCTGTGGCTTTTGTCAACATTCCTTCTCATCAAATGCCTCCTGGATTTCGTTGGGGTATGCCTATGAACTTTATGCCTGAAGGATACAAGCCTATTGCTGAAATCTTCAATGTTCAACCTGTTATGACAATCCCTCTATTTGTGGTACATGCTGTCCCACAGACTGATGAACCTATTTTCCACATTGATGCTAGTGAAAGTCAACGTATGTATGATCAGATGGACGAGTTCCAATATTAGTTCGAAGAAATTCAAAAAGAGATTAAGGCTTTAAGAGGATAGGAACTCTTTAGAAAGAATGCTTACGAGCTTTGTCTGGTTTTTATTGTGAAGATTCCTCACAAGTTCAAAGTTCCCGACTTCGAGAAGTATAAAGGCAATTCCTATCCTTTAATTAATTCAGTGATGTATGCTCGTAAGATGTCCACTTAGACGGAAAATCATCAGTTGTTGATTCACTATTTTAGGATAGTTTGACTGGCGCTATATTGAAGAGGTATATAGTCCTGGATAGTACTCAGATCTGTACCTTTAATAATTTGGGAGAAACTTTCGTTTGCCAATAAAAGTATAATTTTGACATGGCACCAGACAGAGATTAGCTCCGTGCTATGTCACAAAAGGATAAAGGAACTTTTAAGGAGTATACGCAAAGGTGGCACGAGATTTCCGCATAAATTAGTCCTCTACTTGAAGAGAAAGAAATGAAAAAAATATTTTTAAAGACTCCAAGTCCTTTCTAATATGAGAAGATGATTGCAAGCACTCCCAATGATTTTACAAAAATGGTAAACATGGGGATGAGATTAGAAGAAGGTGTCCATAAAGGACAGTTGACTAAAGAGGGAAATTCTGCTGGAAGTTCTAAAAAGTATGAAGGGGGACTTTCTAAGAAGAAAGATGGCGAAGCCAATGCCATTTCTCGATACAGGTGTAGAAGGAACCATGGTAGGAATATTCAGCATCAACAACATGTAGCATCAGTTACTCCTATTATCAATTCAACTCCCGTTGTTCAGGTAGCTCCCGCCCATCAACAACAACATACTCACCAATAAAGTAATCAACAAAACCGTGTCCAAAAGAAAGTACAATTTGATCTTATTCTAATGTCCTATACATAATTATATCCATATTTAATAAGAAGAATCTTGTTCAGTCCCATACGCCTCCGGATGTTCCTAAGGATATTCTATGGTTCTATAAGCAAGAAACTCATTGTGCCTTTCATCAAGGAGCCCCTGAGCATGATATTGAAAATTGTTATCCTTTGAAGTATGAAGTGCAAAAGCTAGTTTGAAGTGGTATTCTGTCGTTTGAACATCGTGGTCCGAATGTACAATCAAATCCGCTGCCTAATAATAGCAATGCTACTGTGAATATGGTAGAGGGGTGTCCCGAAAAGTAATGAATTTTTGATATCCATCTGTGTAGAAGATCTCTAGTTGAATTGCATGCTACTTTGTGCGAGTTGAGCTATTATGAACATGATTATGCTGCTTGTCCTATATGTTCAAGAAACCCTCATGGGTGTGCAGTTGTGAAAAGAGATTTGCAAGAAATGCTTGATAAGAATTTGATTCAGATTACCGTGGATAGAAATGAAGATGCCCATGTGAATGTTATTGTTTCACACTTCAATATTTCGGAACCCGTGGTTATTTCTTATAATAGTAAGAAGTCTGCTACTTCTCCTTTGGTTATTCGTTTGGCAGGTCCTACGCCTTATGTTTCTGACAAAGTTGTCCCATACAAGTATAATGTTATAATGGTAGAAGATAGTAAGGAAGTCCGCATTCCTTCTCTTTCTTCTGTAGTGAGCATTGTTGATGTTAGCAGGGTGACCAGAAATGGTCGAATATTTTCCTCCAAACCTTTGAAAAGAGAAGAAGGTGTCTCAATGAGAAAGCAGATTCATGTTGATAATATTGTTGTGCAATTTGGTGAGTCCAGTGGTGTGAATCAAAAGTATGATGCTGATGAGGTGTTAAAATTGATCAAGAAGAGTGAGTATAACGTGGTTAATCAATTGTTGCATACACCGTCCAAGATATCTGTTTTATCCTTGTTAATGGGCTTTGAGGCTCATAGGGAAGCATTTCAAAAGGTTTTAGAGCAAGCCTATGTAAATCATCATACGACTCTTCTCAACATCCTCTTCAACTTCTCTTTACATGACAAGAGAAAATTATGCTTGGAGGATCACCAAAAATTGTGAGACATTATAGGTCATTTGTGGACTTAGGGAAATTTTGCCTATTTTCAAGTGACTTTTTCTCAACTTTTAAGAATCATAACTTCTTCAATTTTCAACATACGGAGCTTATTATTTTTGCACAATATCATTTGTGATACCCTCTACAAGTTATCTTCAATGATCAAAGTCGAGTTGTGCTTGGAAGGCCATGAAATTCAGTGATATATTATAGGTCATTTTCAGCCATTTGGACTTAGAATTTTTCAAATTTGGTTTGCTAGATTTTTATGCCAATTTTAACATGAAATAACTTTTTACTCAAGCATCTAAATGATGTTATTCAGTTACGAAAAGAATGGGATCAAAAAGCTTCTTGTGCAAGATGCCCTATTGATGCAAACTTGGTTACTTGAAATTGAAGATTTGCACCTAGATCAGATTTTTACCTCAAATAATCTTCAATTACAAGCTAGATTACCACATGTTTTAGACCTAAACATGTTTAATAAAGTTTCCAGAAGTTAATTGACTCACAAAACACATGATTTGACTGGGTTTTGACGCATTTCAAGTCACACTTTCTTCATGATGAGGGTGCACACGAATTTACTCAAATTCTGATCATGTCACCTTTCACAACATTCCATCATCCTCTCCTATAAATAGAGGACTCACTTGCTTCATTCTCAAGCTTTTGATAGCCAAAAAAGCCCTGCTCCACTCTCAAATTTTTCCAGAAAATTGCACTATCGTGTTTTGATTTCTAGCTTAATTCAACTCAATTTCTTGATTCAGTTAGCTTCATCATGTTCCTCTGAAGCTTCTGCAACAATTCTCAAGCTCTAAGAGTCCCTGAATCGTGCTGACTAAATCCAGTTTCAGAGCTTCTCAGATCGTTTTTGGAAAAGGTAGTTTGAAGCTCCATTTTGAATCAAAAAATACCACAATGTAGTCCTTTGATTGCTGAGTGTTTACCCTAACATAGCAGATGTTGATAGCTTGTGTTCATCATTTAATTTTTATTTTCGTGTTTTTGTGTTGCTCCGATTTTCCATAAAATTCTATGTACTCTCTTTCAATAAATGAAAATGGAGTGTGAGGTTGAGTTTGCCATGATGAGACAATTGCAATGATGGTGGTTTCGCGCCTTAATGTTACCACTTAGAAATCTCTGGTGAGCATCTCACCAGAGAAGATGGCCGAAGAGCCTGGGGCGATGACTTAAGGTGTCATACATGCAAGCTAATTGAAATGTTCTGATTAGATAGATTCAAATGTGCTCATGTGTTATTTCTGAAGTAATTTCCACCGTGCATAGCGCTTTTGGACTGTTAGATCTACCAAGTCAGATTAATGAAATAGATCCAACACGCGTGGTTTTTCCTATTTTATTTTCTTTTCTAATTTTAAATTGCATTTTCATTCAAAAATTCATAGAAATTTCATTTTAACTCCAAAAAACCCCCAAAATAATTTCTAAAGTTCTCTTTTATTTTTCTCTTTCTAATTTATATTTTTCATATTTTATTTTCATAGTTTTCTATTTTTCATGATTTTTCTCATTTTTGAAGCATTTTAATTAGTTTAAAAATATTTTTATGCATTTAAAAATTCTCAAAAATTTTATATAGCATCTTTGACTTGTTTCCGACATGCTTGAATTTTCTTGATCATCTCTCGTTTGATTTGATACATAATTTATATTTTCATCTTTATTTTTATTTTAAAATTAATTTTAAAAGTCATTTTAGTGCATTTTAATTCATAATCTTGCATTTTATATTTGTTTGACTTTTGTTGATTGCTCTTAGTCTTGGAACTTAGTTGATTTGACTATAAGTTTCATCAAACTCAATGGATCTTGAGTGTTGATGGGGTGAAAACCCTAATCCACCAAAATAGATGATTGATTTTGAGGATAAATTGTTCACAAGGTTGTTAAAATCATGATTTAAAACCTAAACTCTTAGATTTTACGTTTCCAAGTTGGCATTTGGTGCTAAATCGCATATAAAATCGCTTTTAAGTAAAAGCGTATACTGGAACGATTTTACACGATTTAAATCTCTCTGAAATCTGTAAAATCATGTAAAATCTTTGAATTTTACTCTTTGACTTGAAATTTTTAAAAAAGCCCAATAAAACTTCTCCCACTTTATTATTTTATTCACTTTAAATAACTTCTTTTTTCATTAGACGTTAGACTTTTCATTTACTAGACTAATGAAAATTTAAAATTTTAAAACCTAACATCACTTCACTTGTACGACGCTGGACCAGAACTTCAATGATAATATTATGTGATTTTTATTCTTTGATTGGTAAGTATCTAAGAAATGAGCCTTCTTCACATATAAAAAACAGAGAAATATTATGTTACTATGTTATTATGTGATTGTATATAACCTTGATTTGTTACTATATTTTTACAATGTTTTTAGTTTTTCTATTTTATATCTTTGAATACTACTATGGTTTATAATCTAAGTGATTGTTACACTGTTTTGCTATTTTTACTATTTTAATATACTAACTTAATAGAAGTTGGTTTGATTTATTGTGTATATTTTTGACAAATTTGTTTTAGTGTTTTACTCTTTTAGTTAAAATTTATTATTTAAATTTGATTATTTTAATTAATTAAATTTATACTTAATATTATTTTAATGAGATAAACTCTACGACTTTACGTTTCGATTTTATCTTGCCAAAATGAGTCAAGGTAAAAACATGATTCTGACAACCTTGCTTGATAATTACTTGGATCCAATTTAGTTTTGCTATCTTGTTTGATCCTCTCTTTGTCATCCCTTTCTTTTTTCTTTTTCATCTTTCTTTGGATCAATTAGGAGGACGTGTAGGCTATCTTGTTCATGAGATCTTGAGTGGTCCTTAATGAACTTTCATCATTACAAAATTTACCATTTGATTGATCATTTTATTAATTGAGGTACTTTGGATTGATACATAAGTTTGTCCAAAGTATTATGATAGGTTGATTGATGTACTGGATTAATCTTTCCTTGACTTAGGTCTTGATCAACCTTGTTTTGACTTGTGTTACATGTTTTAGGAGTATGATATTTATATCATATCTCTAATATTTATGGTACATAAATTGTTATTGACCGACCTCCTATAGTATGATCTTCCTTATAGATTGTGCTATGATTGCTTAACATAACGCTAAATTTGTCCCTAATCAGAAAGTGATCATTTGGTCCAATTTTAGATATGAGTCACTTTTAGTTTAGATGTAATTCTCCTATCTCCATAGTGTGTAGACTCTTTTCCACCTAAGAGAGCTAATGACATACTTGTTGATTTTATCCAAGTTGGAGTCCTTCTCAAAGGATGATGAAAAGTTCTCATACTTGTTGGGTTGATTAGTTGAGTAATCTACTTTAAATGACAAAATGTCTTCTTCATTAACTTCAACACTAACACTAACTTTAATTGTGCTAATTTTTACTTTATGCCATTTATTTTTATGCACTTTTATCTTAATGTTATTTACTTCTTACTCTTTATTTATATGCTTAACATTTCATATCATATTATCATTGTTTATGTTTATGCCTTTTTTCTCTTTGTCCATTTGGACTTTCTTTTTCTTTTAAAGACATTAATAAAGACTCAAACCATTAAAAAATTCTTAATATTCCTGGGACTATTTGGTGATTATCCCTTACATGGATTTGGAGTGATGGACTTAAAATTAGGTTCCTTGCCCTATGCTTTAGAGTTGTGACTTGAGACCTTGGATCTTATTTGGTACGTTAACCTTGAGTTGACCTCTTGTGAAAACTTGGCTTTCATCTAATGCTTGCTTATTATTGCTTATCTTGTTGTTTGAATCCAAAGAATGGGATAAATTTGTATCTTGGTTAGATCTTTCCTTCCTTAACTTTTCATTTTATGCTTTAGGATAGCCTCTTCATCTCCTCCCCTTCTTAAATTTTCAAAATCTTCTTCATTTTTCAAAACTTTCTTGTTTTCAAACTAGAATCTCTTTCATAATAAACATTGACTTTGTCAAGTGCACTTCATGCTTATCTTCTTAATAAATTCTAATCAATCTTAAGCATATCAATACCATTTTCAAAAGACTTAAAAAAATATTTAACTCATTCAAATCATTTTGTACTCTTTTTGCACTTTTTGCTTTTAAAACATTTCATAAAGTTTAGACATGATTCATTTTCATAGTTGAGATGTGATCCTCATATCCCCATAGTATTGTTTGAAATGAGTTGACTCTTTTCCACCTTAGAGAGTTAGTGACATACTTGATGATTTTATCCAACTTGGAGCCCTTCTCATGGTGATTCAAAGGTCCATTTTCACATACTTGTGGGTGACTAGTTGAAGTTTTCTCCTTAAAATGACAATTTGTCTTTTTATTTAAAATAAATCATAACATACCATTTTGTTATTTTTATCACGAACTACGAGGTTTTGATCCTCCATTGCACGAGACTCAAGAAGTCTTGTCAAACACATAACTATTAAAAAAAGTACTTCTCTTGTCACCTCATCAATCTTTTGCAAACAATACATTTTTAAGCTAAACGCTAGATTTTCGAAGAGGTTCCTATTGAGTACTATAGGCGTTTTGGGAGTTAACATCTTCCTTTCGCGTAACCAACCCCCTTACCATTGTCTCTGTTTTTGATTAATTTTTTAAAAAACTTCTTTAGGATTTGTTCGCTCTTTTCCCTTTTGTTTGGAAAAATAAAACTGCGGTGGCGACTCTTATTTTGTGAGTTAAGTTAATCAATAACTTAATCTCAAATTTTCTAGCTATAGATTTGTGAGCTTAGCATGGTGTAAAAGCTCTCACTTGGTTCCGAGATTAAACTAGTGTAAAGCTCATGTTTGGCTAGGGTGATAGCTAGTGAAAAACTCATGTTTGGTTGTAATAAGGTTCACGAGCATAACTTGTGAAAAAACTCACATCTATAGTGAAAACTATTAAGAAGAAATTTTTGGGGAGAAGATTAGACAAAGTGTTTAGAATGAACCTCTATAATTCAATGGTGAAATTATCTTAACCCTTTTCTCTTTATGTTTCCTCTATTTATTTATTTCTGTTGTGTTTTAATCTTTCTTATACTCTGATTTCCTTTTATTTTCTTATTTTGCTGCCTACTCTCTAGTTGGTTTACAAAATTGTTTTAAACAATTATATTTGTCAAATAATTTTTAATAGGACGTCATTTTTCAAACCTTCTCAATTCACCTCCACCTCTTGTGTTCAGAGTCACTCGTCCAACACTCTCCCCAACTTATCATTTTGTTTGTCCTTAAATAAAAATATTAAAAATCTTAAATGGTTCTAATAGTTCAATCGTACATACTTAATTTAAGGTTTATGACTTAATCAGAAAACTTGGAATAAGTCATTGTAATTTGGCATGATTCATTTAAATATAAATCCAAAATTAATATCACAATCATCCATAAATCAAAGAGTGAATATGAAAACCTTGTTTAACTAAATCATGATTTCAATACAAGTTTAGATCAATAGTTAATTTTCACAAGAATCATAATCTCATTGAATATAACTTAATTGAGCGGTGTTTCCCTCATTTTTAGATAATGCATACACTAAATAAATTTTATATTTCATCTAAGAAATATCATAAAATATGTAATTAGATATAGATCACTAAGGTCTTTATTCAGGTTGTAACGTGACCTGGCTATAAGGAATATTTATTTATTTTTTGATTGAAAAGTGCCTTTGAAGATAGTAAAGTATAAATTCATCTATGTTCAACTACTTTCAAAATTTCTCTTTCTTTTTCCACTTACAACTTTCTTTGGTGTTTTTTTTCCTTTGACATTCATTTCTTTCTTTTCTTTTTCTTTTTGAGTTTTAGTGTTTTTTGAAAGTATATTCATTTTTGTTTTGCATTTTATCACCAATGTCAACATAATTGGTTTCTTTATCACTAATGCCAACATTCTCGATGCATAAATGCTTAGAAACTTTAGAGACGAATAAATAAGAGTTTTTGTAAGCATTTAAAGTTTATAAATAATGAATTGCAATAAGTACCATAGCACCAAGATCAATTTACTTAAATCTAAAACATCTAATAGCTTATACACTCTTGATATTTGATTGAATTAAACTTCAAATTTTTTCTTCTTTAATAAGCTTTTGTCTTCATCAAAACTAAACTAAGATCGACGATGAACATCTTCTTCACACCTGCATAAAAAATATTGATCAATCTGGAATGCATCTTTTATACTTTGTTGTAGATAAAGTTTTTTACTTTTGCTTGAAGGAGAAATTTGAAAGGACCAAACTTCCTATAATAACTTCCATTAAGATAGAACTGTTCGAGAACACGGTAGTCGAGAAAATATCCTTTAATGATGTACTTCCAAAATCAAGAATTCTCATGGGCTCCATTTGAAAATTATTATAGCAAGCAAGAATAAGAAGATAACTAATTTCATATGAAGAAAAAGAAAGAAAAAGTACCTTTATTGCCAATAAGTAATAGATTTGGATCTGGTTCAAACGAAATTTTTTCAATATTTGATTGATATTTCATCATAGTTGATTGAAAACAGATTTGTTAATTTGAAACATGTCACTATTTTCAACCTTTCAATCGATCAAATGATGTTTTTAATTAGTTAAATCATAAATGTTGATTGATGTTGCATTATGTCCGATTGATAACAAATAAGCCTTAGCAATTTGTTGTTGATTTGATTTTCTAATCAATGCTTAATCTATTATATTGGGCCATATTTGAAAAATAAATAGACTTAAACGATTAACTATTAAATTTTATCAATTAAGAGGCGCAAATTTCCAGCTCCTTAAATCTTTTGGACTTGGAAAGCGCTTTAGGGCCCAAATTGCTTTTCAACTAACATTTAGTAGCTTACCTCTTTTACTAAATAAAGAATAAACGGACTTTCTTCACCCTTTGTTACTTCAAGAATCAAACTTAATTTTTTTTTCTTCATCTTTTCGAATCGTTTGATACAAGAGGAAACTCTAGAATACATTTCACCTTTACTGATATTCTTTTAGAAGATTTAAATATTGGAACCATATCTTTTCATAGAAGTAAAATCTTTGGACTATGTTTTATACAACTTCTTATGATTTGACAATTTGGCCTTGAAGCTGTAAAGAATTCCTGCAAAAGAGATTAGGTTTTTTACTCGTGACACCCAAATCTGTTTGGGTCCTTATGTTGGAATAAAATTGGTTGATACCATATCTCTTGGTTTTTGATGATAATAAAGTATTTATATAACAATTGGATATTTTAACATCTGTTCAAGTATGTAGGATTATATCATTAAGAACAGATGAAGAAATAGTTGAGGCATTTTAGACTCTAGCTCTAAAGATTTTTCTGAAGACTCCGATGGAGATCCAGACTCTGAAAAAAGTTAGCCTCTGGGGACCCATACCCTGAAGCCTCAAAATCCAAGATGAGGACCCTGATGTGATCAGTCTCAAAAGAGTGAAGTTTGAAGGAAAGTCAGCCTCGGAAGAAAAAGTTAGCCTCTGGGGACCCATACCCTGAAGCCTTAAAATCCAAGATGAGGACCCTGATGTGATCAGTCTCAAAAGAGTGAAGTTTGAAGGAAAGTCAGCCTCGGAAGAAAATTTTCTTCTACCAAGGCTACTCTGGCAGACTCAGAGACTTTTTGATCACGTGAAGACTTAAGGAAATATCTTCCTTGGTGCCTGAGCTTCAACAAATAATTCCTATTGCAGAAAGGTATTTTGTTGTTATGTTTAATCAAGTACAAAGCTAACCCAACTAATTTGGTGAAATCTTCAACGTCTCTTTTCTCTCTTATATATATAAGGAGCTGTAAACCGAAAAAAGAAAATCATCACACTGCAATACACCTCAAGACTCTGAACATTGACATTAAAAGAGAATCTACTATGTCAAATTTAATAGGCTTAGAACATCTTAACATTGTGAATATTTTAGAAGTTCTTAAATCTTAGAGTTTTTCTAAGTTGTATTTTGTCTACACTTTTGATTGTATATCAAGTATAGTTTTTATCCAAGTCTCTTAACAATTTGTTATAGAGTCAGAAATCTCTTGTTTGTGTGCTTCATCATTTGAAGTCTCTCACCTGTGTGCTTGAGCAAAAGAAGTCTTTAATTTGTGTGTTAAAGCAAGGAAGTCTATACTTGTGTATGTAAGTAAAGGAAGTATATTGCTCGTAGGCTTGAGCATTTATAATTAGATTTGGTTATAGTGGAAATCCCTTGAAGATTTGGGGGACTGAACCACTCTCAGGTTGTGAAAGGAACCAGGATAGATGCTTATGTCTTGTGCTTGTACTTTATTTGCTTGTGTACTTAAATATTTCGTTGCTGCCAATCGTGATCTTCCAATTTAGATTCTAGTAGAATTTGATAAGGTAATTCAGAAGTTAAACTAGTTGTTTGAGTTAGACTCTGAACATAGTGTTCATACTCTAATAAAGAAACATATGAAGTAGAAGCTAAAAAAAGGCTTAAACAAGAAAAGGTCAACACAATTCAAACCCCCTTCTTATATTTTTTTTCTCACCTTCAGTTGGCATCAAAGCATGGTTTGTGCTAAACACTTAACAGTGGTGCATAAAAGGTCTTGAAAAAAAATACATATTCCTTTATGTTAGGCAAATCTAGATTTATTGGGGGTTCTCCTCGTGGTGATAATAATCACGATCAAAGTACATTTGAGAGGAAGAACTTTGTTTCTAGACCTCCAACATTCAGTGGCGACTTTACTCAATTTGAATGGTGGAAAAGCAAGATGTACACTCATATCATAAGTCTTGATGATGAGTTGTGGGACATCTTGGAAGATGGCACTAACATTCACGTTAATAATGTTAGAATAGTGTATGACATAAAGTCTTTTACACCAGCTCAGAAAAAGATCTAAAGAAAACACCATAGAATTAGAGGCATCTTGGTTGATGTTCTACCTCATTCTGAGTATATCAAAATCATTGATAAATCTACTGCTCAGACCATCTTTAAATCCCTATGTGCTACATATAAAGTATATCAATAGGTTTAGGAAGCTAAGGCTAACCTTCTGGTTCAGCAATATGAGTTGTTCAAGATGAAGGAAAATGAAGACATTGAAACCATGTATTCTAGGTTTCAAATTCTTGTGTGTGGTCTTCAAGTGTTAAAAAAAGAGTTATACTACCTCTGACCATGTCAAGAATACTCTTAGGAGTCTTATTATCAAATTAAGACCCAAGGTAACAACTATCTAGGAGGCTAAAGACTTAAACATATTAAGTTTTGAAAGTTTTATCAACAATATCCATAGTCATGATATGGAGCTTAATGGATATGAACCTGTCAAGATGTCAAAATCCCTTACCTTGAAGTCTTCTGCAAAATCTGTAAAGGCTCCCAAAATCTGGAAACCTGAAGAAGCTTTTCAATCGAAAACTTCTGAAGAAGACGACCTTTATCATTAAAATATTTCAATACTTGGCCAAGAAGAAGAACATATTCTCTGGTAGAAGCACTGGACTTTATCATTAAAAGAACCAAACTTACATCCATGATCTATGGTGTAAGTAAGAGTAGAGGTGAAGGTATGGGTCACTGTAAAAGAAAATTTAATCCAAGGACTGAAACCTTGATTAAACCCTCAAATCCTTCTTCATCTAAATCTACTAAAAAAGGTTTAAACTATTGTTTTGTATCTGACTCTAACAATACAAAGATTATGAACCAATAAAAATCTAAAACTATTGAGTCAAGGGGTCTGAAGAAACCAGAACATATGACATTGAATTCAAAGGTTATGAAGAAACCAAAACCTAAGGCATTAGGTCATAAAGTTCTAAAAAGTTTAGATCCCAAGGTCAAGACTCATTCAAGACAAAAAAACTTTCAAACTAAAAGCCTTGAATGATTTTAAACCTTTTTATATGAGAACAAAGGTACGAAATAAGAGAAAACCTATCAGAACTAATCTTAAAGGACTCATAATAGTATGAGTACCTAAATCTGAAATCATTGTTTCTATAGATATGCTTAAATGGAGAAGCAAAGTAGCATTCCTGGTACCTGGATAGTGACTGCTCATGACATATGATAGGAGAAAGACATATGTTCTAAACCCTCACTCTTAAAGAGGGAGGAACTATGGGATTTGGAGGAAATCAAAAAGGGAATATCATTGGGACAAGTACACTTGGTAACTCTCCTTTATCTATTAATGATGTTTGGTTGGTAGATAGACTGAAACATAACCTACTTAACATAAATCAGTTTTGTGATAGTGGCTATGAAGTAATGTTTAATAAGAACATCTGTACAACCATGAATGAATTTGATAAGTCTGTAGTGTTCAAGGGTAAGAGGAAAGGCAATGCTTACAAAATCAATTTTTGTGAATCGGTTGGTCAAAAGGAAGTTTAACTTCTATTAGTGAACTGACACAGAAGGTTAGGTCATGCTAATTGGAGATTAATCTCCAAGCTTAATGTCATACCCTAAATTTTGACCCTAATATTCCACATCATTTTCATATCATATAAATGATACTTTCATACATCACTAACCAATTATAGAATATAAAGTTTGTTGCTTGTTTCATTCTTGACTGCAAATTAGGGTTTTGAGCCTCATGATGGATTTAGGCAAAGAATAAATCAAGGATAAGCATCATATTTAACACCACAAGTCTCTATATCATCCATGAAGATAAATAGCTCTCATTCATCAATAATCTAAGTACAAGATTGCCTCATTTCAAAATCAACAAGCCTCAAGATCTTCAGCACACCAAAATTAGGGTTTTGACCTAATTCATTCCCTGGGTTGACTTTTGGAGCAAGGCATGATCCAATACCCCAAGATATGTTTCAAGGATCTCAAATAAATCACACGGGCTCATTCATATAACTAGATTGATCCAAAGAACTTGATCCATAAGCAGTGCAAGGATTCAAATTCATCTGGGCCACAAACTAGGGTTTCTGATGAAAAGTCAACTATACCTTTGACTTTTGACCAAGACATGATCTCAAACCTTGGGACATGACTCAAGACACTCAAAAAACACCTTTGGAGTGCATCCATGATGTTCAATTTATCCCAAAGGTTTGCTTTCACAAAAGATCACAAAGTTCAAAATTCATCTGATACAAAAGTCAATTGTACCCAAAATCAAGTTTGAATTTTGAAGTTTTTGGTCAACCAAGGTTTATTCAAGTCAATAATGATGATAATATGTGATTTTAATCATGATTGATCATTAGAAATCAAAAAAGTGAGGTTACTTGTAAAAAGGGAAACCATAAAGAAGTGAAATTTTTTTAAGTTATGAAGAAAACTCTAATTTGGAGCAAATTTTGCAAGATCATAACTTCCAAACCAAGCAACCGTTTTCTTGGATCCAAAGATAAAAAATTGAATATCTTTTTACATAGTACAACTTTGTCACTTAGGGTGGATTCCCAAAAAGTGCATAGATTTTGAGATATGAAGCCACGAAGTTAGGGTTTCAAAACTTTTTAGACTTTGACACTTAGTGAAATTTTGGACAGAGATAATGAACTTGTAAGAAGTAATGATGCCATTCCAAAAACCATTGAACCAAACTCTTATCTTTCAAGCCAACATTATTCCTCAAAAAAAAAATTGTTCTCCAATAAATAGAGTTTATTTCTGATCATTCAAACCACCCTAAAACAACACAACACTTGTTTTCTCTCATTTCTTTCTTTCACTCCAAGTTTTCAAATTTTCAAAAGTGAGAATCGTGTTTTCAAAACCAGAGCTTCTTTGCTCAAACTTTTGATTCAAACACATCATATTACATTGTATATAAGTGATCCAAACACTTAAACACCATCTGTAACATCAATTGCATCAAGATCATAGCTCATCTCAACCAAGCTGCAATTGGATTCGAGCCCATCAATCTAGGATGTTTCAATTCATTCCAAGCACATCAACACACTCCTTAGAGGTCAATGAAGCTTTCCAGATCATCACAACAATTTTTTAACAGCTCCAATTGAGAGTTTGATCCTCTATTGCAAGGTAAGCCTGAACCTTTTCACTCTCTATGATTCATGCATCATAAATGTTAATTCAAGTTACCAGCATGCTTCTGATAGTTCATAGATCATTTACCCTCAATCAATTTTTGTTTATCATTCGTGTATAAAATTTCATATTAGTTTTTTTCAAAGCTAGGGTTCATCTGGTTCGTGCATGATTATTCACTCCACACTTAAAATAAACAATTAAATACCACCATTGAATTTCTTTTTTAAAAACGAGCAACTTTCATGTTTACATCGTCCAATTTCATTACGCATTTTGTGAGATAACCTCCATTTTGTGAAATTTGTGAGGCTGAGGAAGAAGATGAAGTTTGACGCCTTTCTTTTTGAATTTTATCATGCAATTTTAAAATATTATCAAATTGTTTGGTTTTACTATCACTAATGCATGTTGGCTCAGTTGGCAAGGGCGTGTTTTGCTAGGAATTGAGTGGGAGGGTGTGGGTTCAAACCTCACCCATGTCATTTTTTTACCACTTTTCTAATTTTAATATTTTTCATATATTATTTTCAAATAATTATTTTTATATCTAAATTTAATTATTTTCAAGTGATTTTTTGCACATATGTCACTCACATACTCTACTATTTTAATCCATAAAAAAATTCAAAAAATATTTTAATTTAATAACTTTGTATTAAGTTGAAAATAAGTGTTTTTTATTATTAAAAACTTTGATAAATTGATTTTTCTTCTTAACTGATTTTAAACCTAATGCATTTTGATTCCCATATGAATAAAACCTAATGTTTCAAACTTTATTTTAAAATCACAACATATTTATTTTGACTTACACATCACTTAAATTCATTTGAAAACACCTTTGATTAATTCTTTCAAAATTAGGGTTTTCAAATTCTTTCAAAACTTGGGCCTCTGCTTAGAATGTAAGACCTAACACCTTTTCTTTTCTTTTTAATAAATCATGGGCCTTCATTAGAGTGTAAGTCCCAACCCCTTTTAATTTTCAATTACATATTCAAAATCATGGGCCTCTGTCAAGAGTGTAAGACCCACCACCTTTTCTTTTCTTTTCAATAAATCACATGCCTCTGCTTATAGTGTAAGACCCAACACCTTTGTGAATAAACACACAAATAAAACAATCAACAAATCAAACCCCTACAGATGCAAAAATCTTCCATGAACTCAAACATGTCATATCAATGTCTATACTTGTGAATCTTCAAACATGTTTGTTCATACTTTGTTAAGTTTCTCTTGACATTTATGTCATCCATAGTTTAGACATAGGTCAAACAATAGGATCCCTCCAATCACAACTTAGTTCAAACAACTAGTTCTCTGGCCTCCTCTTGGGCCTTATACAAGCATCGTTGCATCCTCTTGGGCATCATACAAAGAATCACCCCAGCAAGATAACCTCCTCTTGGGCTTCATATAAGGAGACTGAGGAAGTCTCATTCAATTCCCCACAGCCTCCTCTTGGGCTTCATACAAGGACCCCCGGGCTTCTCAAAAGCACAAGTCTTAGTAATCTATGCAAATAAATTCTTCTAGCCTCATCGTTATGGGCTTTGTACAGGATACAAATAAATTCTTCTAGCCTCATCATCCTGGGATTTGTACAGGGTATAAATAAATCTTTTGGCCTCATCATCCTGGGCTTTATACATGATACAAATAAATTCTTTTAGCCTCATTCATCCTGGGCATTATACAGGATACAAATAAAAAATCCCCAAAAAAGTCAGTCAAATCCTCAATATTGAGTCAGTCTCTTCAAATTTTCTCCACAGTCATTAGCCTTCTCTCAGGCTTTCAAACAAATAATTTCTCCAGTCAGTCAGCCTCAATCTTGGGTTTTGTACAAGAAAAATAAAACTCCCTAGTTGAGTCAGTTTTCAATCTTTTAGCTTCATATCTTGGGTTTCAATCAAGATACATAAATCATTCTCCTCACAAATGAGACTTTGAGTCATCTCTGTAGGAAGACATCTCTTCTAATCACTACAATTTAAATCAAACATTAAAAACCCTTTTCTATATAAATGATGTAAGTGGCACACTTGTTGATTCAAAATCCAAGTTGGAGTCCTTCTCTTATCATGGCTCAAAAAAAACTTTTCTTTCATCTAACTGATGTAAATGGCACACTTGTCGATCCTATATCCAAGTTAAGGTCCCTCTCTTAGTATGCAAAGAATTCATAAAGGAAAAATGGCATTGGTTAAACACAATAATTTCAAAGATTTCTTCCCTTATGACATCATTCTCAAATAATTGTAGTGAATAGATGAGACATCTCCCTTAAAGATGACAATTTGTAAAATCTTTCCAACACTCTTTTTAGCTTCATCATCTTGGGCTTTAAACAAGATATAAAACACACATTTTTTTCCTCCCATAGATTAGAAGGAACTACGAACACTCTGATTTCTTAGTTTCCTTTTTGAGAATACGTAGGCATAAGATTGCAAGATCTTAGCGAGCACACTAATGAAAACCCTTAGGTCTCGATACCTTCCAAAAACAATAGAAAACCATAGAAACACCAAACAAAAGCATTCCCTCAATTTTCACAAAGGAGAAACTTTCCCAATTAAACAGCAGAGAAACCTAAGAAAGCAAGTAATTCAACAGTATAAATATACAATCAAGGTTCCTATAGATTACTATAGATACTCAGGGTGTTGATAGCTTTCCTTAGTATAACCAACCCTCGATTCCAGATCTCTTAGCATTTGTAGAAAAAACACTTGCGAGCAGGGTTAGTTTACGATATCTTCCCCTTCCTTTTAAGCATCATAGGATAAATATTAGAAATCAGAAAGTAGCACTAAATGTGGTAGTGACCGCGTCACAAAAATCAGAGCTACACTTAGCAAGTTGAAACTTGTTTAGGGGCTATCAGATCTTAACTATCATTCATATTCTCTCTGTGGAGCATGCCAAATTGGGAAAATAAAAAACCTCTTTTAAAACAAAAAACATTATCTCTACCTCTAGACCCTTAGAACTGCTTCACATTGATTTGTTTGGTCCTGTTAGCACAACATCAATCAATGGGAAGAAATATGAACTTGTCATTGTCGATGACTTTAGTAGATTGACTAAGGTTAAATTCCTCAGAACCAAGGATGAGTCATATGATGTGTTTAGTGTCTTTTGCGCTCAAGTACAAAATGAAAACGGGTCAAAAATTTATAAGTAAAGAGTGATCATGGAGGGGAACTTGAAAATGAACCTTTTAAAAAATTTTGTAAAAAATATGGAATCCTCCATGAATTCTCTTCTCCTAGAACTCCGCAACAAAATGGACTTGTAGAGAGGAAGAACATCCTTATAAGAAATGGTAGAACAATGATTCATCAAAATAATTTACCAAAGTACTTGTGGGTAGAAGCTTAAACACAACATGTTATGCTCAAAATAGGATCTACATCAGACCATTATAAACAAAACAACATATGAGCTATTCAAAGGAAGAAGACCCAACATTTCTTATTTTCATCAGTTTGGATGTACATGTTACATTCTAAATAATAAAGTATATCCGAAGAAATTTGATGCAAAAGCTTAAAAGAGTATCTTTTTAGGATACTTTGAACACTCTAAGGCATACATAATGTATAACTTTGAAAATAGAATGGTTGAAGGGTCAATACATATCAAATTTGACGACAAAGGGCCTGATAGTAAAATGTCAAAGCTAGTTTAAATATTTTTAGAGTTTCATATATTATAAGTCTTTCTAGAATTTGGTGAATCAAAAGCTATAACACCTTCAGAAGCTGCCCGTTTGTAAGTTAGAACCTCATAAGCTAGGGGTTCAGAGCCAATCCCAACATATGAAACATATCTAGAGGAAGCAAGTTCTGAAGAAACTCCTTGTGTCTCTTAAGAAGAAACACAACCCAAAAAGACCTTCAAATACAAGTTTTATCATCTAGAAGAGTTAATCATTGGAAATAAAGTTAGTCCTCTAAGAACAAGATCTGCATTCAGAGAAGAGCAGTCAATGTTGGGACTTATTGTTGTATCCCAAAATTTGACCAACCATTTCTTGTTCTTGGCTTATATTTTATTTCATTTTTTCATATCTACATATCATATCATTTGTTCTTTAGGCATGGGATCAAGGTATTTCTGTGGCGTAGGGTTCTCTCTTAGTGCAAGAGTCTAAACAACAAGCATCAAGGGCTCCAACATTTATTTTGCCCAGCGATCGAGCGATCAATTTTATTTTATTCAACAGGATAAATTTCAGCTCAGGAGACAACATCCAGGCTACCTCAGGCATTCTCACAGTTATGATATTCAAGGGCAAGTTTCAAAGGCTTAACGGGGATCAGAACGGGTGAAAACGGGAGAATGTGCAAGTTTCCCTCCAAATGACGCTATTTTTGAAAATCTGCGAGTGGTTAACCGATTAACCAATTTGCACTAGCAAACGATTAACCGGTTAACCATAGTAAATTTTGCCCAGTAACGTGCATTTCCAATGCTGCCACTTTTGGGGTCTATTTTGATCACTTGTGAATTTGATTTTACACCAGAAGAAGGATCTAGAATCACTTTAAATTTGGATTAACTTTCAAAATTAATTCAATTTCTCTCCAATTTTCCATTCCTAATCCCATTCCAATTTTCATAACCTCACTCCAAACCACATTTTGATCCCAAACCTAGAGCATATTTAAATGAATTTGCTCCAAACCTCACACAAAAAAATAATCCTCACAATTACATTTCATTTTCAGATGTCACTCTCACTCTTGAAATTTTCTCTCCACTTTAGCACTCACAAAACCTCCATTAGAAATCTCACTTGATTTCTTTGATTCTTCATTGGAATAATAGAATTCTAGAGCTAAACCTCCATCATTTATCTCCATTATTTTCAATTCACCATTCAATTTTCGTTTGGATTTGGATCTGAATTTGGAAGTGCTTATTTGGATCTTTTTGCTTGATCTTGCTTGATCTTCATTTCTACAACAAGAAAGCTCTTGGATCTTGAAGAATCTATGGGTTTCTTGCTTGGATCTGCTTATTTTAAGTGAATCAACACTCACCAAAGCAAATCTCCGCTTTTTAGGTTGGCAATTCTAGATCTAAATCTGTTTTGAGCTTATTTGGATAATCACAATATAGATCTTCAAGTTTTGATTGATTTTGTTGATATTGATCTTTGATCTTTGTGATCTCAATGCTTGATTAAGTTTAATTGATGTTTCATCACTGATTTTTGGTGTTAAATTCGTGCATAATTGCTTACATGATCATTTGGATGATTGCACATTGAATTAATTGCTAAAAGTGCTTTTGAATTGTTGTCTTTTTTTGCTTCTGGTGCAGTGTTAACCGATTAACCAGTTGTAGTATAAAAATGGTTAATCGATTAACCAGTTCAATTTCTAAAATTTTCAAGTGGTTAACCGGTTAACCAATTTGCACTAGCAAAGGGTTAATCGGTTAAAACTGGACCAGAATGTAATTTTTGGTTGTTTTCAAGCATGTTTTGATTTATTCCCACCTTTAACCTTCATGGATTGATATGATGCATTTGTGTGGACTTTTTTTTACTTGTTTCATCATGCTTGATTGTCCGATCTCATTTCTTCGACACATAATGTTTGGTTTCCGTTTGAATGCATATCATGCAGTTGTTGTTGATTGATCATTTGCTTGTCTTGCTTGAGTCTCAAGATTTGTATGGTTGAAATGCGCTTGTGGTGGTGGCTGCCCCACACTTTTTCCTCCCTCTTTTCTTTGTGTGTGCTTCTTAGGATAGCACCATTCTTTTATGATGATTGATGGTTGATGGTTGTAGGAGCTTGCTTCTCCCATTTTATCTCATCTCTTGTTGACTTGTTTAAGTTATTCTCTTGTTGCCTTCTTGCATTTGTGTTTTCATTTCATGTTTGCATCTCTTATTGCATTGACTTGTTCAAGTCACTTTCATCTTTCATTTCTCATTTCATTTGTGATTGAATTGCTATGTGTTTACTTGTGCTCTTTTTCCATGATCCCTTAGGATTCCTAGTACTTATGTTTAAGATGGGAGTAGGAGAGACATTAGGCTTTCAATCCTTTGCATGATAATATTAGGATAGCATTCCCTCTTTTAATCCCAACTCTAGGAGCATTTTGCATGATAACATTAGGGGTGATCTAGTTTCCCCTTAGAGTTTGTGTCTTCTCTTCTCATCTCCTAACTTTCATAAGACACTTAATAAAGGATAATAAATGTTGTACGCTACGAGCCTTAAGTACTTGAGGAATGGTGGTTGGGCCCCCCTCTAATACTGCCTAGAGTGTTTAGCGTATGCCCTTTAGGCGATATGCGACACATTCGCTCTCAAGTCATAGTCTTTAGTGCAACATGAGTTACAAACTTAACTCAATTCAATTCTTGTTTAAAAAACACAAAACAAAACATCAAACCTTTTTATCCTTCGGGATTGTTCGAAAATCATTTTCAGAAAGAGTGTGTTAAGTCTTGGTTCTACCGCAAACATGCATCGTCCCTAACTGCTAGAACGAAGGTTTAACCCTACTAAGTTAAAACACTTAAGCAACCAGTGGTCGTGTTAGCCCGAACTACGCTTGCTCCGATTTCTCATACCAGATAAGGATAAGTAGGCATAAGATGACGATGTCTTGGCGAGCAACCTTCCCCACCTTTACCCGTAGTTTCCCGAACTACGTTGACTCTGACTTTCCCATTGCATGAGGGAATACGTAGGCATAGAGCAGCGATGCTCTATCGAGTCTCTTTTCTTTTCTTTTGTGAGCCAGCCTTTTGATAGTTTTCACCCATAGTTTAGATAACAAGCATGGATCCCGTTGAGTACAACGAACGTGAGGGGTGCTCATACCTTCCCCTTACGTAACTGACTCCCGAACCCAAGATTTGGTTGCGATTACCTTGTCTTTTCCCCTTTTGTCAGGTTTTCTTCGATCGTTTCCTTTCCCCCTCTTTGGGATAAATAACGAACGGTGGCGACTCTTCTGTCTTTGCCGGCCCTTTTTTTCGCAGTAACGACAGATGGGGACAATGCCCATCCCCTATGTGAGTCAATCCTAGCGCTTGTGTGTCTATGTTTATGGGTGTGTATATATTAATATATGTGTTGCATTTGTACAGTATCGCATTTGCATTTTATTTTCCGCACACTATTATCATTGTTATTGCTGTGCTGTTGGGCGGGACTGTTCCGTTGAGTGATAAGCCAAAACCCAGGCTTGAGGATATACATAGCATTAGAGTGGAAAGTAATGTTGGACCTGTATGTTTCAACATGCACTAGTCCTCACGAAATTTGCGTTCAGACGAGGTTTTCTTTGAAGACATCTTATCCTGTACATTGGTCGGGAGAGGGATGTTAGATCTGAAAACTGTCGACTCTGTAGACCAATCATTTGGGAGTTAGCTAAGTGAGGCCGCTTTGTTTGACCATGATGCCAAACCAGAAATGGTGAACGTATCATCGTTTCTCGAAAGTCTGCGACAATGACGACCGCATAGGATGCCGAACCTTGTCAGATACTAGGTCCATACCTTGTGAGTGGGAGGGTTATACAGGAAAATTAACCTTTAACCTACCCGAATTTCTTATCAGTGCGTACCTTTGATCTCTGATGTTATGAAGGTCCTATACTTTAGTCTTTTGATGTTCCGGTATTTTCTCGCCAAAGAGAAGCTCTATTTTAGCTCAGTCAGCAGCGCGATAGTATTCAGAGATTTGTGGAGGCTGTGATCCTGTGTTCCTTGCATTTTACATTGCATTTGCCTAAACATCTTTGCATCATTTTGCATATCATTCTCCAGCCAGCCAGAGCTCTCATCCTGCCTTTGTATTTGATTCAGAAGGTGATTCCCTGGTGCCCGTTCTGAACAATTGGTGACTGTTGGAAGACGACCAAGTGTTTCAAGAAGGATTGAGCAGTGTTAAGAAGTGAAGTCAAGTTGAGATCTGTTGGTAGCTATATCAGGGAATGACCTCCAAAATTTTTATACCCCTCCAGGTTTTACTATGACGAACAACCTTCTGTATGGTTCTCTGCCTGACGAAGACTCTTCGCAAGTGAACAACCTCACTCAAGATCATCCTGTGCAGCCCTCTGTTGAGGATCAAGACTTACATGAACAATTTGTTGTCCGAAGTGAACGTCCCTCTTCTCCTGATACTACAGATTGTCATGATGTCGCTTTCTCTGTGCTGAATTCCAAAAGGGAAGTCCCGATGATGAAAACTAAGGACCCGAGAGCTCTTGAGTATGCTAAAAGGTTTCATGTGTTGGATGAAAAACTCAAAGCCTTGGAAGTCAAAGATACTTTTGGTCTCGATGCTTCGGACATGTGTTTGGTACCCGGTCTAGTGTTACCTCCAAATTTCAAGGCGTCGAGGTTTGAGAAATACAAGGGAGATAGTTTCCCGAGGCAACATCTGGTGATGTTTTGCAAAAGGATGACTTCATTTATGCATAACGACAAGCTTATGATTCACTGTTTCCAAGACAGTCTGAGTGGGGCATCTTTGAGTTGGTATATGCAGTTAGAGAGTGGTCAGATCCGATCATGGATGGACTTAGTCAAAACTTTTCTAAAGCAGTATGAATATAATCTTGACATGGCTCTCAGTCACATGTAGTTGCAAAACTTGTCTCAAGAGAACAATGAACCCTTCAGAAGGTATGCTCGGAGATGGAGAGAATTTGCTTTCAAAGTGCAACCACCGCTTCTAGAACAAGAGTTAGCTGACATGTTCATGAACTCCTTGCAGAGCCCTTACTTTGAAAGGATGATTGGGATTACACCAAACTTCTGTGACCTGGTAATAGCAGGAGAGCGCATTGAGAATGGCATAAAGATTGGAAGAATTCAGGATGTCTCGAGCGGTCAGGCCAGTGAAACTGAATCCCTCGGTAACTCTTAAGAGGAAGAAGAAAATGTGATCAACACAGTTGTGGCAGATGTTGGTTATTCTCAGGGTGAACTGGTGAAATATTTTGATTCTTCATCTTCTCAGCAGTAACCTCCTCCAATGTCACATTATTCTTATGGACAGGCAACCATGCCTAGGGAACCTCATCAGAAGCCTTGGGTTGCTCCTCATGCAAATCAACGAGCCCATGGTCGAATTTATCCGAATCAGCACCAGAATTAGAATAGGCCAGCAATAACTTGGAAAGAAGGATTGCTCCTCTTCATCCGGTCCCTATGTCGTACAACCATCTTCTGCCACATCTGATTCAAAACTCATTGGTGGAGCCTAAGACTCTTAAGCCCGTGCCTGAACCTTACTCTTCTAGGTACAACCCTCATGTGCAGTGTGAATATCATGGAGGATCCATGGGGCACTCAACCGAGGATTGCGAAGCCTTCCAAGACAAGGTGCAGCAGTTGATTGACAAAGGGTACATTTCCTTTCCAGAAGGAAGTTTGGTTGTTCATGTCAACCTCTCAGCTGTCTAAGCTCAAAGATTCCAAGGGTCATTTCCAGAAGCCAGTGGTCCAGACAGGCAGGCATCCTTAACATTGACAGTCCTCGGACACCTTTTATCATTTGCATTTGTAGTTTCTGAATTGATCATGTCGCATTCGCTCACACTTATCACAAAGCACTGACACATACACCTTTTATCCACTCCACTTCGTCCCTGTTGTTTTAGCAAAGATTGGAGGGAGGATGACGAAAACTGAATACCCATAATTGTTGATCGTATGTGTAATACCCCAAATTTTACCCTTTCTTTTTTATTTTTATTTTAAATTCTTATTAACTTAATAAATTAACCTTTTTTTTTAATCTTGTTTTTTTAACTAATAATAATTTAATTAACCTTTTTTATAACTTTACTAATGTTTTTTTATTAACTTTTTTTTTTCTATTTAGTTTATTTATTTAAGTCATTTTAAGCTCTTCTTACTAACTTTTAGGATTTAGATTAAAATTTAATTTTTTTTCTTTTCTTTAAGAGTAAATTTTTTTTATAACCTTTTTTAAATTAATTTCTAACACATTTTTTAATCAAATTCTAATACCTCTTTTAAAATAAAAATCTAACTTCTTTTTAAAATTAAATCTTTTTCCTAACTTTTTTTTAAATCTTTTTTCTAACTCCTCTTTAAAGTTAAATATTTTTTCTAACTTTTTTTAAATCTTTTTTCTAACTCCTCTTTAAAGTTAAATCTTTTTCTAACTTTTTAAAATTAAAACTTTTTTTCTAACTTTTTTAAAAGCTAAATCTTTTTCTAACTTTTTAAAATTAAAACTTTTTTTCTAACTTTTTTAAAAGCTAAATCTTTTTTTTTCTAACTTTTTTAAAGTTAAATCTTTTTTTCTATTTTTTTTTTTTAAAAAAAATCAAATCTTTTTTCTAACTATTTTAAAAGTTAAATCCTTTTTTTTTTCTACCTTTTAAAGTTAAATCTTTTTTCTAACTTTTTTAAAGTTAAATCTTTTTTTCTAACTCTTTTTAAAATTAAATCTTTTTTTTTTCTCTAATTTCTTTTTAAAATTAAATCTTTTTTTTCTAACTATTTTAAAAATTAAATCTAACCTTTTTTTTATAAATTAAATCTATCCTTTTTTTTTTAAAATTAAATCTAAATCTTTTTTTGACACCTTTATTTTTCAAATTAAGATCTAAATTCCTTTTAAAATTAAATTCTAACAGTTTTCAAAATAATTCTAACATTTTTTAAAATCAACATTCAAATGTTTTTTATTTTAAAATTCTAACTCATTTTTTTTAAAACTTAAAATTCTAATTTTTATTTAACTTGAAACTCTAACTTTCTTTGCTAACATTTTTAAATTTAAATCCCAATATTTTTTTTTATCAAATCCAATCACAATAAATCACAGATGGAGCAAAATCAAATCAATCAGATCATATCATCATCATAAGAAAATCAGATCTAAATATCAACATCACCATCATTGAATCAAATCTGAAATCATCATAAAAATTCATTCAAATCAAATCAGAGATTGAAAAAGATTGAGATATTCAAATCAAATCTGAGATTGAAAAAGATTTAAAAATCAAGTATAAAAGGACCCTCAGAAGCAACAAAACGGGGATCGACAAGCATCAAAAACTCTTACAGTCTTCATCAAAAGTAACTAACTCTTTTTTTTTTAATTTCTAATCTTTTTATATCTTTTTTCAAAATTTCTACCATTTTTTCTTAATTAAAATTCTAACATGCTAACTCTTTTTTTATTAAAATTCTAACCTTTTTCTCTTTTATTTTCAAACTTTTATTTTTATTTTCTAACCTTTTTTTTTAAAAACCAAATTTCGAAGTTCTAATTTTTTTTGCTAACTTTTAATTCTAACTTTTAATCTATTTTCTTTTTCTTAATCACATTAAAAACTCTAACTTTTCCAAATCTCACAAAAAAAAATCTAATTCCATTCTAACTCTTTTCTTATTACCTAAATTCTCATCGTCTCAAAACGTTCATCACTTAACTTCTAATTATTGTCAATTCCAATTTTCATCCTTCATTCCTAACAGTATTCTTGATTATCCATGAACCTGTTCACTAATATTTATTTATTTATTTTTGTATTTATTTTTATATTTGTACATAATCTAACATCATCGTTGCTATTTCATATTCCATTATCACTTGTATATTATCGCCATCTTCTTTGCATATTAATTTTCATTGCTTATTAATTTTTCGCTAACATCCTCATTTTTAAGATCCAAATTTCTAACTTTTTTTTTCTTGTTTCGTTAAAATTATAATTTTCTACTTAAATTCCTAACATTCCCGTCTAATTTTTTGTCTAACCCCGTATAATAACAGTCTCTGTTTGTTTTAGTTTTTTTGCAGCTGACTAAGTTCAATTGATTTTATTTTCAGTTTAAATATTCAATTATCATATTTGTAACTGCTTATGGGATGTAATTTTGCGAGACAATTGTCGCATTTATCTTTCCGCACTTTATTTTCTGTCGTTGTATGTATATTTAATTTCATCGCATCTTTATAATTAATTTCACTCCTCCGAAGGAATTAGGTCTAGCCGTTTGACCGCCGTGTCAATAGTCCTCAACCTCAAAACCTCAAAACTACACCCTTACAAACCCTAATTTTCCATAAATGTCTCGCCGCAGACAAAGTTACCATTTTACCCCTAGTACTAGGTCAAAGAGCCGCCGTGCTCATTTTAGGGTTTCCCGCCGTGGAATCCCTAATTTAACCCTAATTACAACATAACATTTCAACGTAGAAATTTGGAGTTTCTACACTCCGCGTAAGCGTGTCCTTAAGACATGTTTATTCCCCTTGAGACCTTGACCACAGTCAAGAAGTCTCTAACCTCCCTTTTGAGGGGAACTACAGTTACTCTGATTCCATTCCCGTAAGGATATGTAGGCACAAGATGCGATGTCTTGCCGAGTAAACTTAGAATTAACCCCTTAGGTCTCTTTTCTCACTTTTAATCCTTTGTACATATACCTTAAGCAAATAAATAAAGCAAATAGTAAACATTTGAACAAAAGGTTCCTGTAGAGTACTATAGAAGTTTAGGGTGCTAGTACCTTCCCTAAATTTAACCAACCCCCGAACCCTAGATCTTTCCCCGCATTGTGTTTACGATGCAAAATAGGTTTTCCCTTTTTGACCTTTTCCTTCGGATAAATCAAAGAGCGGTTGTGAATTGAATTGCGATTCAAACTCATTAATAGTTTGTGATCCTATTTCCACCGCAACAGAAAATGGCGACTTCACTGGGGAGTCTGACTTAAACTTTTGAGGGTTATCCCTAACTTGTTCATCTTTATTACTATTTGTGTTATTATTCATTTGCATGTATATATTTGTGCTCCGATTTGGGGACTGGTCCTTGTGCTGTGAGATAAGTCCTACGCCCGGACTAGCGACATTATTATAGGATGGGGATATATTCGATGAGGCTTATAGGGAGTGAATCCCGACCAAGCTGATTCGAGAATCACCGCTCAGTTGAGACCTTTTCGAAAATGGTTCGGTTGAACGAGTAATTGTAAAAACTTTTTCCATGGTCGATTGGAGTCTGTGATATTGGGGACCGTAGTACCTTAACACCACCTTGGCCTTATTTAGGACGTAGTGCGGGAGCTATGTGGGAGTAATCCTACAACGGCTGCTACGCGATACTACACTCAAAAGAGGTTCTCTTGAGAATATTATTCACCCCCGAGTCAGTCGGAAGGTTGATAATATCCGAAAGATGGGCTGATGACTTTGGGCACTTTGTAGAACCTTGTTCGGCAGGTACAACTAACCTATAGTACACTCCTTTTGGGATGGGTAGACCTTGACTCCGCTCACGTTCCTTTAACCTAGGACTTTGTGTGTTTTCATGCATTGCATCCATAAAGCATCTCATTGCATTGTATTTCATGGAGTTCAAATATCATTTATGGATATCGCGGGATACCATAAATAAAAAAAAATAAAATGAAAAAACAAGAAAAATATTTCTTTAGTACCCCGCAATATTCGTAAATGTTTGAATTCCATGAAATCTTCATTTGCATTCACATTTTAGCATCTTACTTTTGCATTGCATGTGTCTCCCGATTTCCCATACTCGGTTCTCTCACCTTCCAGTTTTGTCACCCTGAGTTCTCTGCATCAAATACGACCCTTCAAAAGGATGGAAGATCAAAACCAAGAGATCAACCGTGTCAGCCATGAACTCGAAGATCTTCGAGGAAGTGTAGGGCAGATGTTGGAAATGTTACGAGCTCTTAGTGTGAAGGTGGATGCTCAGTCTACTGTTGTTTCTGAGACTACTAATACCGTTATGGGATCTCAACCGGCTGCTACTGTCGAGAATGTACCTCCTCATGGTCTTCAATCCGGTTTGGTGCCTCCTAGTGCTCAACCAGTTCGACGAGCTATCCCTCCAAAGTGCAAAACTCCTAACTTCGACTATGGTAAAGGACCTGCACGTTCGAGGAACCGCAAAATGGCTACTCCTCAACCTTGGCAACATCAGCAGAATTATGTTCAAGGTTATCCGTTTCCATATGCCCGACAATCCTATGTAGCTACTGTTGCACCTCCTTTCGACCAACAGTTTCCTACATACCAGCCTGTGCAGTCAGCTCCGGTATATCAAGCACCGATTCATCAACAACCTTTCGGTTATCCGCCTATGCAAGTTCCTGTCGACAGTCAACGAGTGCCCAACGCTCCTGTTCACCAACAATCACAGAATCAGGTTCCTTATCCCCGTAAGAGGCAGTATAAGCCTTGTCCTCCAATTCCGATAACATTCACTGAGTTATACCCCCATTTGGTGCAACAAGGTCTGATTACCACCCGTGCTTTGGGTCCTCCGCCTAATCCGTTACCTACAGGTTACAACGCCGCCACTCATTGTTTATTTCATGAGGGTGCGCCCGACCATGATCTAGAGAGTCGCTATGCCCTTAAGAAGGTTGTCATAAATTTGCTAGAAACAAAGAAGTTGTCTTTTAGCGATGCTCAGATGAAAATCGAGACTCCTCTCGGGGTCCCTCACTTGTCGAGTTCGAATTCTGCAAAGCATGCTACTCCTGTGGCAAATCAGCCGGATCCAGTAATTATTCAAAGGCCTAGCTCGTTTCATTTCAGTAACCCTCAAGATGATATGACCGGGATCAACCAAGAATCTGGGAAAGTTATTTTGAAGCAACGACTGAAAACTGTTGAAGATGTGACCAGCGTAACTGGGGCAAGCCAGGACGACTCGCAGTGACCATAAACCAGACGTCCTTTTCCATTGAGGCTCCGCCAAAGGAAACTGTTGCTCTTGAATTTCATAAACCATTTAGAAGGATTTTTCCGACCGTTCATTTGTTTATTTAGATGTATTTCTCTTTGATTAAGCATATTTAGCATGCACGAACTTGTTTATCTTTGATTAATTAATGCAACGCATATGTTTGTCTTGAATAAATCCATTCGTTTCACTCATTCAAAACATATTTTTCATAAATTATAATGCCAACTTTACCCGATCTCTTGTTTTGATAGAGAATTGGGAGGAGGATGACGAACCTAAAACGTCAGATTTCTTGTCGTATGCTTTCGATTGAAACCCGCTGATGATGTAAGGCATTGTTTCAAATCCCAAACACTGGAGATATAAGGGTGTTAATCCCTAGTCAACCCTTTGAGCCTTGAAGTAAGAGTTTTTCTTTCTTTTAAGAACCTTCATCCTAACCTGGGGCAGGGTAGGTTTCAGTTAAACCGATCGAGCGCTTAGATCCTCAAAAAGGAAGAGCAAACCTTCGAGAATTTATCCTTAGCATCTTAAGAAGTCCAATACAATGACTATCCCTCGGTTACCTAAGGGGTGGGGCAGTCGCGAGCCTTTCGAAAGATTTACACGACTTGTGCATAAAAGAATATTCAAAAAAATAATAAAAGCCCGCTAAGTCAAAACCTATGAAGGAGACTTAGGCAAAACTGGGGCATCCCGCTGGACTCCAAAGGCAAATCAAAAGATGTTGTCCAGGCAAAAGTTAGGGAATAAGAACAACAAACCAGTAGTTTTTAGAATCCCTATAAAGAACAAAGTCATGCGACCAATTGCCATCAGGAATAGGTGAGTGACTGCCATGTCCGATGCCTTGATCAGTTCTCGACCATAGCAAATCCGCTTGAGATATGAGCGTTCGTATTCGATTAACTGAATTAGGATTGGAGAACATCACGAAGAATGGGTGGGTACAAATATAACTTTGAGCCTTTATCTTTTGTTTCTCAAACCGTGAACCGAGCCACGATACAACCTTTAAAAGACCTAATTGAAGTAGGACTTCGGTTGAAAGCATACTTGACAAGATCACGTTTCCTGACTCCTACGAGCTATGCTCAGAAAAAATTCATGTTGGCATTATAACTAAAACTTATATCCCGATTAGTGATTTCGGTCACAAGTTATTGCAATATCTTTTTCAAAACAAAAATTCAAGACAAATATATGTGTGCATTGACAAGCTCAGGATAGGCATTTCAGGCATGACGACTTTGCTTGATATCTTAGAGATTTATATATGGACACAACCCATGGAACTTGAAGATCCTGCTAAACAGGGGCAGGCAGTTTCCCAGTTCGCTTACCAACGCGAGTCTGACGTTCTTAAGAGCTATTTCTTGAAGATTTCGTCGTGACACGATTACTTTGTGCCAGTTACGTCGAGACCTGACACATCTCTCAAAGAGTTTGAAAACAGTGGGGCAACCAGACTCCGTGTTCTCTATAAAATCCTCTTGAGATGACCATACCTCACAATGCAAGTATCCTGGGGCACCGTGTTTCCTAAAAAGGGGGGAACCAAATGGCGACTACTACAAGAACCTTCAAGATCAAAGCTATGTGGTTTCACAACTTTTCTTCGTGCACCCGAGGGATTTTACTCACAGCGGCCTTCATTCCCCAGTAAACCTCAGTGTTGCAACAGGCTCCTAAACTATTGCCTCATCACAGTCCCCAGAGAGACTATAAGCTGACAACTTTTTCTTGGGTAACTCGAAAGTGTCCCTCAGGTTGTTCTCCTCATGTGAAGACAGGATACTGTGCACCCAAGCAGATTACCTTCTCCCCAGAGAATTCAGAATTTTAAAACCAGATTTGGTTCTACCATTGATCCTTCTCACCCATGATTGACGTATTGGTTGCAGAGAATGCAGGGTATCTCCGTCGAGATGTTTATTTCATCTCTTGTCCCGTCTCTAGTCTGTTTCGTCAGCATACGCAGGGGCATAAGCATCACATGCCTACTTCATACACTCATATTCATTACATACTCATTACATACTCGTTACATACTCATGGCATACTCATTTCATAACATCTTGCATACATAAACATTAACATACATAGACATTAACATACATTCACATTAACATATGCATTAACATATGCATTAGCATTCACAGGTTCATTGTGTTTCACCATCATTTGGTTGTTACCGCCGAGTAACTGGGTTCGTCCATTCTCTCCAAATAGATTGTCAGCCCTAAGCATAAAATACATATGTGTTTCCAGTTTCCCCACAGAGCTCGATCCTCGTGGATGACGGTTACTTCAGCTATCTTTCCTCGCCAGGATAAGATATCTACCCTTCGAGTTCATTCCCTCGATGGAGTCTTGATTACCAGTCTTCTTTCTAGCTCAATCCTAGATTGAATCTCAGTCTTGTCGGTCGTTAATCCCAACCGGACGTGCATTTATTTTGCACCATCTAAAGATTTTCACCATACCATGGCAGATACGCGACTGTTTTCGCCCGAGAAGTTTATCACTGTACCCGGACGTGCATTTATTTTGCACTATCTTCAACTACAATCATTTACAGATACACGCCAACTCACGCCTGGAAAATCTATCAGTACAACACTTTACAATCCTACATGTTACAACATCGGTATACAACATTTCTCACCTAAGAAACCGATCCTATCTTCGTTATGACTCGCAGCAAATGGCCATCTCCATGGAGCAGTTGGGCTTCCATTTTCCCTGTTGTCTTGAAGTATAGGGAGGTTTGAACCAAATCGTATTCAGGAGAGCACGATCTTGAAGTACGGGGAGGTTTGAGCGGAATCATATTCAGGAGAGCACGATTCTGAAGTATGAGGAAGTTCAGTTAGCCCTTTTCATATTCAGGAGAGCACGATTCTGAAGTATGAAGAATTTCATTTACAAGAAAGAGCCGAATCATATTCAGGAGAGCACGATTCTGAAGTATGAGGAAGTTCAGTTAGCCTTTTTCATATTCAGGAGAGCACGATTCTGAAGTATGAAGAATTTCATTTACAAGAAAGAGCCGAATCATATTCAGGAGAGCACGATTCTGAAGTATGAGGAAGTTCAGTTAGCCTTTTCATATTCAGGAGAGCACGATTCTGAAGTATGAAGAATTTCATTTACAAGAAAGAGCCGAATCATATTCAGGAGAGCACGATTCTGAAGTATGAGGAAGTTCAGTCAGCCCTTTTCATATTCAGGAGTGCACGATTCTGAATTTCATTTATCCGAAAGAGCCGAATCATATTTAGGAGAGCACGATTCTGAAGTATGAGGAAGTTCAGTTAGCCCTTTTCATATTCAGGAGAGCACGATTCTGAGTTATGAGGAAGTTCGATTACCCAGTTTCATATTCAGGAAAGCACGATTCTGAAGTATGGAAAAATTCATTTACAACCAAATCATATTCAGGAGAGCACGATTCTGAAATATGAGTATCTTCAGTCATCCAGTTTCATATTCAGGAGAGCACGATTCTGAAATATGAGTATCTTCAGTCATTCAGTTTCATATTCAGGAGAGCACGATTCTGAAATATGAAGAAATTCAGTCATCCAGTATCATATTCAGGAGAGCACGATTCTGAAGTATGAGGAAGTTCAGTTTACCCTTTTCATGTTCAGGAGAACATAATCTTGAAGCATGAAGAAGTTTATTTATCCTTCAGTAAGAGAAGAATCAGAATCGTATTCCAGGCGCCGACCTTAAATGCGAGAAGATTTATTTATCAGATAAGCAGCAGCCTCTTTATTTGAGTGCTTATCCATTCTTTGCACATAAGTCCCTTCCAACAATAAGTGACAGTTCTCCCTCGAGAAGCTTATCAGGGCAATTCCCATCAAAGTCCATTTATTTTGGCATACAGTCGGTCTTTACCCTGTATATTTGCTACGGAGTTCCGAAAAGTCCGTTTGATCCTGTCACGAGGGGTAGTTTACAGAAGCTTGGATGTTATTCCTTGCTCAATGCTCCAGCATTCTGTAATCGATCTTACAATCGTACGTGATCCAGTTTTATTTTTAGATTCCCCAGTGGAGGCCATCTCATAGGTACCATCTCCATTCGAGGATCTCGTTCCTTTTCTAAAAGTGACAATTGGTCATTCGCACCAGTTGACTATCATTTTTAGAATTCCCCAGTGATGTACTGTGTCTCAGCGCGTCATTTTCCCCAGTGTGTTTCTTCTCGTGGCGTCTGTCTCGGTGTCGTCATGTTTCGTCAGCATTTTCGCATTCATTATTCCAGCATACGCATCATATCATAGTCATGGCATCATCTGCATTAAGTCGTTCCAGTTTTGTCCATAGCATTGCATATCGTCGCATATAAGGGCAAAATTTTCGGTTATCTATATTTAAATCTCTCCACCACGATTCCACGAGTCTCTGTCACTCAAATCGTCCGGTGTAGCCATTTAAATAGGGGCAACTGTAATACCCCAAATTTTACCCTTTCTTTTTTATTTTTATTTTAAATTCTTATTAACTTAATAAATTAACCTTTTTTTTTAATCTTGTTTTTTTAACTAATAATAATTTAATTAACCTTTTTTATAACTTTACTAATGTTTTTTTATTAACTTTTTTTTTTCTATTTAGTTTATTTATTTAAGTCATTTTAAGCTCTTCTTACTAACTTTTAGGATTTAGATTAAAATTTAATTTTTTTTCTTTTCTTTAAGAGTAAATTTTTTTTATAACCTTTTTTAAATTAATTTCTAACACATTTTTTAATCAAATTCTAATACCTCTTTTAAAATAAAAATCTAACTTCTTTTTAAAATTAAATCTTTTTCCTAACTTTTTTTTAAATCTTTTTTCTAACTCCTCTTTAAAGTTAAATATTTTTTCTAACTTTTTTTAAATCTTTTTTCTAACTCCTCTTTAAAGTTAAATCTTTTTCTAACTTTTTAAAATTAAAACTTTTTTTCTAACTTTTTTAAAAGCTAAATCTTTTTCTAACTTTTTAAAATTAAAACTTTTTTTCTAACTTTTTTAAAAGCTAAATCTTTTTTTTTCTAACTTTTTTAAAGTTAAATCTTTTTTTCTATTTTTTTTTTTAAAAAAAATCAAATCTTTTTTCTAACTATTTTAAAAGTTAAATCCTTTTTTTTTTCTACCTTTTAAAGTTAAATCTTTTTTCTAACTTTTTTAAAGTTAAATCTTTTTTTCTAACTCTTTTTAAAATTAAATCTTTTTTTTTTCTCTAATTTCTTTTTAAAATTAAATCTTTTTTTTCTAACTATTTTAAAAATTAAATCTAACCTTTTTTTTATAAATTAAATCTATCCTTTTTTTTTTAAAATTAAATCTAAATCTTTTTTTGACACCTTTATTTTTCAAATTAAGATCTAAATTCCTTTTAAAATTAAATTCTAACAGTTTTCAAAATAATTCTAACATTTTTTAAAATCAACATTCAAATGTTTTTTATTTTAAAATTCTAACTCATTTTTTTTAAAACTTAAAATTCTAATTTTTATTTAACTTGAAACTCTAACTTTCTTTGCTAACATTTTTAAATTTAAATCCCAATATTTTTTTTTATCAAATCCAATCACAATAAATCACAGATGGAGCAAAATCAAATCAATCAGATCATATCATCATCATAAGAAAATCAGATCTAAATATCAACATCACCATCATTGAATCAAATCTGAAATCATCATAAAAATTCATTCAAATCAAATCAGAGATTGAAAAAGATTGAGATATTCAAATCAAATCTGAGATTGAAAAAGATTTAAAAATCAAGTATAAAAGGACCCTCAGAAGCAACAAAACGGGGATCGACAAGCATCAAAAACTCTTACAGTCTTCATCAAAAGTAACTAACTCTTTTTTTTTTTAATTTCTAATCTTTTTATATCTTTTTTCAAAATTTCTACCATTTTTTCTTAATTAAAATTCTAACATGCTAACTCTTTTTTTATTAAAATTCTAACCTTTTTCTCTTTTATTTTCAAACTTTTATTTTTATTTTCTAACCTTTTTTTTTAAAAACCAAATTTCGAAGTTCTAATTTTTTTTGCTAACTTTTAATTCTAACTTTTAATCTATTTTCTTTTTCTTAATCACATTAAAAACTCTAACTTTTCCAAATCTCACAAAAAAAAATCTAATTCCATTCTAACTCTTTTCTTATTACCTAAATTCTCATCGTCTCAAAACGTTCATCACTTAACTTCTAATTATTGTCAATTCCAATTTTCATCCTTCATTCCTAACAGTATTCTTGATTATCCATGAACCTGTTCACTAATATTTATTTATTTATTTTTGTATTTATTTTTATATTTGTACATAATCTAACATCATCGTTGCTATTTCATATTCCATTATCACTTGTATATTATCGCCATCTTCTTTGCATATTAATTTTCATTGCTTATTAATTTTTCGCTAACATCCTCATTTTTAAGATCCAAATTTCTAACTTTTTTTTTCTTGTTTCGTTAAAATTATAATTTTCTACTTAAATTCCTAACATTCCCGTCTAATTTTTTGTCTAACCCCGTATAATAACAGTCTCTGTTTGTTTTAGTTTTTTTGCAGCTGACTAAGTTCAATTGATTTTATTTTCAGTTTAAATATTCAATTATCATATTTGTAACTGCTTATGGGATGTAATTTTGCGAGACAATTGTCGCATTTATCTTTCCGCACTTTATTTTCTGTCGTTGTATGTATATTTAATTTCATCGCATCTTTATAATTAATTTCACTCCTCCGAAGGAATTAGGTCTAGCCGTTTGACCGCCGTGTCAATAGTCCTCAACCTCAAAACCTCAAAACTACACCCTTACAAACCCTAATTTTCCATAAATGTCTCGCCGCAGACAAAGTTACCATTTTACCCCTAGTACTAGGTCAAAGAGCCGCCGTGCTCATTTTAGGGTTTCCCGCCGTGGAATCCCTAATTTAACCCTAATTACAACATAACATTTCAACGTAGAAATTTGGAGTTTCTACACTCCGCGTAAGCGTGTCCTTAAGACATGTTTATTCCCCTTGAGACCTTGACCACAGTCAAGAAGTCTCTAACCTCCCTTTTGAGGGGAACTACAGTTACTCTGATTCCATTCCCGTAAGGATATGTAGGCACAAGATGCGATGTCTTGCCGAGTAAACTTAGAATTAACCCCTTAGGTCTCTTTTCTCACTTTTAATCCTTTGTACATATACCTTAAGCAAATAAATAAAGCAAATAGTAAACATTTGAACAAAAGGTTCCTGTAGAGTACTATAGAAGTTTAGGGTGCTAGTACCTTCCCTAAATTTAACCAACCCCCGAACCCTAGATCTTTCCCCGCATTGTGTTTACGATGCAAAATAGGTTTTCCCTTTTTGACCTTTTCCTTCGGATAAATCAAAGAGCGGTTGTGAATTGAATTGCGATTCAAACTCATTAATAGTTTGTGATCCTATTTCCACCGCAACAGTATGCTTTCGGATAAAATCCTCCTGATGACGTACAAGCATTGTTTCAAATCCCCTAAAAACCGGAGAGATAAGGATTTAGTCCCTAGTTAACCACTTCGAGCCTAGAAATAGAAGTTTCTTTCAGACTTTCAAATCCTCACACCTTAACCTGGGGCAGGGTAGTTGTCAGTTAGCTTGACCGAACGTTCAAATTTTATAGAGGAGTGTCCCCATTAGAGAACCAATCACATCTTATCCCTCTAAAGAGGTCATCCCTCATCAACCACAATGGTTAAGCCTCATCAATCAGGAGTAAGACAGTCACAACCCTTTCGGAGAAATCAAGACAACCAGTGTCACACGACTTGTTTAAAAAAAAAGGGAAAAAAGAAAAATGTCCACTAAGTTAAAAAAAGAAAAGCTGGAAAGCAAATACTTAGGCAAAATTAGGGCATCCCACTGGACTTCAAAATAAAGAAGAAAATCAGTCTAGGAAAAAATTAGGGAACAAAAGAATAGAAAGAAAGGATCTCAGAAGAAAAATCCTCAAACAAGAACAAAGTCGTGTGACCGCAAACACCAAAGACGAAAAGGGGTAACTGCCACTTCGGAAACCTTGTGGGTTCCTTAACCATCACTCCTACCATTCAATAAACTTTTTAAAGGAGAGCGCTTGTGCATAGTTAAATGAACGTAGGATTGGAGATCATCACGGAGAAGGGGTGGGTACAAATCATACTTTGAGCCTAATATCCTTTGTTTTGATAACCGTGAACCAGACCATGATTCAACCCTTGAAAGACCTAATTGAGGCAGGGTTTATTCTGAAAACATACTATCGCAAGGTTATGTAAATTGACTCCTTACATATTTGCTATTCATCAGCATCGATGTCATTATCCTTGCTATATATTTCACACCAATCAAGTTAATACAATGTTTGGACTAAATGTTCCATTCGTCTCACTATCACGACAATTAATAAATGACATTTCTTTTAAAATTTGCATGAACACCGCATTAAAATCATCATTCATGAGCAAACAATTTTAATTGCAGGTCAATAGTTGGCATCAAGGAAATTCCAACAGGGAGTAGTCAAACAGGACTAGATCATTCAGCAGTTTGGATCTGGGGCATTAGCATATGAAGAGTTTGGAATCAGTCAATCTGAGACAAATCCCCAAGCATCGATTGATTATGGGGTAAATCATTCAAGAAGCGGTTGATCAGAAGTGAATCATCTCGAGACTCTACCAATCAGGGGGAGCTCGCCTGGAGATTCTGTTGATTTGAGGAAAGATCCTCCAGTATTCAGTCAGGTCAAGTTAAGTTGTTTCAACGCTCAGTCAGGCGCAAGCCACTTGAAGCCAATTACTCTGGGAGTCAACTAATCAAGGATGAATCCTTTCATGGTAAAAATTCTGGGGCAAGCCATCTCTAGGTCATCTCATGGCAAGCTATTTTCTTTTCAAGGTGAACTTTCCCAAGGATCAGACAGGGGCAAGTTGAACTACAATGGGGCAAGTTACTCGAGTGAGTTCATTTTTGTCAGCAGGAGTTTGAGTGTCAAGGAATTGTGTCATCCTCAGCAAATAACCTGAACCATCTGAAAAAGCCTCTCTGCCATTGGATCTTCATCCCACAGCCTGAACCTGTTACCTGTCAGAATCTTATAACTGAAATCACTTCCAAAGCCCATTTCTCGTCTGGCAAACCTTTAAACTAGTTCTCATTTGGTCAACCCTTCACTAAACACTAGTTCCTGTTTGGTACATGTCATCTTTTAAACCAAATCCCGTCTGGTCACCCTTTCTGTAGCCTACCGTTTAACCAGTTCTCGTCTGGCAAACACAATTTCAAAGTCCAGTTCTGTCTGATACCCAAATTAGAAATCAGTTCCCCTCTGATACCAAAACCAGAAGTCAGTTCTCGTCTGACGACTCAACCTTTTTGCCACCAGTTCTCGTATGGTAGTCTACCATCTAATACTAGTTCTCGTCTAGTAATTCCCCTTTAAAATCCATTTTTGTTGGTAACCATAAAAACATCCAATCACCATAAACCTAGTCATATCCCTAAACCAGAAGCACAATCATTCCTAATGGCTCACATGTTATCACATTCCCCAACACGAGGCTCGATTGATCTCACTTATCCACAGTAGAGATTCTGTATCCCCCAGGGTGATGATGTCAGATCAGAAGTATTCCACCAGAGATAATGCACACTTATCCCTAGCAGGTATTTGGGATTATTCCCTCAGCAGTGAGATGAGTTTTGTGTTGTTTCCCCACAGAGTCTATGATACTAACTCAATTCCCCAAGCAGAGGTTGACGTTGATGAATCTTATTCTTTATCCCTAGTAGATCGGACTTGATCTCCAGCAAAGTAGAATCCTCGGCAGAGTGGAGTAATTCCCAGCAGAGCTGTATCCCCGGTAGAGTCATATTCTTGAAAGCCATCCAGGCGTTTCCCCAGTCGAGTGTTGTGTTCCCCCAGAAGAGTTGTATTCTGGAAGACCGTTCAGGGTGTTCCCCCAGCGTAGTTGATTCAATCCCCAGTAGAGTGGATCTTGTTCTCAGCAGAGCAGTTATACTCAGGAGAATTCTTTTCCAGGAAGCCATCCAGGGCTTGTTTTCCCCAGCAAAAGTCCAATTGTACTTGGCACCCAGTTATCTCCATCGGAGTTGGTTCCGTTCTCTTTAGCATTTATTTTGCTAGAGTGGTTCCTTTGCATTTGCATCATGTATAGCATCCTCCCAAACACGTAGCATTTCCATTTCGTATGGAGCATTACACCATATTTAAACATGTGCATTTGAAACATAAGCCAGGCTGTTACCTCTTGTTTCCAATTGTATCTCCAGAAAACACCAGTTTATTTCTTTAGCCCGTGTGGTATCCAGACCCTGGCTAACACCGATTTATTTATTTAGCCCGTGTGGTATCCAGACCCCGGCTAACACCGGTTAATTTTTTTAGCCCGTGTGGTATCCAGACCCTGGCTAACACCAGTTTATTTCTTTATCCCGTATGGTATCCAGACCCCGACTAACACCGATTTATTTCTTTGGCCCGTGCGGTATCCAGACCCTGGCTAACACCGGTTTATTTCCCTTAGCCCGTGTGGTATCCAAACCCCGGCTAACACCGATTTATTTCCCTTAGCCCGTGTGGTATCCAGATCCCAACTAACACTGGTTTATTTCTTTAGCCCGTGTGGTATCCAGACCCCGGCTAATACCAGTTTATTTCTTTAGCCCGTGTGGTATCCAGACCCCGGCTAACACCAGTTTATTTCTTTAGCCCGTGTGGTATCCATATCATGGCTAACACCTATTTATTTCTTTAGCCCGTGTAGTATCCAGACCCCGGCTAACATCGGTTTATTTCTTTAGCCCGTGTGGTATCCATACCCCGGCTAACACCGGTTTATTTCTTTAGCCTGTGCGGTACCCAGACCCTAGCGAATGTTGGTTTATTTCTTGAGCTTGTGTGGTATCTAGACCTCGACTAGTGATGGTTTATTAAGCTTGTGCGGTATCCAGACCCTGACTGATATAGTTTATTGAGCCTGTGCGGTATCCAGACCCTGGCTAGATTTTTGATGGATGCGTTCGTCTTCATCTCTCCCTAACAGAGCTTCTATAGTTTATTTTTGCAGTTGGCAAATTTCTGGGTTCTTTTGTATTCAATCACCTTTTACCTTGAATGTTTGAAAGTAGTTCGTTTTTCATCCCTTCAGGTCCAAGTCGTTTGAATAGGGGTAGCTGTTGTACCCCAAAATTTGACCAACCATTTCTTGTACTTGGCTTATGTTTTATTTCATTTTTTCATTTCTGCATATCATATCATTTATTCTTCTAGCATGGGATCAAGGTATTTATGTGGCCTAGGGTTCTCTCTTAGTGCAAGAGTCTTAACTGCGAGCATCAGGGGCTCCGACATTTATTTTGCCCTGCGATCGAGCGATCGATTTTATTTTATTCAACAGGATAACCTTTAGCTCAGGAGACAATACCCAGGCTACCTCAGGCATTCTCACAGTTATGATATTCAAGGGCAAGTTTCAGAGACTTAACGGGGATCAGAACGGGTGAAAACGGGAGAATGTGCAAGTTTCCCTCCAAATGACGCTATTTTTGAAAATCTGCGAGTGGTTAACCGATTAACCAATTTGCACTAGCAAACGATTAACCGGTTAACCATAGTAAATTTTGCCCAGTAACGTGCATTTCCAATGCTGCCACTTTTGGGGTCTATTTTGATCACTTGTGAATTTGATTTTACACCAGAAGAAGGATCTAGAATCACTTTAAATTTGGATTAACTTTCAAAATTTATTCAATTTCTCTCCAATTTTCCATTCCTAATCCCATTCCAATTTTCATAACCTCACTCCAAACCACATTTTGATCCCAAACCTAGATCATATTTAAATGAATTTGCTCCAAACCTCACACAAAAAAATAATCCTCACAATTACATTTCATTTTCAGATTTCACTCTCACTCTTGAAATTTTCTCTCCACTTTTTCACTCACAAAACCTCCATTAGAGCTCTCACTTGAGTTCTTTGATTCTTCATTGGAATCATATAATTCTAGAGTTAAACTTCCATCATTTATCTCTATTATTTTCAATTCACCATTCAATTTTCGTTTGGATTTGGATCTGAATTTGGAAGCTAATTTGGAAGTGCTTATTTGGATCTTTTTGCTTGATCTTCATTTCTACAACAAGAAAGCTCTTGGATCTTGAAGAATCTTTGGGTTTCTTGCTTGGATCTTCTCATTTCAAGTGAATCAACACTCACCAAAGCAAATCTCCGCTTTGTAGGTTGGCAATTCTAGATCTAAATCTGTTTTGAGCTTATTTGGATAATCACAATGTAGATCTTCAAGTTTTGATTGATTTTGTTGATTTTGATCTTTGATCTTTGTGATCTCAATGCTTGATTAAGTTTAATAGATGTTTGATCACTGATTTTTGGTGTTAACTTCGTGCATAATTGCTTACCTGATCATTTGGATGATTTCACATTGAATTAATTGCTGAAAGTGCTTTTGAATTTTTGTTTTTTTGCTTTTGGTGCAGTGTTAACCGATTAACCAGTTGCAGTACAAAACTGGTTAATTGATTAACCACTGCAATTTCTAAAATTTTCAAGTGGTTAACCGGTTAACCAATTTGCACTAGCAAAGGATTAATCAGTTAACACTGGACCATAATGTAATTTTCGGTTGTTTTCAAGCATGTTTTGATATCTTCCCACCTTTAACCTTCATGGATTGATATGATGAATTTGTGTGGACTTTCTTTTACTTGTTTCATCATGCTTGATTGTTCGATCTCGTTTCTTCGACACGTAATGTTAGGTTTCCGCTTGAATGCATATCATGCGGTTGTTGTTGATTGATAATTTGCTTGTCTTGCTTGAGTCTCAAGAATTGTATGGTTGAGATGCGCTTGTAGTGGTGGCTGCCCCACACTTTTTCCTCCCTCTTTTATTTGTGTGTGCTTCTTAGGATAACATCATTCTTTTGTGATGATTGATGGTTGATAGTTGTAGGAACTTGCTTCTCCCATTTCATCTCATCTCTTGTTGACTTGCTTAAGTCATTCTCTTGTTGCCTTCTTACATTTGTGTTAGCATTTCATGTTTGCATCTCTTATTGCATTGACTTGTTCAAGTCACTTTCATCTTTCATCTCTCATTTCATTTGTGATTAAATTGCTATGTGTTTACTTGTGCTCTTTTGCCATGATCCCTTAGGATTCCTAGTCCCTCTGTTTAAGATAGGAGTAGGAGATACATTAGGCTTTCAATCCTTTGCATGATAACATTAGGATAACATTCCCTCTTTTAGTCCCAACTCTAGGAGCATTTTGCATGATAACATTAGGGTTGATCTAGTTTCCCCTTAAAGTTTCTGTCTTCTCTTCTCATCTCCTAACTTTCATAAGACACTTAATAAAGGATAATAAATGTTGTACGCTACTAGCCTTAAGTACTTGAGGAATGATGGTTGGGGCCCCCCTCTCATACTGTCTAGAGTGTTTAGCGTATGCCCTTTGGGCAATATGCGACGTATTCGCTCTCAAGTCATAGTATTTAGTGCAACGTGAGTTACAAACTTAACTCAATTCACTTCTTGTTTAAAAAACACAAAACAAAACATCAAACCTTTTTATCCTTTGGGATTGTTCGAAAATCACTTTCAGAAAGAGTGTGTTAAGTCTTGGTTCTACCACAAACAGGCATCGTCCCTAACTGCTAGAATGAAGGTTTAACCCTACTCAGTTAAAACACTTAACCAACCAATGGTCGTGTTAGCCCGAACTACGTTTGCTCTGATTTCTCATACCAGATGAGGATACGTAGGCACAAGATGGCGATGTCTTGGTGAGTAACCTTCCCCACCTTTACACGTACTTTCCCAAACTACGTTGACTATGACTTTCCCATTGCACGAGGGAATACATACGCATAAATCGGCGATGCTCTATCGAGTCTATTTTCTTTTCTTTTTTCCTTGTGAGCCAGCCTTTTGATAGTTTTCACCCATAGTTTAGACAACAAGCGTGGATCCCGTTGAGTACTACAAACGTGAGTGGTGCTCATACCTTCCCCTTATGTAACCGACTCCCAAACCTAAGATTTGGTGTCGATGACCTTGTCTTTTCCCTTTTCTTCAGGTTTTCTTCGATCGTTTCCTTTCCCCCTCTTTGGGATAAATAAAAAACGATGGCGACTCTTCTGTCTTTGCTGGCCCTTTTTTTTGTAGTAGCGACACTTATCTCTATGAGAGAACCAACTTATGTTGATAAAGCCTGATTAGATGATGCATGGATTGTAGCAATGTAAGAAGAACTCAACTAGTTTCAAAGGAATGATGCATGGGATCTGGTTCTCATACCTCATCAGAAGAACATCATTGGAACAAAATAGGTGTTCAGGAATAAGCTGAATGAGCAAGGAAAGGTGGTAAGAAACAAAGCTAGACTGGTTACACAAGGCTACAATCAGCAAGAAGGTATAGATTTCTCTAAAACCTCTGCACCAGTTGTAAGGTTAGAGGAAATCAGATTTCTTTTCTCTTATGCTATTAATCATGATATTGTTTTATATCAAATGGATGTCAAGAGTGATTTCTTAAATGGAGTAATTTCTAAAGAAATGTATGTCAAATAACCTCTTGGCTTTAAGGTTTCAATCCATCCAAATTTTGTTTTTAAACTCAAGCAATCACTTTATGGACTCAAATAAGCTCCAATAGCTTGGTGTGAGAGATTAAGTAATTTTCTATTAAACAATGGTTTTCAAAAGGGTCAAGTTGACACTACACTATTTAGAAAATCTCTGAAGAAGGAAATCTTGATTGTTCAAGTTTATGTTGATGATATAATTTTTTTTTCTACTAATGCATCTCTCTGCAAATAATTTTCTAAGACTATGCAAGCTGAATTTGAGATGAGCATGATGAGAATTGAAGTTCTTCCTAGGAATTCAAATTAACCAAAGAAAAGATGGATTCTATGTTCATAAATCAAAATATACTAAGGAACTTCTGAAGAGGCTATATAGAGGTATAATTAGTTTCTTACTCGACTTAACAACTTTTAGACCAAATATTTTTTCAGTGTATGTATGTGTGCAAGATTCCTACCAGATCCTAGGGAGACTCATCTAACTGTTGCTAAGAGGATCTTTAGGTATCTAAAAGGAAAAAATAATCTTGGGTTGCTTTATAAAAAATCCCTAGATTACAAGATGGTTAGATTCTGTAGTGTTGACTACGTTGGGGATAGAATTGAAAGGAAGTCCACTAGTGGAAACTGCTAATTCATAGGTGAAAACCTAATATCATGGGCTAGTAAAGACAAGCAACTATTATTTTGTCGGCAAGAGAAGTCGAATATATATCAATTGCTAAATGTTGTACATAACTCCTCTGGATGAAATATTAGTTAGAAGATTATCAGATTTGTGGAAATATTATTTCCATCTTCTGTGATAATACTGTTGGCACCTGCTTAACTAAAAATCCAGTTAGACATTCTAGAACTGAAACTCTGGTATCAGATATTAGATGTAGAAGGTGATGTTCACGACACAAATATCTGTTTAATAAGAACAAAGATAAACAAATAACAATCGTAAAGAGACACAACAATTGTTAACCCATTTCGGTGAAAACACACCTACGTTTGGGGGCTACCAAGCCAGGAAAGGAAATCCACTAAGTAGAATTAGTTCAAAGACATACAGTAGACTCTCTCTAGTTTACCATATTCTCACCTAATCTCTACCCTTGCAATTTCTATCTAGGACACTCCTAGATATGAGACACCTCCCACTCCCCCTCAATCACAACAGTGATATCAATCAACAAAGGAAGACTTTAGAAGACACTCTTCAAAGCCACAACTTGATCTTGCTTTAAAGCTTCAACCAAGTACAATACACTCTTGCTTACAAGCTTTGAGTGAACAATTTACAATTAACAACCTAGTCCAATTCACACATTAAACAATGAGTGAATGGCTCACAAAACTGACACACACGAAGCTTTAACCTTACACAACTGCAACCAGTTTTTAATCCTTGCTTCTCTAATCTCCAAGCTAGGGTTTATGCTTCTTTAAATAGTAATGCAGAATAGGCTTGGGCTGTGGCAAAAGTAACAACAGGGTTTTAGAAGATTTCAATCTTCATCAATAGCAATAATAAAACAGATTTGATTTGATCAATCAGATCTAATCAAATCATTCTTCCAATCTTCAATCAATCTTCTGAGAATAACTCCATATCAAATCAAATCTTATCCACAATAAATGTATCAGAAACGCTTTTAGAACACCACTAAAACACGCAGATTCTACACCAGAATGGTGCAGCAAACTTGCACATAAAGAAATGAACACACAACCACATTCATACAGAATATTTAGTCCGTGAGTGTCAAGACATCTTGTTTGACATAATGAGAAAAGACCTATTAAAGGTACAAAGCAACCTGCTGATCCTGACAGATAGATGTTACGACATCCTGTAGGACATCTTGTGATTACACCTAGTTTTACCAAAATGCATGCCAATCAAGAACTAACAAACTCCCCCTTTGGAAAATTTTGGCTAAAACACAAAACAAATCACAAGAAAAAAAAACCAGTAGAGAGCACAACACAGCAAAAGAACTACTCAGTGAGGAGAGTAAAAGCAAAACTCCCCCTCAACTTAAGCAACAAAACAAACACCACAACAACCCAAGCACAACAGCCCAAGCTTCTACACAAAGCAGCCCATACTTTCAATAGCCTTCAACAACCTATAATGCACAACAAAACTTCCCAAGCACATAGGCGACCAAACAACCAAAGCACCCTCATAGTAACATGTAGAACCAAAAAGAAACAGCAACCCAAACCTAAGCAGTAGTAGACACCACCTTCAAACCAGCTAAACACCTGTCATAACTAGATACCAAACTATATATAGTATACAGATCAATCTTCTCCCCCTTTTTAGCCACAATTTTTAGAACAAAAATCTAAGATATAGCAATAGATAACATCAGGTCAGAAACAAGATGATTAAGGATCATAAAGACCCAATAGTAATACATCCCAATTTGCACATGAAGTGCAACACATTTAGTCTATTCTGCCAAGGCAGACAAAACAAAAAAAAAACACAAAAAATAACCCAACAACAAAGCAAAATGCTCAATCTTCATCTTCAGATATGGACACCTCAACAACTTCATCTCTCTCAGTTGGCACATCAATACTTTCATCCTCAGATTCCTCCCCAGACCCAGCCTCACTAGCATCATCAATATTTGCAGCATCATCTTCTAGCCATTGAATTAACGATTCTAACTTGATCTTTCTTGTCGTAGCAGCATTAATTGTTTTCCCTAATTCCCTATAAGTCTCTTTTAACTCAGCAATTATCCTTGCCTTTGAAGCAGTGGCCCTTTCACCAGATGTCAGAACAATATCTGGAACATATCTTCTAGCCAAAAGTTTGTAGTGAAGGGACAAAACAGGCTCTCTTTTACTAGAAACATCATTAGAGTTTAGAATCCCAGAGTGTTGATTCAATATAATTTCACAGATGAGGGAAGGGGAGGCAATAGGTAGATTGATGGCACTTGAAGTAGAATGCTTGATAATTTGATCAAAAATGTATAAGCCAAAATCAAAACCAACCTTGGTACCTACAGCATAAATGAATATTCCAAGCCCAACATCAATGGTGGAGGTGTGGTTGGTAGGAACCCAATTTGCAGCCCTAATCCTGTGAAGGATGGCATATTTCACACTGAGTTGTTCATCTGACAACTTACATTTTGAAGGCCATGCTTTGACTTGATTTACAGTGATGACCTTGCACACTTGGTTGTCTGTTGCAGACATTTCTTCCTCACCATCCTTTGATCGTCCTAGAAATCTATTGATTACAGCTGGAGAAAACTTCACACATTTACCCCTAACAAATACCTTCATATAGTCCTTGCTGTTTCTATCAGTAATGGAATCAGGAATGTTCACAATGAGTTCTTTCACCAGCTCTTCATATCACTTAGAGAAGCCAATGATGGTTTTGAGCAGTCCATCCTCAGTAATCAAATCCATCACTTCCTTGATTTCCTGAGCATCTTTCCCCAACTCCCTTTCCAGAGAAATCCTCCTTTGATAGACATATCTCCACTTTGTCACGCTGCTGATAGAGTGAAAAGACAGATTATCCAAAGGAGCAGTGGACACTGGTCTTGGAGTTTTCTTGGCAGTAGATTTCTTCAGATGAGCCATGTCAGGGACATCCTTTACAACATCTTCATCAGAGTCAGTGTTCTCAACTCTCACCTTTCTCTTTTTGGAGGCAAGAGAGATCAGACCTTGCTCTATGCCTTGGGAGATCCAACAGGGATCTTCTTCTTTTTGCTTTTGGAAGGAGATTCCTCAAACACAACCTTTCCTTTTCTAGACTTCAGTCTCTTAACAATTCTTGGGGAAACATTTTTGATGAGCTCATCATCTGAGGGCACATCTTCAACATCTACAACATTGCCAGAGGTATTTTTCTTGGTTGGAGCATCGTCCATATCAACATTCACACCAGTATCTTCAGCCTCATTCACATTACCATTCAGACTTGCATCTTTAGCCTTATTCACATCATTCCGCACAGAACTGGCAAGTTTGTCCAAGTTTTCAGTGTTAGAGTTGTCATCAGTAAAGGGTTTTTCAACATTCTTTCCTAGGTTATCATCAGAGTTAGGGGATGGATCAACACGAGAGAGAGGAGTGGTAATACCATGCACATTTTGACCTCCATAGAGAATCTTATTGACAAGTTCCCTAATGGATCTATCCACATAAGCAGAGCCTTCCTTGTTTCATTCTAGTAATATTGCCAGAAGGGGATTCAGAAGTGTTACCTTTGGAAGGTTGTTGGGATTCATTTGCATGTGGAGGAGTGGTCTTGGGAACATCGGTTGTATGACCAGGAACCATGGAAATAGGGGTTATGTCAAGAACATCTTCGAAGGAGATATTCATGGGTTAAGCATCAGTGTGGGTAGTCTTTGATGAGGAAGCATCATGTTTAGGAGACATCTTGTTGTTTCTAAGAGAAAGAAAATTTTGGGTAGGATGAAGATAGAGAATGCGCAGAGAGTGGGAGGTAGTTTGAACAGTGGTGGAGGTGTGGAAGTTGAAGGAGCAGTTGGAGGGAAAACTTTGAGAGGGGTAGTGTGCTTGAGTGGACAAGGACGTGTTGTGTAATAAAGAGGGATGTTGTAACATCTCTATTTTAAGAAGAAAAAAACATCTTTTAAAAGCGAGAATCCCTCTTAACAATAATTTTTATAAGTCCTCATAAATACAAATCCCCAAGTTTCCTTTCAAAGTCTCAAACTGATTTTTAGCCAATTGGTTTTCTGTAGTGACATGCTCAAGAGTGACGATTTGATTTTCAACAAGCTCTCTGATAAAATAATGTCTAATATCAATATGCTTAGTTCTGCTATGTTGAATAAGAATCTTGGAAATATTCATAGTACTCAGATTATCACAGAATAATGTCATGACATCTTGTGTGACATTATACTCATTAAGCATCTGCTTTATCCATACAAGTTGAAAACATGTACTCCTAGTAGCTATGCATTCTTCTTCTGTAGTAGCCAGGGATATACAGCTTCGTTCCTTGCTGAACCACGAGATGAGGTTGTTTCCCAAAGAGAAGCAGCCTCCAGATGTATTCTTTCTGTCATCAGCACTTCCAGCCCAATCAGTATCACAATATCCAGACAGCACACACCCAGATTCATGAGTGTACGACATCCCATACTTACTTTGAGATAGAAATATGGATTTTTCCATCTGCATGACTTGTATTCCAAGAAGGTTAGTTAGTTCCCCAACAAGGCTTGTTTCAAACTTAGATTGCATTTGCTGCACACAATGTTGAAACATCTTATCTGACATCCTAGTTTGTTTTCCTATTTGGCCTTCACCACAGATTTCTCCTTTCTCAATCCTTAGATTAGAGATACATCTGACAGCATTTATAGATATGATCTTTTTCATTCCTTGTAAATGCTCAAGTTTCTGGTGCCACATTCTTACTTCATCCTTTTTGGCAAGAGTATATTTAGATTCTTGAGCAGCCCATTGGTAACAATTGTCCTTGGATATGACTCTTGTCATGATCAGCTCTCCCTTTTCATTAGTAACTAAACACTCAAGTTTAGTGAAGTTAACACTTAGACCTTGATCACATAGTTGACTAATGCTAATCAGATTGATAGTTAATCCTTTGACTAACAGCATATTGTCAAGATCTGGTGTTCCTGAGCAGTTTTGTTTTCCAATTCCCTTGATTTCCCCTTTTCCCCATCTCCAAAGGTCACATAGCTGGTTGAGTGAGGTTTGATGTCTACTAACAGATTTCTGATCTCTGTCATGTGTCTTAAGCACCCACTGTCAAAGTACCAGTCTTCCTTAGTAGAGACTTTTAGGGACATATAAGCTATGGAGCAAGTGGTAGTTTTGGGTTCCCATTGTTTTATAGCAAGAGTCTTGGCAACCCATTGCTTCTTAGAAGGGTGAGTGTTATGGTTAGGTCTTGTCTGAGTAGTAGAATTTGGATATCCATGTAGTTTGAAACAGAATGACTTTATGTGACCAAAGCGACCACAATGATGGCATCTCCATCTTTAGAATTTTTTAGGTTGGCTAGTTTGTTTTCTATCATGATGTTGAGACATCTGCTGGAACAACATTTGCCTTGATCCAGAAGATTTGTAGTGATAGGCATAGTTATTGTCTTCATGGAATCCTAACCCTGTCTTGTCTCCAGATCTTTTTCCAGATTGAAGAATCTCTTCCAAGGTTTTGGTACCACTATTCATCATTATAACAGACATTCCCATTTGGTTAAGTTGGGAAGTCAGTTGAGCAACTTCATCTGTTAATTTAGTGATAGTTTTAGCCTGCTCAGCAAACTCATTATTCAACCCATTGATAGTTGTCAGGTGTTCCTCCTTTTCAGCCTTTAGCTTGATGATGTGTTTCTTCTATTTTTCACCTTGCTGACAGACTTCTTCACTTCTGAGGCACAGTTCTTTGTAGGAAGCTGCTAGTTCTTCAAAGGTCAATTCATCTTCACTAGAATCTTCATCAGAATAGTATCTTCTATGGAGGCAAATCGCCACACATCACACAAGTCTGCAAGACATTGGTCAATGCAGGTTTCGATGATGACAAATTACAGCCTTGGATAGATTGGAAACTATAAACTCCAGATCTACTAAACAGATGCAACGTATCACCAACCATATCCTTTTATACTTATCTTAAAACTGTTGAAATAAATATACTATGTGTAGATAAAATGCAATCATGACCAGAGGCATGAAAGACCACAAACTGATGAATTTTTGCAGGTTTGCAGGGCATGAGTCGACTATAGGGTCGGCGCATGCATCAGAGCACTTCTCCACTGGTCAGCGCACAAGGCAATAAGTCGACCATAGGGTCGGCGCATGAAGGAAAAATTTTCCAACGGGTCAGCGCATAAAGGCATGAGTCGACCATAGGGTCGGTGCATGAAGGAAATAGTTTTCAACGGGTCAGCGCACGCCGACTGTATGGTCGATGCATACTGATGCATTTTCCGGATTTCCGAACAACACAGGCCATGTGTCGACGCACAGACCTACTGCGGTCGACCGTTCGCGCGGAAATCCTGTTTTTAAATGATTCCCTCTTATATTTGAAATACTGTTATGTCTATAATTGGTTTGGTACTATATATATTGGTTTAACCACTTGTGTCACATTAACATTTGATAATCTTTGATTCATGTGTTCAAAAACAAGAAAGAGTGAAATAGGTGTCCAAGGTTCATCATCTTCATCTTCAACATCTCACAACATTTCAATTACACACAATCATTTTTGAAGTGCATTGTGAGAGATTCAAGGTGATAAAGTTCGAAGCTTAGATTGGAGAGTCAAGTTCGGGTTGAAGCTTGTGACAGGTTCTTTCTTGAATAAAACCGTTGGGGTTTTACCCTCCAAGATTGGTTTGAATTTTGGGGGTTTTTGGACGAGATTCTTCATCAAGGGTCAACTGAGCGAAGGTGATTGTGAAGAGGTGTTCTTCACAAGTCTAGTAGCGGATTCAGTGATATTGAAGGGAAGATCTCGGGTTTGATTTGTTGCTGTTGAGATCAGTCGGAGCCGAAGGTTTGAACAACAACGTATTATTCAATAAGGTGGCTGGAATCGGAGGTCCATCAACAAAAATTGGAGGACTTGATTCGGCTTGAATCAAGGGGCAAGGAGTGAAAGCAACTTTCAACACATTGAGATTTCTGTTGTATATTTGCTGCTCAATCCTTGTATAAACTGTTACATTCAACAGGTGATATCTATAAAATCTATCTCAATTCTAGTTTTAGAATTGAGGGCAGACGTACCCCGCGAGGACGACGGGGGAACTGCCTCACCAAATACTTGTCTTCTCTATTTTTCTACATTTACGTTATAGCTCAAAATAAGTAATTTTTGTATAAGCACTATTGTCAAAATTGTGATATCAATTGAGTAAGAGGTTAAAACTCTGTTTTTGACTCCAAAGTACAATAAGACATTGTACTAGGCTAGTTGGAATCACTTACTCAACATAAAAATCACTTGGAGTGTTTTGCACACCAAGTGTTTGACAAATTGCTTGAACCAAAATTATCTTACTTGTGTATCTAGTTTTGGTTTGCTCTTTGAATCATTGGAACTAGGAATCCTAACAACTGAAGTAGATCATTGATAAGTGTGATTAGTGTTGTGATTCTATTTTCCATATTGTCATTAATCCAAAGGTTTACGCATATCCGGTTTTCCAATAACCGTTCGTTTTAGACTATATTTTCCTCGGCCGCTTCCGCACGTAAAACAAGTTTTTTAAAACCAATTTTTAATTGGTAGCGCCGACTCAAATTTTAATTGGGAATCTATTCACCCCCCCCCCCTTCTAGATCCGTGCCATAGTCTAACAAGTGGTATCTAGAGCTCCGATTATTCGGTGCTTCAAATACAACGTAGATAGAAAATGGCTAACGAACCAAAAGGGGCATACAATAGAGCTCCCGTTTTTAACGGTGAAAATTATAGTTATTGGAAAGACTGTATGCGGGTGCATATAAACTCCATAGACAGAAAAATATGGAACGTTATCCTCAATGGTCCAATAGAAATTACTATGACCAATGCGGATAACGTAGTTGTGCCAAAGCCCGAAGCACAATGGACCGATGATGATGAGAAAAAATACAAACGATGTTAAATTGGCTAGAAGCTCAATGGCCATGTGGGATTCACTACAAATAGCCCATGAGGGGACAAACAATGTTAAATTGGCTAGAATCAACACATTAACACAAGAGTTCGATCTCTTTTTCATGGAGCAAGGGGAAACCATTGCTGACATGCAAAAGAGATTTACTCATCTCATCAATCGTTTACATTCATTAGGTAGGCCTGTTTCCAATGATGTTGCTACTAATAAGATCTTAAGATGTCTTAACAGGGAATGGCAGCCAAAAGTGACCGCCATCAAAGAAGCACATGATCTTACCTTATTAGACTTGACAACATTGTTTGGCAAACTACAAGAGCATGAACAGGTACTCTTGAGCCTAGACCAATGTGAAAAGATGGAAAAGAAAGACAAAATGAAGGTGAGTGAAAAGAAATCGATAGCTCTCAATACTTCCTCCTCGAAGTCTCAAGCAAAAGAGCAAAGTGATTATTCCTCAAGCGACGAAGAAGAAGAGGACAAGAGCGAAGATATGGGGCTGTTTGTCAAACGGTATAACCGTTACGTGAGAAAGAACGACATCCAACATTCCGAGAAGAGCTTGGTAAACTTCCGGAAACAATCGAGGTACTCCAAGGATGATGACTCAAAAGGTAAAAATACTAGAGGGACGTGCTACAAGTGTGGAAAGCCCGATCACTACAAATCAGATTGTCCGATGAACAAAAAGGGAAAGGAAAAGGAATCATCAAAGTCACACAAGAAATCATCAAAGCCTAGGAGAGCGTACATAGCTTGGGAAAGCGACAACGACTCTTCCTCGTCTGATGAAATCTCTAGTGATGAAGAAGAGTCCGTGAATCTATGCCTTTCCGCTCATCAGAAAAATAAGAAAAAACAGGTACGTCACTGTAAATATGATAAGTCCTCAAATATGTCGCATTCAGAACTACAAACCGCATTTAATGCCTTACACAATGAAGCAATTGAAGCCTTCAAGAAACTTGCCTCTAATAAAAGAATTTTTACATATTTAGAGCACAAAGTTAAAGAGTCCGAAAAGAAATTAGAGGACCTTAAGGCTTCCATTGTGAAAGGCAATGAATCGGATTGTAAGGACAATAGAAATCCTTTCGACTTTGGGTGTGATACTTGTCATATTTGGCAAGGTGAGGTTAGAAACCTCAAGGCCAAATTAAACAAGGCACTTGAGCCTAAAATTACATTTGCTATTGATAAAAAGTATTTTAGAAAAAGTATGATTAACCCATACCAAAAATATGCATATGTAATTAGGGATCAAGCAAGTAAAAGTGATTCTAAAGTCGATTTTGCATGCTTATATTGTTGCAAGAAAGGCCACTCCATTGGTAAATGCCGGTTTAGGAGATTTCTTGTTCCTAAAGACATCTACCAATGGTTGCCCAAACGCAACCATTTTGTCGCTAACCTATTAGGACCCAATATGCCATTGGGTACCTCCCTGTGCTAATTATGTTTTGATAGGTGAAATGTGTCGAGACCACCGAGAGAAGATGGGTTCTCGACAGTGGGTGCTCAAGACACATGTCTGGAGACATATCTTTATTCATAGACTTTGTGGCTAAGAAGAAAGGGTATGTAACTTATGGTGATAACAACCGCGGAGCAATATTAGGTAAATGTAGTGTAGGTAATCCCGCCTCTACTATGATTTCCAACGTGTTGCGCGTCGAAAACCTTAAACATAATCTGCTTAGCATTAGCCAATTATGCGACAAAGGATACAATGTATCTTTTTCAAAAGATTGTTGCAAAATTGTGCATGAAAATGATAAAAAGAATATGTTTAATGGTTTTAGAGTAAACAACGTATATATGCTTGACTTAAATGAAGTATCGTTAACAAGCGACAAATGCCTCATAACTATGAGTGAAGACTCATGGCTATGGCATATGTGTTTAGCGCATGTTAATTTTGACTTACTCAATAAGGTAGTCTCAAAAGACCTAGTGTTAGGACTTCCTAAAATAAAGTTCACCAAGGATCACCTTTGTGATGCTTGTCAAAAAGGGAAGTAAACGAGGATCTCATTTAAATCCAAAAAGATAATTTCAACAACGAGACCTCTTGAACTTCTTCATATGGACTTGTTTGAGCCGTCTAGGATCAAAATTTTAGGAGGAAACTATTACGGGTTCGTAATAGTGGACGAATTTTCTAGGTTTTGTTGGACCATCTTTTTAGTAAGTGTCACGGTGAAATTTGGATACCAAACTATTGATTAATTTGAATCTTATATTCATTTTGCAACCGAACTTTGATTTGTCTAAAGGAAGGGTGTTGCGGTGGAAATAGGATATCAAACTATTAATGAGTTTGAATCGCAATTCAATTCACAACCGCTCTTTGATTTATCCGAAGGAAAAGGTCAAAAGAGGGAAAACCTATTTTTGCATCGTAAACACAATGCGGGGAAAGATCTAGGGTTCGGGGGTTGGTTAAATTTAGGGAAGGTATTAGCACCCTAAACTTCTGTAGTACTCTACAGGAACCTTTTGTTCAAATGTTTACTATTTGCCTTATTTATTTGCTTAAGGTATATGTACTGAGGGATTAAAAGTGAGAAAATAAACCTAAGGCGTTAATTCTAAGTTTACTCGGCAAGACGTCGCATCTTGTGCCTACGTATCCTTACGGGAGTGGAATCAGAGTAATCGTAGTTCCCCTCAAAAGGGAGGTTAGAGACTTCTTGACTGTGGTCAAGGTCTCAAGGGGAATAAACGCATCTTAAGGACACGCTTACGCGGAGTGTAGAAACTCCGATCTCTACGTTGAATTGTTAAGTTGTAATTAGGGTTGAATTAGGTTAGGGATTCCGTGGCGGGAAACCCTAAAATGAGCGCGGCGGCTCTTTGACCTAATGCTAGGGTAAAGGGGTAATTTTGCCTGCGGCGAGGCATTTGTGAAAATTAGGGTTTGTAAGGGTGTAATTTTGAGGGTTTGAAGTTGAGGACTATTGGCGCGGCGGCCAAACGGCTAGACCTAATTCCTTCGGAGTGTATAGTGTGACAGAATAACGGTAAAGGCGTGAGATAACTGAATCATGCAAACAGAGAGATAACGTCTTAATTTAATCATGCAAACGGAAATTTAAAGGCAGAATTTAAAGAGCGATTGTTAAGTTTGCGAGGTTACATGAGAGGAGCAGTTACAAAATGATAATGACATAAAGATGAAATAAATAACGGTAAACGCAATAAACTGCAAAACGAGCAAACACCATTAATGGGCAAAATTGTCAGATGGTGACGAAGTGAAATTATGCATCTTTTTGTGGTTTTATTTTGTGATATAAACTTCAATTTAAATTAAAATGGAATTCTTAATATTAATTTAACTCAAACCCTAAAAACTATTTTAACCTAATTATTTTTTTTTTAAAAATGGATTTTAATATATTTATTTAAAATATGGTTTTTATTTATTATTATAAAAAGGTTTTTTAATTTTATATAAAAAAGGTTTTTAAATTATTATTTTGTTAAAAAAAACAATTTTAATATTAGTTTTTAAAAAAAAAGTTTTAATAAAGTTTAATTAACTAATTATAAAAAAGAAAAAAGGTAAAAAAAATAAAAGGGGTTGGGCCGGTCATCACTCCCGGACCCATCCCGGTTGTAAATGTAAAAAACAAAAAAAGACTTAGGGTTTCAAAACCCTAATGTGTCTCGCGGCGCCGTTGTGCTTCTTTTCCCTTCGTCTTCCTCACCATCTCGTACTCTTGTCTCTTCCTCGATCACCTTTCTCCTGCATGCCAAACAGAAAAAAAAAAGAAAACCATAATCAGTCATGTGGCTTACGATTCGCTGAGGTTTTGACGATGACGAGAACATGCGTAGTTCTCCGAGTCTCGCGATTCGCCGCCGTCTGATGATGATGGCTCGTCTTCCTCGGCCGTCTTGAGGTTATCGTTCGATTGTGTAGCCGATGATGAAGATATTCTGAGGCTCAAAGAAAGACTGATTGCCCGTTCTAATCAACGCCGGCGGTCTTTCTTTAGTGTAGCTCGTTCGTGGCCGTTTTTCACACTCTCTCCCTCTTTTGTCTAGCGTTCCACACGAGGTGATATTGTTCCTTTTTATCATTTTCTCTTTTGACTCTCTTTTGGGTCTTTGATAATAGTGGATTTGCGTTATTTTTCTGAGATTGGATCGCGATTTTGATTTGATTTTTGTGGACCTGATATTTTTTGATTTGATTGGGATTCTTTCCATTTTCAGAACTCACTCGGATTTTTCTGATGTAACTCCAGATTTTCGTTTTGGATTTCGTTTTGGATAATCTGCTTCACTTTGACTCACTTCGGATATTGGATTTCGCTTTGATTTCTTGGTGTGATTTAGATAATCTGAATTGATGTGGGTTTCTGGTTTTGTTGCAGATATGTTACTTAAACTTGATACGCCTCTCCGAATTTCACTGTGATGCCTATGGATCCCTCTGATGTGGCTTTGAATATCTTCAATATCTTGAACTGATTTGTGGCTGCGAGTTTGGGGCAATGATGTTCGTAGCTGAGCCTTATGCATCGTGTTGTCGCTTTTCCACATTGAACTTTCCTCGAACGATCTTCCCTATCTTCTTCGGTGTAATTTTGCTCGTAGGTATTTGAAATTTGACCAGCTGCTTCTGATGTTGCTTGGTTGTTGTTTTTTTTGCAGACTTTGGCTCATGGGTCTTATTTGAGGCGAATTTTGACTGACCAAGCTTGGGATCCTTGCTGGATTGTTCTGGCACTAAGCTTGTTTCATACTGAACCTATCCTCTTGATTTACTGCATTGTTGCTGTTGTTTCAGATGTGATATGGCTGGTGGATATTGAATATCAGCTTGTCTTGGTTATCGGTTTATCTGTTCTTCTGGTTTTCTGTCATGAGCTTTGTTAACCTCTTTCTCTTCATCTTTCAGAATGGATGTTGCCGGGTCGACGATTTTTGTCGAGGGAGGTCAATGGTTATGATGACGCTTCGTCTGAACCTATGTTGGACACCATTGCCATTTGGTTTTGGTCGCATGACCTTAGCGATGATGACCCACGGGTCTGAGCTGTCATTTTGAATTGAGCTGATAGTTTGTGTGAAATTACCGATGCTTGCAGTTCGACGTTCGGTAGGGAATTGGTAACGGCTTCGGCCGTGGCTTTCCCAGCCGCTCGAATTCTCATGCCCAATGATGGTTAAGCTGAGGGCTGAATCCCTGTTCCATCCATTTTTGATTTTGATTCATGGTTGGAACTCATTATAATAGTTGACTGGTTTCTCTTGGTCTCTCTAATTGGGCTGTGATGCATAGCTGAGCCCTTAGGCTTTTGTATTTGTGGCAACGCATGTGCGGACTTACTGATGCTCATGGGGACTGGCATGTTGGCTTTTCGAAACTGATGCCTCCTTTTTGAATTAAACTGATTGTTTTTCGAAACTTGTTTACTTTGCTCAGGTTTGAACATTCGGACCTGTTATGCATTATCTGATGTTCTTTTGTGTCTTTGCAGAGGTCAAAACCAGTTTTATGTTGGTGTTCATCCGGATTTATTTTGAGACCATTTCCGCCATAATGAGGCTTGCTTTTGTCTTGGTGTTTAATAACCATTGGCTGTTTCTGATTGCCTTCTGAACTGCATTTTGAATTGAATTATCTGCTCATGTTTTGTGCAGCTTATGGATTTTATTGTGAGCTGATACCATTTTGATTCATGTATTTCAGGTGACAGAAAACGGTTCAGACCCGTCGGCATCCGGGTTTGAACCTGAGTTGGCTAGTGTTCACCCTGGTATCGGTTTGCTTACGTTTCATCCGGTTCCGGCTGTTCTACTGTGATGAGTCTTTCCACTTCAATTCTGTTGGCAGCCACTGAACTCGTGTCTTGGCTTGAATTTACTTGATAGTACCCCGCAATATTTACTTGACGTGTATCCGTTTGAATCCACAGTTGTGCAAATCATTTCGGCCCGAAAACGCTTCTTTTACTTCTCTTTCTTGGCTGCCCCTTAGATAAGAATAGACATTACCTGATCTGACGCCAATGGCGCAGATCGGTAACGGGGGTAGGATGCGGCTTCGGTCGTGCCACTCCCGGCACTCAATGATGATGATGTTCTGAGAGTGTCGAAGATAACTTCTAACCCTTTCTTGCTTCTGTTTGTTTTGTCTTTGTTGTGCAGGTTGATCGGAGATTCGCGGAGAAAATCAAAGGAGCATCATGAAGACACTTAGGATCCTTTAGGACTTTTTTAGAATAGATGCTCAGTGTAAATGAAACCTCTTGTAAACACATATTCATGAATGAAATTCAAAAGTCATTTATCCCTTTCAATTGTACCTTAAATATTTATGAACTAAATTCCAAAAAAAAATATTTATATTTACTTATCAATTGTAAATTTGAAATGTTTATGAATAATAGTTCAAAAATCATTTAAATTCACCCTTGAGTTGTAACTTATAAATACTTACGAATAAAAGTTCAAAAATATTTAAAACTTACTCCTCCTTGGCCTTGACCAATTTTATAAACGAGATACCGCAACCTGATTACACCCGAGCAAATTCAAACTAAACTCTCGCCGATCATAACCTTAACAATATCCCCTTTCTTTTCAGTCCAAACCTTTATCGATGAAACGGCCCCGAGTCCACTCATTTTTCTGACAAGAGTTTCTCGGTACCAATCAAAACATGTCGACACCTTGATATAATCAATCCATGTGATAAATCAATGCCTAAGGGATAATGTCTCATTTGTCTCAAAAATTGCGGACTCCACGAAAAATGACCAAAATGCCCCTGGGGTAATTCCTGCAAAACAAACACCTCCATGACTTGATAGTGGTTAGCGGATGCATAGATGAGATGTTATGCGAAATGACTGACTAAATGTAAGGGTAAAATTTGGGGTATTACAGTTGCCCCTATTTAAACAGCTACACCAGATGATTTGAGTGACGGAGACTCGAGGAATCCTCGTGGAGGGATTTAAATATAGATAACCGAAAATTTAGCCCTTATATGCGGCGCGAACAGACTAATGCAGACGATGCCATGAATATGATATGATATGCATGCTGGAATGATGAACGCGAAAATGTTGACGAATATGACGACGCAAGGACAGATGTTACGAGAGGAACACACTGGGGAAAACGACGCGCTGGGACACAGTACAACACTGGGGATTCTAAAATGATGGTCAACTGGTGCGAACACGACCACTTGTCATTTTTAGAACTAGAACGGGATCCTCAAATGGAGATGGCACCTATGAGACGGCCTCCACTGGGGAATCTAAAAAATAAAATGGATCATGTACGATTGCAAGATCGATCACAGAATACTGGAGCATTGAGCAAAGAATAACATCCAAGCTTCTGTAAACTACCTCTCGTGACAGGATCAAATAGATTTCTTCGGGAACCCGTAGCAAATATACAGGGTAAAAACCGGCTGTATGCCAAAATAAATGGACTTTGATAGGAAATGCCCTGATAAGCTTCTCGAGGGAGGACTGTCACTTATCGTTGGAAGGGACTTACATGCCAAAACGGATAAGCACTCAAATAAAGAGGCTGCTACTTATCTGATACATAAATCTTCTCGTATTTTAGGTCGGTGCCTGGAATACGTTTCAGATTCTTCTTTTACTAAAGGGTAAATGAACTTCTTCATACTTCAAGATCTGTGCTCTCCTGAATATGATTCCGCTCCTTCTTTTGCTAAAGGGTAAAATAAACTTCTTCATACTTCAAGATTCATGCTTTCCTGAATATGATTCGGTTCCTTCTTTTACTAAAGGGTAAATTGAACTTCCTCATACTTCAAGATTCATGCTCTCCTGAATATGATTCGGTTCAAACCTCCCCGTACTTCAAGACGACAAGGAAAATGGAAGCCCAACTGCTCGATGGAGATGGCCATTTGCTGCGAGTCATAACGAAGATAGGATCAGCTTCTCAGGCGAGAAATGTCACTTATTTGCAAGAGTGGCAATAATAAGCTTCTCATGTAAGAACTGCTTGTAGAAGTGATAACAGATGATGATAAGCTTCTCGGCGGAGAACTGTTGCATACCGTAGCTGAAGAATGTTACGATAAGCTTCTTAACCGAGAACTGTTGCTGATAGATTGTGATAAGCTTCTCTTGCGAGAACTGTTGCTGATCGATTGTGATAAGCTTCTCTTGCGAGAACTGTTGCTGATCGATTGTGATAAGCTTCTCTTGTGAGAACTGTTGCTGATCGATGAAAGGATAAGCTTCTCGTCCGAGAACAGTTGCGTATCCTGTTGTGTAAGATTGTGATAAGCCTCTCTTGGCGAGAACTGTTGCTGATCGATGATAGGCTTCTCAGGCGAGAACAGTTGCATACCGAATGCTGTAAGATGTAGGATTGTAAAGTGTTGTACCGATAGGCTTCTCAGGCGAGAACAGTCGCATATCCGCCAAGGTATGGTGAAAATTTTTTTAGATGGTGCAAAATAAATGCACGTCCTGGTTGGGCTCGACGACCGACAAGACTGGGATTCAATCTAGGATCGAGCTAGAAAGAAGACTGGTAATCAAGACTCCATCGAGGGAACGATCTCGAAGGGTAAATATCTTATCCTGGTGATGAAAGATAGCTGAAGTAACCGTCATCCACGAGGATCGAGCTCTGTGGGGAAACTGGAAACACATATGTATTTTATGCTTAGGGCTGACAATCTATTTGGAGAGAATGGACGAACACAGTTACTCGGTGGTAACAACCAATGATGGTGAGACATAATGAACCTGTGAATGCTAACGCATATGTTAATGTGAATGTATGTTAATGTCTATGTAGTTAAATATGCAAGATGTTATGAAATGAGTATGTAATGAATATACGAAATAGGCATGTGATGCTTATGCCCCTGCGTATGCTGACGAAACAGACTAGAGATGGGACGAGAGATGAAATAAACATCTCGACGGAGATACCCTGCGTTCTCTGCAACCAATACGTCAATCATGGGTAAGAAAGATCAATGGTAGAACCAAATCTGGTTTCAAAAGTTCTGAATCCTCTGGGGAGAAGGTAATCTGCTTGGGTGCACAGTATCACATCTTCACATGGGGAGAAGAAAACCTGAGGGACACTTTCGAGTTACCCAAGAAAAAGTTGTCAGCTTATAGTCTCACTGGGGACTGGGTCAGAGCAATGGTTTTAAAAGCGTTTCTGCAACAATGAGATTTTTCGAGGAGTGAAGAGATCCTTCCGAAATTTCCACTAGTCAAAGTAATTTCTTATATTTTCGATTGCGTTTTCGAAGAACAGTTTTAAAAATTTCCAAAGCACCTTTCATTTTCAAAATTTTAAGAATAAATGGCATTTTACATAACAATAGAAACAAGAGTAATGCACCAAGGAAATTAAGTAACAAAATGGTATCTTTTATTAAAGGATGGCAGCTTGCTGAGGGCATAGCTCCACAGATGATTATGCTTTGAAATTGGCAACATGGGAAAAGGTTACATTGAATCCAACGACACCTACTGACACTAATAACTAAGACTAAACCAGAATCTTGCTTTGGACGAGGATGAACGAACTGGAAAATGGCTCTCATGTGGAAAGCGTGTTCGCGATGACCGGTGTTTCTGATGCAATGAAATGCCTTCGTCCCTAACTTTTGCCTGGACCGCCCTTTCGGGTTTTCAATCCACCGGGACGCTCTTTTTTGCCTAAGTCGCCCTTTCGGGTTTTTAACTTAGCGAGCTTTTTATTATTGTTACTTTTTCTAACCCTTACTTTTGCCTAAGTCGCCTTTTGCAGGTTTTCGACTTAGCGGGTTTTTAGGCATAATATTTTCGGACTGCATCAGAATTCACGGGATGTGCAAGCTCTTCACCATCCATTGTTGTAAGTATCAGAGACCCTCCGGAGAAAACGGTCTTTACAACAAATGGGCCTTCATAATTGGGCATCCACTTTCCACGCATATCTTTATGCACTGGCAAGATCTTTTTGAGTACGAGCTCTCCTTGACGGAACTCACGGATACGAATCTTCTTATCAAATGCTCTTTTCATCCGTTTCTGATATAATTGCCCATGGCACATAGCTGTCATGCGTTTCTCGTCAATGAGATTCAATTGATCCAGTCTGTCTTGAACCCATTCAGCTTCCTCAAGTTCAGCTTCCATCAACACCCTTAAAGAAGGTATCTCTACTTCGATGGGGAGTACGGCGTCCATTCCATACACCAATGAGAAAGGTGTTTCCCCTGTCGAAGTTCGCACTGAGGTCCTGTATCCATGCAAAGCAAACAGTAACATCTCATGCCAATCTTTGTAAGTCACGACCATCTTTTGCAGGATTTTCTTGATATTCTTATTCGCAGCTTCAACGGCCCCATTCATCTTAGGACGATACGGAGAAGAATTGTGATGCGTGATCTTGAAACTGTCACACAACTCCTTCATAGTCTTGTTATTCAGATTGGTGCCATTGTCAGTTATTATCCGACTTGGAATTCCATAACGGCAGATAATTTCTTTCCTGATGAAGCGGGCAACCACTTGTTTAGTCACGTTGGCGTAGGAAACAGCCTCTACCCACTTGGTGAAATAATCAATAGCAACGAGGATAAAACGATGACCATTAGAAGCCTTCGGCTCGATTGCCCCGATCATGTCAATGCCCCACATTGAGAACGGCCATGGTGAAGACAAAACATTTAACGGTGATGGAGGCACATGCATTTTATCAGCGTAAATTTGGCACTTATGGCATTTCCTGGCGTATTGGATGCAGTCAGCTTCCATAGTTAACCAATAATATCCAGCCCTTAGCATCTTCTTAGACATAGCATAACCATTGGCATGAGTTCCGAAGGTCCCCTCGTGAACCTCCTGCAGTAACATGTCCGCCTCCCGTTTATCAACACATCTGAGCAAAACCATGTCGTGATTTCTTTTGTATAACACACCATTACTGATAAAGAATTTTGAAGCCAGTCTTCTCAACGTTTTCTTGTCCAGACCGGTAGCACCATCGGGATGCTCTTGCTTGGCTAGATAGTTCTTGATGTCATGAAACCACGGCTTTTCATCCATCCCATCCTCTTCCACTACTTGACAATAAGCGGGCTCAACCTTGCGTTCAATATGAATAAGAGGTGCTTCATTAACGAACTTAACTTTCCACATGGATGCTAACATGGCTAAAGCATCAGCAACGTGATTCTCAGACCTAGGAACATGCTCGAACTCTATCTCGTCGAAATACTTAATCAGCTCGACAATGTAGTCCTTGTAAGGGATTAACTTCTCATTCTTCGTTTCCCATTTGCCTTGTACTTGGTAAATAACCAGGGCTGAGTCACCACTTACTTTGAGAAGTTTGATTCGGAGGTGAATTGCTGCTTCGAGGCCAAGAATACATGCTTCATACTCCGCGACGTTATTAGTACACTCAAAGTCTAACCTTGCTGTAAACGGAGTGAAACCCCCTTTTGGGTTCATCAAAACGGCGCCTATACCATGCCCATTGAAATTCGATGAACCATCAAACATCATCCTCCACCAAAGACCTGGTTCTGGACCTTCGCTCGGATCTGGCTCTTCACAATCTCTCTTGATCAACAAAATATCCTCATCAGGAAAGTCAAACTTAAGAGGTTCATAATCTTCAACTGGCTGATCTGCAAGATAATCCGATAAAATACTACCCTTAATTGCCTTCTGGGGTACATACTGGATGTCATATTCGGATAACAACATGTGCCAACGGGCTAGCCTCCCGGTTTGAGCAGGTTTTTCAAGAATATACTTGATCGGATCCATTTTAGAAATCAACAATGTGGTATGACAGACCATATATTGCCGAAGGCGCCTAGCGGCCCATGCCAACGCACAACAAGTTTTCTCCAATGGTGAGTATCTGTTTTCACAGTCGGCAAACTTTTTGCTCAGATAATAAATCGCATGTTCCTTTCTTCCAGTCTCATCATGTTGCCCAAGCACACAACCCATAGACTTCTCAAGAACAGTAAGGTACATAAACAACGGTCTTCCGGGTACGGGAGGAATCAGAATAGGGGGGTCTTGCAAATAACTCTTAATTTTCTCAAACGCTTTCTGACAATCAGGGTTCCACTCAACCGTCTGCCCCTTACAAAGCAATTTGAATATCGGTTCACAAGTAGCGGTCATGTTAGAGATAAACCTGGAAATATAATTCAAACGCCCCAAAAAACCTCTAACTTGTGTCTCGGTTTGCGGAGCTGGCATATCTTGAATGGCTCGGACTTTGTCAGGATCTACCTCAATCCCTCGTTGACTAACAATAAAACCAAGCAATTTTCCAGATCTGACACCGAAGGTACATTTAGCAGGATTCAATTTCAACTGATATTTCCTGAGTCGTTCAAACAACTTTACCAGATGGTCTAGATGTTCCTCTTCACTCTGAGATTTGGCTATCATATCGTCCACATACACCTCGATCTCTTTGTGCATCATATCATGAAAAAGAGTTGTCATAGCGCGTTGGTAAGTTGCCCCTGCGTTCTTCAAACCGAAGGGCATGACTTTGTAGTAAAAGGTCCCCCAAGGAGTAATGAAAGTAGTTTTCTCTCGATCATCGGGGTCCATCTTGATCTGATTATAGCCAGAGAAACCATCCATAAATGAGAATAACGCAAAACTGGTTGTATTGTCTACAAGTGTATCAATATGTGGCAGAGGGAAGTCATCTTTCGGACTTGCTTTGTTCAGATCCTTGTAATCCACACACATCCTAACTTTACCATCTTTCTTGGGCACTGGCACAATGTTGGCAACCCAATCTGGATATTTTGCAACTGCCAAGAAACCTGCATCTAACTGTTTTTTAACCTCATCTCGAATTTTCAAAGCTATGTCGGGTCTCATTCTTCGAAGCTTTTGTTTGATAGGTGGGCAATCTGGCTTAAGTGGCAACTTGTGAACAACAATATCTGTGTCTAGACCAGGCATATCTTGATACGACCACGCAAACACATCAATATATTCTTTTAACAACTCAATCAGCCCCTGCTTAACCTCTGTCCCAAGCATTGTACCAATCTTGACCTCTTTCTTGTTTTCATCTGTACTAAGATTAATCAAGTCCACCTGCTCTTTATGCGGTTGAAGCTCTGTGTACTCGTACTCAATCAATTTTGTCAGTTCAGCGGGTACTTCAAAATCTTCTTCACCCTCGTCTTCAGCTTGATTGATGGGTGCATCCCAGTTAGGAGTGTCAATAAAGTCATTGGATCCAACAAGGTTTGCGATGTCTCTGCATGATGGAAGGCTTACTTAATTAAAATGCTCGAAGATATGTAAGATAAGAAATGAAATGCTATTTTTGGTTGTTTTATTTTTTGAAAAAAAGATTGCCAACTTCATTTTTTAAAGGTGAAAACGAAAGACGCAAATGAACCAAAGTGGGATTGAACAGAATGCCTTTATTAATATCCTTTTAAAAGTGAAAGGTGGCCCAACAAAAGCGACCCTATAGCCTTGGGCAGAGCTACGGATTTTTATTTGAAAACATAAGTGAAAATGCTAAAAATTACTTTGATAATGGAAAAATAACAGGGATCTCTACGGCCTCCCAGTTGTTCAAAGCTGCATCACCCTTAAACACCAGGTTGCTCAGATCTTCATCTTCCCCACAGTCACTGACGACATTGACTTGGAAACCTCCGCTGACAAATACCTCTTGGATAACCTTCGGACGCCCTTCGACGGTTGTGGCGGCTCCATTCTGAGTTGGTTTGTAACCCAACCCAAAACGATCAGTCTTGGTCTTGACATCAATTACCTCTCCCCAACCTTCCGGAATGCCCCTGTCAATTGTTGATTTGGTACTCTTCAGAGATGCAAAAGATGGATTACCCTGGCCCACTGTCTCTTCGACTTCTAATAGAACAGCATTGGCGATCTCGAGTGCTTGAAAGGAGATTTCCAAAGCATTCTCATCGGCCTCGATGTAACGGAAAGAAGACAGGTTACTGACCATCAGATCCTCCTCACCGTGTATAATAACTAACTTTTCATCAATCACAAACTTCATCTTTTGATGCAACGTTGAGGTTACTGCCCCAGCGGCATGGATCCATGGCCTTCCAAGTAAGCAGCTGTAGTTGGGATTAATGTCCATGACTTGAAACGTGATATTAAAAACTTGCGGACCAATCAGGATGGGAAGTTCAACCTCCCCCATTACCGACCGGCGAGAACCATCGAAATCCTTGACGATCAAGGGAGTAGGTTTCAACACAGTCTCTTTGAAAACCAACTTATCAAGAACCCTCTTGGGTAGAACATTCAAAGAAGAGCCGGTGTCCACTAGCACTCTCGCTAAATTGTCCTCCTGACATTTCACTGATATATGTAAAGCACGATTGTGATTCGGGCCCTCTTTTGGTAACTCTTCGTTGCTGAAACTAAGGGTGTTGCATGCGGTCAAATTGGCAATCACACTATCAAACCGACTGGTGCTGATATCTTGATCCACATGTGCTTGAGTCAAAACTTTCTGCAAGGCCATCCTATGAGCGGGTGAACTCATCAACAGAGATAAAATCGAAATCTTGGAAGGAGTTTGATGAAGTTGATCGATAACTTTATAGTCACTTTTCTTGATGATCTTCAAAAACTCAGCATCTTCATCATTCGTAACGGCTCCCTTACCTTTGTCTTTGATAGGCGCTGGGATATTAGTTGTTTCCTTAGGTGGAACCTCATTGAAACGGGGAGTATACACACGGCCACTGCGAGTCATCCTGCTTGCCTCTGCGATATTGGTCACAGTGTCCTTAACCTCTTCATTTGGAATAACCTTCCCAGACTCCTTGTCAATCATCGTCACGTCATATTTCCAAGGTACAGCTTTAGGATCACTGAAAGGAAACGGACTTGGTTTTCGAATAATTATAGGCTTAGGATGATTCGCCTCAGGGATAAATGACTTTGGTATATCGAACACGGGATTGGCAGAACTTGCCCCTGACAGATTAAACACTGGTACCTTACCCTTTGATTCAGGCCGATGGAAGACAGGCTCAACCACGGCGACTTCATCCTTCTTGGCTTGGCTTGTCACTTGTAAAATACCCTCATTAATCAACCTCTGTACATCATTCTGAACCAACACGCAACCCTTAATACTGGCTTCACAACTTGCGCATGCAACGTGGGAAGTATCTACCAGACCGGCTTCAAACAACTTCGAATGGAATATCTTAAAAGGAGTCTTAATCTGAACAACATCAAGGACATAACCTTCCTCAGAATCAGTACTAATGGCATTGACACCCTCATGGTTAGGAAAAGGGTTCTTCTTAACATTCGGTTGAGGATCTTCAAATGACAAAATCTTCTTTTCTAACAGATCCCTGACAAGACTTTTGAGAGCATAACAGTTCTCTAGATCATGACCAGGCGCACCCTCATGAAATAAACAATGAGCGGCGGCGTTGTAATTGGCGGGCAGCAGATTAGGAGGCGGGCCCAAAGCTCGAGTAGTGATTAGACCTTGCTTGACTAATGAGGGATACAACTCGGTGAAAGTCATTGGAATCGGCGGACAAGGTTTATACTGTCTTTTGTTCGGAACATTCTGGCGAGGAGCTGGATTCTTTGGTTGTTGATGGGCAGGAGCGTTGGGCGCCTGTTGATAGTTAGGAGGCGGATAAACAGGAGATTGTTGCATAGGTTGATACATAGGAACCTGTTGATTGAAAGAAGGTGCAACAGCTGCCACATAGGGTTGTTGAGCATATTGAATCGGATACCCTTGATGTTGAGCATAACCTTGCGGATATTGATAAACTTGGTCTCTTCGTCTACCAGAGGATATAGCATTAGTCTCACCTTCTTTCTTCTTCTGAGAGCTGTACGAAGGTTTCTTCGGCTGATCCTTTGAAACACCATGAGTATTTGTCATTTTACCGCTTTTCATACCCAATTCAATCTTGATACCCACAACAACGATGTCAGAGAAATTTGAAGTCACACTACCCACCATCCTCTCGTAAAATTCTGGACGAACCGTGTCGACAAACCAATCAGCTAACTCTTTCTCGGTCAAAGGAGGTTCTACTTGCGAAGCAATCTCTCTCCACCTTTGAGCGTACTCTTTGAATGACTCAGAATTCTTTTGTGACATACTCAACAACTGTCTTCTGTCAGGAGCCAGATCCATGTTGTACTTGTAGTGTTTGATGAAAGCGTCAGATAAATCCTGGAAGTTCTTAATGCGAGATTGGTCCAAAGTTAAGTACCATTTGGAAGAGGCACCCTTCAAACTGTCTTGGAAGCAATGAATCATCAATTTATCATTCTCAACATGGGCAGCCATTTTGCGATAGTACATGATCAGATGACTCTTAGGACAAGTGGCACCTTCATAGCGATCGAAGTTTGGAGTTTTGAACTTCGGGGGAATAACCAAACCTGAGACCAAACAAACGTCCCTCGCAGCAGCCCTAAAAATTTGATCGCCCTCTACCTTTCTCAATCTCTGGACGATAGTGTCTACCTCCTCACGAAGCTTGTCATGTTTCTCATAACCTTCGACATTCTCATCAAGATTATCAAGGACGGTCTCATTGAAATACGGTTGCACACGGGTGTGCACAACGGGTGGTGCAAAGATAGGAGCCCCTCTAGAAACTTCGGAAAATAAAGGCACGGCTTGCTGAACAGGCTGATTAATCGGAACAGTGGCTTGAGGAGGCACAAAACCTGGAGCAAGACCATAAGGTGGGTCCCTTGCTACGGTCACATTTGGTGGAGGTTCCACAGTAACGCCGGTAATCTCGGAAACAATAGTAGGCTGGGTATCCATCTTAGCATTCATGACATGTAATAGTTCCATCATACGCCCCATACCCCCTCGCAGGTCTTCAAGTTCGTTACTAAGGCGATCAATCTCTTTTGTTTGATCCTCCATTCTTTTCCGAGTTTGAGCTCTAGTATTGTACTGGTGCCGAGGACTCAGGGTGACGAAACTGGAAGGCGAGAGAACCGAACATGAGAAAACGGAAGACACATGCAATGCAAGAAGACGTATGATGCTATGATGCGAATGCAAATGAAAGTTTCATGGAATTCAAACATTTACGAATGTCGTGGGGTACCAAGAAAATTTTTCCTTGTTTTATTTTTATTTTTATTTTTTTTATTTATGGTATCCCGTGATATAAATGATGTTTGAATTCCACGAAATACAATGCAATGGGATGCTTTATGGATGCAATGCACATGAATACACAAAGTCCTAGGTTAAAGGACATGAATGGAGTTAAGGTCTACCCATCCCCAAAAGGAGTGTACTATAGGTTAGTTGTACCTGCCGAACAAGGTTCTAAAAAGTGCCCAAAGTCATCAGCCCATCTTTCGGATATTATCGACCTTCCGATTGACTCGGAGGTTAATAATATTCTCAAGAGAACCTCTTTTGAGTGTAGTATCGCGTAACAACCATTGTAGGATTACTCCCACATAGTTCCCGCACTACATCCTAAATAAGGCCAAGGTGGTGTTAAGGTACTACGGTTCCCAATATCACAGACTCCAATCGACCATGGAAGAAGTTTTCACGATTACTCGTTCAACCGAACCATTTTCGAAAAGGTCTCAATTGAGCGGTGATTCTCGAATCAGCTTGGTCGGGATTCGACTCCCTATAAGCTTCATCGAATATATCCCCATCCTATAATAATGTCACTAGTCCGGGCGTAGGACTTATCTCACAACACAAGGAACAGTCCCAAACCAGAGCACAAATATATACATGCAAAATAACAAAATAAGTAGCAATAAATATGAACAAATTAGGGATAACCCTCAAAAATTAAGACAGTCCCCAGTGAATTCGCCATTTTCTGTTGCGGTGGAAATAGGATATCAAACTATTAATGAGTTTGAATCGCAATTCAATTCACAACCGCTCTTTGATTTATCCGAAGGAAAAGGTCAAAAGAGGGAAAACCTATTTTTGCATCGTAAACACAATGCGGGGAAAGATCTAGGGTTCGGGGGTTGGTTAAATTTAGGGAAGGTATTAGCACCCTAAACTTCTGTAGTACTCTACAAGAACCTTTTGTTCAAATGTTTACTATTTGCCTTATTTATTTGCTTAAGGTATATGTACTGAGGGATTAAAAGTGAGAAAATAAACCTAAGGGGTTAATTCTAAGTTTACTCGGCAAGACGTCGCATCTTGTGCCTACGTATCCTTACGGGAGTGGAATCAGAGTAATCGTAGTTCCCCTCAAAAGGGAGGTTAGAGACTTCTTGATTGTGGTCAAGGTCTCAAGGGGAATAAACGCATCTTAAGGACACGCTTACGCGGAGTGTAGAAACTCCGATCTCTACGTTGAATTGTTAAGTTGTAATTAGGGTTGAATTAGGTTAGGGATTCCGTGGCGGGAAACCCTAAAATGAGCGCGGCGGCTCTTTGACCTAATGCTAGGGTAAAGGGGTAATTTTGCCTGCGGCGAGGCATTTGTGAAAATTAGGGTTTGTAAGGGTGTAATTTTGAGGGTTTGAAGTTGAGGACTATTGGCGCGGCGGCCAAACGGCTAGACCTAATTCCTTCGGAGTGTATAGTGTGACAGAATAACGGTAAAGGCGTGAGATAACTGAATCATGCAAACAGAGAGATAACGTCTTAATTTAATCATGCAAACGGAAATTTAAAGGCAGAATTTAAAGAGCGATTGTTAAGTTCGCGAGGTTACATGAGAGGAGCAGTTACAAAATGATAATGACATAAAGATGAAATAAATAACGGTAAACGCAATAAACTGCAAAACGAGCAAACACCATTAATGGGCAGAATTGTCAGATGGTGACGAAGTGAAATTATGCATCTTTTTGTGGTTTTATTTTGTGATATAAACTTCAATTTAAATTAAAATGGAATTCTTAATATTAATTTAACTCAAACCCTAAAAACTATTTTAACCTAATTATTATTTTTTTTTAAAATGGATTTTAATATATTTATTTAAAATATGGTTTTTATTTATTATTATAAAAAAGTTTTTTAATTTTATATAAAAAAGGTTTTTAAATTATTATTTTGTTAAAAAAAAACAATTTTAATATTAGTTTTTTAAAAAAAAGTTTTAATAAAGTTTAATTAACTAATTATAAAAAAGAAAAAAGGTAAAAAAAATAAAAGGGGTTGGGCCGGTCATCACTCCCGGACCCATCCCGGTTGTAAATGTAAAAAACAAAAAAAGACTTAGGGTTTCAAAACCCTAATGTGTCTCGCGGCGCCGTTGTGCTTCTTTTCCCTTCGTCTTCCTCACCATCTCGTACTCTTGTCTCTTCCTCGATCACCTTTCTCCTGCATGCCAAACAGAAAAAAAAAAGAAAACCATAATCAGTCATGTGGCTTACGATTCGCTGAGGTTTTGACGATGACGAGAACATGCGTAGTTCTCCGAGTCTCGCGATTCGCCGCCGTCTGATGATGATGGCTCGTCTTCCTCGGCCGTCTTGAGGTTATCGTTCGATTGTGTAGCCGATGATGAAGATATTCTGAGGCTCAAAGAAAGACTGATTGCCCGTTCTAATCAACGCCGGCGGTCTTTCTTTAGTGTAGCTCGTTCGTGGCCGTTTTTCACACTCTCTCCCTCTTTTGTCTAGCGTTCCACACGAGGTGATATTGTTCCCTTTTATCATTTTCTCTTTTGACTCTCTTTTGGGTCTTTGATAATAGTGGATTTGCGTTATTTTTCTGAGATTGGATCGCGATTTTGATTTGATTTTTGTGGACCTGATATTTTTTGATTTGATTGGGATTCTTTCCATTTTCAGAACTCACTCGGATTTTTCTGATGTAACTCCAGATTTTCGTTTTGGATAATCTGCTTCACTTTGACTCACTTCGGATATTGGATTTCGCTTTGATTTCTTGGTGTGATTTAGATAATCTGAATTGATGTGGGTTTCTGGTTTTGTTGCAGATATGTTACTTAAACTTGATACGCCTCTCCGAATTTCACTGTGATGCCTATGGATCCCTCTGATGTGGCTTTGAATATCTTCAATATCTTGAACTGATTTGTGGCTGCGAGTTTGGGGCAATGATGTTCGTAGCTGAGCCTTATGCATCGTGTTGTCGCTTTTCCACATTGAACTTTCCTCGAACGATCTTCCCTATCTTCTTCGGTGTAATTTTGCTCGTAGGTATTTGAAATTTGACCAGCTGCTTTTGATGTTGCTTGGTTGTTGTTTTTTTTTGCAGACTTTGGCTCATGGGTCTTATTTGAGGCGAATTTTGACTGACCAAGCTTGGGATCCTTGCTGGATTGTTCTGGCACTAAGCTTGTTTCATACTGAACCTATCCTCTTGATTTACTGCATTGTTGCTGTTGTTTCAGATGTGATATGGCTGGTGGATATTGAATATCAGCTTGTCTTGGTTATCGGTTTATCTGTTCTTCTGGTTTTCTGTCATGAGCTTTGTTAACCTCTTTCTCTTCATCTTTCAGAATGGATGTTGTCGGGTCGACGATTTTTGTCGAGGGAGGTCAATGGTTATGATGACGCTTCGTCTGAACCTATGTTGGACACCATTGCCATTTGGTTTTGGTCGCATGACCTTAGCGATGATGACCCACGGGTCTGAGCTGTCGTTTTGAATTGAGCTGATAGTTTGTGTGAAATTACCGATGCTTGAAGTTCGACGTTCGGTAGGGAATTGGTAACGGCTTCGGCCGTGGCTTTCCCAGCCGCTCGAATTCTCATGCCCAATGATGGTTAAGCTGAGGGCTGAATCCCTGTTCCATCCATTTTTGATTTTGATTCATGGTCGGAACTCATTATAATAGTTGACTGGTTTCTCTTGGTCTCTCTAATTGGGCTGTGATGCATAGCTGAGCCCTTAGGCTTTTGTATTTGTGGCAACGCATGTGCGGACTTACTGATGCTCATGGGGACTGGCATGTTGGCTTTTCGAAACTGATGCCTCCTTTTTGAATTAAACTGATTGTTTTTCGAAACTTGTTTACTTTGCTCAGGTTTGAACATTCGGACCTGTTATGCATTATCTGATGTTCTTTTGTGTCTTTGCAGAGGTCAAAACCAGTTTTATGTTGGTGTTCATCCGGATTTATTTTGAGACCATTTCCGCCATAATGAGGCTTGCTTTTGTCTTGGTGTTTAATAACCATTGGTTGTTTCTGATTGCCTTCTGAACTGCATTTTGAATTGAATTATCTGCTCATGTTTTGTGCAGCTTATGGATTTTATTGTGAGCTGATACCATTCTGATTCATGTATTTCAGGTGACAGAAAACGGTTCAGACCCGTCGGCATCCGGGTTTGAACCTGAGTTGGCTAGTGTTCACCCTGGTATCGGTTTGCTTACGTTTCATCCGGTTCCGGCTGTTCTACTGTGATGAGTCTTTCCACTTCAATTCTGTTGGCAGCCACTGAACTCGTGTCTTGGCTTGAATTTACTTGATAGTACCCCGCAATATTTACTTGACGTGTATCCGTTTGAATCCACAGTTGTGCAAATCATTTCGGCCCGAAAACGCTTCGTTTACTTCTCTTTCTTGGCTGCCCCTTAGATAAGAATAGACATTACCTGATCTGACGCCAATGGCGCAGATCGGTAACGGGGGTAGGATGCGGCTTCGGTCGTGCCACTCCCGGCACTCAATGATGATGATGTTCTGAGAGTGTCGAAGATAACTTCTAACCCTTTCTTGCTTCTGTTTGTTTTGTCTTTGTTGTGCAGGTTGATCGGAGATTCGCGGAGAAAATCAAAGGAGCATCATGAAGACACTTAGGATCCTTTAGGACTTTTTTAGAATAGATGCTCAGTGTAAATGAAACCTCTTGTAAACACATATTCATGAATGAAATTCAAAAGTCATTTATCCCTTTCAATTGTACCTTAAATATTTATGAACTAAATTCCAAAAAAAAATATTTATATTTACTTATCAATTGTAAATTTGAAATGTTTATGAATAATAGTTCAAAAATCATTTAAATTCACCCTTGAGTTGTAACTTATAAATACTTACGAATAAAAGTTCAAAAATATTTAAAACTTACTCCTCCTTGTCCTTGACCAATTTTATAAACGAGATACCGCAACCTGATTACACCTGAGCAAATTCAAACTAAACTCTCGCCGATCATAACCTTAACAATATCCCCTTTCTTTTCAGTCCAAACCTTTATCGATGAAACGACCCCGAGTCCACTCATTTTTCTGACAAGAGTTTCTCGGTACCAATCAAAACATGTCGACACCTTGATATAATCAATCCATGTGATAAATCAATGCCTAAGGGATAATGTCTCATTTGTCTCAAAAATTGCGGACTCCACGAAAAATGACCAAAATGCCCCTGGGGTAATTCCTGCAAAACAAACACCTCCATGACTTGATAGTGGTTAGCGGATGCACAGATGAGATGTTATGCGAAATGACTGACTAAATGTAAGGGTAAAATTTGGGGTATTACAAAGGGATAAAGATCGAAATTCCCACAATGCCATGCAAATGCAAGCTAGAGAGTTATAGGTTCGGGGGTTGGTTAAACTTAGGGAAGGTACTAGCATCCTAAGTTTCTGTAGTACTCTACAGGAACCTCTTGTTTTATGTTTGTTTATTGCTATGTGTTATCTGCTTAATGGTTTAAAAGACCTAGGGGTTTATTTCTAAGTATACTCGATAAGATATCGCATCTTATGCCTACATATCCTTACAGGAGTGGAATCAGAGTATTTGTAGTTCCCCTAAAGGGTTGAGGAGTTCTTTGACTGTGGTCAAAGTTCCTACGGGTTTAGGGTAGTTGTTTGATTGAGTTTTTAGGAGAAGAGATGTGTCTTCATTTTAGGGGAGATTTAACCGCCACAAATTGTAGGAAAATAGTCTTTGCACCGTCTTAAGAAAAGGACTTACGTACTCGGATAGGGATCAACGAGGTACACCTTTATCTCTCTTAAGGCAAAGTCCCTACGGCTTGATTGTATTGTTGTGGGGTGGAGATTCTATCTCACTTAAGATGATTTGACATCTTTCTCTGATGTGTTTGAATATGTGTCGTTTGAATTGATTGTTTGTATTATTTTGTCTATGTTGTAAAGATAAAGGTCCTTCCTAGGGGTAGGATCTATCTTAAGAAGATCGACTTGAGTGGGATCAAGGATCGAGGGGATAATGATGTAAATGAGATGTACTACACACGATTGTTGAATCATGTGTAGGGTTTTCCTTTGGACGGAATGCAAGGCAGAAATGTAAATGCGGTAAAGATAAATGTGATAATATTAAATTGCAGAAGATAAATTGCGAGGAAAGTAAATCATACACACGCATGAAAGCGCTAAGGTGTAGGTGATTGTGTCATGAATGTGCACGATTAAGTCGTATTTTACGATGGGATTGATTTGAGGAAGGTGGTTGAATTGATTTATGAGAAAATTGATTTAAGGACGATTAAGGGTATGTTTGATTAATTTAGGCGGGTTGGGAAGATATATTATTTAACGAGATTTGATTTTAAGTCATTTAAGGGAATGACTTTAAAAGAAGGGTTCAATTATTATTGCTACCAAATGTTATTTAAATTATAAAAGTGGTTTTTCTTGTTGTAAAGGTTTATTGAAATTATTATAAAAAGGTTAATTATTGATAAAAATAAATAGATCATGAAGTGAACTTTTTTTTATAAAATAAAATAGTTGGTTTAATTATGAAATGGGTTTTTATTACAAAAGGTTATCTAAAAGAGTTCTTAATTATTATAAAAGCTAGAGGTTGATCTTTTTTAGATTAAAGAAGAATTTATTATTATGTAAAGTTATGGATAATTTTATAAAAAAGATTACATTAATTAAGGGATTACTTAAAAGGTTAAAATAGGCAAGTTAGAATAAAACAGATTTTATGTTTTTTTCCAGAAAAAAACAATATTAATTAAGTAATTGAGAAAAAAAGATTATTTAAATCAAAAGGTTAATTGAAGGGTGGATTAATGTTAATTAGATGAGATTAATTAAGTGGGGCATGTGATTAGTGATTAAGGGTGTGTGTGTAGTGCTGCAGATACGTGGTTAACAAATTACAACAGTTAAAACAAAATAAGAGGAAAACCCTAGATCCTCTTCCTCACAAATCGCGATCGGCCTATCTCCTTCTCTCTCACCCCCCCATGTTCCTCTCTAGATGTATCTTCCAGTTCGTTCTTCTTCCTCCTTTCGTCATCTCCTCCATTTTTGAACTTGAAAGCACAAAACAAATATCAAAAGTTCGATGATTTAGACATGGATCGAAGATTTACCGAAAGCTGGGACGGCGGCAGATTAGAGGATGATCTTTTCTGGCGATGACGCAAGAGAGGGTGGCTCGTGATGGCTTCGGTGATTCGAGGAACTCCGGTGTTGGCTTTGCGGTAGGCGATGGATGATGAGGGATTCTTGATTTCGGAGGTAGTTGCGGAGATGACCTCGCGGCGGATGGTGTCGGCGGAAGGAGTGAACATATGAGTTACTCTTAATTTCGAGCTCAGGGTTTTGTATTTGGGATTAATTGGGACTTTTCATCTGTGTTTTTGTCTCTCCCTTTTTTCCGATCCTTCCTCTCTTTTCACCCCTCTCTTTATATAGGCTTCAGTGGGATTCTTTGATTGAATGCTTTGAAATCGTTTTAATGCTGATTGAAACCTTCTGTTTTGGTTATAACCTGATTTGAAAAGTTTCCTCTTCTGTTCCAATTTCGTTTAATGCTTGTTGATGGAATCTCAATCTCTGATATGTGACTTAATTGAGAGGAACGAATCTTTTGGGAATATTCTTCAGATGATTTGCTAACTTTGGATTTGCATTCTTGGCAGGTGGGGATAATAATTGAGTTGGGCCAGAAAACAGATTAGAGGCCCGGAGGAGAGGAGCTCGGGTTTGACGTGCGTATCCTGGAGCGATTGTAGTTGGTTCTTACAATACCAGTAGTCATGGATCCTCGCTTCAAGATGAAACTTGTTGAGTTTGGCTTCCCAGAAATCTACGGTGATGATGTTCATGAATTTGTAAAGATTGTTGATGATGGAATTCATGAACTATTTAACGAGTATGTGGCTCTTCATTGACACCAGTTGTTGAGATTGTTGAACAGGGTAAGCTTCAAACGCTTTGGTGTCCTGGTCCTCATATAAATCAAATTTGTTTACTTGTGCCTGGATCCTGATTTTTCTAACAATTGCTGCTTTGGTTTTTTTTTGTGTCCGAGGGTCCTCGTTACGAAAGTTGCAGCATGTGTAGGAGGCGGACAAATCGCGTATAGGCAGGTTTCAAAAGTTGTTTCAAATTTTCAAGACAACCTTATTCTTTTGTCTTATTACGATCGATTTTCTCTGCAGGTCATGGCGTGAGTGGCTTGATGTTAGACTCACAGTTGCGGCATGGTTTTGTCTTCTTAGTTCCTCCATTATAACCACATACTTCCAACAGAAAGGGAGAAAGTTGGAAGTTGCTTGACGTTAGAGCTTCTATGGGTTACATAAGTCTTTCTACGAAGAAGCCAACAAAGCTAATAAGGTATAGAGACCCTCATATTCTATAACTCTTTTGAAATTCCATTGCCTGTACTGAACTTCCGTCGTGTGCTAGTGACTGTTAATTGTGGGTTTTGTTCAGCTCAAGTTCATTGGTTTGACGATAATTTCATTTTGATACTTACGTTCCTGATTTTGAGCAGGTCACGGGTCGCTGCTGTGATGGGGAGGAGGTTCCGCTTCTTGTAAAGATTGGCATAGCAGTACTGATGTAGTTAAGCTATCCTACTTTTGCAATGCTAATTCTGAAGTGAAATTGAAGTGATATCGATCTTGTGGAGTACAAAGCAGTTAGACATTCGTACAGTCCTCAAGTTCAAATCTTGCTAATTTACGACAGTACACCACTCTAATATTGTAAACGTGGAGGATCCAATGATACTGAAGTCAACAGACCGCGATTGTCAAGCTCCAATACCTCCAATGTGGAACTATGAGCTATTGCAGTCATTGATGCAGACGTGATGCCCTTGCAGCCATGAAGCTTTAGAATTGTCAATCATTGGGAGTTGAACAGACTCCAAAGATATGTTTGGGCAGTATGAAGTATCAGGAAAACTAAGATCAGGTCAATGTTGTGTTATTTCACGGACTGTTCCATTGCTGACACAAGGAAAAATACGCATGTCCGGCGACACCAATGAAGTTGCAGCAGCTCGAATGGCAGTACCAAGAAGTTTGTGGCAAGAGCCTGCACCAAGTTCATGCAACAGAGGGCAATCAAGAACAACTTGCCATGTTACCGTGCTTCAACGACAAGGTTAAGTTGTGGGCAGCTGGCTTGTTGCAGTAGTAACGACATTCCTTCATTTACCGTAATTGTACAATTATAACTCAACTGTATCACCGTATTTCTCCTTGTTACCTAGCGCTTGTAATGACTCAGCCAAGTCCTTCATATTAAACTGCAGATACCCAGATTTTCTATCTCCAGCCCAGGCAGCAGTTGTAGTAGAAGAGATAATGATATTCATAACCACTTCGAGATACCAGCTGACATGAGAATCTGATGGAATAAATAGGTAAAGGTACACTCGTAGTATGAAAGTTATGTACGAAAGTAGCATCTGACATTGTTTTAAATTGAGTGGTTAGAGGTGTATTGAATTTTGTTGTATTGTTTCAGGTTTACGTTGGTGGAAGCTGCAGAAACGTGTCGATACTAAGCTTGTTCTAATTTGTTGACAGGTTAACTGCATCACCACTGCGGAGTTCACTAGAAACCGTGATTAACTGCTTTTGGTGGTGATTGGCGCAATGAAGTGGATTGGTCATGAAGCCGTTCTTTTTTATCCTAATGTCACAGGTTCCACAAAGTATCAGTGGGGCTGAGTACTTCTCATTAGCATAGTCTTTAGGGGGCTTGCTTAATCTTGATTTCAAGTAGCCCATGTTTTGACGTAGTTTTTCTAGACACAACTATGTTGGATTGAGACCATAGAAACATAAGTACCAAACTGCCTGTTTAATTGCACTTAACACAATAAACGCCATATTATTTCCATTTACATGTAATTCAATCATTTTGTGCTTTTGAAGACTCAACAATTCAAAATAATGAACATCTGATATATGTGTTTTTGTCAGCTCTGTATCACTTCGCAAAAATGGCCAGATGACTTTTTGCAAAATATCTAGCAAAAGGCCACAATATTATCAGACAGCTTAACTCTATGCAGAACAGTGTGCCATCCTTATGGTTGTAGACCAGGTTTCAACGCAGCGATTGCATATTTTGGAATATTAACGTTAACATTGGTGGTGTCTACTGCAAAATAACAACTCTTCTTGCTTTTTGAGGGTTTAAGAAATAATCAAGGTTGCTGATTTCTGAAATAGACTTAAATAATAATGAAGCCCTCACTATTTTTATGGTCCCAATCAATTATTGAATCATCAAAGAAAACTAGATCACATATCATTTTCTATTGTCAAAAGATTTTCTTCTGAAATCATGGTTTTTTTCCATATCTATCTTGGCCCATATGCTCTGATACCAATTAGATATGTTGTAATTGCATTTATCCTCTTCCAGTAGCAGTTTAAGTAAATTCCATCAGATGCAGATAGAGGTTGGGTCTTCATGTTTGAACTTGAGATGTATGATAATGAATCAAAACCGAGTTGTATTTGTGGAGGCACACGAATTCAGAATCTTATTGTAACAAAATCAAAATGATGATGTAGCCTTTGGGGCCAGCCTCGAAACTTCTGAGGAGCCTTTGATGAAACAAACTAATTGTATTATCTCGGGACTTCTACAGTCCAACGGTCGCATCTTGAAGTACCTGACTGCAAAGATTTCAAGCTTAGGACATTGCACCTGCACAAACTGGTTAGTCGAAACAAACATACATACAAAGTAAAAATGAAACGAGCGAGAAATACACAAGGGGACGGGATCTTATGGTCAAAAATTAGGGTGCGACAGTAAGTAAAAGTGATACATTTGCCGCTTTTGAAAAGTTTTCTAAGCTTTCCCAAAATAAGTTAAATACAAACATAGTGTCAATTAGAAGCGACCATGGAGGTGAGGTTGAAAATCACTTATTTAAAGAATATTGCGGTAACCATGGTATAGATCATAACTTCTCCGCTCCACGCACCCCTCAACAAAACGGGGTTGTGGAACGTAAAAACTGTATTTTAGAAGAATTGGGAAGAACAATGATTAACGAAAGTGGTTTACCAAAATATTTTTGGGCCGACGCCATTAGTACGGCGTGTTATGTTTTGAATATGGTGCTTATTCACCCCATTCTAAATAAAACACCGTATGAACCTTTAAAAGGGCGAAAGCCAAATGTTTCTCACTTGCATGTGTTTGGATGCAAATGTTTTGTATTAAACAATGGAAAGGAAAACTTGGGCAAATTTGATTCCAAAGCCGATGAAGGTATCTTCCTCGGATACTCTCAATCGAGTAAAGCATATAGAATATATAATAAATGATTACTTGCTGTAGAAGAGTTTGTGCATGTTACTTTCGATGAGTCCTATCCGAGAAATGTCGGAAAGGATAGTGTTGTTCATGGTGCAGGTACATCCACAGAAGACATACTCAAGAGTGGCGAGACGGGGATTGATCAACCTGACAAAATCAAAGTTGAAGAGGATAAGGATGTACACCATGATGTAACAGAGGAAGTTCATCTGCCTTCAGACGATGATCTCCCTCAAGCTTGGAAGTCATCTAAAGACCATCCAATTGAAAACATTCTCGGAGACATCACAAAGGGTGTAACGACTCGATCGAAGCTAAGTAATTTCTGTTATCACTTCGCATTCGTTTCACAGATGGGACCTAAAAACCCTAAGGAAGCCCTACTCGATGAACACTGGTTTTTGTCAATGCAGGAGGAACTGAATCAGTTCACTAGAAATGAGGTTTGGGACCTTGTCCCTCCTCCGCGAGGTCATCGAGTAATCGGCACCCGATGGGTGTTTAGAAATAAACTGGACGAGAACGGAGTAATAACTCGCAACAAAGCGCGTTTAGTCGCGCAAGGGTATAACCAAGAGGAAGGCATCGACTATGAGGAAACTTATGTGCCAGTTTCCCGACTCGAGGCTATACGCCTTTTACTTGCTTTCGCTTGTGCGAAGGATTTTAAATTATTTCAAATGGACGTCAAAAGTGCGTTCCTTAACGGGTTCATAAATGAAGAAGTCTATGTTGCTCAACCACCTGGTTTTGAGTCTCATAAGTATCCTGATCATGTCTACAAACTGAAAAGAGCTTTGTACGGTCTCAAACAAGCTCCTAGAGCTTGGTATGAGAGACTAAGCAAATTCTTACTTGATTAAGGCTACTCAAGAGGAAAGGTTGATACTACTCTCTTCATTAAACGTCAAGGAAAGCACTTAATTCTTGTACAAATTTATGTTGACGATATCATATTTGGATCCACTAACATGAATCTCGTAAAAGAGTTTGCTGAGCTTATGCAGGGTGAATTCGAGATGAGTATGATGGGTGAACTCACATACTTTCTCGGTTTGCAAATCAAGCAACTGAAGGAAGGAACATTCGTGAGCCAAACAAAATATTGTTTGGAGCTTCTCAAGAGATTTGACATGGCAAATTCAAAAGCCATAGACACTCCTATGCCAACATGTATAAATATGAGTAAAGATGAAAGTGGTAAGAATGTTGAGGTAAAAAGGTACAGAGGTATGATTGGCTCGCTTCTCTATCTTACTGCTTCTCGTCCCGACATTATGTTTAGCGTGTGTATGTGCGCCAGATACCAATCATGTCCTAAGGAATCCCACATAAAATCTGTCAAACGCATACTTCGATACCTATCTGGTACTCCGAAATATGGACTGTGGTATTCCAAAGGTAATGATTGTTCATTGGTAGGCTTCTCCGATTCCGACTTTGTCGGTTGCAAATCGGATAGGAAAAGCACCAGCGGTACGTGTCACTTATTTTCAAATTCCTTGGTCAGTTGGCACAGCAAGAAACAAGTGTCTATTGCTCTGTCAACCGCCGAAGCGGAATACATAGCCGCCGGTAGTTGTTGTGCGCAATTCCTATGGCTTAAACAACAACTATTGGACTTCAATTTGAAGCTAGAACGTGTTCCAATATTTTGTGACAACACCAGTGCGATAAATCTTACCAAAAATCCGGTGTTACATTCGCATACCAAACACATAGAAATTCGACACCATTTTCTGAGGGACCATGTAGAGAAGAGTGACGTTGTCTTTGAACACGTTGATACCAAAAACCAACTAGCGGACATTTTCACAAAGCCGCTAGCCACTGAGCCCTTCTTTCATATGCATCGAGAACTTGGTATTCTCGACATTTCTGATTGGGTTTAACAGTTACTACATTCAAAATTAATCTATTTACAACTATGCTTTTGTACTACTAACAAGTTCAGCTTTTGTTGCAAGTACGAATATGTGGTTAACAAGTGTGGTCGGTATAGAGGTGATATTGCTCCTTTCTCTCTCTCTCTTTATATCTCTCTCTCTCTAAACATTCATGACTTGAAACTAAGTATATCGTTTGACAATCAGGGTACTTATATATGTCTATGACTTTTGCTGCTAATACTATGTGTGTTGAATGCAAATTATATTGTGAAAGGGTAAATAGGCATGATAAATAGGCAAGTGTGGCATTCTGCATAATATGAAACTGAAAAATTGGGTTTTTGAAGGTTATGAGTCGAACTAAACAGGACAACGGTCGACGCATGCTGTAGACTTTCAAAATTATCAAAAAACTAACAGTATGCGTCAATGCATGCAGGGGCTATGGTCGACGGCTCGCGCAAAAACCCAGAATTTTTTTTGAAAACCGTTCCAGTTTCTCTTCTTCTCCATTTAATGTACTGTCAACTTTTGTTATGATTTGATATTGCATTTGTCTTGTAAGTTGCATCTAGGCATCTATTGTGTCCTCTTGTCTCCTCCCTCTTAACAAAACCCTAAAACCTCTCTCTATTAAAGGGAATAGTCTTCATCTTCTCCAAAATCATCCTCAACTACTCTCTTCAAAGTTCATCTCTACAAAATCTCCAAAAAATCATCATCAATGGCTTCTCTTTTTCGCAAAAATACAGGTAAGAGATCAAGGGCCTCATCATCATCTGCCTCAGTCCCCATTACTGCTGTCTCACTAGTTCATCCACCTGCTGTTGAAAACTTCAACAAAAGTCTCAGTAAAAGAGCAATCGTTCCACAACATGCCTTCTACCAGGCAACGGGGGAGCGCTTGCATCTCACCCAAATTCTGTCTCTGCTGGAGGTTCAGGGGTTCATCAATTTTCTGGAGTGCAACATAAAGTATAGTAAGGATTTGGTCCGGGTGTTCTACACAAATCTGCGTGGTAACTTTCAAGGTCAATAATTCCACACTTCTGTCGGGAATAAATTGGTAAACATAAATTCTGAAGTCTGGAACAAGTATTTTGATTTGACTGTCGATGCTGATGCACCACCTCTTCATGAGGTAACAGACACTCGTACGGTGCCAGGGTATGAGTTTAAGAGCGCTCTGAATGACATGCTCAAAAGACCCTATCCAGATGCCATTGTCAACAGTGATGCCTTTCCTAGAACTGTCACAGCCAGGAAACTCCAAACAGGGGAGCGCATTCTTCAGTGGACTGTCGCTCGCATCCTGCGACCGAAAAAAGGTGGAATGTCCCGTGTCGAACAAGCTAAGGTACATCTCATCTATATATTGAAACATATGATCAAAATAAACTGGCCATACTATATTGCAAGAAGGATTTTTTCTCTGAGAGACTCAAGTAGAGGCACTGCTCTAGCCTATGGGTCGTTTATTTCGAAAATTCTTGCCGCAGCAAATGTTGTATACCCATTATTTCCTTGTGTTTCAGTCCCCTCTGACAAAGAATTTATCACCAAAACCCTTGCCATGATGGGGTATTTTTGGTGTGCTGAACGACAATCATACATATTTGTCCGTCGAGCCAATATTCCTTGGGTGACTCGTGACAGTTCCGATGACAGCTCTGAAGAGGAAAGTGAAGAACAAGGTGAACAGGACAATGATGAAGAAAATACTGATGCAGAGGTGCAAGAACCTGTATGTGAGACGCAAGACTATCATCAATCGCCATTTCAACATACGTCTCCAAATACCGATTGGCTCTAGCATTCAGCTCCATCAGAAGAACAAGAAGAAGGTTATACAAATTAGGGATGGGGTGAATGGCAATACACAGGCTGGACTACCCTGGGTAGATTCTACGACCCATATCACGGCTACCCTCAAGACTATCAACCTTCCCAACACTCACCACCTCCTCCACCATCGGATAACTCTGAAGTCATTAATCTGCTGCAGTCCATGCAGTTAGATCAACAAACCTTCATGAGGAGTCAAGATACGCAAATGGAGCAGATTAGAGCTGAGCTTCATACCCAAAATGAAAGGTTAAATTCATTTTCGACTCGGATGGACGCTCGTATTGAAGCTCTTGTTGAATCACATGAAAGGCAAGACCTGGAAATCACCGACTCTCTTCATCACCTCAACATGTCCGTATAAGCATTTCTGGACTTCTCGGATCCTTACCGCAATCCCGATACTGCATACCGGGGGAGGGGCCGAGGTCGGGGTCGGGGATATTAGTTTCATAGCTTCATATTTGTTTCTTCTGTGTACTTTCCATTTTTCCGTGTTATGTTTGCCTGAATATTTACCTATTTGCATGTTCTCTTAATTATCTATTAATTCAAGTTACTTTTGTTCATTATCATTCTTATGTGTGAAGTTTGGTAATTAACTATCACCTATTGTATGTTTTCTGTTAATTGATGTGTTCTCCTTCTCTTTTTGATGTTGTCAAAGGGGGAGAAGAACATGTAGCAAGCCAGCACCAAGCACCAAAGCCAAGTCAGGATATTAACAACAGTTGATGGTTGTTTGTTCTGCAGCCTTATATTACAAAAGAAAGGGGGAGCTTGTGTATACATTGCATATTGGTTGTTTTGGTTGTATACAGGTTGTCATCATCAAAAAGGGGGAGATTGTGGAGGCAAATCGCCACACATCACACAAGTCTGCAAGACATTGGTCAATGCAGGTTTCGATGATGACAAATTACAACCTTGGATAGATTGGAAACTATAAACTCCAGATCTACTAAACAGATGCAACGTATCACCTACCATATCCTTTTATACTTGTCTTAAAACTGTTGAAATAAATATACTATGTGTAGATAAAATGCAATCATGACCAGAGGCATGAAAGACCATAAACTGATGAATTTTTGAAGGTTTGCAGGGCATGAGTCGACCATAGGGTCGGCGCATGCATCAGAGCACTTGTCCACTGGTCAGCGCACAAGGCAATAAGTCGACCATAGGGTCGGCGCATGAAGGAAAAATTTTCCAACGGGTCAGCGCATAAAGGCATGAGTCGACCATAGGGTCGGCGCATGAAGGAAATAGTTTTCAACGGGTCAGCACACGCCGACTGTATGGTCGATGCATACTGATGCATTTTCCAGATTTCCAAACAACACAGGCCATGCGTCGATGCACAGACCTGCTGCGGTCGACCGTTCGCGCGGAAATCCTGTTTTTAAATGATTCCCTCTTATATTTGAAATATTGTTATGTCTATAATTCGGTTGGTACTATATATACTGGTTTAACCACTTGTGTCACATTAACATTTGATAATCTTTGATTCATGTGTTCAAAAACAAGAAAGAGTGAAATAGGTGTCCAAGATTCATCATCTTCATCTTCAACATCTCACAACATTTCAATTACACACAATCATTTTTGAAGTGCATTGTGAGAGATTCAAGGTGATAAGGTTCGAAGCTTAGATTGGAGAATCAAGTTCGGGTTGAAGCTTGTGACAGGTTCTTTCTTGAATAAAACTGTTGGGGTTTTACCCTCCAAGATTGGTTTGAATTTTGGGGGTTTTTGGACGAGACTCTTCATCAAGGGTCAACTGAGCGAAGGTGATTGTGAAGAGGTGTTCTTCACAAGTCTAGTAGCGGATTCAGTGATATTGAAGGGAAGATCTCAGGTTCGATTTGTTGCTGTTGAGATCAGTCGGAGCCGAAGGTTTGAACAACAACGTGTTATTCAATAAGGTGGCTGGAATCAGAGGTCCATCAACAAAAATCGGAGGACTTGATTCGGCTTGAATCAAGGGGCAAGGAGTGAAAGCAACTTTCAACACATTGAGATTTCTGTTGTATATTTGCTGCTCAATCCTTGTATAAACTGTTACATTCAACAGGTGATATCTATACAATCTATCTCAATTCTAGTTTTAGAATTGAGGGCAGACGTACCCCGCGAGGACGACGGGGGAACTGCCTCACCAAATACTTGTCTTCTCTATTTTTCTACATTTACGTTATAGCTCAAAATAAGTAATTTTTGTATAAGCACTATTGTCAAAATTGTGATATCAATTGAGTAAGAGGTTAAAACTCTGTTTTTGACTCCAAAGTACAATAAGACATTGTACTAGGCTAGTTGGAATCACTTACTCAACATAAAAATCACTTGGAGTGTTTTGCACACCAAGTGTTTGACAAATTGCTTGAACCAAAATTATCTTACTTGTGTATCTAGTTTTGGTTTGCTCTTTGAATCATTGGAACTAGGAATCCTAACAACTGAAGTAGATCATTGATAAGTGTGATTAGTGTTGTGATTCTATTTTCCATATTGTCATTAATCCAAAGGCTTACGCATATCCGGTTTTCCAATAACCGTTTGTTTTAGACTATATTTTCCTCGGCCGCTTCCGCACGTAAAACAAGTTTTTTAAAACCAATTTTTTATTGGTAGCGCCAACTCAAATTTTAATCGGGGATCTATTCAACCCCCCCCCCCCCCCTTCTAGATCCGTGCCATAGTCTAACATCTTCCAGTCAAGGCAGTTATATGTTTGGCAGATTCTTCTTCAATCTCATTGTCAGAGTCTTCATTAGTCCATAAAACAATTAGGCCTTTCTTTTGTTTCTTGAGATAGGTAGGGCATTCAGATTTGATGTGACCAAAACCTTCACACTCAAAACACTGTATCCCTTTGCTGTTTGTGGGTTTTTCTTCAGTCCTAGTTCTTCTTCCTGCATCATTTGACTTACTGATGTCAAGTGAGGTGTTCTTGACATTTGGTCTTGTCTTTATATCCATTCTTTTTATTACCTTGTTGAATTTTCTTCCCAGCAGAACCATGGCCTTTGATAGACTTTCATCTGTATCCTCATCAGATTCATCATCTCTTCTTTCATTATTTGACACAAAATCTATGCTCTTTTTCTTGTCAGCTTTGTCACTTATTCCAACTTTAAATGTCAAAAGAGACCCAACGAGTTCATTAACTCTCATTTTACAAATGTCTTGGGCTTCTTCTATAGCAGTTACTTTCATGTCAAATCTCTTGGGAAGAGTTCTGAGAATTTTTCTTACCAGCTTTTCTTTAGTCATTTTTTCACCAAGAACACTTGAAGCATTGGCAATTTCAAGAATATTCATATGAAAGTCATGTATGCTTTCATCATCTTTCATTCTCAGGTTTTCAAACTTAGTTGTAAGGAGTTGAAGTCTAGACGTTCTTACCTTGGATGTTCCTTCATGAGTAGTCTTTAGAATCTCCCATGCTTCCTTAGCAATTTCACAGTTGTTCACCAACCTGAATATTTTCCAATCAATTCCATTGAACAAGGCATTCAAGGCCTTGGAGTTTCCCAGAGCTAGATCATCTTCTTCCTTTATCCATTCTTCCTCAGGCTTTAATTCAGTTGTAGTCTTTCCATCTTTATCAATAATCACAGGATGTTCCCATCCCTTTATGACAACTTTCCAAGCCTTGTTGTCCAGAGATTTTAAGAAAGCAACCATCCTAGGTTTCCAATAGTCATAATTATTCCCTTCCAGAACAGGTGGTATGTTCACAAATCCTTCTTCTTTGTCCATAATACCAGAAAGTATCGTCCCTAGATCTCACATAGAACCAGAGCAGGATGCCTGCTCTGATACCAATTGAAATTCTGGTATCAAATATTAGATGTCAAAGGTGATGTTCACGGTACAAATACCAGTTTAATAAGAACAAAGATAATTAAATAACAATTGTAAAGAGACACAACAATTGTTAACCCAGTTCGGTGAAAACACACCTACGTCTGGGGGCTACCAAGATAGAAAAGGAAATCCACTAAGTAGAATTAGTTCAAAGACATACAGTAGACTCTCTCTAGTTTACCATCTTCTCACCTAATCTCTACCCTTGCAGTGATATGAATCAACAAAGGAATACTTTAGAAGACACTCTTTAATCTCTCCCCCTCAATCACAGCAGTAATATGAATCAACAAAGGAATACTTTAGAAGACACTCTTCAAATCCACAACACGATCTTGCTTAAAAGCTTCAATCAAGTACAATACACTCTTTCTTACAAGCTTTGAGTGAACAATTTACAATTAACAACCTAGTCCAATTCACACATTAAACAATGAGTGAATGACTCACAAAACTGACACACACGAAGCTTAAACCTTACACAATTGCACACACTTTTTAATCCTTGCTTCTCTAATCTCCAAGCTAGGGTTTATGCTTCTTTAAATAGTAATGCAGAATAGGCTTGGGCTATGGCAAAAGTAACAGCAGGGTTTTAGAAGATTTCAATCTTCATCAATAGCAATAATAAAACAAATTTGATTTGATCAATCAGATCTAATCAAATCATTCTTCCAATCTTCAATCAATCAAATCAAATCTAATCCACAATAAGTGTATCAGAAACGCTTTTAGAACACCACTAAAACACGCAGGTTCTACACCAGAATGGTGCAGCAAACTTGCACATAAAGAAATGGACACACAACCACATTCATACATAATGTTTAGTCCATGAGTGTCAAGACATCTTGTTTGACATCATGAGAAAAGACTTGTTAAAGGTACAAAGCAACCTGCTGATCCCGACAGATAGATGTCATGACATCCTGTAGGATATCTTGTGATTACACCTAGTTTTACCAAAATGTATGCCAATCAAGAACTAACAAGAACCAAACACATAGAGATAAAACATCACTTTATTAGAGATTATGTTTAGAAAGATGTAATAGATATCCAGTTCATTGATACATATCATATATAGGATGATATATGTATCAATCCTCTTACAATAGATAGATTTAATTTCATTAAAAAAGAACTTGAACATGCATTTTATGGAAGATTAATGATTGCTTCTGAATGGAGGATCAAAGACTGACATGATCAAAAGCTACTATGATCAAAAGCTCCAAACCAGCTTCTGATGAATATAAATCTTTGAAGCATCTCACCCTCTAATGCTTATAACTCAATTGGTTGTCTCTGATAGCATATAAGTGGTTCTCTTGTTTATTTTGTTTTCTATCCACTTATGTGTCACAAATATGGAAATTACTTTGAATTAGTCTTATATCTTTTAAGTTTTTCATTTTATGCTCATTTTCTCATACTCTGAGCTATATTAATTAGGAATTCATATTTTTATTATGGTAAAACAAAATCATGTCATGATTCTCCTTAGTCAAATATTTGTTTATTTTTAAAATTACGGCTAAAATGGTTGAAAACTGCTCTGAGATCTCAATATTTGTGGTTAAATCAAAGGTTGTTAGTGGCTAACAAGCATTATTATAAGAAGTTATGAGAAAAGGATTTGCTTTATTATTCAAAGGAAAAGGAATGCAAGGCTCAGAATCAGGTTCAGAAAACAACAAATGCATCATTATAGCTTACAATCTTTATACCTGGTCCTCTTAGGATACCTCATTATTGCTTCTGAAGTATCCCCTATTTTGGAAGCTTCAACAAGTGTGTCTGCACCTTCAGCCTCTACAGCTTTATGAGATTTTGCAGCTTCAGCTGATATGATTTTGTTTTCCCTCTTTTTCTTCTTCATTAGCTTGCTAATTGTTCAAACTGCAATATAGCACCAAGAAGCAAAAGATTTGGAAGAATTCCCTTTGGGTTTTTATCGTTTCCACAGAGATCGGTGCGAGGGAAAGAGTGTTGTTCAACGGTCTCTACGTTCCTAAGCTTGGTGTGAATGATGCAGAAAGTAAAAGATATTAATAAGTATATAAAGTACGAGAAATAATTCTTCAAAAATTGTATTTCATTTTACCCATCAAGCACTAAAAAATCTATTAATCAGTTGTAAGCAACCTAAAACACTCATCAATAACATCATGTATCGCTCACAACAGTAGTAGTGTCTAATGCAAAGTTGAGAGAACAACTGTATTGTCTAATCGATGATGTCTCACGCAACTTAATAACACAGAACATTAAGAATCAATACCCAAGTGAATGATAAACCTAAATCTATGTCTAAAGTTTGAATCTAACATATGTTCATCTTAGGTCAAGTTCGAATCGTATATGTTTATAGCAATCCAAACCCATTAAGATAAATATTGAAATCAAAGATAACATCGATAAAGATTTGCAAAAGAGATTTTATACAACGATCAATAAGTATACATATAATCAAGATAAACTTACGTAAGACACAACAAACAAATAGAAAATACAAAGAGAAGAGCGAAACTAAACCAATGATTCTCGAGGTGTCAAGACGATTATCACAAATCCAGCTCTGGATCGTCAAGATGCAGCTTCTATTTTTGTTTCTGAGCTTATTTCCATAAAGAATGTTGGTGATGGAGTTGGGAGCAAAAGATCCCCAAAACCATCCCTAAAAATATGAATGAATGGTATTTATACAAACTGAAAAACTGCAGGTTCGTTAAGCGCACTCAGGTCGTGATAAGTGCGATCCCACTTAAAGTACTATTAAACCGCCTTATACCGTGCTAAGCGCATTCCTGCTCTCGCTAAGTGCGGCCAGTTTCCCAAAAATGGTTTCTTATGCCAAATAATTCTCCTAGCGTGTTGCAACTTCCGCTAAGTGCAAAGGACAACTTATTGTTTGTCAAAACTGCATCTTGAAGCATCCTTCTTGGATCAAATGGATCCATACTCCAACCATGCATTATTACCTATAAAAAAATGTGAAAACTATCCAACTCAATTATATGTATAAAATATAATAATATATACAACGGTATGCAAACTGTATAAAATGTACATAAAAATTGAGGATTATTAATGGAAAACAAACAAATGAAGTCATTGAGTGCTAATTATTCACACTCAAAATAACAAAAAATTAGAACTCAATAAACTCTCCCTAACTTAAACTTGTTTTCCCTTAAACAAGAATTAATCAGCCTAAGAAAACAAATGTAATCGTCAAGAAATCATGTTCAACAAGTATTTACAAACCGAAACAAATGTGTGGTTCAATTTTCAAAAGTACAACAAAAGCAATGTTTACCACTAAAATACAACGATACCATGACAATGAAGCAAAGTCTAAGCACAAAACAAATGTCAAAAATTCTAAAGCAATACATATGTTCAAGAATGAATCGCACCTAACACACAACTTCATTAAGATATGAAGGAAATAAATATGAGAGACAAACTCACACACAACAATCTTGCTAACATCAATTCAAATTATACATTCATCTAAAAAAACTCATATTGAAAGTGTAAAAGAAAAAATCACAAGAGTTTTAAAGGATTGTAATGTGGCTTGGGTAACAAATAATTGTTTTTTTCAAGGTAAATGAAACAAAAACTTGCATAATCCCATGAGAATGATAATTTCTCACAATATCAAGCATTCACAAATTTCCTTCACCTTTTATCTTTTTCAAATTGTTACATCAATCCACACAACTTATTAGCATAACGTTATTCTATTTTTTTTCGTTTTCAAGTCTTTTTCCTTTTTTCTTTTCTTTTCTTTTTCTTTTTCACTTTTTCTTCTTCTTTTTCAAACTTTTTCTTTTTCTCAACCTCTTAGCAACCAACCTTTTCTTCTCCCTAACTTAAATACAACCAATCATGTAATGTGAATGATCCCAACTTATTAGACAAGGGAAAAATCCAACCACAAATCATGGTTATGGTTCAAGAAAAAAATATTAGAAACCATACAAAAATGAGCTCAACACTAACATGGATTCTAACAAAGGCTCAAGGAGGGTAAGAAAATTCTCACTCACTCACAAGATAGATTTACTATTTGTTCAAGTGGTTGTGCTTAAAATCAAACAAAATTCCTTGATTATTTTAGTGTTATCATACAAATCAACACAAATAGAAGATTAAACATAATTCAAACGAGTTAAAAAAGAAAGTTGGTTTCCGTGCAATTTAGTAAACAGTGGAATGGTTCCTCACATTGGTTATGAAGTAAAGTGATTCAAAATGGAACAAAAATTGATAGACAATGAATGTCATGTAAGTTGTACAAAGCCTAAGGTTCATAAACATGTTATGTTTTAGAAAAATAATAAATACATATCTTAGCAATGTAACTCTCTTTAAACTTTTCACACTACCATAACATTTTCTTGTTGAAACAATCAAACTTGAAAAATCATAAAAGCATCCTCAAGATAATAAAAAACAAGCTTAAGAACAAACACAAAAATTTCTAAAAACTAACAAAATCAAATGAAAACTACTAAGTATAAACTAACAAAATGGGTGAAAGTGGATAAGAGGGCCGAGTGAAAAGAATTTCTACTAGCACAATAACAGGGCTTACTCAGTCCTACAGTGTGGGTTTAGCGTGCGCAGAAAAACAAGGCGCTCTTAGCATGCACAGGCCGTGCTCAACACGAGTAGGTCTGTGCAGAAACTCAGAAATGCATCTAAATTTCACGATTTTCATCCATTATCGCCTATACACCTCAACTACATAACTGGACAAAATTTACAAATGTTGGATTACCTCCCAACAAGCGCTTGTTTTACATCAGCTTGACGCCTTTATTTATGAAACTCCTCCATGTTGCTTCTTTAATGGGCTAGTTGTTCACCAACAACTATTCCTAACCAACACTTTAGCAAGTGTGAAGGGAAACAAAGAGATATACAAACACGTACACAAACATAATAGGCAACACATATATACAAATAATTGAACAACTTTAAGAAAAACAAGAATATATACAATATAAACAAGTTAATGTATAATATACACAAGCATGTACAAAACTTGGAAATATAGAAACTATCGCAATGCAATATATCTAAACACAAATCCCCGACAAAGATGTCATTTTGTTCAAACGGCAATATAACGGGAAAAAGCAAAAGATTTGGAAGAATTTCCTTCGGGTTTTTATCGTTTCCACAGAGATCGATGCGAGGGAAAGAATGTTGTTCAACGGTCTCTATGTTTCTAAGCTTGGTGTGAATGTTGCGGAAAGTAAAAGATATTAACAAGTAAATAAAGTACGAGAAATAATTCTTCAGAAATTATATTTCATTTTACCCATCAAACACTAAAAAATATATTAATCAGTTGTAAGAAACCTAAAACACTCATCAACATCATCATGTATCGCTCACAACAGTAGTGGTGTCTAATGCAAAGTTGAGAGAACAACTGTATTGTCTCATCGATGATGTCTCACGCAACTCAACAACACAGAACATTAAGAATCAATACCCTCTATGTCTAAAGTTTGAATCTAACATATGTTCATCTTAGGTCGAGTTTGAATTGTATATGTTTATAGCAATGCCCTAAAAATCTGAAAGAATGGTATTTATACAAACTGAAAAACCGTAGGCTCACTAAGCACACTCAGACCGCGATAAGCGCGATCTCACTTAAAGAACTACTAAACTGCCTTATATCGTGCTAAGCACGGTCCTGCTCTCGCTAACCGCGGCCAGTTTCCCAAAAATGGTTGCTTATGCCAATGAATTCTCCTAAAGCGCTGCAACTTCTGCTAAGCGCGAATGACAGCTTATTGTTTGTCAAAACTGCATCTTGAAGCATCCTTCTTGGCTCAAATAGATCCATACTTTAACCATGCATTGTTACCTATAAAAATAGATGAAAAACTATCAAACTCAATGATATGTACATAATAACGCAATATATACAACAGTATGTAAACTATACAAAATGTACACAAAAACTAGGAATTATTAACAGAAAACAAGCGAATGAAGTCGTTGAATTCTAATTATTCAGACTCAAAATAACAACAATTTAGCACTCAACCCTAATCTAATTAGCAAATTTTTTCCTCAAATTCTTATCTTGCTTTGGCTTGCCCACACTGCTTAAAAAGAGTGGAATTTGGAAGAAGAGGGATGTAATCTTGGTGATAATGCAAATATGCTCTTTATAGACCATCTGGGATAATGTTCAATCAGTTTTGATCTTTGTGCCCCAATAAATACAAGAAAAATAAGTTGGTCTTGATCTTCAGCCACATATCCCTAGTTCTGATCCCTACTTATCTGTGTTTGGTTGTTAGAACTGAGATTTAACCACCTTGAAAATTGAAGATGCCTTTATCAACCATACTAGCCAATTTTATTTTAATTGATTCTTTGACTAAGGGAAAGTAAATGCTGTTTTTAAACTCTTTTTTATTCATAATTATTTTTCCCATACATTTTTTTTCTTCAGTACGTTTTCTTTCCGTCGTCTTTTTATCGTTGACAAAATGGGGAGAGATAGAGAGTATTTAAGCACCCGAATCTGATGACTATTCTACTGCTGCTTAATATATTCTTTTTAAGATTATGTTAAGAAGATTTAAATAACATGGATAGGAATTAAGGGGAGCTCCCCTAAACTATTTGACTCAGAGGGAGCTTACAAACCTCAGACCCTAAAATCAACATGTTAAATAAAAGAAATTTAATTAACTTGGATAAAACTTAGGGGAGCTTACAAACCTCACCCTCTAGACTATCAGACTCAGGGGGAGCTTACAGATCTCTGATCCCGAAGTCAACAAGTTATTTAAATCAACAATAATTTTATTCTTAAATACTATTGTTTGTCATCATAAAAAAAGGGGAGATTGTTGGAACAAAATTGGTTAATACCATATCCTTTGGGTTATGATGATAAAAAAGTGTTTAAAGAATAATTGAATATTCTAACATCTATTCAAGTATGCAGGATTATATCACTAAGAATAAATGAAGAAATGCTTGAAGAATTTGAAGATCAGACTCTGGCTCTGAAGATCATTTTTGAAGACTCTGCCTCTAATGGAGATATAGACTCTAGAGAAACGTGGCCTCTGGTAACCAAGACTCTAAAGACTCAGAAGTCAACATGAGGACCCTAATATGATCAACCTCTAAATAGTGAAGTATGAAGGAAAGTCAGCTTCCGAAGCAGAAGTTCTTCTACCAAGGTTACTCTGACAGACTCAGAGACTTTTTGATCACATGAGTGGTTAAGGAAAACCTCGTCCTTGGTGCCTAAGCTTCAACAGATAATTCCTCTTACAGAAAGGTGATTTGTTGATATGCCTAATCAAGTACAAATCTCGCCTAACCTATTTTGTGAAAGTCTTCAATGTCTCTTTTCTCTCTTCTCTATATAAGGAGCTGTAGACCTGAAGAAGAAAAATCTTTACGTTGCAATATTAGATTTAGAACATCTCAACATTGTGAATATTTTAGAAGTTATTAAGTCTTAGAGTCTTTATAAGTTGTATTTTGTCTACAACTCTGGTTGCATATTTTCGTACCTCAAAACATAAGATCGACCTCGCGAAGCGCAATTGCACGTCCGCAGGATGGAGTTAACAGAGTCACCACCTCAAGACTCTGAACATTGACATTCAAAGATAAGTTATTCTGTCAAATTTATAAGACTTAGAAAATCTTAACATTGTGAATATTTTAGAATTTCTTAAGTCTTATAGTCTTTTTAAGTTGTATTTTGTCTACAACTCTGATTGTATATTGCCGTACCTCAAAAAATAAGAACGACCTTGCAAAGTGCAATCGCGCGCCCGTGAGATGGAGTTAACAAAGTCGCCACCAATATTAATTTATTCCCACAGAGGGAAAGGGAAAATGTCGAATAAACCCCCTAAAAATAAAGGATAAGGATAGGGTCATCACAAACAATATCTGAGCTCAAGAGTCGGTTACGCAGGGGGAAGGTATTAGCACCCCCTTACGTCTGTTGTACTCAACGGGAACCGTTTTGTTAGGGTTGAAAGAATGTTAGCTTAATGTGAGTTTCTAATCTTCTACTTATAGAGTAGGAAAAGAGAGAAGAAATGTTTTTATAGATTTTATTATGAGAAGGGGAACCTAAAGAGGTTTTTATTATTAGGGTGCTCGCCATGAATTTGCAGCCAAGTGCCTACGTATCCTTACAAGGAAGAAATCAGAGCAACCGTAGTTTGGATAAAAGTTTGTTGGTTGATTTTAGTGAAAGCTAAGTTGTATTAATCAACGTAAGAACTTTGTTTTACCCAAAACAAGTGAGGAGCAGACGTTTACACCATATTGAATAGATTTATAAATATCATTCACGCCACTTATCTCAACTTAATGGTTGTAGACAAAACATTGCACTAGTATTTATTAAGAAAACATACCTTTCATTTTGAAAAAGGTTTTTGATCTTATTAGATGTTTTGAAATTTTATTGGGAAAGTAAGCTTGATGATAATCAAGGTTTGTTCATAAATTGAGAGTTTTGAATATGGTTTGGATATATATTAGGAATGATGAATATTTGATGATAATCAATTGTTTAAAGAGTTATGCTAGAGTGCTAAGCTCTAGCAGCCCTTTCCACTTAAGAATAATTGTGAAAATTATTTGTTGGACAATGAACAATGATAATAATCAATGGTTCAAAGAGTTGTGCCAGAATGCTAAATTCTAACGACTCTTATTGGTCCAAGTTATTTATTAAGTGTCTTAAGAATGAAAGAAAAGAATGACTGGATATCCCAATGCCCAAGGCTTGAGACCAGTTATTCAAGGGTTTTTTCAGAATGCTAGATTCTAAAAATCATTTTCTAAAAAAAAAGGTTGGTTTGATTAGTAAGGGTTATGACAATAACACACTTACATAATATGATTTACAAATCAAAGAAGTAAACTTCTTCCCTTGAATTAGGTCAAAAGGAAATGACTTGACAAAGTCATATGAACACAATCATGTTAAACAACAATTAAGGTAAACATTAGGCTCACATATTACATGGATGAAACATCATCTAAGCTTAGAGGTACCATCAACGATCATGGTTCAATAAATCACACTTAGGGTATAACGTACATTAAGCTTACATTCATCATAAGATTCATCTTAAAAGATGGTACCGAGGATCAAACCTTAATCATCATGGTGTTGAACTTTAGAAATTTGAAACAAAGCATGGATATGACAATCAACAATAATATTAAACAAAGTGTTTTAAAATAAAATCAAAGGTAATAAATAAGAACCCTAATAAATAAATAAATATGATTACAAATATTTTTGTTCTCTTATTTTTTTTAAGGCTTAATACCCTTTTTTGTCCGTATCTTAATCTCGGGGTCTATTTTGCTTCCTTAATTTTAAAAAGGTCAATATTGATCCCTTAACTTTAAAAAGGTCCATATTAAGTTTTATTTTTAAATATGAGAAATAAAAAATAAACAAGAAAAGAAATAAAATGTTTTTTTATTTTTAATATTTTAATTGAAATAAGTAACTCAAAAAATAATTATAATTTTTGGTTTCTTAATTTATTAAAAATGAAATAAGAGAAATATAAATAAATGATTTTTTGGTTTTGTAGAAAAAAAAATTAGAATACAAGAAATTGAGAAAATAAAAGAAAAGACATAAATTAAATAAAAAAGAAAATAAATAAAAGAAGCAAAAGGAAGGAAAGGGGAAGAAAAGAAAGAAAATGAAAAAAAATAACAAAAACTGAGGTGGGGAGAGGTTAAACCCATGCCCTCAGCCTGTATACACCAAACACACGTCCTTTTCACTGCACCACATAGGGCTCGCTTTTCATACAACCAACATAATAAAATAAATAGTAAACAACATTTAAAAATGAAAATGACTTCATCTTCTTCCTCGTGTCTGTTACTGCAACTTTTTTTTTTTAAATGCAACTTTTCCAATTTTGAACCAAATAAGAAATGTGGATATAATATTTTGATCAGAATTTTCCAAGGATTTCAAATATGTCATTAGATTTTATTTATATTAAGTGTACCTCACGAAATTGAATAAAAACCAGAAGAAACCTAAAATTTAAAAATTAAATTAAATGGCATACATGATCAACCAATGCCCATTTTCATGGGGCTTTCACTCAATATGTCAAATCAAACACAATGTAACTTGAATGGATGGAAATGAAGCCTTAAAGAGGGAGTTCGAAATCAAGAAAATTTACCTATTAGAGTGTGTCTAATGCACTTTTAGATGAGATGTTTTGATCTCTTTAACTTCCTTGAACCTCCAGGACTCTAATGATATCTAGGGATGGTAAGTGGGCAAGGCGAGGACGGGTTTAACTATACCCGCACCCGCACCCCCCTCCATGTAACACACCCGCCCCGCCCCCAAATTCAACCGAGGGTAAAAATTTATCACCCAGACCTGCCCCCAATAGAGAACGGGTGCACCCGCACTCGCCCCACCCCCACCCACTTTTTTTTAATTGCAATAAAAAACTAATAATTTAATTAAAAAATTAATTAATTATTTAATTAAAAAATTAATTAATTATTTAATTAAAAAATTAATTAGTAAATAAATGTTAACTTGATTAATTTGATTATTTTAATTGCAATAAGGGTATTAATAATTTAACTAAAAATATAATTAATAAATGAATATTAAAATAAGTAAAATAAGGAAATTAAAGTAAAATGCATTATCCGGGGACGAGGCAGGGGTGGGTCTTAAGGTCTTCCCATACCCGCACCCGCACCCGTAATTAAGAACCGGGTTTCACCCGCGCCCAATTAAATCGGGTTTTCCCCGTTAATTTCGGGGCGGGCCCGAGCGGGTGCGGGCGGGTCCGGGTTTGTTTGCCATCCCTAATGATATATTTACTTTGCCTTGGAACCTTCCAAATTGTTCTGCCCAAATCCACTTACAAGTGAAGAAAATGGAAGTTGGGAAATGATAATGAAGATGCTACAGTCGAGAATCAACACATACAAAATTTTTGTTATGATATATTGATGGTGATTTAATGAAAAAATTGCATGAAACTTGAAGGATTTGAAGAATTTGAAAAATGGATTTCAAGTTCTTCTTTAATGGAGTTTTAGAGTGATTTTTGTGTGTCTTTGGTTCTGAGCTTTGAGGGGCTTTTATAAAGGTTGGATTTGGTTATCAAAAGTGAATGGAATTGGTCTCGGTTCCATTTCAATGTTGGTTTGTTCATCAAGTTACAAAAATGATCCAAGTTGCATTATGGTTCCAAGGTGAGATGGGGTGAATGAAAGGAGAATGGGAGATTTTTAGAACTTGTATGTATTCCTTCTGATGTTTGGATGGAGTAAGATCTTCAACAAAATCTGTCACAAGGCTTAAAGAAAAATGGTTGAGAAAAGTTTTACTTTTGAGTTTTGGCAAGTTCACTTCATGCCATTTATGGTATGGAATTTGGACAAAGCTTCAAGCTCTTGTGTAATGCAAATCTAAGCCTATAAATCATGTCCATTTGCAAAGGTTTAGTGGTGCAATTGATCTGTAAAAGAAGATCACAATGTTGGATTTGGTTTATCATGAAAATGTGACCTCTAATTTAATCCATAATTCAGCTCTACCATGCCCACTTCTCCTCTTCGAAACTTCATGCTCAAGCAAAAGGAATTAATTCTCTTGGTACCATAGGAAAGAAGACATCACATACTACGACTTTCATGTTGATCATTTGAAGAAATTCAACATGCATCATGTAAAAAATAGGCCATCAAAATTGAATCTTAAAGTTGTTTGACACTTAGAAAAAATTCCAAGTGTTTTGGATTTTCTCACAACTTAAAACTCTAACTTTGAACATCAATTTGTTCCACTTAAAGAAAATTTTGGATTGTGATTTTCATCAACTTGTAGTATCAAATGCCTTATTTAAATACAATCCTCAAGTGTTTCAATTGGATGCTTGAGGAAGAAGTTATGGCCTTAGAAAATAAGTCACTTGTTCATGCATTTTCATACTTAGAAAAATTTCCAAAATCCTAATTTGACAACTTTGGATCTTTATCTTGATTTTCTTGATTAAGTTTGATCCAATGCAATCATATTCCATATCTTCATGATTATTGACTTGAGGAAACCATATTGACCAAAAATGTCAAAAGTCAAACTTTGACTTTGACTTTGATCATTTGTTGACTTTATACTAGATGAAGTCAAATCTTACAATTGTGAATGAATCAAATTTCTTGAGCTAATTAGATAATGTGAGTGGGCTCCAAAGATGTCATTGAGGGTCTTGAATCATGTTCCAAAGTATGACATCATGTTTTGGTCAGAAGGTCAATATCCAATTGACTTTGACCAAAACCCTAATTTGGTGCACTAGAGGAAGTGAGACTTGATGATCTTGAATTGATGCAATCTCAAACTTAACTTTCGATGAAGGGAAACTCTTGATGAGTGGAATAATTTGAGATTTTTATGATCACACCAAACCTTGACTGATCAACCCCTTAGACTTCTTGAAGCCATGCAAATGATGCAAATAATAATGATGAGATCTAAGGGGTAAAATTTGGAGTATGACAGTTGCCCTTATTTAAATAACTTTACCAGATAGCATGAGTGATAATGATCCTCATGAGATCAGGGTGAAAGGTATTTAAATACAAAAGACTTGAAATTTTGCCCCTAGATGCAATGACATGCTATGTTATGGACTAACAAACTTTTTTTAATATTTGGTTTACTGGGGATATGATGTGAAATGAAATGAACCCTAGCATGATTTTTATGACATGTGGCAAAAATGGAGACATGTGATAGCTGTGATACACAAGAAATGTCAAAGATGATGGGTGAAGACTCATTGGAGATGACAAATTGCTGGGAAAAGACATTGGGGAATATTCAGAGTATGATTCATTAACAAGTTCAGACATGACCTGACGACACCTTAGAATATACCCGGTTTTGGACTTCAAAATACAATGTCAACAACAACTGGACTTTAAATAACAGAATGTAAGTAACAACTGGACTTTAAGTAACAAAGAACAAATTCTAGAAATGCCTCAGAAATACAAAGGACTATCTGGACCTACATCTGATAACAGAGTTTAATATAGAAATTCATTAGAGAGACAGACACATTTGGTAATACATCGGGTAAATGAAACAAATTTTGGAAAAATGTCAGAATGATAAAATAATATCTGGAAATACCTTAGATAACACAATAGGGGTTCTGGAAATACGTCGGAATGCAAGACTCAATCTGGAAATACATCAGAGAGACAAATACATCTGATAATACATCGGATAAAAAGTAAAAGAATTCTAGAAATGCATAAGAATTGCAAAGGAATATCTATAAATACATAAGATAACAAGACTTAATATGGAAATGCATCAGAGAGACAAACACATCCGATAATACATCGGGTAAAAAGTAAAAGAATTCTGGAAATGCAGTAAAATTGCAAAGGGATATCTAGAAATACATCAGATAACAAGACTCAATATGGAAATGCATCAGAGAGACAAACACATCTGGTAATACATCGGGTAAAAACTAAAAGAATTCTAGAAATGCATCAGAATTGTAAAGGAATATATGAAAATACATAAGATAATAAGACTTAATTTGGAAATACATTAGAGAGACAAACACATCCGATAATACATCAGGTAAAAAGTAAAAGAATTCTGGAAATGCATCAGAATTGCAAAGGAATATCTAGAAATACATCAGATGATAAGACTCAATCTAGAAATACATTAGAGAGACAAACACATTCGGTAATACATCGGGTAAAAAGTAAAAGAATTATGGAAATGCATCAGAATTGCAAAGGAATATCTGGAAATATATCAGATATCAAGAATCAATATGGAAATACATCAGAGAGACAAACACATCCGATAATACATCGGGTAAAAAGTAAAAGAATTCTGGAAATGCATCAGAACTGCAAAGGAATATCTGGAAATACATCATATAATAACACTCAATTTAGAAATATGTCAGAGAGGCAAACACATCCGATAATACATTAGGTAAAAAGTAAAAGAATTCTGGAAATGCATCAGAGTTGCAAATGAATATTTGAAAATAAATCAGATAACAAGACTCAATCTGGAAATACATCAGAGATACAAACACATCCGGTAATTCATCAGATAGGGAAGTGAGAAATTTACTCTCACGGGAAGACATCTGTCTTCGGTAAGTGCCAACTAAACTTGACTTTGAAAATGCCTGCGAAAACGGAAAGATGGTTTAAGGGTGCCAAAAACAAGATGGCCTTAGAGGTCGAAGGATATAGGATTAACAACAAGATCTATGTTAATGCAAAATGAGTGCAAAGTACACATCACCTATGCATGATTGGGTTTTGCTTTTATGCATGATATGAATGATCGTGATATGCAAATGTTGACTCTATGCAGATTGTGAATTTATAGAGACTCTTTATGGAGGTTTTGATTCCTCAACACCAGGGAGTCAACCGAATATCACGTGATAGACACTACTAAAGGAGAATTCACCATTCTTGATAGTTGTAATTGACCAATGAATCGTTCTAGAGTATTGACAGGTTATGCTATAATGATTTCCTGACACTTATTTCGAACTCAATAGCGAGTTGCTTGAGCAACTTGAACAACTTGAAAATTTGGAGAGCATTTTCCCTTCGGTAGTTCTCTTGCCCCAGTTTATTGGGTCTTTTAAGGAACATTCATCTTAAAAGGAGTTTGGAAGCAGCTTTCCATAACCACAAGGTGGCTTGCCCCTATGTTTTGAACTATAAAGTGATCTACCCCTAACTAACTAATTTTAGGTTGGTAGACTTTTGATTGGCTGACCCTTAGAGAGTTGGGTTCACTGAGCTATTTAGGTTGATTGCGTTTGTCTGAGTCTTGCAAGGGTTTGTTCTTTGACTAAATGTTTCTTGTAGGTGATCTGCTCAGATTGACCAATTCTTGCAAGGGTAGTCCTCAACCGACTATGCATCATTGGAATTCCCTTTAATGTTGAATGTTGATTTGCCAATAACACTGTTCATTCACAAATGGTAATTTTAATGCAATGCAAATGCAAATTCTGAAATCAATTATTATTGAAATGATGGTGATATACAGTGAATTGGTCAATGATCAGGACACAAAGTGGATCTAGCCATTCAGAGGATGAAAGATGATGTTATCAACATAAAGGATTATCAAAGATCCTATGGAGTCGGGTTAACATAACCTTGCTCTAGTATTCTTTCAAAATAAACTCTGCCTCAATTAGATCTTTTAAGGATTGTAACATGGTCTGGTTTACGGTTTTAAACAACAGGATATAAGGCTCAAAATTTAATTTTAACCCACCCATTATTCTTGATGAACTTCAGTCATACATTCAGTTAATTGACACATGCATTCTACTTCCCATAGGGTTTAAAGGAATTATGGTACATATGAGTATTCAAGATTTTGTTTAAATGGAAGTCACCTCGTTTTGTTTTTTTGTTTTTCTGTGAGGACCTTGATGACCTCCTTTTTTGTTTTGATCCCTAATTTTTCCTGGACTGTTTTTTTTAACTTTTGGTCCACCAGAATGCCCTAATTTTTGCCTAAGTCGTCTTTTGTGGTATTTAACTTAGTGGGCTTTTTCACTTATTATTATTATTTTTTATTTTTGCTAAAAGTTTGGCGACTGCCATATTATGGATGGATGAGGATCAACCACTATAATTTCTCTTGGATTTTCAAAACTTCCCCGAAACTTTGTGGTGCGTGCGAAGGATATCATGTGGTTGATTCTCTATGGAGGGTGTACAGATGGATGGATTTTCTTGACGATTGAATGCATAGTTAAATTATCTGAACACAACTACCCTGCCCCAGGTTATGATTAAGGGTTTTAATTCTGAAAGAAACACCAACTTTTAGGCTCAAAGTGGTTAACTAGGGATTAATTCCTTATTTCCTCAGTGTTTGGGGATTTAAAATAATGCCTTACATCATTGACAAAGTTCTATTCAAAAGCATACCACAATAGTTTCTGGTATCTGGTTTTCATCATCCTCCTTCCAATCTTTGTTGAAACAACAGTTTGATAAAGACAAGTGAATGAGGGATTTTTTTTTGTTTTTTAAAATAAAAAATGAGTGAATACAAACGAATTGATTCAAAAGATGCATACATATTTTATTAATTTTACCAATTCAAATAAAAAATAATGCTTAAAAGAAAATACACAATCAACATGCAAAGAAATTACAAAAGGAAATGCTGAAACAACCAAAAGATCCAACTTTAGGGAATTGATTTCTTAAAACATGAATCCTTCTTCATGCTCCATGTACCGGAAGAATATCGTTTCCACCATTCAGAACTTTATCTTTGAAAAATAAAATCTTCATGTCAACCAACTCTTGCACCCTATATTCTAGACCATGACAACCATCCAAATCATGTATAGGAGCACCCTTGTGAAAAGGACAATGAGCATTTGGACTAAACCATGGAGGTATAGGATCAGGCGGAGGTTCTGGAGGCCTCAGAACCACTAGTCCCCTTTTCAATAAAGAAGGATAGAGATTAGAGTATGCCATAGGAATGGGATGGATGAGAGGTCTACCCCTTGGTTTCTTATACTAGTTAGGAGCACGCTGCAGACGAGAAGTCTGAGCTCTTGGATGTTGATAAGTTGACACTGTAGACGCTTGTTGATGCTGAAGGGGTTTTAGCTGTGGTTGCTTACTTTTAACCACCCAAGGGCGAGGTCTTCCTGCTCGTTGGAAATAACATGAGATCTTATGAGTTATTTCCTTTCCACCTCATTACTGAATGCAATCTTTTCAGATCTACTTCCCTCTTCTTCTTTTCTTCCGTTGGCATGTGTTGTGACATTGGAATTCCAAGACAATATCTCAATGCTCTCGTGAGAAAACAATGATGTCCCATTAGCCACACATGTGAATTGTTCCTTGTGGTATAAAATCTTAAGAGGTTCCAAAGGTCCATTTCCCTTCTTATTATCTAGCTCGGAAATCAAGATATTTGCATCTGCATTCCTTCATGGGGTGCTAGTGACTCTAGAAAACATTACATCCTGAGCTTAAAATTCTTGCATTACTCGATAGGGTGCCCCACTATTCTAGTACGGAATCTGCATTCAACCTCTGGTTGGTCTTTTTTAAAGATCAAACTCTTGCCGTGGATCAGTTCTTGTACCAGGGCTTCTAATGCAAAACAAGTATCCAGATTGTGTCCTTAGCCCCTTTATGGAATTCACATGTTACATTTGCATTGTACCATGGTGGATATGGCGTTGGCACAAGCGTGAGAGGTCGAGGAGTTATCAATGAATTTTGGATCAGCTGTGGGTAGAGCTTCCTAAGTGGCACATGAATTCATTCACCATGAGCTTTGTTCCTCTTGTTCTGATTCTGACTCTTGTTCTAACTCTGATTTCGAAGACCTTGAGGAGGAATAACCAAAGGATGTTGATGTGCCACCTTGGAATTCAAAGGCTGAATATAACATCTCGAGGGAGAACCATATGCTGGGCTAACATTGGATGGATGTGAAGCAATATCTCCTTCGATTGCAACAATGGGTACAGGGTGACCCTCCTTTTTCAACAAGGTTTGCAAGGTTTCCAATACCCAAATAATTTGTATATTCAGAATGATGACTTCCTATTTCAATTCTTCTTGACATTGCCTTAGCTCGTCCATCATTTTTTGAGACATGAGTCTTTGTTCCAAACGCGTGTTGAGAATCACCTTATTGGTTATGGATAAAGGATGAAATAAGTTTTATTTTTTTTGAATGAAACGCAATGCATGCTGACAAATGCAAATGCAATGTATGTGAACATATAATTTTTTTTTTGTATTTTGAAAATGATATACATGTTGATGAATGCAGATGCATGAATTAAAGATCACAACATTATAAATTACACCAAATTGACACATAAATACAAATGCAACAAGACTCATGCATGTGGTACCAATCATCACAGCTCGATGGAAACTGGGCCATAAACCTTCCATAGATCCTCATCAATAGGATCAATTCTATACAAGAACGGAGCACATTAAAATACCTCACATCCGCATAATGGAACTGAAGCCAAAGAAATCAAGGTTCTGAACCGAAGTCCGGATGCGCATGAATGCATGATGCACACGTCAATATCATCCTCATGATAATCTCATTAGGTGCATCATAATTCATCAAAATAATCATAAGAATCATGTCATCAGAGAATCATCAAAACTCATGGAATCAACATCACAAATCATCACAGTTCCTCATAGGAATTCATCATGCAATCATGTATATATTAATCACATGTAAATCACAGTTATACTCATGGTAATTCATAATACATTCATTTAATCACATAGGAATCACAATATACTCATGGTAATTCATCATACATTCATTTAATCACATAGGAGTCACAGTTACACTCATGGTAATTCACCCAGAAAATTACAACATCAAAGCATCAAGACATCACTGAACCAAAACATAATTGACTTCCCAATCATATTAGATATAAAAATATTGATAAACCAATTCTCTTATCTATATCATGTTATAGACCTATTCATTAGCTTTCCAACGCTTCAAACGGAGACTAAAACAGACTTACGGATCAAAAGTTACGTCCAAAATGATTTCGACCAAAAACATGAACAGTCGTGACGGACAACATGCAGAATTTTCTGCGTTTTTCACCGTTGAAGGCCTTCCGGGCCTCCGATTTCAATTCCGTAAAAACCCAAACTCTCAAAAAATTACAACCCATTCAACACTGTAATTATCTCAAGTAAATTTACAATTTTAACACAATTAAATCATCTAATCATTGTTTTAAGATGATGCCTAAAACCTTTAAAATTAAGAGATATAAGTTCAATCCCGTATCATATTTACGCCTCTAATTCTCATAATTTCCTTACAACTACACCATGATCATTAGAGTACTCACTATCTAATTACCCTACAGGGTTAAAACCTCAAAAACAGATTTTTGGCCACGAAGGCCTAATTTCCTTTACTCTTAAATCAACCTCAAACCTATCAGACCATTAATTCAAATCCCTATACGGTTAAAACCTTAATAATAGATTTGGCCAGGCCTACTTTCCCTCAAACACAAATCGACCTCAAACCTATCAGACCATCTGTTCAAACCCATATACGGTTAAAACCTCAATAATATATTTTGGCCATGAAGGCCTAATTTCCTTTATCTCAAATCAGCCTCAAACACTTTAAACCCTTAAATCATCTTTAAATACATTGGATCACATATTGAAAACAATGAAGGCAATACTCTCCATACCTTAATTGCTGACTCTAAGCCTTTCTCCTTGGTTCTTGAAACCTCGCGAAGCTATTGCCTCAATCCTCTTCCTCAGAGTTATGATCTCTATTTCTTCCCTTTTCACGGTCTAACAAGAATGAATCCTAATTCCCTCAAAATTCCTTTTTGTTAAACCTAACTTTGAGCCTATAAATTGAGCTTTTCCAATATTATCCTCACTAACTCCTCCTTAATTGTCCAATTCGCCCTTAGTTAACTTATATTTATTTAAATTAATAATAATACCAATATATTCATATTATATACTATTATTTAAATAAATAACCTAAAATCCATAATTCTCAATATTTCACATCAACCACCGAAAATCACCAAAAATATGAATATTTATATTTAAATAAATTAAATAAATATTCCAATAAATTTGGGGTGTTACAACTCTCCCCCACTTAAAAGAATTTTTGCCCTCGAAAATTACCTCAAGGAAACAGAGTCGGATACGACTCCCTCATCTGATCCTCACGCTCCTAAGTCCAACTTTCTCTAGCTGGTCCACCTAAAACTACCTTTACCAAGGAAATCTCTTTACCTTGCAGTTGTTTCACTTCTCATTTATCAATCTGTACTAGCAATGCCTCAACAGTCAAATCATCTCTCACTTGTACATCATCCATCTGAATCACATGTGACGGATTTGGAACGTACTTCCTCAACTGAGACACATGAAACACATCATGTAAATTCACAAGCGACAATGGTAAAGCAGTCTGACATGCTACTTCTCCCACGCTTCCGCTGCCCCACTCTGATATGGACCAACAAAATGCGGTGTTAGCTTTCTAGACTCCAAATCTCAACCAACACCAGTTACCGGTGTAACTTTCAAAAACATGTGATATCCTTCATGGAACTCAAATGCTTTCCTTCTCTTATCATGGTAACTCTTCTGACGACTCTGCAACGCTTTCATCTTTTCTTGGATCATATTGATCTTTTCAGTCGTCTCTTGCACAATCTTAAGTCCGAGTACAACATTCTCGCCTGATTCATACCAACATAAATGAGTCCTACATCTCCTACCATACAATACCTTATATGGTGTCATTCTGATACTAGAATGATAACTGTTGTTGTAGGTAAACTCAATCAACGACAAATGACTATCTCATGATCCACCTTAATCCAATACACAAGCTCTCAACAAATCCTCTAAAGACTGGATAGTTCTCTCTGTCTGTCCATCCATATGCAGATGATAGGCAAAACTCAACCTCAGCTTAGTACCCAAAGTTGTCTCCAAACTCTCCCAAAACCTCGATGTGAATCTCGGATATCTATCAGATACAATACTTGAAGGAATACCGTGCATTTTCACAATCTCGTCAATATACAATTCGGCCAGCTTCTGCAGCGAATAATTGATCCTTATCGGTATGAAATGAGCCGATTCGATCAATCTATCGACAATCACCCAAATTGAATCATATCCCTTCAACGTCTTCGGTAGACCTGTTACAAAATCCATAGAAATTCTATCCTATTTCCACTCTAGAATATTCAACGGTTGCATTAGACCCAGTGGTCTTTGATGTTCAATCTTTGACTTTTGTCAAGTCTAACCAACATACATAAACTTAGCCACTTCTTTCTTCATCCCTGGCCACCAAAACAATTTCCTCAAATCCTAGTACCTCTTCGTAGCACCGATATGGATACTCAATCTACTTCGATGTCCTTCCTCAAGAATACTCTTTTTCAACTCAACACTTTCTAGAACACAAACTCTATCACGACATCTCATGATACCATTTTCATTAATCCAAAAATTTGCTCTTCGACTTTGATCCATCAAATTCAACTGATCTACCAACTTAAATTAGATTTCTGACATCCTCGAATCTCATCAAGAAAACCACTAGTAAGCTTCAACACACCAAGCTTAACTTCATATGAAAACTCTTCACAAACCAAACTTATATCACGAAATTGCTCAATCAGTTCTAACTCTCTTACTATCATCATCAGTATATGCAAAGATTTCCAAATCAATGCAGCAGCTACCAAGTTCACTTTACCCGAATGGTAATTCAAACCAAAACCATAATCTTTCAGAAGTCCCAATCATCTCTTCTGCCTCGCATTCAATTCTTTCTGATCAAATAAATACTTCAAACTCTTATGATCACTAAACTCCTCAAATCTCGAACCAAACAAGTAATGCCTCCAAAGCTTCGACACAAGTACAACAACCAACACTAAATCATGCGTCAAATAATTCCTCTTATGAATTTTAAGTTGTCTTGAAGCATAAGCTAAAACTTGTTGATGTTGCATTAACACACCTCATAATCCCATCAATGAAGCATCACAATATACAACAATTGTTCTGCCGGATTCGGCAAAATCAAAACATGAGTTGCTGCCAGCCTCCTCAAAAGCTCTTGAAACTTTCTTCACACTTTGCATCCAAAACAAAAGCTTGAACCTTCCTAGTCCACTGCGTCAATGGAAAAGATAACTTGGAAAAATCCTTCAATGAATTTTCGATAATAATCTGCCAGCCCAAGAATACTTCTAATCTCAAAAACAGGTTTTGGAGCTTCCCATTGCGATACAGCTTCAACCTTCGACATATCAACCACAACAACTCTACTCGAGATCACATGACCAAGGAAACTTACTTCCTTCAACCAAAACTCACACTTTGACAATTTTTCATACAACTGCTTCTCTTTCAACGTTGATAACACAATTTTTCAGATGCTCAACATGATCCTCTTTACTCTTCGAATATATCAAAATATCATCAATGAACACAACCACCAACTTGTCCAAATAAGGATGGAAAATCTTGTTTGTGTACTCCATAAATACACATGGTGCATTAGTCACACCAAATGGCATCACGAAATACTCATAATATCCATACCTTGTTTTAAAAGTTATCTTCGGGATATCATCAGGCTTCACACGAATCTGATGATACCCAGATCTCAAATCTATCTTACTGAACACACTTACAACAACCAACTGATCCATCAAATCATCAATCATTGGAAGTGGACACTTATTCTTGATAGTCACCTTATTCAATTGTCTATAATCCACACAAAGCCTCACAGAACCTTCTTTCTTCTTAATCAACAAAACTGGTACACCCCACGGTGACACACTCGAACAAATGAATCTCTTATCAAGCAAATATTCAACTTGACTCTTCAACTCTTTCAATCCCAATGCAGACATACGATATAGAGCCATCAATATCAGACTAGTTCCAAGAACTAAGTCGATCGCAAACTCCACTTCACGTTCCGGCAGTAAATCACTTATCTCATTAGGAAAAACTTCGGAACAATCACAAATAATTGGCACACCACCAACTTCCCCATACTCAAAGTTTCCATAAAAATAAACGTCTCAGCACCATCCTACACCGACTCACCAAAACAATCTGTAAGAACTTAGCTTAACTCAAAACAATTCACTGCACACGCCATCTAAGCTTGCAAGACACGTCTATCCCATCCAACATGACTCCGTCTACTATCAACAAGTGATTAAGGGTGATCAGTTCCTTAATTTGTCAATAGACAGCCGAAAATCATGATAGGGCATAAACCATCTTTACCAAACTATAAGAGTATTCATCGACACACTGAGCCACCACTCCACACTTGAAGCATCCTGGAGAAGCACAAGTTTCTCCCCCACTTGTTTCATTCCCACTTCTGCAGACAAAGGTTAGAAAACAAACATGTACCGACAGTGTTTTCACACACATGTCACATACTAGGGAACAATTAACATTAGAAAACTTGGTCGGACCGACCGACCTGCTCTGATACCACTAATGTAACACCATTTTCTATCCCACGAATATTATGGCAAAATAATAGAATTTATCAGAGTAAAATTTAAAATACCATAAAAATCACCTCAAAGGGAGTACATTTCTCAATAAATTCAAATCAAGGTCAATGCTTCGTAAGCAACGGATTTTCTCAAAATTACTCAAAAGTGCTCAAATGGCAGCAGAACTCATAAAGGCAAAAATCTAAAGTTTTCCTTTTACCGCAAGGAAATCAACATAACCAAAAACTCAATAAAATAGTTTGACTCAAGGACCCCAACCCAATGTTACACTATCAGTGCAAGACCCCATAAGTCAACCACAATTGCCAACGACCAAAAAACTTCAAAAGTCCTCGACGGCATCCACACCTAAATATGATCATCTGCACGTTACCCACGTGGAGGCAACATTCAAACAGGCAGGGTGAGTAAAATGATTCATAATAATCAATATATAAAAAAATGTCATTTTCATATTCAACATCATCATAATCATCAAGGAACATCAAAGGTCACAACATTATAAATTACACTAAATTGTCACATAAATACAAATGCAACAAGACTCATGCATGTGGTACCAATCATCACAGCTCGATGGACACTGGGCTATCAACCCTCCATAGATCCTCATCAATAGGATCAATTCTATGCAAGAACTGGAGCACATCAAAATACCTCACATCCGCACAATATGACTGAAGCCAAAGAAATCAAGGTATTGGGGATCGAAACAATGCCTTACATTGTTAACAAAGTTTGATTGAAAGCATACTGACAGCAATTATGGGTATAACGTTTTCATCATCCTCACTCCAATCTTTGCATACCAAAAATTCGGACAAAAGTAAATATCTGAAAGATAAAGCATAGAGATGTAAATAATAGATAAAATGAATTAAATCAAAAGTTGCAATGCTCAGTTCATTAATATAAAAGTACAAACATAGTCCGAAAGCAAACAACTAATAAAATAAGGAAAATACAAACAATGAGAAACAAAAGCCTAATGATTAAATCAGTGAGCCATCCTCTGGGGTCAGCCCGAAGCTTCACTTTTGATGTGCTGGCAACGGATTTTTCTGGATATTTGGAGGATTATCTTCAAAATCAAGTATTCCATCCCTCATTAACTCACGCACTCTGGCTTTTAGTGCAAAACAATGCTCTAAGTCGTGGCCTAAAGCACCCTCATGAAAAGCGCACTAGAAATCAGCCCTGAATCCAGCTGGAAGAGGATTAGGAGGTGGTAAAGCCCTAGTAGTAATCAGCCATCGTTGAACCAAGTACGTATATAGCTCTGTGTAAGACATGGGAATAGGATCAAATTGGTTCCTATTTCGAGACTGGTCTTGTCTAATAACTGGACGTTGAGCGGTCTGAGCTGGCTGTGGAGCAACAACAGGTTGAGATCCCTGGAGAGGCTTTCTTGATTCAGTCATGACATCATTGGTCTGCTCGTCCTTCCTCTTATGGAAATTCCCATAGAATTTCTTTGCACCATTAGAAGATTCGGCAGCTTTGGATACCTTCCTATTTTTTAAACCTTCTTCTAACCTTTGGCCAATAGTCACCAGATTTGTAAAGCTTGAAGAGACACTCCCAATCATCTTTTCCCAATAGAAAGGAGACAAAGTATCCATGAACATTCCTGTCAGTTCCTTATCTGCTATAGGGGGTTCGACTTGGGAAGCTAACTCCCTCCAACACTGAGCATACTCCTTGAACGACTCTTTTTCCTTCTGAGACATACTTTGAAGCTGACAGCGATCGGGAGCCATATCCAAATTGTATTTGTATTGCTTCATAAAAGCGTTGGCGAGATCTTGGAAGCAGTGAACACTGTTATGCTCTAAGTCCATATACCATTTAAGAGAAGCATCACTCAAACTATCCTGAAAGCAATGGATGAGCAACTTCCGATTGTTGGTGTAAGCTGTCATCTTTCGGAAGTACATGACTAGATGGGCTCTTTTACATGAATGACCTTGATACTTCACGAACTCAGGAGTCTTGAACTTGACAAGCAAAATAAGACCAGAAACTAGGCACATATTATCGGCATCAACCTTGAAGAAATCAGTACCTTCGATAGCTTGGAGTCTCTTGTTTATGATTTGAAACTGTTCACGGGTGATCTCAGGCTCAACAAAATCTTCCTGGTCTCCCTTTTGCCCACCGACAGCATTGTACTCATAAGGAGGATTCTCAACAGGAGCTTGGACAGTCTGGTTAACCATGTGGACCATAGGTTGGGCCTCGGTAAGGACAGGAGCTTGAAAAACCGGTCTGACAGTCTGACCAATTGTAGCGGCAGATGTAATAGGTGGAGAGTAGTTATGAGAAAAACCAAACTCCGGCCAAGTAGAGGGTGGCGCTGGAACAAGAGGTGGATCAGCACTTGAAACTTCCTGAATGACAGTCCTCTGAGGTGGCTCTCCTTTGGCAATCAACACTTGAAGCATCTCAGTAAGCCTGGTCATGCCTGTTTTCAACTCATCAATCTCCATTCGGACCTCCGTATTATGTTCCTCTTGTTCTGACATTTGGCGTCTATAGTTAGCTCTAGTCTGATATTTGTGTCGAGGAATCAGCTTGACGACTCAACTGAACACTGGAAGATAAAGACAACTGGACACGAGAAACCCGGGGAAAGATGCCATGCAAGACATGATGCTAATGAAATGCAATAGTTTCAAGAACTTCAACGGTCGATTGCAAACATTTCTTTTTTAAGGAAAGTTGGAAACGGTTTTAAACTTTGAAATGTAGGACTTTTGAATTCGCAAAGGACTGTTGAATTCCTTGAAACTAGGAATGATGTTTTATGAATGCCATGCACAAATACACACAAACAACAAAGTCCTAGGTTAGAGGAACAATAAATGGAGTTAAGGTATACCCTTCCCCAAAGGTATGTACTATGGGGTAGTTGTAGCCGCAGAACAAGGTTCTAAAGAGGTGCCCAAGATACGTCGCGTAAATTACGAATCCCCAAAAAATGTGAAATAAAAAATAAACTGTGACCATGGCCTCGCGTAAATTACATCCATGAGACAAAAACGAACAAATGAAATAATAATAATAAGCTGAAACAAACAAATTAAGGAGTGTTAGACGAAAAAGAAAAAGGACGGGAACGTTAGGAACTTCTTTTTTTTATATATTTAAAAGAGAATAATGGATTTCGAATTTTTACTAAAAACAAACGTATCTTAAGGACACGCTTACGTGGAGTCATGAAACTCCTATATTTATGTTGAAAAGTTGAATTAAAATTAGGGTTGAAATTAGGGATTCGACGGCGGGAAACCCTAAAGCAGAGTACGGCGACTCTTTGACCTAAAGCTAGGGTAAAGGGTATTTTCGTCCACGGCGGGACACCTAGGCTATTAGGATTTTGAAATGGTCAAAGGTTAGGGTTATTGACTCGACGGTCAAACGGCTAGACCTAATTCTTCGGAAGGGATTCTAACGGCAAATCATGCAAGATATAGCAAATTATTATACGACAGAAATAAAGTACAGAAAATAATGAAAGCGATAAAGAAAGCATCACAACGATCACTCGCGTAAATTACGAATCCCCAAAAAATGTGAAATAAAAAATAAACTGTGACCATGGCCTCGCGTAAATTACATCCATGAGACAAAAACGAACAAATGAAATAATAATAATAAGCTGAAACAAACAAATTAAGGAGTGTTAGACGAAAAAGAAAAAGGACGGGAACGTTACGAACTTCTTTTTTTTTTTATTTAAAAGAGAATAATGGATTTCGAATTTTTACTAAAAACAAATGTGTTAATTTCATGGATATTTTAATATCTAAATTTAGAAGAGTTCATAACTTTTTGTGAAAAATAGAGTCTTCAATTTTATTATAAAAAAAAGAGTTTAAATTTTTATTATGAGAAAAAAATAAAGATTTTTCATTATGAAAACATAGTTTTTATTTTATTATGAGAAAAAATAAAGCTTTTTTTATTATGAAAAACTGAGTTTTTATTTTGTTATATGAAAAAAAATAAAGTTTTTTTTAAATGAAAAACATAGTTTTTATTTTAGATTTATTAAAGGAAAAAGATTAATTAAGGAAAATGTTATATTAGTTATTACTATTATTAAATCATAAACTAATAAAATAATAAAATAATAATAAAAATAAAGAAAAAAAAAGAAAAGGAACGTAATTGAAAGGGAAGGGGGAAACAAATTATTTGTTATTATAAGGGGTTTTTCATCTTCTTCATTCTCTCTGTCCCACGTGGCGGCCATTAAAGCTCCAAAGAGCTTTTCGCTCCATTTTTCCAAAACTTCTCTCATCTCTTTCGCGTTGCATGTGTAGTTCCTCTCCCGCTGAATGGTTCCTAAAAAAAACCATGAAAACAAAACCATAAATCAATTTTGATAAATTTCTTACAGAATAACGGCCAGATTCGAAGCTTCTATCGGACGATGGCGGTGAATCTTTGATCTTGATGATGAAGCCTTGAAGGTTTTTCTAAAATCTCCCCGCTTCTGATAAGTCGTGAGAACGGCCGCCGTTTTTTTTTCCTTTTGTCTCCTTTCCCCTTTTCTCAAATACAACTTATGTTTATATAGGTAACAAATTATGGTTAACTCTAACCTAATGCCCACCTTAAAGTCCAACTTAAATAATTAGTCAAAACTAAATAAAATTTAAACAAATTAAAATAAACTTAAAATTCTATTTATTTATACTAAATATTAAAAATATTATAAAAAGAATAAAATCTTTTCTAATATCTTTAACTTTATGATTTTGGATGTTTTTATGAATAATATGAAAAAAAAGTGAAAAATAATTTAAATAAAATACGAAAATAATAATTAAATAATAAAAAGACTATTTTGTTATTTTTTTTTTATGAAAATAGCAAAGTTAGAATAAAAATAAAAGAAAAAACAAAAAGCAAAGTTTGATCCATAATTTAGCTCTACCATGTCCACTTCTCCTCTTCGAAACTTCATGCTCAAGCAAAAGGAATTCATGCTCTTGGTGCTATTGGAAAGAAGACATCACATACTACAACTTTCATGTTGATCAGTTGAAGAAATTCAACTTGCATCATGGAGAAAATATGCCATCAAAATTGAATCTTGAAGTTGTTTGACACGTTAGAAAAAATTCCAAGTGTTTTGGATTTTCTCACAACTTGAAATCCTAACTTTGAACATCAATTTCTTCCACTTCAAGAAACATTCTGGCTTGGAGTTTTCATCAACAGTATCAAATGCCTTCTTTAAATACAATCCTCAAGTATTTCAATTGGATGCTTGAGGAAGAAGTTATGGCCTTAGAAAGTAGGTCACTTGATCATGCATTTTAATACTTAGAAAACTTTCCGAAACCCTAATTTGACAACTTGGATATTTTTCTTGATTTTCTTGATTAAGTTTGATCCACTGCAATCATCTTCCATATGTTTTATGATTATTTGTTAGAACACAGATTGGTTCTTAATAATAACTCTTTGTTTTGATGATAACTGTTAGGAAATTTATATTTAAGAATTATATACTCTAAAATTTGTTTGAGAGTTTTACTGCAGATTGAAATAATAGTTAACTCTCTAGAAGCAAATCTGTTTTGAATACAAGAAGTTATTCTGACTCTGAAGCGCCAGATACACCTTACAGAAGAATCTGTTTGTTCCTTACAGAAGATCCTGAGCGTAGTCTCCAGAAGGATCTGAAGCAAGAAGCTCCAGAACATTCTGAGTCAGAAGCATCTGAAGATAATCAGAAGCATCTGAAGCTGAAGCATCTGAAGCATAGAAGAATATTGATTGAAGAGTTTCTCAAAGCATTTGTCTACAGAAGTTTCTGAAAGTACCTACGCTGCCAAGTACTGAAGTTTTGTGTCAAAAATGCTCTGATGATCAACACGCTAGAAGCACACATGCTGCAGAAGACTCTGATACAGCATAGTTCTGAATCTCATTAGAAGACTCTGATCCATTCAGACTCTGAAGAACTTGCTGAAAACTGAAGAAGTAATATTCAAGAATATATCCGTTGGAGCCATTCAACGTCTCTTTCCTCATTTGTGCTAGACACACTTACACAGACAAAAAGGATTTTTCTGTGCCATCTACTTCTAGGAAAGGTCACTTGATGTGAAGAAAAAAAGGCTCAGACCTTTTTTGGGACTCTCTTTTCAACGTTCAGCTTGCATGGTTCAGCTGCCTATAAAAGGAGATCTTCACCACTTTCTTCAGTTACACGCTTTGCTGAAAAGAAATCATTATATTCTAAAGCTCTCATTCTTATTCTTCATAGAATCTCATTGTACTTAAACTTAAGAGAAAAATCACTGTTGTGATAAAAGCTTTTTAGAAGCATTAAAACTCTTGTATTTAATTTACATTGATTGTAAAGGTTATTCCTTAAGAGGATTCAGTTGGAATCAGTAGCTCTTGAGAAGACTAAGAACTGTTGTTCTTAGGTGATACTATTGTAATCAGTTTGATTTAATAGTGGATTAAGTCCTTGTTGAGAAAGGCAAATCACTCTAGGAAGGGTGGACTGGAGTAGTTGTTAAACGAACCAGGATAAAAATAATTGTGTGATTATTTTTTAAGTCTTAATTTATCATACTTATTCACCCCCCCCCTTCTAAGTATTATCTCACCTTCAGTTGGCATCAGAGCTCCGGTTCTGAGTGTGCTATCACTTAACAGTGTCAGTAAAGATCCAGAGAGATATACTTTGATAAATATATTTATTTGTTATCATGGCTGATAATTCAATGTCAAATATTAACAATAAATATGAAGAGAAGGATAGGATCAGCACCAAACCCCCAATGTTTGATGGGGAGAAATTTGACTACTGGAAAGACAGAATTGAGAGTTTTTTCTTAGGATATGATGCTGATCTATGGGATCTTGTCATAGATGGATATGTACATCCCACAGATGGGAATGGCAAAAAGATTGACAGAAAATCTATGAAAGATTCTCAGAAGAAAGACTTCAGAAATCACCATAAAGCCAGAACCATATTACTGAATGCTATTTCACATACAGAGTATGAGAAAATCACAAACAGGGAGACAGCTTTTGATATGTTTGAATCCCTTAAAATGACTCATGAGGGAAATTCTCAAGTTAAGGAGACAAAAGCTCTGGCTCTGATCCAGAAGTATGGGGCTTTCAAAATGGAAGACTCTGAATCTGTTGAAGCCATGTTCTCCAGATTCCAGATACTCACTGTTGGGCTGAAAGTTCTGGACAAGGGATATTCTACGTTAGATCATGTAAAGAAAATCATCAGAAGTCTGCCTATCAGATGGAGACCAATGGTGACTACCCTGAAGATGGCCAAAGATCTGAACAAGATCTCTCTAGAAGAACTCATCAGCTCACTGAGGAGCCATGAGATTGAGCTTGAGGAAGATGAACCTCAGAAGAAAGATAAAGGTAAATCTGTAGCATTAAAATCTAACAAAACTGCTAAAGCTTTGCAGGTCATTCAAGAAAGCTCTGAAGAATCTTCTTCTGAAGAAGAAGATGAATTATCCATGCTGTCCAGAAGGATCAACAAACTCTGGAAGCACAAGGGAAAGAAGTTCAACAACTTCAGAAGATCTGACAACAGAAAGGAATCTTCTAGTCACAGAAGATCTGCCAAGAAAGAAGTTGTGTGCTATGAGTGCAAAGAACCTGGGCACTACAAAAATGACTGCCCCAAACTTCTGAAAGAAAAACCTAAGAAGAAGTTCAACAAAAAGAAGAAGGTTCTGATGGCAACATGGGATGACTCAGATGAGTGTGAATCATCTTCTGAATCAGAAGAAGAATGTGCAAACGTTGCACTGATGGCCAGGATAGAGGATCAAGAGGAAGGTACCTCAGGATATGAATTAGAATCTGAATCTGATGATGATGCAGAAGAGGTAATGGCTAAACTTACCAAAGAAGAACTCATTAAAGTTTTAACAGAAGTTCTTAAAAGTTATAACAACATCAAACTCAAATACAAGAAGCTGAAAAGCAATCTTGAATCTGAAATTGATCTTCTGAAAACTGAACTTGTTGAGCAAAAAGAAATGAATTTGAAAATAAAAAATGAATTTGAAAGAACTCAACAAGAATCTGAATCTGAGACTAAGTCATGTGAAAATATTTTAGAAAAATATGACTCTAGCTTTCAAAGATTTCTCACTAAGAGCATAGACAGAAGCAAGATGGCTTCCATGATCTATGGTGTTAGTGGAAACAACAGAAGAGGCATTGGATATGAGTCTTCATCTGGAAGCAATCCAAAACCTGTTGACAAACTTTTCATCAGGAAGACACCTCTGTATTCTCAATTCAAATTTGGTCACTTGAATGACATTAAACACACAAGCTCTGAGAAGAGTACTTATGTGTTTAAACCTAAGGTAAGTCAGAATAAACATTATGTTGCAAAACAGAAGTTTAGACAAACCTACAAACCAACTAACCCCAAAGGACCCAAGAAGATCTGGGTACCTAAAAACAAAATAATTCCTGTTGCAGATGTTCTTAGCAGCAAGGTCAGGACACCAATCATGGTACCTGGACTCTGGATGCTCACAACACATGACAGGAGAAAAGTCTATGTTCCAAAGCCTGGAACTTAGATCTGGAGGGGACGTGAAGTTTGGAGGGAACCAGAAGGGCAAGATCATTGGATCTGGCACCATTGGAAATGGTAAACTTCCCTCTATTACTAATGTTTTACTTGTTGAAGGGTTAAAGCATAACTTATTGTCCATAAGTCAATTAAGTGACAATGGTTATGATATAACTTTTAATCAAAAATGCTGTAAAGCTATTAGTCAGAAGGATGGCTCTATCCTATTTAGTGGTAAGAGGAAAAACAACATTTATAAAATAAATCTTTCAGAACTTAAAGTTCAAAATGTTAAATGCCTCTTGTCTGTTAATGAAGAGCAATGGGTCTGGCACAGAAGATTGGGCCATATTAATATGAGACGTATATCTCAGATTAATAAACTTAATCTTGTCAGAGGACTCCCTAATCTGAAGTTCATTTCAGATGCTCTTTGTGAAGCATGCCAGAAAGGGAAGTTTTCAAAAACATCTTTCAAATTTAAAAATGTTGTTTCTACCTCTAAACCATTAGAACTACTTCATATTGATCTGTTTGGACCAGTGAAAACTGCATCCATCAGAGGCAAGAAGTATGGATTGGTCATTGTTGATGACTTTAGCAGATGGACATGGGTAAAGTTCTTAAAACACAAGGATGAGTCACATTCTGTGTTCTTTGACTTCTGCAAGCAAGTCCAGAATCAAAAGAATTTCAAAATTATAAAAGTCAGAAGTGATCATGGTGGTGAATTTGAAAATAAATATTTTGAAAAATATTTTTCTGAAAATGGCATTGCTCATGATTTTTCCTGTCCTAGAACTCCACAACAGAATGGGGTTGTAGAGAGGAAAAACAGAACTTTGCAAGAAATGGCTAGAACCATGATCAATGAGACAAATCTGGCAAAACATTTTTGGGCAGAAGCAATCAATATAGCATGCTACATTCAGAACAGAGTGTCTGTTAGACCTATTCTGAAGAAGACTCCTTATGAATTGTGGAAGAACAAAAAGCCCAACATTTCATATTTTCATCCTTTTGGATGTATCTGTTATATGTTAAACACTAAGGAAAATCTGGGCAAGTTTGATTCCAAAGCACAGAAGTGTTTCATGCTTGGATATTCTGAACGCTCTAAAGGCTACAGAGTATACAACACTGAGACACAGATTGTGGAAGAATCCATTCATGTCAGATTTGATGATAAGCTTGGCTCTGAAAAGCCAAAGCAGGTTGATAACTCTGCAGATAGGGAAGTAGTCTTTATTGATTCTGAAGTTTTTGAAGCAGACAAACTTCAAGTGAAGGATCAAGAAGCAACTCCAGATGCTACTCCCTTAACTTCTCAGATGAATAATCTAAATATTTCTGAAGAGTCAACTATCAGAGGATCATCATCCAGAATTAAAGCTTCTCGTCCAGAGGATGTCATTATTGGAAAGAAGGATGATCCCATCAGAACAAGATCCTTTCTAAGATCATCTGAGGCATCACTATTTGGACTAGTGTCAGAAATTGAACCATCTTCTGTAGAAGAAGCTCTGCAAGACAATGATTTGATTATTGCCATGCAAGAAGAGCTAAACCAATTCAGCAGAAATGATGTATGGGATCTAGTTCAAAGACCTCAAGGATTCAATATTATTGGTACTAAATGGGTCTTCAGAAATAAACTAAATGAGAAAGGAGAAGTTGAGAGGAATAAGGCAAGGCTGGTTGCTCAAGGATACAGTCAGCAAGAAGGTATTGATTACACTGAGACATATGCTCCAGTGGCAAGGTTAGAATCTATATGCCTTCTTATTTCCTTTGCTGCATAGAATAACATCACTCTGTATCATATGGATGTTAAAAGTGCCTTTCTTAATGGTATTATAGAAGAAGAAGTTTATGTCCACCAACCTCCTGGTTTTGAAAATGAAAAATTTTCAGATCATGTTTTCAAATTAAAAAGAAATCTCTATATGGATTAAAACAAGCTCTCAGAGCTTGGTATGAGAGATTGAGTAATTTTCTTCTGGAGAAGAACTTCATCAGAGGCAAAGTGGATACAACTCTATTTTGTAAAACAATAAAGAAAGATCTTCTAATTTGCCAAATTTATGTAGATGATATTATTTTTGGATCAACAAATATTATGCTTGGAAAGGAGTTTGCTACATGTATGCAGGCAGAATTTGAAATGAGCATGATGGGAGAACTCAGATTCTTTTTAGGAATCCAAGTTAATCAAACTCCAGAGTGCACCTACATACATCAGACAAAGTATGTTAAAGAACTTCTGAAGAAATTCAACATGTCTGACAGCAAGCTGGCAAAGACTCCAATGCATCCTACTAGCTCACTTGGCAAAGAAGAGGTAAGTAAGAAAGTAGACCAGAAGCTCTATAGAGGTATGATTGGCTCTCTTCTTTATCTCACTGCTTCTAGACCTGACATATTATTCAGTGTTTGTCTGTATGCTAGATTCCAATCAGATCCTAGAGAATCACACTTGACAGCTGTCAAGAGGATTCTAAGGTATCTGAAAGGTACTTCTAATGTGGGTTTGTGTTACAGAAAATCTGATGATTTCAAATTAGTTGGATTCTGTGATGCTGACTATGCTGGAGACAGAGTGGAAAGAAAAAGTACTTCTGGAAGTTGTCAATTTCTAGGAAGAAATCTAATCTCCTGGTACAGCAAGAAGCAACCCACAATTGCACTTTCAACCACAGAGGCTGAATACATTGCTGCTGCTGGATGTAGCACGCAGATGCTCTGGATGAAAAGTCAACTAGAAGATTATCAAATTTTTGAGAGTAACATTTCTATCTTTTGTGATAATACTTCTGCTATATATTTGTCCAAGAATCCCATTTTACATTCTAAGGCAAAACATATAGAAATTAAGCATCATTTCATCAGAGACTATGTTCAGAAGGGAATCATAAACTTAGCCTTTGTTGATACAGATCATCAATGGGCAGATATTTTTACAAAACCCCTTGTTGAAGATAGATTCAATTTTATTCTGAAAAATATTAGTATGGATTTTTGTCCAGAATGATATTCAACAGAAGCAAATTGTTACAGATGCAAAAATGCTTAATTCATCTGAAGTATTTCTTCTGTTTATTTATTCTATTCTGATTAATATTTCTGATGTGAAACTCTGAACTAACCATCTTTAGAAGATCTGAACGTTGGCTAACGTTTCATTTCTTGAGAGAATTCAGAACAGCATGCAAGCAAACACGTGTCACACAAAATCTGAAGAGGTGGCGTGTACATAACTGAAGAGACGTTTGAGGTGAAATTTGAATAGTAAATATCTTGGTTTTCCCCCCCAAATTGTCAGAAGCATTTATTATTTGAAATGATTTTATTCTTCTTCATTTAATGCTTGCTCAAACGTGCGTTTGTCTGACTTTTGATGTGCCTGTGTGATTAGTATAAATACTTGTTGTGTATTCACTTTCACACTTTTCACTCTCAGAATTTACATGCGTTTTCATCTCTTGTTCTCTCTGCATAAAAACTCAAAACCTAAGTGTTTGAAAAAGCAATCTTCAATGGCGTCTTCTTCATCAACAACTGCTCAGTTTCAATCTACAATGGCTGCTGTGACTTCAGATAACTTAGGTGCTGCTCCATATTCTCCTCCCAAGAGAACACTTCTCACACCTATTGATAAACTAGAAGTGTTGTGTGAATCTATGGTTGAATTTGATTCTCTGGCTGACAATGGGTTTGATTTTCGCTCCATTGTTAGAGCTCAAGGATGGGTGAAATACTTTGATAGATTGTTTGGACCAGTTTACCCTCTACTTGTGAAGGAATTCTGGATTCATGCATCTGTGTATCCCAAATTCATTTTATCATCTGTGCTGGGAAAGGAGATTATCATCACAGAGGATCTGATAAGAAGATTAATTGGTTATGAAGAAACAGATGGTGTTTCCCACTTGCCAGCTGGGCGTGTGGATATGGATGAAGTTTATGAGGAAGTTATGACTGCTGGACAAGCTTCTAACAGATTCAAAGATCTGAAGCCTGATTACAAGATCTGGGCCAAGATCTTCATGGGTTGCATACATCACAGGAAGTCAACAAATTCCCCAGATTATGTCAACAATGAACAGATCTATTTTATGTACTGCCTTAGTCAGAGCAACAAGGTAGATCTTCCTTACATTCTGTTCATGCATCTGTGGAATCACATCAATGCATCTAGAGAATCTGTAAAAGAAAAAGGCCAGAAGATCAGGACTTGGATCCCATTTGGAAGGTTGATCTCAGATCTTCTCACTGAAAATGGTTTAGTGGCTGCTCTGTATGATGCTGGTGTTACAGAGGAATTAGAGTTCATTATGGGAAAGCCTCTGAACGCTAAAAGTCTTCTGAGACTTAAGATTGTAGATGAACTCACTACTGCTCCAAAGAGGTTAAATATGTCTGATTTGAATAAGAGGGTTCCAGTATCTGATTTTCCTCTATTCTTTGCTGAAGAACCTAGACATATAGTACTGATGTATATAGAGGAATGCAAAAAGGAAGGAGTACCTGTTCCAGCCAATGTGTTTCAACTTGTCAAACAACCACTACCAGATGAAGGAGAAGAAGAAGAAGTACCACTTCAGAGGAAAAGATCTCAGCCTGCAGCAGAATCTGAACCTGTCCAGAAGAAGGCTAAGATTGCTGAGAAACCCAAGAATCTCTTAAAGAGAAAGGATTCTGAAGAAGCTGCCTCTGCATCTTCCAAGAGGATTAAACTAAAAGGTACTAAGACTTCTGTTATTTCTAAAAATGTTGTTATTAATGATTCAACTATTAAGTCTGTTCCCAAACCACCTGTTACTCAAACAACTTCTGTTGCTGCCCCTAGTTCTGTCTCTCCCCAAAAACAAAACACTACTTCTGTATCTAAAACACCTCAACCCAAAATACACATCAAACACTTTATTCCACGACCACAACCAGCAGAACCACAACCAACAGAACCACAACCATCAGAACTACAACAACCTTCTGATAAACAAAACTCTAATCAACCAAAAACTTCTGAACATCCAGAAAACCAAACCACAAAAGATCAACCAGAAAAAGACTCTGTCATACCACCATCAAACACTCCATCTTCTGAACCTGTTGCACCTGTTACTTCTGAACCCACAAAAGTAACTTCTGCTCCTGTTTCATCAGAACCACCATCTCAACAATCTGATACCCCTTCAGAACCTTCTCATATCCCTGAGACAGAAGTTCTTGACATCACTCCATTAAAAACAGTGTTTCAAGTTTCTTCTACCTCTTGTACACCTACAACATCCTCCAACTCATCTGAATCAGAAATTCATCCAGATTTTCTAATTAATCCATCTGACAAATACCCTGTACATGAATCTGAACCTGAATCAACCATACCTGCTAAAACTCCCATTCCAGATCCTTTGCCTCCACCTGCAGCATCATCTGAGATGATTGTTCCCACTTCCAATCCATCATCATCTGGTATATCCTGTGCCCAAGTGTCTTCTCTTTATCATAATCTATCTTATGGTTTCAAACTGAAAGATTTTTATGATAGAGTTGAACCTTCTGAACCCCTGAACCCTCTGAAACCAAAACTCAGACAGGCACTTCCATCTGTAATCCTTTCATATATTCAATCTATGAACAATGAAGGATCCTTAGCAACTATATCTGCTACTTCTGGTAAAGTTGTTGTTTCAGCTCTGCAACCTGCATCTGATAACACAGTTGCATCTGATAAACCATCAACCTCTGCTTTCATACCATACTCTAATGAACCCTTTGATGATGTTTGCCCACGCACAAGACCAAAACCTAATCTGCTTAATGCTTTAAACAGATCCTTACCTCAAAAACCAGAAATTCCTTTCATTCCATATTATCCCCCTCCTCTGATCTCCATCCCAAAATCACTGATACCACCAACTCCCAAACCTAAACACATGACTCTGGAATCCTTGCTTAAACCACCACCCAGACTTAATATTGATCATTTATTTTAAACGTTTTTGCAAGAAATACAGATGTCTTTAGGTACTGTTCAGAAGAGATGCTCTGAAACTATGGATGCAACTGAAACTGACATCATCTGGAAAGGATTTATCAATAGATTCAACACTGTTGCTTCCAATCTGAAGAACGTCTGTTCTGATGATGCAAAGCTCAGAGCTGAAAGAACTCAATTCTGGATTGTCAACAAGACTGAACCTCTGCTTTGTTTGGATGCTCCTCCTCCTCCACCAGAACCAACTGCCAATGCATTGACTATGACTCTGGTAGAACCCTCTTCAGGATCTCCAGAACCTATGGCAATTGACTCTGTTCAGGCTGCAGAACCTACATCTTCTTCATCAGAGATAAAGACAGAACATCCAGATTTTGGAGACAAGATTGCTGCTCTGGAGGCTGGTCAATCTGAAATAAAATCTTGGATGGCGAAGCAAGACAAGAAATCTGAGGACATGTCAGAGTGGATGTCAAAACAAGATGAGAAGAATGAGACAATGACTAAGTGGATGTCAAAGCAAGAGCAATCATCATCTGAGATCACAGACCTATTGAAGATGCTTTTGTCAAAACACTCTTAGATTTTTTTTTCTAATGTTTGTGCATCTGTTGTTTTGCATTTGAATTTTATTGTTATATCTTCTGATATTTACCTATGTACTATTGCTCTGTTATCTTTGAATGAATCAGTTTTTCTCCATTGAATTATCTATTTATTGTTCCTTTTATCTGTCTTTTCAAAAGTTTTTACTTTTTGCTTATGACAAAAAAGGGGGAGAAAATAAAGATCTGAACTATTTAAAATAATTTCACTAGAATGAATCTTCAGACATATCTATTCTTTCTAATATCTAAATTGACTATTTCAGATCATTTGATAAGAACATTCTATAAAAGAATCTCTGAGTCTCTCAGATCATTTATCTTTTATCAACTCTGAATCTTATATCTGCAAGATATTCTGACCCCAAATTGTTATAAAGACAAACAAGATCTGACTCTGAAGATTACTCAAGATAAAAAGGGAAGTTTTTATTCCTTTTTCATATTTAACTCAGGGGGAGATTCATCATCTCAGGGGGAGTTATAATTCTTTATGTTCAGTTAAATAAAATTTCTGATACTTTTTGTCATCATCAAAAAGGGGGAGATTGTTAGAACACAGATTGGTTCTTAATAATAACTCTTTGTTTTGATGATAACTGTTAGGAAATTTATATTTAAGAATTATATACTCTAAAATTTGTTTGAGAGTTTTACTGCAGATTGAAATAATAATTAACTCTCTAGAAGCAAATCTGTTTTGAATACAAGAAGTTATTCTGACTCTGAAACGCCAGATGCACCTTACAGAAGAATCTGTTTGCTCCTTACAGAAGATCCTGAGCGTAGTCTCCAGAAGGATCTGAAGCAAGAAGCTCCAGAACATTCTGAGTCAGAAGCATCTGAAGATAATCAGAAGCATCTGAAGCTGAAGCATCTGAAGCATAGAAGAATATTGATTGAAGAGTTTCTCAAAGCATTTGTCTACAGAAGTTTCTGAAAGTACCTACGCTGCCAAGTACTGAAGTTCTGTGTCAAAAATGCTCTGATGATCAACACGCTAGAAGCACACATGCTGCAGAAGACTCTGATACATCATAGTTCTGAATCTCATTAGAAGACTCTGATCTATTCAGACTCTGAAGAACTTGCTGAAAACTGAAGAAGTAATATTCAAGAATATATCCGTTGGAGCTATTCAACGTCTCTTTCCTCATTTGTGCTAGACACACTTACACAGACAAAAAGGATTTTTATGTGCCATCTACTTCAAGGAAAGGTCACTTGATGTGAAGACAAAAAGGCTCAGACCTTTTTTGGGACTCTCTTTTCGACGTTCAGCTTGCATGGTTCAGCTGCCTATAAAAGGAGATCTTCACCACTTTCTTCAGTTACACGCTTTGCTGAAAAGAAATCATTATATTCTAAAGCTCTCATTCTTATTCTTCATAGAATCTCATTGTGCTTAAACTTAAGAGAAAAATCACTGTTGTGATAAAAGCTTTTTAGAAGCATTAAAACTCTTGTATTTAATTTACATTGATTGTAAAGGATATTCCTTAAGAGGATTCAGTTGGAATCAGTAGCTCTTGAGAAGACTAAGAACTGTTGTTCTTAGGTGATACTATTGTAATCAGTTTGATTTAATAGTGGATTAAGTCCTTGTTGAGAAAGGCAAATCACTCTAGGAAGGGTGGACTGGAGTAGTTGTTAAACGAACCAGGATAAAAATAATTGTGTGATTATTTTTTAAGTCTTAATTTATCATACTTATTCAACCCCCCCCCCCCCCCTTCTAAGTATTATCTCACCTTCATTATTGACTTGAGGAAACCATATTTGACCAAAAAATGTCAAAAGTCAAATTTTGACTGTGATCATCTGTTGACTTTGTACCATATGAACTCAATATTTGCAATTGTCAATGTATCAAACTTCTTGAGCTAATTAGATCATGTAAGTGGACTTCAAAGATTTAATTGAGGGTCTTGAATCATGTTCTAAATCATGATATCATGTTTTAGTCAGAAGGTCAATATTCAATTGACTTTGACCAAAATCCTAATTTGGTGCACTTGAGGAATTGAGACTTGATGATCTTGAATTGATGCAATCTCAAACTTGATTGTTGATGAAGGGAAACTCTTGATGAATGGAATAATTTGAGATGTTGATGATCACACTAAACCTTGACTGATCAACCCCTTGGACTTCCTGAAGCTATGCAAATGATGCAAATAATAATGAATGAATCTAAGGGGTAAAATTTGGGGTATGACATATATCAAATGTAGTTTTTACCAAAATCTCTTAACAATTTGTTATAGACTCATAAGTCTCTTGTTTGTGTGCTTGAGAATTTGAAGCCTCTCGCATGTGTGCTTGAGCAAAGGAAGTCTTCAGCTTGTGTGTTAAAGCAATGAAGTCTTGAGCTTGTGAGCTTGAGCAAGAAAGTCTCAAACTTGTGTATTTGAGCAAGGAAGTCTTATGCTTGTGTTTGTAAGCAAAAGTAGTCTTTTGTTGGTAGGCTTAAATATTTGTAATAAGATTTGGTTATAGTGGAAATCCCTTGAAGAGTACGGGGACTGAACTACTCTCAGGTTGTGAGAGGAACCAGGATCACTACTTGTGTCTTGTACTTGTACTTTATTTGCTTATGTACTTAAATATTCCGTTGCTGTCAACTCTGATATGCCAAATCAGATTCTAGTTCATAATCTGATAAGGTCATTCAAAAGTCAAACTAGTTTTCTTAGTCAGACTCTGAACCAAGTTATCAGATTCTGATAAAGAAACCTCATAAGTAGAAATTGAGAAAGACTTGAATAAGAAAAATCAACACAATTCAACCCTCTTTTGTTTTTTCTCACCTTCACCTTAGTATTAGTAGATTTAAGGCGACTCAAGTCATAAGAATTGAATATTTTACACCACTTTAAATCCTTCATTTTACAAAAACAATAAGGCTCATGGTCCAAGATTTATGACAATAATCAAATTTATAAATAGGGAGATTTTTTTTCCTTCTTAGTAAATCATATACTCATGAAAGATTTGACATTACTATATGGTTTATATCCTAAACATGCTTTATTATACAAAGCTCTTTAATTAGATAATATCGTTATCTCTTTCTCTAATGAATTTATTTAAAATTTCAAACAAATCTTTAATTTCAGGTTGTAAAAAATCACAAATGTCACATTTATTGGATTTCACAAAAATTCCTTTGATTTAATTCATATATGATTCTTTCATTTTAATCTTTAAGAAATTTCACATAATTTATATTAGTTACATAACATTTTCTAACTCATCATTTTCTAGATAATTACTCGTTATTGTTAAAATCAAATATTCTTATTACAAACAAACTAAAGTATTTCAACTAAGTAATAAAAATATTTGATTTTAACATTAACTACTTTTGAAATTCATATATTTCTACGTCTGTGATAAGATATTATTTTTATTATAACTTTTAACAATTTATTAAAAGTAAAATTTTACTATTAGATTTGCATTGATATTTTTTAAATATTGAATTCATTAAACATTTTCAAAAAGGGTTTTATTCTTACGAAGTCCCTACAAAATAGTAAAAACTATTTTTTTTAAATAAACACTCCGATATTTTTAAATTTTATTAGTTACCTTTAATTTATTTAATATATATATATATATATATATTGAATTTTCAACCATCCATAAAGCAGCACGTGGAATAGTCTTTTGAGTTGTAGGAATATATCTTTGGATGAAACTTAACTTCGATTGGGTTTGAAATTACCTGTGTTCCTAGTGAGTGGGTGCCGTACTATCGCAGAGGTGAGGAATATTTGGTTAATGGTGGTGCTCATGTTACTAGTGGGGACAAAATGCAACTGTACCACTGACACCAAAACTCGTTCTTAATGCGTTTACACTCACAAGGAATCACCTGCGATTCCAAAATAAGACATGACAACATAGGTCAAGGCTTTGGTTAGAACTAGTAGTGACACACGTGATCTAATGTCTCACAACAGAAATATACTTCTAGGAAGGCTTATTTTAACTTCTTTTATGCAGCCCGTACAACTTTAGAAACGTGCCTTACGTAAAATTTGTACGGTCCACTTAATTTCACTTCATAATAGGATGAGTGATTTTTTAATCAAATTAATGAATTAGATTAGAGAAGAGTCTTAAAAAGAATATTTATGTGAATGTACTTCAAAAAATTTCTACAACAATATAGAATATTGAACCGGTTTATGACCTCGTCTTATTTAGATGAGACAATGATTTACATTTAGTATTTTTTGAATTATAAAATTAAAAATTGAACTTAATTGTTTTGGATTGTTTAGCTAAGATCAAATGGTTATTAATACATTGACGAAATATTTTAAAATTTGACCCAAATTTATCCGTCAAATCAGTTTAACCGAAAATCAAAGAGTAGAGTGAATTGATAAAACCCTATGATTATAATTGCAATTGATTCTGTAAAAATTAGTATGACTTGATTGATTCACATTAGACCACTGAATCGACCCAATAGTCAAAACGAATGGAAGAAGAATTTTTCATCGCCCAATTAAAGTATTGCTTGAGCTACACTAACACTTTGACACGAAGGATGCTAAAAGCATTGGAACTCCCTTGAAATCCAACACAAATATGGATAAGGATGATGGGAATAAGGATGTCAAGGTAACAAGGATGTCAAGGTAACGTAATATAGATGAATGACTAGATCCATATTGCATTTTACTGCAATTAGGACTGACATTATGTTTAAACGCGCACTTACAAATCTTTTTCTACAGAGTCTTGTTTCAAATTGGTGAAGTGCATACTTCAATACCTTTACTGCACTTTTAATTATGGGTTTTGGTATAGGAAGAAGAGTAGTGTTGAGTCAAATAGTATATTCATCCAAGTCTCACATCGGGTAGTAGAAAAAAAATAGAATTTGAATATTTATATAAATATACACTACTAGAAATGTTGTATTTAGCCTCGGCCATTTTCCGACACTATAAGGCAAAAAACCGCCGCTACTAGCCATTTAGCCTCGACCTAGCGTCGGTGTCGGGGATAGGCTAAAACGATCGAAGCTAATATTTAGCCTCGGCAAGAAGAGTCGTGGCTAAATGTAGCCTCGGTCTAGCCGTGTCTAATTTAGCCTCGGTTAAGCCGTGTCTACATTAGCCTCAGTAAAGCCGTGTCAAAAAAAAAAAATAGCCTGGGCCTGACCGAGGCTAAAGTCAAACTCCATAAGCTCACGTGCATTTTAGCCTTGGTGAAGCCGTGTCAAAAAACAAAAATAGCCTGGGCCTGACCGAGGCTAAAGTTCAAACTTTATAAGTCGACAAAAAACCTAGATGCAGATGAATGTAGTTTGCAATGGTGGTACAGCCTGCGGCACAGGTGTAGTCCGCAAAATGGGTGCAGTCCGCGGGACCGGTGCAACCCGCACTGGCAATGGATTCGGAGCAGGTGATGGAGTCGAAGCAACCGAAGGAGTCGGAGCCGACGATGGAGTCGGCGCAGTCTCACTGAATATAAACTGTATATAAATGCATATAAACACTGAATATAAATATTTGTGTTTCTCACTAAATATTTGTGATTACAAACTGTATATAAATGCATAAATTCTAAGAATCAGTTTGTTAGAGCAGTAAATCCTTATATTGTTTTAATGATAGTTTACTAACTTGTCAAACAATTACAATCAATCATAGCTTACGTCTCAGACTGCAAGAGTTATTGCAGTGTCTTTCTATTTTCCAACCCTAGAGTTACATATTAGAATTTATGTTTAAATACCGTATCTGTGTTTACCTTGATGTTAGCACCATTTCCTAATATGATATCAGAGGTGAAATCCCTATCTGTTGAGCTAGCAGCAATAGTGATGATCCATGGTGCAAGGTTTGTTGCAAAGCCAGGAGTTCCTTCATTTCCAGCTGATGCTACTACAAGAACTCCATGTCTAGCAGCATGGAAAGACGCCACAGATATGGCATCATTGAAATAGTCACCTTGAGGAGATTGCGGACCAAGAGATAATGATATAATGTGAACACCGTCTCTTATGGCATCTTTAAAAAAGACAACAGGGTCAACACCTCTCAATTGTCCTTGAAGTTGTAGCTTTCGTTTGCCTGGAGCCTTCTTTTCCATGTCCTGTGCATTATGTGGCACTTCAGTTTCCTCAGAGTTCGAATGATACTAGCTCAACCTCATAATGCAGGGTTGAATTAGGAGGAACCACTGCCAATTCCTGCTGAGTGTCCGTTGAACCAAAACCATACTCAGGTGCAATGGTCAACAATGCTACCTCACCCTTCTTCATGGTCCTTACAGCTCTATCAAGCCCATCAATCGCTTGTTCTGTTCAACACTGTTCTCACCTACATTTACAAAACAAAGTAACAGTAGTATTCACATAATATATACCAGAACAGTCCCACGGTAATGGATAAATCCCAGACCTTAAGTTCCTATAACACCTTTTATTCATTTTATTACATCATAATTCACAACACTAAGTATCTCACAATAGATTCTATTTCAACCCATATTTGCTTCATCTTTATTTGTTGCATTCATTTTAGCACAGTACTCAAATAAGCTACCATCACAGCATCTTCTAACCGCTTCTTTAGCCAAAAAACCACCTTCATTCTTAGCAATATAATACAGAACCCCCCATTCCAATTTACCTGCAATCCTACAAACATTCATCATCATCATGCATATATGTCAGCTATATATTCATCATTTTAATCCATCATAATTTAACCAAAACAAAAAAAACTCAGATATTCACCAGCCAAATGGATCTAATGCATTTATGTTTCCCTCAGTCATGTTCCATATCTCTCCAAGTGTCAGTTTGTCAGGTTCAGTTTTGGCATACTTGCTAAATATGTTCTCAAGATTTGCTGGAACATAACTGCGTGCATGTTCATGAAGTTCATAGAAAAAATATAGTTACATATATTAATATACATGTTATAATAATTATTGTATTGAACTTTGACTCACTCACCGTCCTTCTGTGTCATACGCACCAGAGTCACTTCCATGTTTTGCTCTATGCATGTTGTGTATGTAAATAGGAAACAGAAGTGAAGCAAACCAGTGCTGCAAAAAAAAATCAAATTCTTTGTAAAAGTTTTTTAATTTGAAATGGAAATTTTTTTAAGTTTGAATAAAACTCACAGGCTGAGTGGGATAACTCATTGAAAGATAGATGGTCATAGCCATAATAACTGATAGAATCACATTAAATCCAAGAGCACGAAACCCTGAAAATGTTTTAACGTGATCAAGAATTATTCATCTCTTTGGAACTTGAAACTAGACTCAGTTTAAACAATAAAACTGATCTTACTTACCCATGTAAGTTTCCCAAGGGTAAATGATTCCATTACCATCTTGATCAAAAAAAGCACAATGCTGTTGAAGAACAGTCATGTCGTGGTGCTTGTGGCCTGGTGTTCTGGTATATATTATGTGAATACTACTGCTACACAAAGGAAAGTGTATCAATGATATTAAATAGAGAGAATCATTCTAAATACAACTAAGAACTTACAGCTATAGATTCCATGCTCTTCCCTCCATAACCTCCACCAACTCTTCTTGTAATTACTCTAACATTATTTTCAGAAATACCAAGGCAACTTGCTATAGTAGAATGTACATACTCAGGGTTTTGACTTGACGAGTAAACTGTCATGCAATTGTCTTCGTCCGGTACAGCAAGTGCGGTTCGCGTGCATGGAAGTGTAACCTACTAGACTAATCATACACCAAGTAGTGAGTGTTGTGGGATACCTAATACTGTCTGATTTATGCACAATTGGTGCATGCTATCTCCACAAAACTCTTAAGACACTTTCCACCAATAACCATGTACACAACATCACACCCAACTTGTACAATCAGTTGTTGAGGTAGAACAATCAATGCTCCAAGTTTTGGTCCAAAAGCATGTCTACCAAGATCAATATATCGATCGAAACGAGTTCCTGGAACACATTCATGTAGCTGGATCATTTGCCACATTGTGTTTAAGGTCAGACACCATGACAATAACAACATCAAGATCCCTGGACCCCTGAAGACAAAAGATACACATACTAAAAAACTGATTAATTTAATTATCACATTGATCTTTGAAAACGACAAATAAATAGAAACATTTTTTCTACAAAAACAACAATTAAACGATAACAAATTTGTCAAGTTGCCAAAAAAAATTTGTTGGTTGAAACTACTTCATTCAAGTTACCATCCTAGATAGGCCATGGCGTATGGCAAGCTGAGAACACCAACACCTATCATGGTTGTCACCGTGTGGAAAGTCGAGTACCACCATTTGGCTCGACGGGCAGGGCTGTTATCCACCCCTTTTTGTTCTGATTGAATTATCTGCAATTATGAAAACCACAAATTAATCACATATTTGAATTGTGTTAACATTGTCAAAAACTAGTGCATGAAACCGTGCAAAAGAAGAAAATAAGATTATATACATAGTAACATACACACTAACTTGGAATTACCTTAGGAGGAGTGGAAACCATTTTAAGTCACTCTCAAAGAATATCAGAGAAAGAAAAGACCTCAGGATGTTGGAATCGCGTAAGGACAGCTTCAGGCTCTCTTCCAAAACCTGCGGCAGGGGAAAGATTTTCGGTCTCAACTTTTCGAACTAAGTCAAAGAAGAACAGATAATACGAAAGCGATTACAACATTGCGTACCTGTCAAAGACACCCATTTTTCACCACGAATGATGGCAGAAAGTAGATGCTGAGGGTCGGCACGCTTCCTTTTGACGACATTTCAAAGCAGCAACCATGTCGTCTTCGCACACCATCACGGGAGTATCAGCATCTGGTTTTGTTTCCAAAAGCATGTCGCATCTCCAGCACATCCCCGAGATAGCCTAATGTAACCCCAAACCATGAACCTGTTTCCCAAGTAACCCCAAACCAAGAAAACCACAAACTTCGTAAAACCCTCAAAATCTCAACCTCCTTCAATCAAATCCTTCTTCAACTTCAAATCCTTAATCTTCAACCATCAGTAACCACAAGTTAAAACCAAATCCAGCCAAAAACAGTGATAAACTAAAACATTTCCAAAACCCAGAACAAGACGGAAGGGGTAGAAGATTGAGAATCAAACCAAACAAAGAGATGGGGAGATTGAGTAAAAAAAATGAGAACAAAATCGAGAACGATTCAAACCTGAACAAATCCAAATCTGGAAGTGAGCAAATGAGAGGCGGAGAAATTAGATCGACAAAGATGATGATGATGATTACAAGCGCTTTTAATTTTCTTTTCTTTTTTCTCCTTTCCTAAATTCATCTTAAGAGGGGAACATGAAAAACAAGAGTGGGAAATAGTTAGCCTCGGCTCATCCGTGTCTATTAGATAAAATAAATATATTCAAAAAAATAAAAATAGTTAGCCTCGACTAATCCGTGTCTAATATTTTAAAAAAAATAATTTAAAAATTAAAAAATCTCTAGCCTCAGCCTAGCCATGTCTAATGAATTAAATAAAAATAATTGAAAAAGAAAAACTTTAAGATGACATTTTTTGCGTTTAAATAGCCTCGCTTTTGTCAAGGCTAGTTAGCCTCGGTGTCGGTAGCCGAGGCTAAATTCGCAGCTAAAAAATAGTTATCCTTGGTTCATTCGTGTCTAACAATTAAAAAAAAATAATTCAAAAATTCAAAAATATCTAGCCTCGGTCTACCCGTGTCTAATGTGTTAAATAAAAATAATTGTAAAAGAAAAATTTTAAAATGGCTTATTTTGCGTTTAAGTAGCCTCGATTTTGTCGAGGCTAGTTAGCCTCGGTGTCGATGGCCGAGGCTAAATTCGCAGCTAAAATGAAGTTTTCTAGTAGTGATAGATAGTTAGTTTTAGTTTTCCACACAACAAAAAAATGTAGTCTTTTGAGTGTTTTGGAGACTTGGGTAGTTATGTGTTTAGTGAGGGTTTCTTATTTTTCCGTTCAAAAATAGTTTGTTGAGAGGGTTTGCAATTTTTCCTTTCAAAAATTGCAATTGAGAGAGGGTTTGCAATTTTTTCGTCCAAAAATCGCAATTAAGCGACAATTTGCAATTTTTCCATTTAAAAATTGTAATTGGTAGGATTTGCAATTTTCTAAAAAATTGCAATTGCATGAGAGAGTTTGTAATTTTGTCCTTATAAAATTACAAGTGGAATAATGATTTTGAGTTTTTGTTGAAATTATTTGTTTATTTTTCTTTTTGTGGGTATGCTTCCAAGTGCTTAGAAATTTTTGTTGTTGTTATTTTTCCAACAATTGGTATCAGAGCTAAGGTTTCGATCAAGGGAGGAAGAAAGTGTAACAATCATTTTGATCAAAAGAAGAAGACTTTGAAGAGTAATAATTTTACAAATATGTTTAATCATTATAATTATAATGATCGCATTGAAGATGAAGTTGAAGACAAAGTGAAGATATGTGAGACTTTGAATGAAGGGAGGATTTGTTGGGTCAAATAGTATATTCATCCTAGTCCCACATCGAGTAGTAGAAAAAAATAGAATCTGAGTATTAATATAAATATAGATAGCTAGTTTTAGTTTTCCACACAACAACAAAATGTATTCTTTTGAGTGTTTTGGGGACTTGGGTAGTTGTGTATTTAGAGAGAGTTTCCTATTTTTTCGTTCAAAAATAGTTTGTTGAGAGAGTTTGCAATTTATCCGTCCAAAAATTGCAATTGAGAGAGGGTTTGTAATTTTTCCGTAGAAAAATTGCAATTGAGAGAGGGTTCTCAATTTTTTCGTTCAAAAATTGTAATTGGTAGAGTTTGCAATTTTCTCCTTAAAGACTGCAATTGTATGGGAGAGTTTGTAATTTTGTCCTTATAAAATTAAGTTGAATTAGGACTTTATGAGTTTTTGTTGGAATTATTTGCTTATTTTTCTTTTTATGGGTATGCTTCTGCATGAGTAGAAATTTGTTTTTTTTTTTGTTATTCTCCCAATAAGTAGTTGTAGTTTTATGTATTTTTTTATTTATTTTGATTTTCCGAATTGCAAATCAGATAGGAAAAGTGCACGTGGTATTTGTTGTATCTTAGAAAACTCTATAGTGTCATTGTTAGCCAGTGATTTTCGACTCAAGCTGCACTGAAATCCATTAAGCCTGGTTTAGAAGAATCTTAAGAACAAATCTACAAGATTATGATCTCTCTTTCTTCAAAACATGTTCAGAATCTTGAAAATGTTTATAGTGATTTGGTATATTCGACATGAACGAGGGTATAAGATAAATACACAAGCCAAAATGCAAGTAGATCAATCATGTTTCGACGCCAAAATCAAAAGTAGTAGATAGGGAACAAATTGTTTTTCAACAGAAGCAAACAGGAGATTTAAGGGCAGTTGTCAACATTGGTAGCAGTTTGCAACATTTCAAGAACTAGGACGCGTAGAGGCAAAGTAGAAGGCAAAAGGCCACATAATGGTTTACGTGTCAAATGGTGGAGAATTATCAGTTGTTAACGGTTATTGATGTACATATTATATAAGTAGTCTTCGTCTCTATGACAAGGGTTCACATTTTTCATATTCTCTGGTCGAAAATATTTAAGTAGGGGCAACAGTCATATCTCAATTTTGTCCGGCTTTTTTAAATTCATCTGATACATGTCCATTTATCAAATTTTACATTTTTAGCCCTAGACATTTTTATCAGCAAATAAAATCACCATAATCATGCATATATGCATTATAGTAAAAAAAGTCAACATAAAATCAACATCTTACATGTTGAAGAAATTGACTAAAATTGCATTTTTTTTCATTATACATTTTGAAAAAAAGAAATTCATGATCATTTGATTTATCATCATAATATTCATTTAAATTTTATTAATCATTTTTATGCATCAGAAAACAAAAATCAAAACTTCTAGAATGTACAAAATATCTCTCATCTATTACATCATTATTTCATGCATATATTAAAGAATTGTGAAATCAAGGAATTTGTTCCAAGCAAATAATGGAAAGTTCATTCAAAAATATTATTTAAGATCAAAGAATTGTGAAATCAAGGCATTGCTTCCAAGCAGATAATGGAGGTGTAAGTAATAATTAAAGTCAAAGTTCAAAATGCATCATTGAAGCCCATTAAATTTTATCACAAAAAACTCTACAAAAAATAAAGCTCATGGAAGGTGGAAAAAAATAGAGAAGCTCATTTTATTCCAAGGTCAATTCAAAATTATGCAAAAGCCCATTCAAAAATGTCAAAGTCCATTACACCAATAATAAGCCCATTACATTTTCTTGTTACAAAAAAATTACAATAACACAAAACAACTTTGCAAAGCTACTACCAAGACTCTACAAGCCTTCCAAATACCACTTGCAACGGTCCAAGCCAACTACCTCAGCAAACTTCAATTTCCAGTTGCAAGCCTCACACACAATGAGCAAAAGCCTCTCCAAACCAAAACCAAGCCATGAACCAAGAAATATGTAAGCCAAAGAAATAACATGAACCAACAATACATCAACAGCTACCCCACATACAAGCTAATACACTTCAAATTTCAAGCCAGCTGCCATCTAGTCCTTCATTTTTCCAAGCCATTCACGTTACTTTTCAAGCTGCAATTACAACTTTCCAAGCGAGCTGCATAACCCAAAACAACACAACATGAATGCATAAAATACACACAAAATACGCAACCTCACATACCATACACAAAAGACGGACTTACATGACCAAATGCAAAATACGTGCACTGCAAAATAAACTATCCTTCGCAAATGACATACAAACCAAAAATTCAAAACAAATTGCATATCCAAAATGTCAAAACCAATGCACAAAACGAAAACGTCTTCTCCTTCATACCATCTATAAGTAAGCCTCATTTTCACCATAATTTCCCAAGCTCAAGAAGACAAGAAATTGTTGCCCAAACTTCACCTAACCTTCATCAATATTCATCCCTTTCCACATCAAACCACACTACACAATTACCCAACAACAACAAAAATAGAACAGTAATTTCACAACAACAAAACTTTAAATCACAAACATGAGCATCTCTTCTTTATTTCTTACGTTATCGTGCGAGTTCGTTGTTGAAGGTAGTAATCCCCTTGTTCATTTAGATTCAATTTGGGTGAGTAAAGGAGGTTTAGAACATTTTAATTAATGTAGGGTGTTGTGGATCGAGCTCCTCCGTCACCGGCGATGAGCTTCGGCATGGCGCAACAGCTATTGAACATGAGAGAGAGAGAGAGAGAGAGAGAGAGAGAGAGAGAGAGAGTATACGTTGAAAAAATGGAGAAGAAGGAAGTGCATTTGTGTACTGAATCTTGTTTTGAATTCTTTAAACCTCTTGTGAGTGTTTTTTAGTGTGTGTCCATATGCCTTGTAGGCTCAGACCAATGTAGGGGTGGCAAAATAGATGGATTTGATGAATATGGATTGGATTGTTAATGGATGGATCAAAGCAATCCATTAATCCATTAACAATCCACTAAACTCTCTTAATAAAAATCAAATTCAATCCATCCATTAAAAGATAAAATCCATAAAATACATCTAATCCATCCATTAACATATTTCTAATCGATGGATATCCATCTATCCAAAAAATTAATTTAAAAATTCTTAATTTAATAAGTGACAACATAATATCCAATGGATTTATAAAATGAGATGGATGAATTGAATCCATCCATATGAGTTAGTGGATGAATTGGATCAAATCCATTAAATTATTTTTTGTCTTATGGATGGATTGGATGGATAAATTATTGGATGGATTGGATGGATATTATCTAAATGGATTTCATTGCCACCTCTAGACCAATGTAGTTTTCTACATACAATATCCATACTCCTTGGTTGGATTCGTGACACTTTCCTCTCGATTTTTCTTTCTTTTTTTCTTTTTCTTAATTATTTTCTTTTCATTTATCTTTTTTAATTTCTTTCTTAGTTTTTTAATTATTGTTATATTTTGATAATTTTTTCAAAAAATTCTTTTATTTCGTGATTTTAAATCCTAATATCTCTTGTTTTTTATATTATATTATTTTTTTTGTTTTTTTGTTCATCTTGATTTTTTTCATTTTGGTCAATGAAATTTAAATATCATAGAATGTTGGTTTTCAAAGATGTTTAATCTTCATTATTTCAAATCTGTGGTTGAATGTGAAGGTGTGAAAAGTACACAAGAAGGGGGTTGAATTATGTTTCGTGTTTTCTTATTATTTAGCTTCTTATCAGAGTCTCAGAATCAGAATTGATGTTTAAATTCTGAGTTAATTCAGTTGGCAGCGGATACAGCAGAAGTAAATAAAATAACAGCAAAAGACATAAAATATTTATATTGGTTCCTCCCCTAATTGAAAGTAGTTCAGTCCATTTGTCTCGCAAGAGCTTTTCATTATAATCACTTCATGATTACAATCACTTATGTTTTTGCATAAGACTTTTACAACTGCTCAGACCAATTGTCTGAGACTTTCCTTGCTTAGAGCGTATGTCTAAAACTTACCCTTGCTCACACCATCAGATTGAGCCGCCTGCTCATTTGTCTTCTGGTTGAGACATTCCTTTGCTTAGAGCACATTCTAAGACTTCCTTTGCTCACACCATAAGGCTGAGCCGCTTGCTCATCTGTCTATTTCTTGAGATTTACCTTTACTTAGAGCACATGTCTAAGACTTTCTTTTTGCTCAATCAGATTAGTTGAATAAAACTTTCACAGCTCAAGCATTTAAGCAATGAGACTTACGTGGCTTAAGTATCTTGGCTCAAGACTTGTTGCTTGAATCCCAATGAGACAATACTTTTTGCTCTAGCACATAGCAGGAGAGTTAATCTAAACTACTGAAGGCTCAGCAGAATAGAGAATAAGGTGTACATGATGCACACGTCATAAGTATGAGAGATCACCATAACAAATACATAAAGCACTTAAGATTTCTCAATATATACAGGGGTAAGAAATCTTAAGGCTTTTATAATTAGAACCTAAAATAGAAAATCTGCATATTACATAGAGTTGATAATTGCTTGATCTTGCTACTCCTTCAACAAAAGAATCCTATTAAAAATTCAGGCTTGAATCTTCATCCACATATATAACCTTTCCAAAAACTAGTCGTTGAGAAGGTGACTTGATCAAGTGTCTTTGTTTCTTCTCCATAGTACAAGAGACGTTGAAGATGGATGCACAACAAATTTCAGAATCCAGTGTGTAATACGTTTAATATTTGAGTCTTCGAGAGGTTCTGTAATAATAGAGTCGTTGGGAGCAGATATCCATAGAACATACCAATTTTTCATGAGCCTTGCAATCTTGTAGACTCGAGCTGACAGGATGATAAGACAATACATTATGCTTCCAATAGTACGGATAGTCTACAACTTTATCACCAACTCTAAATGGTACCAGAAGCTGATATACAATTACTTAAGTGTAGAAACTCGTCTGAATGTTGAGGCCTTCATTTCATAGTTTTCGTCAAACCACACTAGAAATTGCTCTTCAGAATTTGCTACCAGAAGCTAACAATGAAGCAACTCCAAATGGGTCTTAAGTAAAATAGATTCCGATTATTTATGTACAAGAACAAGAACCTGCATAAATAAAACACACATCAAATAAGACATTGTTCTTTTAATACTTTTGTTATCATCAAAACTAAAATAGAATATGTCAAGAACAAATCTTGTTCTAACAATCTCTCCCTTTTTGATGATGACAAACACAAGTATTTAAAGGAAAATGTTGGACATTTAATTTTCTTTGCAACAACAAGGTATGAGGTTTGTAAGCTCCACCTGAGTCTAATAGTTCACAACTGAGCTTGTAGAAGAGGAGCCACTAGGAAGACCTTATCATCTATGAAAATGAGGTTTGACGGCCATGCAACATATGATCCTATTGTGTCTCCCACCAATGTTGCATCTGAGACATCGTCTGGTATAGGTAATAACGCATCCCCCTATAAATCAATCACTAACATTCAACAATTATCCATCAATAATGTTATTATCGTCAATTATTTTCAGCAACTTCATCACTAACATTCAATATTAACTTACAAAATTAACACCAAAACTCAAAATAAATTCACCATAAATATCACTATTCATCATCTTGAACCTTACTACAACAAAATTTCGAAATCAAATTCAAACAACATCCATATCAACACTTTCAATGTCTCATTTCAATTGTTTCCACAACAAACAAACTCATCAATTCATTCCAACAATTAATATCATTACTTTCACATCTTCAACTAATTCACCAACATGTCATTCAAACTTCTATTGAATTTAAATAACAAAAACATCACAATGTATTTCATGGTCTGTGAATCCAAAAAAGAAAATAAGGAAATACCATGCAAATAACCTTGAAAATGAAGAAAATGAAGGAATACCTTGAAAATGGTGGAGCGCGGCTAGACACGAACAGAGGGAGAAGGACAAAACTGAAGGCGGTCAGAGGGTGCTACGGTGGAGGGAGTAGTCGCGACAGATAAGACGACCGGTCGGAGGAAGATACGGAAGAAGGAGTATGTCTGATAAGGTTAGGAACAGAGGTACAATGTTGTAGTCGTGCGCACGAGAGAGAGAGAGAGAGAGAGAGAGAGAGAGAGAGAGAGAGAGAGAGAGAGAGAGAGAGAGAGAGAGAGAATAGACAGACAGACATAATGGTTTCCAAAACATAAAAATTCTGTTTTATTTTTAGAATTTAATTACATATAACAGCGCTTTTGAAAATGCTTTCTTTTCCTATACCTATAGCAGTGATTTTTCTTACAAAGCGCTTTCATATCCTAGACCTTTAGCAGCGCTTTTGAAAAGCGTTGTCTAAGGTGTGACTTAGAAAGGACCTATAGCAGCACTTTTATAAAATGCTTTCTAATGTAGGTCTTTAGCAGGCTTTCTATTGTTTAGCCTAGGTATGACCTTTAGCAGCGCTTTTCAGAAGCGCTTTCTAAAGGCATACTTTAACAACACTTTTTCCCTTGTTTTTTTTAATGTTTTTTTATAACTTTTAGCAGCGCTTTTGTGTAAAAGCGTTGTCTTTGTAGTGCTGCCAAAAAGCAATTTTGGCGTAATGTCTCAAGCCAACAAGCATGAGACTTCCTTTGATTATACATATAAATATAAGACTTCCTTGCTCGAACATGCAAGTTTGAGACTTCCTTGGTTAAGCACAAAAGCCCAAGACTTTCTTGCTCTAGCACACAAACTAAAGACTTCCTTTTCTCAAACACACATGTTTTAGACTTCATTGCTCAAGAACACAAGCTCAAGACTTCAAACTCTCAAGCACTAAATCAAGAGAATTTTGACTCTAAACAAATTATTAATAGTTTTGGGTAACTGTTATCCTTGATATGCAATCAGAGTTGTATATACAATACAACTTAGAAAGACTCTAAGACTTGAGAACTTCTAAAATATATAAGAGTTAAGATGTTCTAAGTCTAATGAGTTTGACAGAGTAGCTTCTCTTTCATTGTCAATGTTCAGAGTCTTGTAATACAATGTGGTAGTCTTCATCTTCAGATCTTCTACTCCTTTTAAAGAGAGAAATAAAAGAGTCATTGGAAAGACTTTCACCAAAAGGTTGGGCTAGCTTTGTACTTGATTAGACACATGAATAAAACACCTTTCTACAAGAGGAATTATCTATTGAAGCTCAGGCACTAAGAGAGATATTTTTCCTTAAGTCTTCACGTGATCAAAAGGTCTCTGAGTCTGTCATAGTTGCCTTAGTTGAAGAGCTTCTATTTCAGAGGCTAACTTTCCTTCAGACTTCGCTCTTCAGAGGCTGATCACTTTAGAGTCCTCTTCTTGGCTTCTAAAGCTTCAAAGTCCTCTTTTTGGCTTCTGAAGCTTTAGAGTCTGGGTCACCAGAGGCTCACTTTTTTCAGAGTTGGCTTCTTCAGTGTCTAGATATCCATAAGAGGCAAAGTTTTCAGAAGTGGTCTTCAGAGCCAGAGTCTGATCTTCAGATGCAGATTCCTCAAGCAGTTTTTCATCTGTTCTTAATAAATATATTCTGCAAACTTGAACAGATGTTAGATTACCCAATTGTTCTTTAAATAATTTGTTATCATCAAAATCCAAGGGATTTGGTATCAACAAAAAATTTTCCAACACGCATGTTTGTATTTCAATCACATTTGAGTTGTAATGTATTTGATTCAGCTATTTTGTATTGTAACATTAAAACCTTTCATCACTCAATAATATTAGAGAGTAGATCCATGATATTATTCCTTTTTAAGCCTAGCAAAATACTTTTTTGTTGTTTCATTAGACGTGGCGTGAATCACAAGTTAGAACTCTTAGATCAAAGTGAAAAGTCATTTGATTCAAATCAAGTGTTATATGTGACTTGAATCAGAGACATTGTGAAAATTGGAATTTTCCTCTGGACAATTTGACTCAAATCACAAAATTAACCTGACTCGAATCATTACCTTATGTGACTCATGTTGTTCCTTTGATTGGATTATTTTTATAGTCAAAATGGAAAGTAAGATATCTGGAACATGTTGTGTGATATCTTGGCTTGAAGGCTACACCGTTTGGATTCTCATGTACTTCATATTTGTTTCAAGATTTGTTCAGTCCAAGTTTCTACTAAAGTTTCTCGAGAGAAAGGTTTGGTAGTAAGCAACTGGTTGAGCAAAATGTATGAAACATGTTATGTGACATCTTGATGTGTATATTGTTTATACCACACTAAATGTTCACTTCAACATTTGGTTAGAAAACTTTTATTAATTCTAGTATGATAAGAAGCTTACTTTTGGGAGAAAGGTTTGGTAGTAAGCAACTGGTTGAGCAAGATGTATGAAACATGTTATGTGACATCTTGATGTGTATATTGTTTATACCACACTAAATGTTCACTTCAACATTTAATTACAAGATTTAGATTTATAATTAATGAGAAAATTTCCAATTTTTATTAAAGATGATTTAAAGTGTAATTCTGATGTTGCAAGAGATTTATTCTAAATCCTTAATTGAGAAGTTGGAATTGTGATTTATATCAAGTAACAGGCCAAACGTTCCACAATCTGTGAGACATCTGTCACAGACTAATACTTGGTGAGCAAGATAAATTGGAGTATATCTTGTCCTTTTATGATTTGTTTTCTTTTCTGTTATATCAAAGATATAAGTGTTCTAACTTGAGTTTGGATTTGTAAAATATCTTATTTTATCAAGATTGCATGTGGAATACTTAATTTATATTAATCAAGGATCTCAATTTTTCTAATGAAGATTCGATTGATTATGTGAGTTTTTAGAGGATGTGATCTTAATCAAACACAACAAGAATAATAAAGATATTCATATTTAGCCAAGGAGATCAATCAAGAATGGAAATTATAATTGTTGAAGATTGATCTCACGTGCTTTTTAGAAGTCTGTCCAAATTCATGACTTAAATCCTTATGGCCTTTTGGAGCTGGACTTTTATGGCTATAAAATGAGTTCATATCCTTTGTGAAGACTTAAAACTTAATGGAAAATATCTACTCATTAGGATATTTTTGTTTTAGTGCCTTTGTTCTTGTTGTTTAACGTACACATATATATCACCCGAGTTCCATACCTAAGGCATAGAGGTTGGTTATGCTAGTTGAGTTGTAACTCAAAAATATTGAAATTTTTATGTATTGATCACTAGCGTTATTGATTGAGTAAAAGCGAGTGGGGTCTCTTATTTAGTGAGAGTCTGAACGAATCTTCACAGGTATATTAGGAAACTGGCCATGAACTTGGAGAGTTCAGATTAAGCCCATTTGTCCTTCTGACTATTGGGAGTGAAGTTGTTCTATAGGGAGTCCTGAAATAGAAAGATACACTTAGTATTAGGAATAGAGGCATTTAACAAGATTTGTTCATCTAAGACTATTTGTACTAATACTATCGAGAGTAGATTTCTTTTCTTGGGTTGGAAGTCCCATAAATGTATGTGACGTTGCATCAAACTAGGTTAACAATCTTGTGTGTTCTTTACTACTTTATGATTTATTTTCTATAAAATCTTAATATGCTATAAGCACATTATACACATTGTCTCAAACATTTGATCTAACATTTGTCCTACAAAGAACAAAATTTTAATTGACATCAGAGCAGGCACCCTGTTCTGTTTGGGTGTGTTTCGGGGTTGTTATTATGTTTAAGATGGAAAATTTCAAAGAAAGAGGAGCAGTTCCTCAACCAAAGTTTCTTTAGGTTATTAAGAATCCTCCAAAGAATAGAGCTGAAGACAATTGTGAAGATTTTGAAAACCCAATAGATTATGATACTAAAGAAAATCCTTAAAGGATTTGATGATTTTACATATATTTCCAAGCTGGACAACCTTGAAGTGATTTAGGAGTTTCTCAAAATTACAAAAGAAGATACAAGAATCATTTTGACATTGGATGATATTCCATATGATCTTGAAAATGCTTACAAGTATTTAAGGAAGAGGAATTAGGCTCCTTCTAAAACTCACAAGGAGGTTTAAAAGCCGCCAAATAAAAAGGATTTTGCATCCATTCAGAAAGAATTCAAAGAAATGACCTCTTCTTCTGTCTTGATGCCTACCAAGACCAGAAGAGGAGCCACTGGGAAGACTTCTTTGAAGAAAACTTCTACTTCTGTCAAACCAACACCTTCAAACAAGGTAAGAAAGCAACGAAGATGGTTCAGGATTAAATGAAGGAATCTGATGTAGAAGGAGCTGACGGTGCTTCAGAATCTCATGCTTATGAAGCTGCTATGGAAGAAGAAATCCCTTCTGAAGCTAAAAGTGGTGCAAAAGCTTCAGATGCTACCTAATCTACAACCACATGTATGATTTCTAATCCTATCTCAGATAATGTTTTAAATTCTTCCAATCCTTAAAGCAAAACATCAACCTTTCATAATTCACCAACCCAATACTCTGAACATACTACCTCACTAAAGCATGACATAATTCTAGCTTTAGGACTTGTCATGTCTTCCCCCAAACCTTCTAATTATTCAGATTCTCACACAATTGCTCATATTCTACAATCTTTCCAGACATCATCTATAGATGTACTATCAAGGCATCTAGTTGGTGAGTTCTCTTCAGAAAATCCATCTAAAACAAACTAACTAGTGTGTATCTCTGAATCTGAACAACCCACCCCCTTAAACACCATCACTAAACCTGATCAACCCATAAATATCTCAGAATATTATGATAAAATCATTCCTTCCCAATCACCTATCTTAAGTTCAAGCTCTGATTCTAATGAATCAGACTTTAACCCTATTGATATCACACCAATTCAAATTATACCCCTTGAAACCACATCTTCTGAACCTTAACCAAACCTTGTTAAAAAACAATCAAAACATGAATCTCATGTTGAACTTCATCCTAAACAAGAACCCTCTGACCCATAATCCCATAAACCAAAAGACTATCACCAACCATAAGCCACACTAGACCAAACTATTCCAGAAACACAATCTCACCCCCAACCACAACCAGCTAAAATAGATAAACTATTCTAGAACAATACATGTTTATTTTTGATAAGAAATGACATCTCATATCCCTTCACCCCTTCCACAATCCTCCAACCTAAACCCTCCACCAAATATCCAAATCCAAATGGAAGAATTTAGAACTGTTTCTATGATAGCATACAGGAACTGGTTGCTTAGAGACTTACTTTATCTGAATAAGCGGCTTATGCTTCTAAGTGGGATACTCTTAGAACATATGTGGACTTAGTTCTACAAAGCCTGAAGTCCTTCACTTCTGATACTATTGCTTCTACCAGTCAGAGGTAGGAGCAATTAGAGGAGAAACTAGCTACAGTAGTTAATAAGCAAGATAAGATGGACACTCTGTTGTAAAATATGGTGGCCAAGCAAGATGTTATGGGATATAATATCAAATACATATTGGATATTATGAAGAAAATACCCTAGACTCTAGGCTTAGTACTCTTTGCTTTCCTTTATTGCTAACTTCTTTGAAAATTTTATGTGCAATATACAACTCTTTTGTTTGGTTTACAAAATTTTTTTCAGTGTCTTTTTCTGCTTCCTTTATTATTTGTTCTTTTGTTTGTGATAAAAGGGAGAGTAGATATATAGGTATTTAAGAGGATGAACCTAATAGTTAAGAACTATTTTTGCTTAAATTCTGAATATTATGTTTTGTGATTTAATGATAAAATTTAATTAACTTTGATAGAACTTAGGGAGAGCTTACAAACCTCACCTTTTGGATTATTAGAATCAGGGGAGCTTACAAATCTCATACTTTGAAGTCAACTAGTTAATTACATTAACAATCATTGTTCTTAAATACTTGTGTTTGTCATCGTCAAAAAGGGGGAGATTGTTGGAACAAAATTTTTATGTACCATATCTCTAAGATTTTGATGATAACAATGTATTTAAAGAACAATAGGATATACTAACAAATGTTCAAGTGTGCATGATCATATACTAATTTTTTTGAAGAGAACTTAGTACTAGTTCTGAGAATGGACATTTAAAGAGAAGCTAAAGTTCTAGATTTTGAAAGATCAAAAGATGAAGATCAGACTTTGAATGATGTCATCCTCTGAAGATCTAGAATTTGAATGACATCATCATCTAAAGATCCAAAATTTGATGATCCAGAATCTGAAGCGTCAACCTCTGGATAATCAGACTCTGAAGATTCAGTCAATGCAAGGATAAAAAAGATTTTAATAGGTCACTATCAGACTCCAAGGACATTTTATCTTCTTCTGATCACGTGAAGACTTATGCAAAAATCTACAGAAGACAGCTAAATTGCAACATATAGTTCCTTTTGTAGCCAAGGGATTTAAAATGAGCTTTCAATTGTATTAACCATATCAAGAAACATTTCAACATCTCTGGATCAATCTTCTCAAATACTCTCTTGTGCAAAATCTTCAACAACTTTTTTATTCTTTGTGTAAGGAGCTGAATACTTGAAGAATAATGACGAGCTATTGACAATAAAATATTTTTTACTTTGTCAAACAAAAAGTACAAGTTTAACGTAGAATTTCTTAACACTGGTATATTCTAGAATTTCTAAGCCTTAAAGAGTCTTTCTGTGTTGTATTTTGTCTACCCTCTGATTGTATATTAAATGTAGTTATTTCCCTATCTCTTAACTTTAAGTTAGAGTTTAAGAAGTCTCTTGATAAGTGCTTGAGCATTTGAAGTGTCTTGCTTGTGTGCTTAAGCATAAAAGTCTATTTCATGTGTGATTGAGCATTTGAAGTCTCTTGCTTGTGTGCTTGAGCATAGAAGTCTCTTAATTGTGTGTTTGACCATCGGAAGTCTCTTGCTCTATGCTTGAGCAATTTTAATTAGTTTTGGTTATACTGAGAATCCCTTGGAATTGCAAGAGGATTGAACTACTCTCGATTTGTGAGAGAAACTAGGATAAATGCTCGTGTCTCTCTTGCTTTCCTTTCTACCTCCGAACTTCTTTAATATGCTGATAAACACTTTACTCTAATTCAGATTCTATACCTTGTGTTCAGAATATTTTAAGAGACTTTCAAAAAAGAAAAATAAATCTAACACAATTCAACCCCCTTCTTGTGTTTTTCTCACATTTTGTTGGCATCAGAGCATGATTTGTGCTTTTAACATTAACAGTGGTATAAAAAAGATCCTAAGAGAAAAACATGACAGACATGTCTGAAACCTCTGGTGGTTCTTGAAACACAACTGCGGTAAAGTATGATTATAGTACTTTTGAGAAGAATATATATACATTTATACCTCCAATTTTCATTGGAGACTCTACATAATTGGAATGGTGGAAGAGTAAGATGTACACTCACATCATAGATCTTGATGATGAGCAGTGGGACATCCTTGAAGATGGCATTGATATTCCAATTAATGGAGTAGGAATGGTAACTGACAGAAAAAGTCTCACACTTGCTCAAAAGAATACTTATAAAAAAACATCACAGAGTTAGAGGCATTTGTGTAGATGCTCTATCTCACTTTGAGTACATCAATATTATTGACAAATCTATTACTGAAACCATCTTTGAATCCTTGGTTTCTACATATGAATGCAATCAACAAGTAAAAGAAGCAAATATTAACCTTTTGGTTAAACAATATGAGCTATTCAAAATGAAGGAGGATGAAGTCATTGAAACCATGTTCTCAAGGTTTAATGTTCTTATATCTGGACTTCAAGTTCTGGACAAGAGTTATACATTTTCTGATCATGTCTAGAAGATTCTTATGAGTCTTCCTATGAGATACATACCAAAGGTGACTGCCATTCAAGAAGCCAAAGACTTAAACACTATAAGTCTTGAAAGCTTAATAAAATATCCAAAGTCATGAGATGGATCTCAATAGAGATGAACTTGCCAAAAAATCAAAGTCTCTTGCTCTAAAATTTGTTGCTCAACCTGCCAAGTCTTCTAAAATTTAGGAATCTGAAGAAATAGCTCATGCAAGAACTTCTGAAGAAGATTCTGATGATGAAGAAATGACTTTCATAATCAAAAGATTCCATTATCTGGCCAAGAAGAACAAAAAATTCTCTAGCTAAAGTAGTGGCCTCAGAGGATCACGCTTTAGAGAAAAGAAAGATGATCATAAGGGATGTTTCAACTGTAAAAAGCCTTGCTAGTTCATTGCTGATTGTCCAGAGGTGCAAGAGGACAAGTCAAAGAAAGGTAGCTATCAGAAGGACAAATTTAGGAACATGTTCAAAAAGATTCTCATGGAAACATGAGATGAACTTGACAATGAAGAAGACTCTGACAAAGATGAAGAACAAGTCAATCAAGCTTTGATGGTTCTTACATCTTCAGAAACAGAATCTGACTCAGATTATGGATCAGAGTCTGAAGAGGAAGATGAGGTATTTTCTAAACTCTTTCTCCCTTAGAAAGTTATCTATCTTCTTGTTCCAAACTCTTGGAGCTTTCTTGAGTCTGTACAGGAATATTTGGAGCCTATATACTTTTACTTCTTAGCATTGCTTCACAAAACCTTCTGGTTGTGCTACATAAACCTCTTCATCTAGAGGGTCATTCAGAAATGCTCATTTCACATTTATCTGATATATGGACGAGTTATTCATGTTTGCTAGACCAACAATCAACCTAATTGTTTCGATCCTAACAACTGGCCGGATGCAAAAACTTCAGCACAGTCAATTCTTTCTTTCTGACGAAATCCATTTGCTACAAGTTTTTCCTTGTGTCTGGTTACTTATCCCTTTGGATTTAGCTTCACCTTGTACATCCACCGCAAACCAATTGCCTTCTTAACTTGTGGCAATTCAACTAGTGACCGGATTTTATTGTCTTTTATGGATTTTAACTCCTCCTCCCATAGCATGCATCCACTTTTAGTCTTTCAATAACTCAGCTACATAGAGTGGTTCATTATCTGCTTAAAAGGCATAATGTACTAGTTCACCTTCTTTATCTATAGATTTACCTATCCTCTTATTATACTTCATTACGAGAATTAGTTCTTTTATATAAAATATAAATATTATTGATTCTCTCTCATATTTTTAGACTTAAAACTAATAACGTATATATTTTAAAAATGACGTGTCATTTTTTTAATGTGATAAATTATCATATAAAATTTTTTGTAAATTAAAAAAATAAATAATTTACACTTCATTATAAAACATAAAAATTATTAATTTTCAATGAAAAATGTGAAAGATATATATAAAATGATGCAAATTAAAAGATAAAAAAAATATAATTTACGAATCATTAAAAATGACACCTTTCATTTTCATTGCTAAATTGTAAGAGGATACCATTTTTTTTCTTTTTGACTTAAAATAGGTGAATTCATTTTCTGAATGAGGTGAAATTATAAAGACAAAAATTATAATTAAAATTAAATCAAATTACAAAATATTTTTTGCATGGGCGGAGTAATTCAATTGGTACGTATTTAAAAATTTATAACTAATTAGTCTATGGTTCAATTCTGACAATATTTATTTATATTTATATATTAATGCAAACAAATTATTAATTTTTATAAATCAATAACTTTTTAAAAATGATAAAATGGTTTTATGAAATTGCTCCTAAATATATTCATAAATGCAAATGTATTTTTTTATTTAATTAGATACACGTGTAAAAACTTGCGCAGTTTATTTATACAAATTAAAAAAAATCAGATCATATAATTATATGTTTATAGTGAACCTTCCTCTTATATAAAAATTCACATCTTTCTTCTTATTAAAAAAATCAATTTATATTTTGGTTTTAATAAATTTTCAAACTTTATATATATATATATATATATATATATATATATATATATATATATATATATATATATATATATATATATATATATATATATATATATATATATATATATATATATATATATATATATATATATATATATATGACACGTATTATATTAAAATGTCATTTTTATGTGAGAACATGAAAATAAATACGAACAATTAAACTTTAAAATAAATTATGGAGATTATTTGTAATTTTTATTTTTCTCTCTTCTTTATTATTGAAAAAAAAAAAAGTGATACATAATCTTACTATTTATTTTAAAATCTAATGGTTCAAATTTATTCTCGTATTCTAATATAGTATTATGATATGATACGTTTCAATTTGCATATATATGTCATTGGTAAAATATTTAAAATCTAAGATTTACTTTCCTTATTAGAACAATTTGCATAGAAAAGAAAAGTTCTTTCCTTTTCAAAATTCTTCATTTCAAAAATCAACAATTTCAATTTGAATAAAACAACTTTCCATTAATCAGAACCTTTAAAATTGAAACGTTTAACTTTTATTTTAATTCTCTTTTATTAATATGTTTGAATGGTTATATACTCTATACAAAATTTTAATATAATAATGTATAATAATTAAATTTATAAAATATAATAAATAAAAAATATAGTAAAAAAAGATTCTCAGTATATTCAATTAAATTACTAAAAATATATTAAAATTTGTTAAATTACGTAGAAGAAATATTAGTAGTATATAGTATTTTATTAGAGAAAAATATTGTATAATAATGTATATTTATCTTATAATATGTCTTTTGATTTATATAAATAATTTTTTAAAAAGATTAATATTTTAAAAAACATTTTTAAAAACATAAAAGAATTTATTGTTTCAAAGATAAAACCAACTACTCGTAAACACAATTTATATTACAAAATCTGATCATCATCATCATCGTTATGTCGAAACCATCCAACTCGCGGCCACCTTCGCGGCTCTACAAACATGCCACATGGTCACCGGACATGCTTCGAGAAGAAGCATGGCGGAGACGAAAGCACGATCACGTCAGCCGCAGTAGCACCCGTCGGCTAACCAAGAGTGTCTCTGAGGATGACTTACAAGAACTCAAAGCTTGTTTCGAACTCGGCTTTGGCTTTGATTCGCCCGAAACCGACCCGAAATTATGCGATACTATACCTGCTTTGAAGTTGTATCACGCTGTTAATAAACAGTACAATGATCATAGCTTGTCACGATCCTCTTCTTCATCTTCCATTGTCTCTGATAGCGGCATTGCAAACACCACCGCCATATTTAATCCAGGTAATTAAGTGGTTAGTGATTCACAATAATCTTGATTAGGTTTTATTTGTTTGATATAATTGAAGTAAAAATTAGGGTTTTTAATCTGCTATAGTTAAAATTAAAAGTTGAGTGAAAGTGGTTTTGAATTTTGTTATGAGAAGCTGAGGATTTGCCTGCAAAGAAGAATCGGTTGAAACAATGGGCGAAGATGGTTGCTTGTGTGGTGCGTCAATCTTCTTCATCGACGGGTTCAGGTTCTTCTCAAGAAATTGATTAATATTACCTACTGGCATCTCTGCATACACCTGAAGTTTGCTGAGAAAAAGAGTGTCTGGATTCATTTGTGTCATAATGTGTTGATACATAGTCATGGATGGTCTCTTTCTAGTTTTTCATTTTTTGGTTTTGTTTAGTTATTGGATTGGTTCTAATTTACTATACACAACATTGTACATTTGCAAACTCAACAAATATCAAATTAAGGTGTTCGATTTTGTTTGAAGCAAATTGAATTAAAAGAGGTAGCAAGGTTATCCTCAACTACTAGAAAAAAAGACATTTAAAAAAATAATTTTATATCGGATATTCAATTATAAACAGGGTGGCAGTATCGTAAATAATAAAAAAAATTATTAGATCTTTTACATTGGGTCAATTAATCCACCGATATAAAAAATTGAAAAAAATTATTAAAAGAGTTTTTAAATCGGGTATCGTTCTAACCGATTTAAAAAATAATATTAAAAAAACTTAAAAAATGGGATTTTAAATCGGATTTGTTTCTACCGATTTAAAAAGTAAATTAAAATATTTTTAAATCGGTTTCCAATTCAACCGATTTAAAAACCCCCCAAAAGTAATATTAAAAAAATTAAAAAATGAGATTTTAAATCAGTTTTGATTCCAACCGATTTAAAAAGTAAATTAAAACATGGATTTTAAATTGGATTTGTTTCCACCGATTTAAAAAGTTAATTAAAACATGGATTTTAAATCGGTTTTAAATTCCACCGATTTAAAAAGTTAATTAAAACATGGATTTTAAATCGGGTTTGTTTCCACCGATTTAAAAAGTTAATTAAAACATGGATTTTAAATCGGTTTTAAATTCTACCGATTTAAAAACCCTCAAATATGGTTTCTTCACCAAAACCTGCACATTTCAAACCCACGACGAAAATCATTTCTCCCTCCCGCTCGCGACTTCCGTTCGCCGTTCCTCCCTCCCCTCCGCCCCACGACAGTGTCGTCCTGCCTCCGCCCCACCCACGACCCACGGTCGTTCCTTCCTCCGACCGTGCGCGCGCCGTCCTCCCTCCGCCCCCACGACCCACGACGAAACCCCCCCTCCTCCATCATTCCCTCACCGATTTCGTCACCTCCTCTGTTTCATTTGGCTGTTGTGCATAAACATTGTGCTGAGACTTGGTTCAAGATTAAGGGTACCAAGTAAGTGAGTTTTTTTATAGTGATTTATGGTTGTTTATTTTTTTGAGATTGATTCTCTTTTGATGGTGAATTTGTGAGATTGATGAATGCTAGTGTTGCCCAATGTATTTTAGTATATGTTTGTTTTCACGTTTGGAGCATCTAGAATTTTATTTTAGATGTGCATAATTGATTTAAACATGTTTTGAGCTTTTAAAATAGAATTGACTATGATTTTTTAGAAATAATTCTACTTGAAAAGAAAGTTGTGACTTTTGAGTTTAAACGATATTTTTTCAATAAATTTGTTTTTTGGTTGTTCCGGAAAAAAAAAAGAGTAGTTTTTGCTGTTATTACAATGGTTGATTGTGAAAATAAATTATGAAAATCATATCATTATCCTAATGATTTGGTTGCAGTTTCGGTACTTTGTCTAAATCTCATCTTGGTGACAAATCCTATCATTGACTTTGTCTAAATACAACCTTGAGTGCATAGTGTAAGTTTTGTACCCTCTTTGTTGTTTCTCTTATTTTGGTATCTGAAAATAAAATAACTAATTAACCAAATAAACTCCAATTGCTTCAGTTTATTGATATTTCGTTTCTCGCAGAATTTGTGTCCCTCTTTTTCTCTTAACCGCGAGTCATTCGGCCGCCACGACATTGCAGGTTCTCTTTTCATTTTTTATAACTTCTCAATTCTTCTTTTATGCCACGTGTTTACACGTAGAGACTTTTGTTCTCTCTAATGTCCAAAAGAGGGACTATTATAGGCGTCCCAATGATTTAACTCTGTATGCATTAATAATTTTGGAACATAGGTATGAATCGTAGTTGGATGAGAGCCAATCAATTAAGTGTCGAGTACGAACATGGAGTGATGGAATTTCTAGAGCTTGCTGAAAGTAATGCTAAAAAAATCTTGCTTCTCCTAAGAGTGATGCTGAAAAAAATCTCCATCTGCTTTTTCTCTGTCCATGTGTTCGTTGTGAAAATCACGAACCAAAACTCAATAAGAAAGAAATCATGGATCATCTAATTTGTCGTGGGATTTGTCAAAGTTATACACAATGGATATGGCATAGTGAGGTAGTAGCAAAGTCAAATGTGTCCCAAAGAGATAATGTTAGTGCAAAAATGGATGACCGTCTGGAAGACATGATGCGTGATATTGGACAAGATTCGTTTAAGAAGGCGCATGCGTATGATACTTCATGCAGTGACAAGGATAAACCTTTGTACTCGGGATGCACAAATTTTACACGTTTGTCAGCTGTGTTAAAATTGTTTAATTTGAAGGCAAATAATGGGTGGACTGACAAATTTTTTACCGAATTGCTTGAATTGTTGACACAGATGCTTCCATAAGGTAACGTAATGCCAAATCGTTATTACGAGGCGAAAAAGATATTGTGTCTGATGGGTTTGGAGTATGAAAAAAATACATGCATGCCCTAATGATTGCATATTATACAGAAAAGAGTATGTAAAATATAATCATTGTCCGAAGTGCAAGGTGTCCCTCTCATACATGTAAATAATAAGATTCGATTCTACTAACATTTTACCATTTTCAATTAATTTCAAATTATTCTTAAATCCATTTTAAAATAAATAAAATTTATTTTCAACCATTTTATGAATCAAAACAAACATAGTGTTAAAACATTTTTTAAAGTAAAACACGGAAGAAGATGACGGTTGGAATCTAGCATTCCGTTAGGAACCCTCAAATGACCGGTCTTGAGCCACACGTTTTGGGATAATCGTTCATTTTTTTCTTTCGTTCTTAAAACACTTAATAATTAACTTGGACAAATAAGAGGCGTTGTGATCAAGCCATCTAGCGTAACTCTTTGAACAATTGATTTTTATCAAGCGTTCGTTGTCCATCAAATAGTTTTTCATGAATCTTTGAATGAAAAGGGACGTTGGGATATAGCATCTTTGCATAACTCTTTGAACAATTGATTCTCATCAAACGTTCGCCATTCACCTAAAATGCATCCAACAAATCGACTTTTTCTCCATCGTCGTGCGACCCTAAAAACATTTTCATAAACGAAAGACATCTTGTCTTAAGGTGCTGCTAAGCAATGTTTCATCCACAACCGTTGAGTTGAGATAAGTGACATGAATGTGATTTGTAAGTCCATCCAATGTGGTGTAAATGTCTGCTCCTCACCTGTTTTGGATAAAACAATGTTTCTTGTCGATTAATACAAGATAGCTTTCGCTAAAATCGACCAACAAACAATCATTTTCTACCCAGAACTAGTTTGCCTTGATTTCTCTTTGAAATGCGTAGGAGCAAGATTGCGAAATTTTGTCAGGCCCCCTAATAATAAAAACTTTTTTAGGTCCTTTCTCTTTAATAAAAATCTAAAAAACATTTATCTTCTCTCTCTTTTCCCACCCAATAAATAGAATATTAGAAACTAACATAAGGTAACATACATTCGATAACTAACTAAATGGTTCCTATTGAGTACAACGGACGTGAGGGGTGCTAATATAGTACCCTTCTAAACTCAATGAATAATTTAGCGCATAAATCAATAATTAAATCAGAGTAAATCACCGACAAGGGTGTCATATACTTCATAAAAATATTCTTATCACACATCCTGCTCCGTAACACGGGTTTTAAATAATTATAAAATTCATCTTAATAACTCCACGTACAATTGAAACTTCGTAGCGGAATCTTAGTATCAACATGACTTCATAATTTTCATCAAAGGACTTCAAGGCCTTTGATCATAATAAAATATCAACATAAAACAAATTATCGCGTAACAAACTCTTAAAAACATGTTCTTAAATCAATAACGACTTCAGAAAACCAAGCGCTCCCAAACCCCAATGTTACGTATCAGAGCAAGACCCTCTTAATTCACAGAAATAAGATAAATTGACTTCAAATCTAAATCTTCACGCGTCAACGAGCTAACCTTGATCACCTGCATGTTACCCACGTAGAGGTAACATTCAAACAGGCAGGGTGAGTAATCACAAATCATTACAAAAGGTATAAGAAATAGATATAGTAGTTACAACAATAATTATCCATACTTCATATATCCATCACACATCACACACATACTCACATTGTCACTTCAATAAGTCATTCACAGCGTTATCACGTCATTAATAAATCATCATCGTCAAAACATCACTTATGTCACAACATCATCAAAACATTTATTAACTCATATTTGTGCAATGTCACTTAGTATGTAATTTAACAAAACGACTCATGCATGTGGTACCAAGACTTTGATGAACACATGGCCATCTCCCTCCAAAGATCTCCATCATAGGATCGATTCCCACTCGGAACCGGAGCACATCATAAAACGCACTCAACCCACACATTGGGATTGAGGCCACTACTGGACCGGAGTCCTAACATCGTCAATGGACCAAAGTCCTAACATCGTCACTGGACCGAAGTCCTAACATATGCTATAAATGTATGATGCAACACGTCACAATAAACACGACCACAGCTAGTCAAATTTGCATCATCATTCATGTAATCGTCATAGTATATCTCTGTCACACTCCATCATAACATCATTATTAGAAATACATCATATTAATCATTTCACTTCATTTGAGACAACGCAACAACAAAAGAAAGAAAAGAAAAACAGAAGAAAAGTAAAAAAATGTCAGCTCCTGCTCGCCCGAGGCTTACCCGGCGAAGCAGGGGCGAAACGCCTTCCCCATACAAAATTCCAGGAGCACCTCTTTTTCATCCTTCCTTCGCCTCTCCTTTCGCTCGGCGCTTCTTGAGAGAAGTAGCTTTGCCCGACAAAACATATGACTCACCCGGCAAAAGCGCGAAAACAGCAACTCTGCAATTGCGTTTTCTGCATAGTCCAGACTCCAAAACTCTTGCGATTCCAATATCGTTCAATCTGAAAACGCACATAATTCACAAGATATCACAATACAACTATATCACTCCATAATAGGCATCATATACATCATCTAATAGCGCTACAACATCATTATATCACTTATTTCATCATGAATCATCACATTACCATCATATTCCTACATTCTCCCTAAAACCCCTAAACCACCTACATACATTTAAACCATATATCAATTAGATTGAAAAGTAATACTCCCGATACCTTAGATTCTTAGTTCTGATCCTTTTACTTGATTTCTACAACAATCTCTTAGAGCCTTAGCCCCTTCTAGATTTTTCCTTAGTGTCGTTTCTCCAAAACACAGTCGTTCAGAATGAACTTCTCAACTTCTATTTTCCCTTTTGTCAAATTTACCCTTAGGACCCCTAATATGCCTTTTCCAACTTACCCTCACTAAAACTTCTATAATGACCACCTTGCCCTTGATGTTTCCCCTTATTTTATTTTAATTAATAATAATAGTCTAAATAACATAATCTATATTATTCTATTATCATTAACTCTAAAATAATTATAATTAATTATTTAATTTCTAAATAATCATATTATTCTCATAACTCATCATCACCCCACAACACACAACAAGAACACACCATACAAAATAATTCACCTAAATTCACCGATAATCACAAATAATTTAACAAATATTAAAATATAAATATTGGGGTGTTACAACTCTCCTCCACTTAAAGAATCTTCGCCCTCGAAAATTACCTGAAGAAAACAGAGTCGGATATGACTCCCTCATCTGATCTTCACGCTCCCAAGTCCAACTTTCACCAGCTGGTCCACCCCACAATACTTTCACCAAAGCAATGTCCTTACCCTGCAGTTGTTTCATTTCTCGACCATCAATCTGCACGGGTGATTCTTTAACAGTCAGGTTATCTTTCACCTGTATATTATTCATTTGTATCACATGCGACATATCTGGGATGTATTTCCTCAACTGAGATACATGAAACACATCATGAAGATTCACAAGTGACAGTAGTAAAGCAACTCGATAGGTTAATTCTCCTATCCTCTGAATAATCTGATACGGGCCAACAAAATGCAGAGTTAACTTTCTAGACTTCAAAGCTCGACCCACACCATTTATCAGCGTAACTCTTAAAAATACGTGATCTCCCTCTTGGAATTCAAGTGCTTTCCTCCTCCTATCATGATAACTCTTTTGATGACTCTCTGAAGTCTTCATCCTCTCTTGGATCATATTAATCTTCTCAGTCGTCTCCTACATAATCTCAGGTCCGAGTACAACACTTTCTCCTAACTCATACCAACACAATGGAGTTCTTCACCTCCTACCATACAACGCTTCATACGGTTCCATTCCAATACTAGCATGAAAACTGTTATTATACGTGAACTCAATCAGCGACAAGTGGCTATCCCAAGATCCTCATTGGTCTAACACACAAGCCCTTAGCAAATCCTCCAAATACTGGATAGTCCCTCTTCTGTCTGACCATCCGTCTGCGGATGATATGCAGAAGTCATCCCCAAGTTAGTACCCAAAGCATCTTGCAAACTTTTTCAGAACATCGACGTAAATCTTGGGTCTCTATCCAAGACAATACTCAAAGGTATCCTATGCAACTTCACAATTCCCTCAATGTACAACTCATCTAACTTTTGCATAGAATGATTAATCTTCATCGGTAAGAAATGAGCCAATTTAGTTAATCTATCCACAACCACCCAAATGGAATCATTCCCCTTCGCAGTCTTCGACAACCCCAACACAAAATCCATAGAAAAACTATCTCATTTCCATTTTGGAATATTCAACGGTTCCATCATACCCAAAGGCTTCTAATGTTCAACCTTTGACTTCTGACAAGTCAAACAGGCATAAACAAATTTAGCAATATCCCTCTTCATACCTGGCCACCAAAACAACTTCTGCAAATTCTGATACGTCTTTGCAGCACCAGGATGAATACTCATCCTACTTCGATGTTCTCCTTCAAGAATACTCTTCCTAATTTCTGGAACATCGGGAACATACACTATATCTCTGAACCTCATCATGCCATTCTCATCAATCCAAAATTCACCTCTGTTACCTTGGTTAACCAAGGTCAATTGATCAACCAATCTCAAATCTGATTTCTGACCTCCCATGATTTCTTCGAGAATGCCACTCTTCAATTTCAACATTCCCAACTTCACATTGTAAGGAGTCTCCTCACATGCTAAACTCATGTCTCTAAACTGCTCGATCAATTCTAGTTCTCTCGCCATAAACATCAACATATGCAACGACTTCATGTTCAACGCATCAGCTACCACATTTGCTTTACCAGGGTGGTAACTCAAATCGAAGTCATAGTCTTTCAACAATTCCAACCACTTTCTCTATCTCACATTCAACTCCTTTTGATCGAATAAGTACTTTAAACTCTTATGACCATTGAACACCTCGAATTTAGAGCCAAAAAGGTAATGTCTCCAAACTTTTAACACGTACACTATAGCTGCCAATTCTAAATTATGCTTAGGATAATTCCTTTCATGAACCCTCAATTGTCTAGAAGCATAAGCAACAACTTGACTATTCTGCATCAACACTCCACCAAGATCCATCTTTGATGCATCACAATATACCATAAAAGACTCACTCGGATTAGGCAAGATCAATACCAAAGCGTTCGTCAACTTCTTCTTCAATTCCATAAAACTCTCTTCACATGCAACATCCTACACATAAGCTAGACCCTTCTGAGTCAAAGTTAATGCCAACTTAGAAAAACCTTTGATAAACTTGCGATAATAACCTGCCAACCCAAGAAAACTTCCTATTTCCGTAGCAGACTTTGGAGTCTCCCACTGTAACACAACATCAATCTTAGAAGGATCCATAAGGTATCACATGGCCAAGGAAACTCACTTCCTTCAACCAGAACTCACATTTCGACAGTTTTGCATATAACTTCTTCTCTTTCAACACTTACAACACCGTACGCAAATGCTCAACATGCTCTTCTTTAGATTTCGAGTATATCAGAATATCATCAATGAAAACCACAACAAACTTATCCAAATACTCATGAAAAATCCTATTCATATACTCCATGAACATACCTGGTGCATTAGATACACCAAACGACATCACAATTTATTCATAGTGACCATACCTCGTCCTGAAAGCTATCTTCGGACATCTGGCTTAACACGAATCTGATAATAACCAGACCTCAGATCAATCTTGCTAAACACACAAGCACCCACTAGTTAATCCATCAAATCGTTGATTCTCGGAAGTGGATATTTATTCTTGATAGTCACTTTATTCAACTGCCTGTAATCAACATACAACCTCATACTATCGTCTTTCTTCTTAACTAATAACACAGGATTGCCCCATGGAGAAATACTCGGTCGAACAAACTTATTCTCAAGCAATTCTTCCAATTGTTTCTTCAATTCACTTAACTCAGAATCTGACATCCGGTAAGGAGCCATTAACACCGAACTCGTACCTGGTATCAATTCCACCGCAAACTCGACTTCACGCTCTAGGGGAAAATCACTTACGTCGTATGGAAATACATCTGGGAATTTGTAGACAACAGGTAATTCAATACTTGTAATTTCTTGCTCAACCTTCATCTTCTAGAAGTTCATCCACTTGCTTAGCAGACAAAAACATCAGTTCTCCATTATCACCAAACTCAGGAAATCTCACAGTCTTATCATAATAGTTAATATGAACATAGTTAAACTCCAACTAGTTCATTCCAAGGATAACATCAATTTGGTGCAAGGGTAAACACGCAAAATCCATCATGAAACTCTTCCTAAGAATAGTTAAAGGACAACTCGAACACATAAAAGTAGTAGTAACAGAACCATTAACAGGAGTTTGTATCACCCTACTACCATTCATATCAGAAAATTTCAAACCCGACATAGTAGCACATTCAAGCGAAATAAATAAATGAGTAGCACGGGTATCAATAATAGCAACCAACTCAGTATTGTTAATAAAACAAGTACCTCGAATCAAGTTATCCTTCTTAGGGACTTCTGAACCGCTCAAAGGAAACATTATGCCATTAGTATGAGCAGCAGTAGCAGTTTTCTTCGACTTCTGGCATTGGTACTGATGTGATCTTGTTCACCATAATTGAAACAAGTCGGACCCTCATTCTTGTAATCATTGGCTCGATGACCTCTCTTACCACATCTGTAACATCTCGACACATTATTGTTGCAACCATCAGCACGGTGACCTTTCTCGTCACACCTGTAACACTTAATAGAAGCGGGAGCTGCTCTCCCGCTTGTCTTCTTCCCATCTGAAGCCTTCTGCTTCCCTTTGTCAGCTGGAGTCACATAAGGTTTTCCTCGAAACTGTCCTTTCTCTTTCTTCTCATTAAGATGTTTGTAGTGAGCTGATTGAGCTCTGCTATTCTCATCATAGATCCTACTCTTATCCACCAGCTCAACATACCTATGGATCTATTAGTATCCAATACCTTGTTTGATCTCTGGTCTCAGCCCATTCTCAAACTTGAGACATTTAGAAATTTAAGCATAAGCACAGTTGTAATGTGTGCCACAATCATGTTTCCTTGCTTCAATCCAAGGAACTCTATCTCCTTCTTACCACGAACGTCCTCAAGGAAATACTTCTCCAAGAATTCTTTCCTGAATACATCCCAAGTTATCTCAGTACCAACATCCTTCAAATTTTTAACATGCATTACCCCACCAATCTTCAGCTTCTTTTAACAGTATATGAGTACCAAATTGTACCTTCTGGGCGTCAGTGTATGCCATCACTTGGAAGATCTTCTCAATCACCTTGAGCCACTTTTGTGCGCTCTCTAGATCATGAGTTCCCATTAAAGTTGGCAGATTATTCCTCGGGAACTTTCCCAAAGCACGAAACTCATCAGGAGCCCCTCAATTCTGATTGTTCTGTGCATTCTAGGCCATCACTGGAGTAAGTGATTCCAACACGTCAGCAATAGCACGATTGTTTCTCCCATTCGTTCTTCATACCATCAATCAACATTAGAAGAAAAAAACTATCGACAGTGTACACACACTCGTCGACTAACAGGGGTCTGACATCATATAAAAACCTGGTCAGGAAAAGCAACCTGTTCTAATACCACTAATGTAACACCCTTCTAAACCCAACGAATAATTTAGTGCATAAATCAATAATTAAATCAGAGTAAATCACTGACAAGGGTGTCACATACTTCATAAAAACATTCTTATCACACATCCTGCTCCGTAACACGGGTTTCAAATAATTATAAAATTCATCTTAATAAATCCACATATAATTGAAACTTCACAACGGAATCTTAGTATCAACATGAATTCATAACTTTCATCAAAGGACTTCAAGGCCTTTGATCATAATCAAAAATCAACATAAAATAAATCATCATGTAACAAACTCTTAAAAACATGTTCTTAAATCAATAACGACTTCAGAAAACCAAACATTCCCAAACCCCGATGTTATGTATCAGAGCAAGACCTTTTTAATTCACGGAAATAAGATAAATTGACTCCAAAGCTAAATCTTCACGCGTCAACAAGTTAACCTTGATCACCTGCACGTTACCCACGTAAAGATAATATTCAAACAGACATGGTGAGTAATCACAAATCGTTACAAAAGGTATAAGAAATAGATATAGTAGTTACATTAACAATTATCCATACGTCATATATCCATCATACATCACACACATACTCACACTGCCACTTCATTAAGTCATTCACAACGTCATCACGTCATCAATAAATCATTATCGTTAAAACATCACTTATGTCACAACATCATCAAAACATTTATTAACTCATATTTATGCAATGTCACTTTGTATGTAATGCAAAAAAAAAGACTCATGCATGTGGTACCAACACTTTGATGAACAAATGGTCATCTCCCTCCAAAGATCCCCACCATAGGATCGATTCTCACTCGGGACCGGGGTACATCATAAAATGCACCCAATCAACACAATGTGATTGAGGTCACCACTAGACCAGAGTTCTAACATCGTCACTGGACCGAAGTCCTAACATCATTATTAGACCGAAGTCCTGACATATGCTATGAATGCATGATGTAACACATCACAATAAACACGACCACGGCTAGTCAAATTTGCATCATCATTCATGTAATAGTCATAGTATATCCTTCATAATCCGTCACACTCCATCATAGCATCATTATTAGAAATACATCATATTAATCATTTCACTTTATGTGAGACAATGCAGCAACAAAAGAAAGAAATGAAAGACAGAAAAGAAGTAACAAAATGTCAGCTCCTGCTCTCCCGGCGAAGCAGGGGCGAAACGCCTTCCCCATACAAAATTACAAGAGCACCTCTTTTTCATCCTTCCTTCGCCTCTCCTTTCGCCTGGCGCTTCCTGAGGAAGTAGCTTTGTCCGGCGAAACATATGACTCGCCCAACGAAAGCGTGAAAACAACAACTCCGCAGTTGCGTTTTCTGCACAGTCCAAACCCCAAAACTCTTGCGATTCCAATGTCGTTCAATCCGATAATGCACATAATTCACAAGATAACACAATACAACAACACTCCATAATATGCATCATATACATCATCTAATAGAACTATAACATCATTTTATCACTTATTTCATCATGAATCATCACATTACTATCATATTACTACATTCTCCCTAAAACCCCAAAACCACCTACATACATCTAAACCATATATCAATTATAATGAAAAGTAATACTCCACATACCTTAGATTCTTAGTTCTGATCCTTTACTTGAGTTCTACATCAATCTCTTAGAGCCATATCCCCTTCTAGCTTTTTCCTTAGTGTCGTTTCTCTAAAACACGATCGTTCATAATGAACTTCTCCACTTCTATTTTCCCTTTTGTCAAACTTGCCCCTTAGGACCCCTAATCTGCCTTTCCCAACTTACCCTCACTAATAATTTTATAGTGACCACCTTGCCCTTGATGTTTCCTTTCATTTTATTTTAGTTAATAATAATAGTCTAAATAACATAATCTATATTATTCTATTATAATTAACTCTAAAATAATTCTAATTAATTATTTAATTTCTAAATAATCCTATTATTCCCTTAACTCATCATCGCCCCACAACACACAACAAGAACACGCCATGCATAATAATTCACTAAAATTCACCGATAATCAAAAATAATTTGACAAATATTAAAATATAAATATCGGAGTGTTACAGCTAATACTTTCCCCTTGTGTAACCGACTCTCGAACTCAGATATTGGTTGCGATGACCATATCCTTATGTTTCTTTTAGGGGTTTTATTCGATGTTTTCTCTTTCCCTATATGGGAATAAATAAAGATCAGTGGCGACTCTATTAAGTCTATCCCGCGAGCGTGCAATTGTGCTTCATGAGGTTGTTCTCATTTTTTCGAGGTACGACACATTTTTATATGTGTTTTTTGTAGTAGTGCCAATTACAAGAAAATGAAAATGAGTCAGAAACATAGATCCGAAAAAGTGTCCCAATCTAACCAAAGAATTGACAAATCAAATCATTTCCAAGATCTAAAATTAATCAATAAAAACAACTCGTTAACATCTACGAAAGCCCTGACAAAAAGAACTCTATTTCTACTGGACCAAATAGACAAAGACGTCGAAGACCATACAAACCAACCTAACTTTTGAAATTCTCAGACTCCAAGCTAAACATAAATGAATTAAAATGATCCACTCAGTTAATACTACAAATAGTTACATCACATCTCAACCAACAGAATGTTTAGAGAGAGAAACTATCCCTCTCTCTAAAATTAGGGTTTCACCTTGTGGTTGTGCACGCCTCCCCTCTGATTTCGGAGCTTCTTTCCTCCTTCATGGAGCCCCCCTTCTCCATAGTGGAGTTTTCTCTCCCTTTGTGGGTTTTCCTTCTCTCATTTTTAACCCTTTGAACCATCCATCTTTATTAGGGTCTGACCATATCCTGCCTTCACAACCTCCATCATGTTTCCTTTCGTCTCCGCCAACAATCACCAGGTGTTCGTAGTCGCAAATCTGAATCCATCTTCACCAAACCAATGGGCCAAATTAAGCTTCAAAATAACCAACATGGAAAAGACCTCCACTAAAAATTTCGAAATTCCTGAGGTATTGTTTTTGGATACCTATTATTGTCATTTTGTTTTCCCTTTTTCTATTAATTTTTGTGGTTCAAATGTGTGTGTATTTCTCTTTTGTTTAGCCTATTTTGTGTGTGTGTTCAAGGTGTTTGATGAAAGGCTCCAAAGAGGTTTGAATAAAGGTAATGTGTTCTTGAGTAAAAATCTAAGCGTGGGCTTTGCAAATCAGAGTCTCTCTTCCTTTCAACAAATGCTCCTTTTAGAGATGGTGAGTTTAATCAATCTAGAGAACCTGTATAATTGAATTGCGTGTGATAAAGCCAAAGAAATGATTTGTAACTGGATAGATTTAAAGATTGTGGTTACCAAACTCATTTATCTTTTGTGGAAGAATTTTGTTTGGTTGCTTAGATTAAGGAATTGTATTGGTAATACTACATTGGATTATAATTTCTAAAAGCTTATTATTGTCCAAATCTTGGTAGACTTAGTTATTAATGTTGATTTTAGTATGTAGATGAGAAATTACCTTACACAATGTTTATCACTTTGCTTGTATCATCTATTGAGTGTTGAATGTTGATATTTACTGTTAAAAAAAAGAATTAACAAGCCGCCATACGTTTCGACCGACTTCGAAATCGAAGAACAAATGCATTATACTTTCCTCTTCTTTAAAACATAGCGGGTAAACTAATTCATGGCTACCGATAATCACATTCCTCTTAAAAATCTCATCTTTTGTTTGTAATTTGTTGATGAAAAACCTCCATGAAAAAATTTGTATTTTACTAGGAATATTGCAATGCCATAGTTCATGAAGTACCTGTAAAATCATGTATTCTTGGACTGGTTCCGTCGTATCCAACGATGCCAACACTTCATAATTATACTTCGTGCACTCCAATGCTATTGGGATGAAAATCCTACAAAATTTCCAGCAGAAGCAAGAATTCTCTTGCTCCATCAAGGCAGACAACATACTAACCTGAGAATTGTAGATCTCAACACCACTCATCACTAACCCAATAGACAGCATCATGTACCAACAGATTTAAGTTTGAAATAAAATGAAAAACATTCGTAATTTGATGCATCAAAGAGGTAGTCCCAATCCATGTATGCCTCCAAAACTGATTATTACTACCACTCCTAAGTTTACACGAAATCATCGTAGAAAACCAAGTACTCTCAACTGGACCAATTGTTGTTAATCCATTTAAATTTTTCCACCAAATAGAAATGTTTTACCTGACACTGAACTAGGGAAATCCTTCATTTGCACTTGGATGTCTCCATCACGGAAAGTCAAGATCTTAAACCAAAAAGAATATGGTTTAGTCATCACCCTCAACTTCCATTTACTAAGCAACGCCATGTTGAATTTCCCATAATCTTTGACCCCCTAAACCTCCATGCTTCTTGGATTTACAATTGAAGACCAAATCACCCAATTTATATTTTTCTTTAATTCTCCCTGATAAGAAGAGTTCCACAATTATAATTCTAAGATTTAGGGTTACCAAAAGACTATGCAACAATAAGAAGAAGATAATAGAAATGACTTCTCTTTTTTTTCATTCCTCTCCTCCACTCTAGACATAATAGTACTTAAATACAATAAAACCAATTCTAAGAAACAATTCACTTGGGCCAGCCCACAAACTAAAACAACATTTTATTTAATTGTTATAAAAATCCTGCATCCATTTGGGCTGACTCTTTTTCCTAATGGGCCTGTTATCACTACTATCCGGCCTAATTACAACCTTGTCCTCAAGGTTGGTTTTGAAAGAATTGTTGGGGGTGTTGTAAAAGCCTTGGCCCATTTACTTGGCCCAGACGAGTGAGGCAAAATGGAAGAAAAAAGAGAAGTTGTAAGGTTGTGTGGCCTGGGAGTGGACGTTAGCGCATTGTCCACTAAAGGAGGAAGTGGGACAGTTGGCCGCGTGCATATAGGGGACGGGACAGATGGCAGGGCACGTGGCCCGAGGGGAGGAAAAGTAGCTTTGGAAAGATAATTTTGGCTGTTGGGAACCCGTGAGGCTTCAGTCAAAGCATTTATGGCTTTGAGGCTTTGAGAAGTGGGGTTGGCCTTCAAGACTTCTCGGTTCCTTCCCTCTTTATTTTCTATTCCTACTTCATTTTCCCTTCCCTCTTCATTTTCCAATTGACTTGTTACTTCTTCTTCATTTTTTCCCTTCTTATTGCTGCGTCTTTATTCTTCACCCTTGTTGTTTCGTTTTCCAAAAATTCCCTTTCCATTATCCTTCTGGTTTTTTGAATGCAACAATGCTTCAGTTGCATGTTGTCATCGTGGTTCTGAGCGTCTTCAAGCCATGTTGCATGTGGCGGATCTTCGTCAGTTGAAGTCTCACCCTCCGTTGGAAGTGGTTGGAATTGCATAACCGGATCTATACCATGGAAAGCGCGAAGTTGTGAGACATGGAAAACAGGGTGGATTCGAGATGAGTCAGGAAGGTCCAGGTGATAGGCTACATTTTCGATTCGTCGAAGTACTTTGAAGGGTCCAAAATAACATTTTGCAAGTTTGTTAGAGACACATTTTTGGAAGGAGCTTTGGCGGTACGGTTGTAGACGAAGCAAAACCAAATCACCTTCAGTAAAGATTATGTTTTATCGTTTTTTATTACTTTGAGTTTCCATATAAGTTCTACTTCGCTCTAGATTTTTTTCAAAATTCTACGAACTTCATCTCTGTTTTGTAGGGTAGCATCAACAGTGTCAAAAGATGAGGAGCCTGGGTCGTAATGGGGAAAAGAAGGAGGAGGTCTACCATAGAGGGCTTCGAAAGGGGACATGTTGATGGAACTGTGAAGCGCGGTATTATGCCAAAATTATGCTAAGTGTAAGCATTGAAACCATTTTTTTGGTTGTTCACTTGTGAAAAAACGTAAATAGGTTTCCAAACATCGATTTACCACTTCAGTTTGACCGTATGTTTTAGGGTGGTAGGCGGTGCTGTATTTCAAGGTGGTACCCTGTGCATGAAACAATTCCTTCCAAAAGGTGTTGAGGAAGATGGGGTCACGGTCGGAAATAATGATGCGTGGAATCCCATGAAGCCAACAGATCTCGACCGAGTGGTCAGCAATGGGTGTGGAGTGGTATTCCTTCAAGATGTTTTGTCTCAAGTTGTCAATGGGAGGTATGAAAATTTTGTCCTTGTAGTACAATAGGTTATCTTTGATTTAAAAAAAAACTTGATGTTTATTCTCAGATAACATCTTCCTGACGAGGTTTTGTCCATCTGTTTGACTCTTGTAGTACTATTTGAGCTGGGAAATTAGTTGAAGGATGGGGGAGGAACTAGAGAACAACATAGCGACGTCATCCGGGGTGAATTCGACTTAAGGCATCTGCAACTTGGTTAGATTTTCCAGGTTTGTAAAAAATCTCAAAATGAAACCCTTGCAACTTCGCAACCCACTTTTGTTGTTCTGGTGTTTGAATTGTTTAAACTAACAATTTTTTCAAACTTTTTTTATCAGTGTAAATATGGAAGTGTCGGCCTATCAAGTACTGATGCCATTTTTTTACGGCTTCGGTAATGGCATACATTTCACAAACATAGACGGAGGAAGCCTGAAGTCGATTGCATAACTTTTTGCTAAAGAAAGCTAAAGGGTGGCCTTGCTGAGAAAGAATAGCTCCAATAGCAACTGTCGAAGCATCTGTTTCCAAGACAAAGATTTTTGAGAAATCAGGAAGACATAGGACATGAGTTTTAGTCATGTGTTGTTTTAATGTTGTAAAAGCGAACTCTGCTGATATACTCCAAACTAACTTAGTAGAACATAATAAATCAGTGAGAGAAGCGACGAGAGAGGCGTAATGACGAACAAATCGTCGATAAAATCCGGTGAGGCATAAGAAACCCCTGAGAGTCGTGAGTGAACGTGGCCTTGGCCAATCAAGGATAGCCTGGATTTTCCCTGGATCTGGGGTGACGCCTTCGCTTGAAATAATATGACCTAAATAATCAACACTTGGGACAGCAAAAATGCATTTGGAAAGCTTCGCATAAAACTGGTTAGACAATAGTAACTCTAATATTAATTTTAAGTGAATAGCATGATCATCAATGCTAGAACTATAAATCAAAATGGAATCAAAGAATACTAAAACGAACCGGTGTAGATATGGACGAAGCAAATCGTTCATAGCAGATTGAAACGAACTAGGAGCGTTTGTCAAGCCAAAAGGCATAACCAAAATCTCGTAGTGACTATCAAATGTTCTGAATGTTGTTTTGTGAGTGCCATTTGGTGTAATCCTTATCTGATAGTAACCCGAACGTAAATCGATCTTAGAGAAGATAGTTGCAGAACCCAATTCATCAAAAAGTTCATCAATTGTTGGGATTGGGAAACGGTCCCTAACTATAACCGCATTTAAAGCACGATAGTCTACGCAAAACCTCCACGACCCATCTTTCTTTCGAACAAGAAGAACGGGATAGGAATAAGGGCTATTACTAGGTTTAATTATCCCTTCATGTAGCATGTCTTGAATGATTGTGGTCATGGTGTCCTTTTGAGAATGAGGGTACCTGTAAGGTTTCACGTTGACAGGGGAACTGTTTGGGAGAATGGGTATGTGGTGGTCATGAGGTCTTGGGGGAGGAAGGCCTTACGGCTGTTTGAAAATGGATGCAAATGATTGTAGGATGGTTGTGATTTATTTGGGTAGTGATGTAGGTAAAGTGTCAAGGGGGTGGGGTTTATTTTCAGAAGTGTGTAAAATAGGATCTGGTGGTGGTTGGTACAGTACGAGGTGGATAGAGGCAATGGATTCTGTCTGTAGTAAATGACTAATGTGGTTGTAAGACGAGTGTAAGGGAGGGGATTTGGGGTCCCCTGTGATGGTGATTTCATTTGTTTGGTAAGTGAAAGAAATTTTTGGGATAGAGAAATCAGCTAGGAGGGGCCCAAGGGTGCGCAACCATTCCATTTCGAGGATGACACCGACACCTTCAATTGGTATTAAATGGAAGGGGATAGTGAATAGGCGGTTCTGAAGAGTTATAGGGACTTGTGGACAGAGTCCGGAGCATGATAGTTTGGAGCCATTTCCAATCATGACAGAGATGTTGGGGATATGATTGGTGGGTGGTCGTAAATGTTAGGCAATACGCGATTGAAGAATGTTGTGGGTGCTGCCCGTATCAATCAGAACTGTCACCGTGAGACCGTGTAGTAGGCCTTTGAATTTTAGTGTTTTTGGGGAGAATTGGCCACTCGCAACTTGGGGAGATAGTTGGAAATAGGTGTCTTCGTTTTCCGTGGTTGGAAAACTGGTGTCATTCAGATCAGCTGAATCCTCTGGAGTAGTAACATCCTCATCCACCATTAACAGTAGGAATTTACTTGATGAGCATTTATGACCAGGGATAAATTTCTCATCACAGTTAAAACACAAGCCCTGTCCCCGACGCTCTTGAAGTTGAGCATTTGACAATCGTCGAATAGGGAGTTTTGTTGTTTGAGGAGGTATTAGGGTTTTTGGAACGGGGTTGTTTGGGTTTTGAGTTGGCAATGTTGGGTTGGGTTTAGTTAATGATGGTGGGAATGTTCTGTTGTATTTAGGTCTGGAATCTTTAATTTTTTATTCGAGCAACTTTGATAGGCCAATCGCCTGGGAAATAGAGACAGGTTTGAGTATTGCAATTTCGTTTTGAATCGCAGATGTTAACCCAGAAATGAAGCAATTTAGGATAGCATCTTTGGATAACCCGACCACCTGAGTACCTAGTTTTTCAAACACTGCTTGATATTCCACAACTGAACCAGTATGTTTTAACTTAAACAGTTCAGCTTGATGATTAACATATGTGGATGGTCCAAAACGTAATTCTAACGCTCTGGTGAAAGCGGCCCAATATGTTAATAGGTGACTTTGATACATCTATTTGAACCAATATAAGGCTTCACCTTTCGTATAAAAGGACATCGCAGCAAGTCTATTTTCAGGGGGAAGTTGGTAAAAATCAAAGAATTGTTCGGCTTAGAATAACCATTCCAACGGGTTAGAACCGTCAAACATGGATAGCTCTAATTTAGGAGTGCGAAAGGGTGGAAGTGGTGTGGTTGAGTGTAGAAGGGAGATGGGAACATTTTGAAACATAGGAAGATTATAGTTCTGTGGGAAGGGTAATGTGGTAGGTTGGTTAAGGTATGGAGAAGAAAAAAATCTGGGTGGCTGAGGTTGTATTAGTCGTGTAGGGCCACTAGTCAGGGTTCTTTGGTGAGGTAAGTTGGTGAGAGACCCTGACCCTGAGTGTAATAATGGTGATAAAGGTGGTTGTATGTGAGGGGAAGTAAGATTTGTAGCAGGTGGGGGAAAAGAATGAGGAATATGAGTGATACCCGAGGAAGAAGCTGCTGAAATGGGGGAAGGGGTTTTGTGTTGTTGTTCCTTTTGAGTAGATAATTTGTTCAGCATCCCCATGATATTTTCATATCTAGAGTCTGAAATTTGTTTTTCATTATCCATCCGAGTTTGAATCAACTCGAGATCTGCGGTCGTTTTGTCGAAACGCTCATCCATTTGTTGTTGGGTTTGATTCATTGCATTATTTAGATGAACATGAGTTGTTTGGACAACTTCATCAATAATATCTTTAGAGTTAGGTGGTTTTGGTTTGGGGGCATGAGTTTACAGGATGAAAGCACCAATTTGATAAGAAGAGTTCCACAATTATAATTCTAAGATCTAGGGTTACCAAAAGAGTATGCAACAATAAGAAGAAGATAATAGAAATGACTTTTTTTTTCATTCCTCTTCTCCACTCTAGACATAATAATACTTAAATACAATAAAACCAATTCTAAGAAACAATTCACTTGGGCCAGTTCACAAACTAAAACAACATTTTATTTAATTGTTATAAAAATCCTGCATCTATTTGGGCTGACTCTTTTTCCTAATGGGTCTATTATCACTCCCCCACCCCATAGAAATGCTCTTTTAAGTTTGATAATATATTAAATCACACCTTTGAAATCTTTGAAGAATGAGAATTGAAAAACTAGTAAGTTTGTCGAAATTTCGTTTAGCACGACTACCCTCGCACTAATTGATATTTGTTTCCCCTACCATTTGGTAGTCTCTTTCTCACTTTATCAACAATATGATTCCAAGATGCTTTTTTCTTCGGATTTACACCCACTTGAAACCGTAACAAGTTAAATGGCACAACACCAACGAAACACGAAACAAAGTTGGACGCAGCCAACAGAACCTCATCATTAATATTAAAACTAAAGACCTTACTCTTATTCAAATTTAGACACAATTTGAATGCTAACTCGATTCCTCGTAACAGTGCTTTAATCGTCCATCAATTATTCAAGTTACCATCACAAATCAAAATTGTGTCATCTTCGAATTGCAAAAGCTCAAAGTGCACATCTTCTTTGAACTTGAACCTATGGAACATATCCAATTGAATAGCGTTTTTCATCAGCCTCGAGAGAACTTATGTTGCTATCAAGAACAAAAAAGGAAAAAATAGATTCCCATGTCGAAGACCTCTCCCCACATCAAAATCCAACGAAGGACTACCATAATTAAAATAGACGTTGAGCTTGATAAAAACCAACATATCATTACTATAAAATAGATTGTTCGTAATACCAATTTTACAACGGTCATAGTGTTAACTGTGGTAATAGTTTATTTTTGGGTGCTTTTTTTTTGTATTTACTAAAGGACATGTCACAACAGTCATATGTAACAATCGTAGTGAAATGTACATGGAGTGAAATGATTTGAATCTCAACACCAACAATTACCTATTTATCGTGATAAAAATGTGATTGACTTTGTATATCACCACAATTTTTGTTTTCGACCATGATAAAAGGTGATACTTATTTATATATAAGCAAAATTATCTCTTGCTTTAGTACATAACAACCATCACTCTCAAAACAAAACCCTAACAACTCTTTTACTTGTCTCTCTAGAAAAACCTCTTACAACTCTGTCACTTGTCTCTCTCATTTAGAAACCCTAAAACGAAACCGTAACATCAAATCTTAACTAATCGGTAATTACAGGTTCATTTTCTCTATAGTTTTTTTTTTAAAAAAATTTGTTTCAATAGCTTGTTTCATGATGTTTGAACTTTCTTCTTATTTTGACTTGTAGGTATGGATGCTTGTTTCAATAAAGAGGACGAAGCTAAAGCTAGCGTTGCAAACTTGTGTCAAAGATCCAGAATGACATCCATTCAAAATATACACAAGTTTGAAGCTCTAACTTTAGCTTCATCCTTATTTTATTATGGACACGCCATTATGGGACAAGTATGGTACGTTTCTGAAGCATTATGTGACTTGATATGTTTGTTGTATCATGTTTGTTGGTTTGTTGTTGATGAATGTTTTTTATGAATGATGTTGTTAATGTTTGTTTAAAAGATAAGTTTATTATATATTATGTCATTCGAGTGTTTTCCAATCACTTACCAAATATATAATTTTTTAAACTACATTCGAAAATTATAATATGATCGGTAAGTTGTATTAGAAAATAAGTACACGTTCAATTCTTGACAAAAATTCTTCATACCGTTAACTACATGTTGTTCTTTGACACTTAGAACTTGGTTAAATGATTATAGGTCTTTAACTACCCCTCTCTCCACCTCTAATTTTGTTCGAATAGAAAATAATATTTTGCAAAAAAGAACTAGAGGTGAAGGCATGTGCAGATGAAGAACTAGGATCATTAAATTATGTTCTTATTGTCAAAGAACAAAATACAGATAAGGAGTTGAAGAACTTTTATCTAGCATTGAACGTGAAATTGTTCTTCTAATATAACATGATTTATCATATTATAATATTATAGTACAGATTGAAAGGTTATATGTTTAATGAGCATTGGCGAAATAAACATTCCGCATAATTTATAATAAACTCGGGTGTGTGTGTGTGTGTGTGTGTATATATATATATATATATATATATATATATATATATATATATATATATATATATATATATATATATATATATATATATATATATATATATATATATATATATATATCACAACGAATATTTAGCACAATCATTGTTAAACATGTTACATTAAAGAATATCACAACGGTTGTGTAAAGTAACCGTTGTGGTTGGTAGTGTGTTTCATAGATACAATCATTGTCGCAACCATCCATTGAGGATAAATAGATGTGACAAGAAAACCAGCACCAATCTGCTTCTGCACTTCTTCTCTAATTTTGATAGCTATCTCAGGATGATTTTTTCTTAACTTTTGTGTTACATGCAGACATTCTGGTTTAAGCGGCAGTCGGTGCTCTACAATATCAGTATCTAATCTTAGCATATCTTGACACGACAAAGCAAATACATCAACGTACTCTTTCAAAAGCTCTATCAACCTCTTCTTGACATCTTCACCAGGCAGTTCCCCGATCTTGACCTCTTTCTTATTCTCTTCAGAACCCAAGTTGATCAGTTCGACATGCTCTTTATATGGCTAAATAGTCTTTTCCTCGTGCTCAAGCAGCTGAGTAATTTCTTCTGTAATATCATTGTCTTCCTCACTCTTTTCTTCCACTTCAAATACAGGGAATTCAAAGTTAGGAGAGGGTGCAAGGTCATTTTTTTCAAAAGGTTTATTGGTTATTAATATGCACATGATTTATGCTTTAAGTTAGAAACAAACAAATGTGAAAGTGATATTTCCAGAAAAAATGAAAAAAGAAAAACACATCGGATAACAAAACGTCTTTTATTAATGATCTTAAAATTTGAAACAAAGGCGCCCTAACAATGTCACTTTCACCTTGGGCAGAGTGAAAGGAATTACTTGAAAAACACAAAAAAAATTACTTTGACAAATGAATGACACTAGGAACATCCACGACAGTCCCCTTTTGGCTAGTCTCTCCATGCGTCACAAAGCAAGGTAATTCCAAATCATCTTCACTAGTGACAGTAACAACTTGATTTCCAGGGTGAATAAAACCAACAGTGTGGAATACTTATTGAATAGGTCTGGTAACTACTTTATGCTTCAATTCTTTTCTAGTTGCATGGGGTGAGAATCCCAAATCAACTCTGGTTTTATTCTCGGGAAGCTCAACAATTTGTCCCCAACCTTCTGCTTGACCGCTTTTCACAACCTGTTGTGCATCTTTCAACGAAGCAATAGATGCCTCATTCTTCTAAACATCATTGACTATATCAAGGACTTAGAAAGGAGTCCCAGCAGATTCCCCATATTCCTTACGCTTAGTACTGACTTATAGAATACCCTGGTCCATCAAACCCTGGATATCTTTCTTCACTAACGCACACCCTTCAGGATTCTGCTCACACAACTGGGAGTTTAAATGATCACTTTCAAACAAACCAACCTTGCACAACTTGGTATGCACATCAACCAAATGAGCCCTCACTAAGTTAAAATCAGAAATCAAATACTCTTTCAAACAAACTTCTACCATGCTGACAAAAGGTCCACCATGTTCTGGTAAAGGATTAGCTTGGACGTTATGTAACAGCCCAATTTTTCAATAATTAATTATTCATGTTAATTAATTAATTTATTTGGATTGTTTTAATTATTGGAAATTATTGGTAGATAATTGAGAGAAGAATATAATGGAAGGAAATAGAAGAGAAAGATATATAAGAGGAAAGTGGAAAGAAAGGAAAAGATAGAAACATAAGAGAAAAAGAAGAGAAGGAAAAGAGGGAAAAGCTTGGAAAGCTCAAAATCAACTCTTTGGGATCGATTTAATCGAGGTAAGGGTGTGAAATGTTGTTATTCTATCAATGTTTATGATTATGTATGGATTGTATGGATTGTTTGGGTGTTTTCTCCATTTTCCATTCTAGGGCATAAATGAGTTTAATCGGTAGAATCGAAGTTTTAACGGTTAAAATCGAGAATAAAGTGTGTAGTTTAGTCGAGGGATGTTAGACTAAGACTATAGGAACTGGTTTGGTGAGAATCGGTTGATTTTGTGAAGAGTTGAGGATTGATGGCAGTGAGGGTTTTTGAGTTCGCAGACACTCGCTAGCACGTTCGCTGGGCGAGCTGGTCGCGAGTGTTCGCTGCAGCGAGCTATAGCGAGTAGGTGGCGAGAGGTCCCAGACTTGGACAGAATGGAATTGGTCTTCTTCGCTGGGAGCGAGCGAGGTAGCGAGCATTCGCTAGGCCTTCGCTAAGCGAGCGAGGTAGCGAACAAAGTCAGAAGCTTCTGTTTGCCTTCGCGAGCTTGTTTGCTAGGCGAACAAGTAGCGAGCACTCGCTAGGGACTCGCTAGGCGAGCATGCTAGCGAGCGTGACAGCATTTGGTTTTCTTGAGATTCCATCCTATGTTGATTTCTGGGTTCGATTGTGTTCGATCCTTGTTGAAAATAAGTAATTGTGTGCTGTGAAACATATGATGTGGGTAGCCGTAAGGCGTGAATCCTAGATTGTGGAATTGATTATGAAATGTGTCACTTTGGCATGTATAATGCATTGTTTTAAATTGATTAAAAATGCATGATGAATTGTGACGAGGTTTGTTGTTGTTTGGCACGATGTTGTGAATATATATATATATATATATATATATATATATATATATATATATATATATATATATATATATATATATATATATATATATATATATATATATATATATATATATATATATATATATATATATATATATATATATATATATATATATATATATATATATATCGATTATATGTTATAGTATGTGAAGAATGCATGGGAACATATTGTGAATATGTGTGCATTGCTTGATAATGTGGTGATGATATTGAATTATAAATGCATATTGTTTGTATGCGATGTTGTGAAGAATGCATGGAAACATATTATGAATATGTGTGCATTGCTCGATGAATATGGTGTTATTGAATATGAATATGTTGTGTGTGCAATCATGTTATAATTCTTGAGTGATGAAATATTTGAATGTATGGGATTAAGATGTGGGAACAGTCTTAAGTGCATTTGGTGGTTGATTGCATATGCATCATTTAGTCAAGAGGCAATTTTTTGCTAGTTTCGTGGAGACTAGTGACTTGTCCCAAACCTAGAAGGGTGGGTTTGAAAGCTTAGGGAACAGGCTTTTGTTGTTATCGGTCTAGAAGGGTGGACCCGGTTTAAGTGTAAAAACCAAAAAATGATAACAAGTGTTGGTACCACATGGCATTGAGTTGCATTAAGTCACATGATTAATGTGTATTGTTGTATGAAAGTATATTCGTATGTGAAGTATTGAATTGAGAATTATGGATGTATGCATGATGAAATGTGCTTGGTGATTATCCATGTTTGTTTATACATATGATGTGATGTATATGATGATTGGAATGAATTATGGTGAGAAAATGTGGAATATATGTATTTTGTACTTGTGTAAGTATATATAGTTATATGCATTGATTATTATGATAATATTTCTCACCCTTCTGCTGTTTTATAATGTTCTATGAGGCATTGCAGATTAGGTCGCTGGAGGTCTTTTGTGAAATATAGCTTCATTCTTTTGTCGGTCAGCTCTGATATGTAGCACCAGGTAGTTAGAATTGTATAGTATTCTTTTGGGATACATTTTGTATATGTATCTGATGACAAATGTGTATGTGAACATGAATGATATGATGAAACAAACCGAATGATATACATCTATATGATTAACATGTTAAGTAATTCAATATTTAGATTTTCCGTTTTAATTCTAAATATTTGAAAAGTGGGTGTAAGGACTAAGTTCCTCTATTTGAAAGCTACCCCACTGTTACATGTCTTTTGTATAGCAGGTGTTGCATGTTAATTTTATGTATGATGTGGCATACTTCTTTTATACCATGTTTCGAATTTACTCTGATGAAATTTTATTATGTGATTTATTTGTTTGTTTGGGGGTATAGAAGGGGGTGTTACACGTTAGGTCTGACATCTCAGAACTTTAACAGACCATTCCTGACGAGCTTCTGAACTTCTGCTTTTGTGTCACGTGAACCTTGGTTTGCTTGCAAAATAACACAATTCAATTGTTTTTGTTCAATTAATAGTTATTTTATTCATTTGAAAATGTATTATTGTATACGGATGTTTGGTATCAATGTACGAGTAAATTTGAAAATTTTATTGTGATATCCTATATAAGTTATATAGAGGGGATAGATCGAGTTCGAAACATACATGAACTATAATCTTGTACACATTTCCATTTCCAAAGTGCATAACATTTATAGATATAACAATCATATGTTTGACCAACATAAAAGCAGTTGTTGTCAAGATACCCGACTTCTTAGTTGCACATATGTAAAATTGGGCATCGCCCCCACAAATGTTCAACATAACTTTTTTAGAATAACAAGTTTGAAAAGCTACTTGTTGCGGTGGAGGTGCCTTAGCAATAATTAATTTGAAGTTTCAATTGCACTAATAGGAAAATAATTATTATAACTAAAGGACCATTGATCAACTATGATAGTTTTCATTTATTCATATGAATTCAATGGTAAGTTCATCTGTAAGACCCCAAATAATATGTGTCTAGAATCATACTATCTGAAATGTTAAACTGCTACTGAGAACTATCAAAAGCGTATAAATAATGTCTAGTACATGTTATAATTAAGTACAAGGCAGTAAAAATACATGATAAAGACATATAATATAAGGAATACTACAGATATATAACAACACAGCGAAACATAAACAACTTCTATCTTTCACGTCTTTAAGATATCGTGTATTTACATCTTTCTTGAGTCGAGCCACCTGAAATATTTAACATAGGGTGAGATACAACTTAACTCAATGGAGTTCTATCTCAGGAGTACTCTCAAGCATAGGTATTAAACTTAGAAATAATATCTTAAGGCTCTTCACCTTATCCATTTAATATCATGACACAAATAATGCATATGCATACTTATCGTATTATTAATTACTCAAGTCCCATATCACAAAAACTTCCTAGGCTACTCGCATCAAGGTTAGGTCTTCCGAGTTTACCTTTCGGCCTACTGTTGGGAATCACGTCCCTCAAAGATTGGTCTTCAAAGTTATTTGCCTTTCTGCTTTTGGGGAGCCTATCTCTCTCAAGGTTTGGCTTACGGATTACCTCCGACCTACTATTGAGACACCAATTGCTCTCGTAATATGGTAGAAGAATATCGACGAAGCTCATAATCCTTCGTAACATTCATGAAGAAATGGTATATTTTCCTCTATGCTTGGTAGTCGATGGATACTATGGGTTGCACCACTATAACGTATCATAATTGAAGGAGAATGGAGGAATTTAATCATGGTGATTCCTTATCCTGTAGGAGGGAAAGACGGAGGAATCCAAATGCGGGGATTCCTTGTCCAATAGGAGAACATATGAAGATATCTTGACGAAGGTTTCATTATCCTTATTTGCTCTTACTTTAAAGCATGACAGAGGAAATGATGTTAGAGTCATTCCTACTTCACGAAAGAGAACACAGTGGAAATACACTACGATAATTTTCATATCCTGTTTTGTACTACCTTTTGAAAAGATTAGTATTCCTACCAATTCACGAGTTCCGTCCACCGATAAGACACCTCACCATAGGTAAATACACGAATACTCAACCTACGGTTTATCCTCATAAGCTCTACAAATTATACACGTTAATTAATTATTAGGTCAATATTTCTTAACAAACGCTTTAACCTAAACTAATTAACCTACTCGACACAAAGTAACACTCAACCAATCATCCAAAGCAGGGTTCAAACACAATTGATTGCGCCTAATTATAAGTTACGAAACTCAAGATAAGCTATGATCAGTACCACTACAAAAAATTGCATTAGTAGTCTCGCTAAAGGAGGTCAAAACGGGTTCTCACTTTGCTAGAATATGGCCAAGTGAGAAGTCCAGAAAACCCAATTTTTTCCATTCTTGAAAGCTCTCTTAGCCATCTTTCTATGAATAAGTGAGAAAACACAAACATAACTCGTTTTAGGGTCAAAATCTCTAGAATTTTCATACGCTCTCTCACACACACACTCTAACCTACTATTTTGATACACATGCATAGCAAACAAGAATATGGAATTCCCTCTCTAGGAAGCTCTACCAAACTAGATAAAGAACCCCACCTTAGAAAGATAAAACCTGGACTTGAAGGATGGTGACGATGATTCACACACTTGCTCTTTGCTCCTCTTCCAAGAGTCACTCAAAGCTACCACATGCATCATGGAGTTGATCATGAATTTCTCTTCTTGCTACCTCTTTCCAAATTCTAAACTCTGAATTGGTGGGAGGAATTGTGATGAGAATGATCTATCACTTGCATCACTTGAATTTCATGTGACAAGAACTCCAAGAGCTCACATGCAATGAAGAGGAATGTTGATTTCAAGAATGCATTCCCTCTTCCTCCAAGCCATGTGCATCCTCTCTCTTTCTAAGCCAAGGAAAATTCTTATTTTCTCTCAATAATTGGTTTGACGAAAGCTCACTGAGAGTGATGGATAATGAGATAAGTTCAAACTTTTTGCGTGATTCGTGGTTGGAAGGGGAAACTGTATGTGTCTTGAAAACCTTTGAGTTAGTTGAGAATTGAAAATGTTAGTTGAAGAATTTAGTATATTGGGTAGGAATGTTTTAAACACAATCCGACTCAAAATATTTTAAAATATGAAGAAAACAAATTCTTTGGGATCCTATCAAGTGACAAACGTAGAGATACCTCTCAACAATATATTCTTATTTCACTGTGTTTGTACCATCCCATTATATTAAATAAATTAGTTATTGTTGTTAACTAGTTATCATCATGAAACTAACAATTTATTTTCTAGCTTCCCATCTGCTAATGCGAATTGAAATATCATCTTGTTGATGGATCATTCGGTATTGAACTGAAGTACGAGTAGCATGTCTCTTCAGCTTTTTTATCAATTATTTGTATCTTGGTAGATATGATTAGGTGACACAAATGTTCAAGATATTAACAAAAAGCACTAGGAAAATGATATATCAAATCTTTGATGGTATTTATATTCAAAAAGTAAAGATAAGATAAAGATCTTGCCATCTTAAAACAATAGTACAGCTAAATTTGATGAGATTTGCTGTCAAAAACGTGCTAGTACATGCACTTGATCCATTGATCAAGGGACCTTTAATCCAAATAAATTAAAAATATCTTTAGGTACCCCCTATGGTTTTTTTTTACTAAAATAAAGGCACCCCTAAGTTTTCATGATTTAATATTAACTCCAAAACAAAAAATTGAGGTCTAATAAGTTGTTTAAATTTTTGAAATTTGATACACTTGAATATTTTTTGTTGTCAAAGGCAGAGTTTTAAAAGTCGGTCGCAGTCGCGTAAAATTTTTCGCGATTTTGATCAGGTGTTGCGAAACTGATTGCGGTCGTTAACCATAATTTGTTCTTTAATATAAAAACGGTGATAACGGTATCGGCATCTTTTAAAACAATTTTGTCGCGGTCGTTTTTGCGGTTGCAAAGAATTCTTCTAAACAATTACTTCAAAACAGTCCTCCCAAAAATCAATCTAACAAAAAATCATTACAAAATCATTATTTATACTGTGTCGAAACATATGGCTATCAAAGGATTTTTTTCTCACTATATTACATTAAACACCTATGGGTAACGTAAGTACCTAACCAGCACTAAATTTAACAAGAATAGGGTTTCCATATTTGATTTCCTTTGCATAATAAGCCCCTCAAATTTCATGAAAGAGCACTAAAATTGACTATTCTCGTGTGCTATATCAGCGTCTACTGTAAAATTTGAGGCTTTGATCTAAGTTGCATACTCACCTATCCTTGGGAAAGTGAGGTGGGTCAGACTTTGAGGCATGGAAGCTCTCTGGGAGTTGAAATATTAGTTCATGTCCTTCATTCTCTGGTGTTGAATTACTAATAGTTGAAATATCAGTTGTCTGAAACATTCTAAAAGGTACAACCTACACATGAAAGGCACATGAAAAGCTAAGCAACCCATTTAAAGTTACTTGAGATTGTTACCAGAAAAGAATTAACTCCACAGTACTTGATCGGTGCTTGAACCATCAGCTTCAACTGTCTTCAACCTTTTAGCCACAGGCATGCTGCTCGAACTGGCTCCTTCATCCGTAAAGTTTTGATCAGCGGCCTCTGATATGCCAAATGAAAAAAATAAACATTATAATATCCCAACCATTTTCCTGTTAAAAAAACCTATCACAATCACGTCATGTTCAGAAATGATTTAAAAGTATAGTGCGGAAGAATCAAAGAAATAAATCATTTCTCTTGAATACACTCATTTTCAGGACCAGAGAACTAATTTGATACACATTTCAGACATTGATATGCATTACTTGACATTACAAGCATTGCATTACTGAAGACCGATACTTCAGTTCTTTAATAATTTACTTTAGTTGAGACGTTGATTTAATTCTCATAGAAAGGTATAAAACATGTGAAAACATAATGTCCCAACAAACTTCTGTCAGTCATTTTATTCAATGTATATGACTTATCCAACCAATAAAATAAAGTTATGTGAAACTATGGATTTGTACATGTTGGAACATTGTAGGCAATGACTTAATTATAGCAGGAGAACACAGTAGTTCTGTATGAAGATTAAAGCTCTGTGGAAGAGTCGGTAAATCATCCTTGTTCAATACCCAAATGTCAATGCATAAAAAGAAAATGTAGTTCAGGCTACCTGTAGTACTGCAACCCGATTCTCCATGGAATGAGCGTTGCTTCTCCAAACAACTTCTTGCTGACTTGTTGGCAAATGATGAACTCCCGCTGGCATGAATTTCCTCATCAGAAAATAATCCATGGTCATAGGTACAAGGCTCTCTCAAACTACAAGCTTTATCTAGCATTGCATCTCCCGGTTCACTTCCTGCAAGACCATGAGAATCAGCTGTGCTCTCTAACACGGGAGCAATTTTTGCAAGGCTGATCTTCTTCTGGCAGCCATCTTGTAGAGCCAGAGACTGAAAGAGAAAAAAAAAAGGATAAAAAGGCCTGATTATAAAGGGGGGAAATTACAATACATAAACACAGTGGAGACTCTAAATTGGAATTTATCAGACCTGTCTAGGCATATCAGGTGTATTTTGCAGAGTTCTACATTTACATATTTCATCATCATTATTGTGAAAGCTCCAACCACGTAAATGTATAGAACGATGCAACTGATTCACAAATGAGGCCTCTAAAGAACTAAGATATAATTTGTGTAGTTGATCTGTCCATCGTCTAGACTGGTCCTGGTACAAAATATAGAATTAAGTATATCCTTGCCAACTAAATGAAATGGAAAATAAAAGCTTCCAAATTCACAAGCATTCAAAAAGAAGGTCCTAGGATGGACACGATTCATTATCGACAAATTCAATCTCAAAGAGAGTAACGGAAAACATATAAATAGCCTTTTGAAAAATAAATCATGTCAAGCAACCAGAGATATTGAGATATTACAGGAACTAAAATTAGTCGGTCTACACATCAATAAATCTAATCATAATGCCAATAACCAATATCAGATATTAGATATATCCAAGACTATAATGCCAATAACCAATATCAGATATTAGATATATCCAAGACTATTAGCCAACAATGGTACGCAATCTATTGTGATCTATAAGTTTTACATTAAACTGATCAATACATCTTCAAGAACTACGATTTATATCCTTTTCAAAAGGATATTTCCTTATTTGATTTCATGAGCCAGTCATGAGGATAATAGCACATTGATCTAGCTAACTACAAGATTTACAAAACATAAACTCAATCCACGAAAGCTCGAAAGCCATGCAAAGCACAATTTCGAACTTAAATAAATACCATAAAAGAAACTCGCAAAGCGCTCAAAATACCTAAAAAATCCAAACGGCTATTTACAGAAACGTTCTCATCCAAACACGCAAACAAAACTCAGCAATTTTTCGATAAATTATACCGAAGCCTAAAAGAGAACCGAACAAAAAACGAAATTGGAAAATCTAACATCAATTGCGTAAAAATGAGTGAAGTTACCTGAAACGGAACGGCCTCGCTGGAGGTGTTATCGACGGTGGTGGCAGAAGAGTCAGAGTAAAAACCGGAGCGAGTGAACTCGGGGAACGACGGCGAGTGGAAATCACGACGGAGATCCTCTTCCATGTTTTGCGAGAGTGATGGAAATTTTATTTTATTTAGAAATGAAATGAAAGAAGAATAACAAGAAGAAGAAGAAACCCTCTTACATTGTTCGGTTGAAGAAGAAAAAAGAAGCTCCACATGGCGACGCTTTTACACGTGTCAGTGTATTCTTTTGGTCCCACGTAACGAGGGAGAAAATATCTTGAGGTAATGTGAGCCAGATATTTTTGGGGTCGTGGAGTGTGTGTAGTTAATGGCGCGTGTATGTAGTGAAGAATTTTCTCGTATCGGGAAATTGTCACATGGATATGATCGCTTCTATCAGATCCCGTTGGGTATTATTGGCCATGCCTTTACTGGCTCGGCTTCAACTCTGAGATTCATCAAGTCAATTTCCATTTTTTGCTTTATTTTATTAAATATTTGCTAGCATTAATCTTACTCTTTCTCTGTTTTTGGTAAAACGTAAACTATACTACTGGAAATTGTTTTATACTCCCTCCATCTTAAATTATATTACGTTCAGTTATTTCACACCATTTAAAAAAATTATATTACATTCATTAATTATATTAAAAAATAAAAATAAATAAATAAATAATAAAAGAAAGATTAGAAAAAAAGTAATTAATGTTATATTGAAATTTTAAAACGACTTATAATTTAGAACAAATATTGTTGCAAAGTGACTTACAATTCAGAACAGATGTAATAATAGTTAGAGATTAAAAATGAACCGAATCAATTTAAAAATAGTTTGAAATTTGGTGTGATAATTAAATTGTTAAACTAAGTTCATGAATTAAATGACTTGAATATGAATGAAAAATTAAGTTTGTTAACTAAATGAACAGAACTTGAACTATATATAATTCAACTCGTTAGATTCATGAATCAATTCAAGTATGTTTAAAGATTTACTCTAAATCTTAATCATGTATTGTTACTTCTGTATTAGTTATTGCAATAAAATTGACAATTACATTTAGAGTCATTTTTGATGGATCTATTATGGCATTTGCTAAAATAATATTTGTAACGAAGATTGCAAGTGGCGGAATCATTATGGGATGGAAATGTTTCAACTTTTAGTAATTTATGGTGTATTAAATTTGTAAAGTTCCTAAATATTTAGATAAAGTTGTGGACTTTTGAGCCAAATTTAAACCTCAATTGAATAGTTTTTTTTTACTTATTTCAAATGTATTTCTTGAAAGTTGTGTAGTTTTTGAATTAATATATTTTTTAAAGAAAATTAAGTTTCAATCTAATAATTTTTATTTAATTTCATATTTTCTTTTTAAAAAATATTAATTTAAAAAAAATAATAGACTTACAAAATGACATTTAAGTTCATGAAACAAGTCTAACGAGATGAAGCTAATTGTTCGTGAAATCGACTGCATCAACTTCAACCCACCATTAAGAAGGAGTCTAATTTTTCCCTTATCTAAAGACGACCATTCTTATGATCCCAAAAAATCTTATTGTAAAATACATCTAATGTAATGACTCAATGCAAAGGACAATGAACAAATAACTAAATCGTTATATATATATATATATATATATATATATATATATATATATATATATATATATATATATATATATATATATATATATATATATATATATATATATATATATATATATATATATATATATATATATATATATATATATATATATATATATATATAATGCGCCAAATGGAAGTAAAAAATCGCAATAACAATTTTATTTTTTCATTTCTGATTTCAGAAAGGAACAGTGGCACCGTTTGTAGAAATCGACTTATGATCCCTACGAATATGAGTCAACTTTTCCCCATTTCCCATTTGTAAGTGCTATTGCAAATATAATAGAAATGCATTTCCTCTTTAATCTATGATTAGAGCCTTAATTTGGATTTCTACTTGGTACCTAATAATCACACTAATACATAGAATGAAGATTAACACCTAGGAAAAAGTAGTGTATTCCATCATCTCTCCCTTAATTTAAATTAATTCTCGAATTTTATCAAAACAAGAGAGTGAGCCACTTCAAATTGCACTTACATCTTCCCCTCTTCAAATTGCACTTACATCTTTCCACCAACTGGAGAATTCTTTTCCACCCTTTATAACTCGCCCACCCCCACTACATACACTGCCACCACAATCCCTCCCATTTTCCACATCCAACCTCCAACACCATTTACCTAACAACAAAATATTAAAATCCTGAACTCTTTGGACCTTAAATCCATTGCTCTCACGCTTAAGACACACCTCTAATTTTACTTAATGAATTTTCCTAGCTTCCTTGTTGTCTTTCCTCTTCCCCCGCAACTAAAAACAACATTTAAAAAGAGATCGGTAGAAAGGATAAGACATATATGAGAAGAATTAGGAGATATTTCATAAATAAATTCTTACTCTTCTCCAACTTGGATAACTGATAAGTGTGTAATTTATCTGTTTATCACTATTATATTCACATATTTATTAATTTATTTACATATCAAGTAACATGGAAAACTCTCAATTTATGTTTTATTTGAATATTGTCATGAAAATATGCATTGATAATGTTTTATTATCTTTTAATCATCATAGGTTAATGGATTAAAAGATGTGTTGAAGAAAGACTCAATTTCCAAACAAAATGGAGGAAAAAAACCCAAAAGTTGAAGGCCAAAATGAAGTCAAATTCGTTGGAAGAATTACATCTCGACCATATAATCAATAACACTATGAAATGGTATATATGAGCATGCAAAGTCTATTTGCTAGGCGAATGCATCCTCGACCAGCAAAATCAAAACATAAAGTTTAGGTTGGAAAATAGGGAAAGTTTGTTGAGTGAATCATAACTCGTCCAATGAATGCAGGATGAATTAGAATGAGGGTTGAAGATTACTTTTGCATGAAGAAATCCAAAAGGTTAATTCATTGAACGAATCATGACTCGTCCAACTAATGAGGACAAATTCTGAAATATATTAATAGGGGTCTCACCATTGTATTTGGATAATTGTTAGTTATCTTTTATGTTTTTCTTAAACTCTAAGTGAGAGAGCTAGAGTGTTTATAACGCCGAAGACTTGTCTAAGTGAAGCAACTGAGTTCCGGGAGATCATTGGAATGTGGTTTTGTTTCTACACCTTCTATCTTATTATCATTGTCATGAGTAGCTAAGTTCTCTCTTGTTTGAGTTATATTTCTAAATTATTATGCATTATATGTATTTGATGTGATCATGATGTTATACCTAGTTTAGTTAATCAAGCATATTTGATATTTACTCTTTTATCTATTGCTTGTTATATTTGTGTTGTAATATCTAAAAGTCTATCTGATGTAGAGATGTGCTATTAGATTTAGATAACTGATAATGTTTGATGCTTAAATGACTTGATCATCAATAACATGGTTTTTGGATCTACTTGATGTTGTGATGTGCTTTTAGGTTTATACCTAGGTAATCAACTATCATGAGTTAGAGTATAAAGATAGATTTAGGTCGGACATTCACTTATACTTTTGAAGTTTAATGTTGTCCTATGACTTATTAGGCTGAGGGATCGTCACATAAATAATATGATAGATACCACATTGTTATTTATACATTGATAACATTGTTGATCAATATGAGATAATATGTATTGATAGCTAAAATGTGTATAACTGATCACTCGTATGCATACAATCATAGTAGTTGCAACCTAACCTCAACTCTCTCTATCACTCTTATTTTTCTTATTTTACTTTTGTCATACCCCAAAATTTGACCATTTGGATCTTCATCATCATTTTAGGATCATACTCATTTAATTATCTAACCTTAACCCGTTTCAAATTTGTCTTTGTTAAGATACAGGAATCAGGGTTCCATACAGCCGAAATCAAGGTCTCGAGGGTGAATCAGTCAACGCTTTGGATTGGTTATCCTTGAGATAGGTATCCACATCATCAAATATATTCCATTGGATCAAGTATGAATCCAATTTGAGGTTGTCACCCAGAAATTAAGAACAGTGCAGTTCAGGGTACCCGATTAGGGTTTTCGAGTAGGAAAAGTCAACTGTAGTTTGACTTTTGATTTAAAAGGTGTTACAATGGTGGGATCATGATCCATAAAGTTCATATGGCTTAGTGAAGTCTACTCAAGAAGTTTCAAGGCTTCAAAAGGCCCGGAGCATCAACAGTCGACTCGGTAGGCACCTATCGATCGTTCGGTTGACCGAAAAGTCAACTCTTCACTCATAAGGAATTTGACCTTAAGATATGAATCAAAAATTTTCCTAATGACCTATTTCACATACCCATAAAATTTCATGACCATTGGATTAAGGATTGAGGAGTAATCGCAAAAGTCGGGAATTAGGGTTTTGAAAGGGGCAAGATCATAGCTCCTTAACCACACATCCAATTGAGTTGGTTCAAAGCTCATTGGAAAGCTATTGACAATTCCTACAAAAGTCCCAAAGTGGTCCATGAGCATAAAATGCATAGATTTGGAGTTATGACCAAATTCATTACAAGAGGGGAAAGTAACTTAGAAAAATTCTAAGTTATTTCAATTTTAGGCTTGTTTTTCAGCAACTTTGATAGGTTTTTTGGCCAAGTTCCTTTGGGAATCTGAAAATCATGAAAACATGAAATTTGTAGAACTACATGAGGGATTTCCAAAATGTAGTAGAAATCCTCCATAGCCCTTATGAGCTGAGAGTTATGAATTTAACAAGATGAGGTTTTAACACTTGAGTCCCACATTGTCAATTTTTCACAAACTCATCCTTTGACCACTTGAGCTATTCTCAGCCCTTGGATCTTATTTCTATCTGATATTTAGAGGATTTGAAGAGGAGAAATGCAGTAAATAAGGAAGTTTAGCAAGTCTTGCAACTTGGAGGCAAGTGGGAGTATTTTAATCATATAATAGGAAGAAAGAGAAACTTTTGGCACACTTGCAGCAAACAGCCCCCTATTGCCTAGCCACTCTAATCACCATTATGTCACCCATACCACTTGAAGCAATGCATCAGCTGAGCCAAAGATCTGATCTTGCAGCTGCATCAAAACCTCAAGCAAAGGGTTACTTTTTCAAAATACATCCAAAAGTGCCAAGTTACAAATTTGTCTTCACCCTTCATTTTTTCTATAAATAGAGGCTCCCTCTATGTCATTGAAACACCAGAGCACTCTTAGAACCAAGAGGAAACCACAGCTCTCATTCCTTTCTTGCTTGCCTCATTTTCAAAATTTCAAGTTTTATCAAAATCTGTCTTGGGCAGTTGGCTTCCCAAATCCATTTCCACACATTCCAATCCTTCAAAAACCATCTGCACAATCCATAAATTATGTGTGGAAGGTGTTCATACTCTTAAACTACTTAAAAACACCATTCTCCAAAAAGTCAACTTCCAAACCAAGCAAGTTTGACCTCACACACAAAATCAAGCAAATCTCTGTCCAAACCTATTTTCATCATTCTAACCATTCACACACCTATGATATATGATGTATCAACAATCCATAACATAAAACAACCTCATCCTCATTTATTTTGAGATTTGTCACAAGTTCCTTCAAGTGCAAGAAAAGTTGTTTTCATCAAAGCAAGGTTGGACAGTAGTGGAAGTGTTTTCAAGGTATTCTTTATTGCAATAAGCTTGCTTGGAGGTCTACAAGAGGTTGGTAGTTACCATCCCTTTCATTTCTGTCATGAACATATTGGACATGCTTGGTGTTTAATTGCAAAATGTAGTCTATATGCAAATCTGCCAGTTTTTGTTGTTTGATTTGATCATTGTTATGTCTAATTTGTTTGTAGCCATTTCATGATGTATCTTTGCACCTAAGTAATGTTTGAACCCTAGGAGATTTTAGTTCACACTGTCATGGTTGGAGTTGGATTTGAGTGCTAAGATTTTCCATGAGGCTTATTGTTGTTATTGTTGTTAGTGCAAGTATAGGGCAGTGCAAGATGTATAATATGTCATTCTCAAACCTGTTGCCTTGTTGATATATTTTTGTGTAAAGACTTTGCATATTCTATGATTGTAATGTGTGCACAACTGTTTTTTTCTAATGTTTCATGCTTTGATCTCTTTGTGCATCTCACATGTTTTAAAATGTCATGTCTGCCCTTAGGGCATTATGCTAGGTTTTGTTTGGTATTAATGAGGTTGAAATGACTCATGCAAGGTGTGTTGAAATATACCTAAACCTTTGAGGATTAACAATGCCATTTTTAGTGCTTGTGTATGTTGGTTGATCTTAGAGGAGATCATTTGTGAAGCTGTGATTGGAATCCATCAATAAAGCATTGATTGGAATACCAAGAGCTAATTTCCTTGTTGCTATTGACTCCTCAGTGTTATGTTGTTCTTGTTGTTGCCTTAGGTTTGCAAATTCTCATTAGAAGTGTGTTCTGGTTTTGTTATGGCGAATCTGTTAGGGGTGTTAACTTGGTTATGCTTAGAAGTTTGTTTTGGTCTACAAGAGGAGTCATTTTTGGTTTGAGTTTGTTAAACTCTAACTGTCAAGGCAAGATTCTAAGCCACTTATGGTCATTGCTTGTGGTTGCATCAGCCTTGGCTGTTTGCTTCTGTGTTTGGCTAAGGCATAGTGATTCATCAATAACTGTTTGAATTCTGCCAGCATGTCCACTTTAGGTGTTCTTTGCATCATTGTGTAGATGTGTAGCATGTGGCATTTCTGTTTTTCATTTGGTATTAGTGTTCTTTGTATCATTGTGTATATGTGTATTTGTTTTGGTTGAAGATTAACATGGTTGTTTGGCTTGTCTGTTATTTCTTCATCAACATTGTTAAAATGTTGTGGCTCTGAGAGAGTCCTTTTGAGTTCATCAATTCATTGTAACTGTCAACATGTTGGTTTGGATTGCTTCTGTTGAAATGATTCAGAGCTGTTGGAGCCTTTTTCTGATGATCAGTATGTGTTTTATTCATGATTTTGTTGGTTGCCAAGTCACTTTGAGGTTTGTTAACCTCTGATATCAAGTCTCATTTTCAAACTTAAAAAGTTATCACCATTTGTATGTGTGTATTCAGTGACTGTCACAATTGTGGATTGATAAGCATTGATGTTATGAACTGTTGTTTAATATTTGGTTAGATACAAGTTTGTTCTAAACTACTTCCATAAGTTGCAACTGAATGGTCATTTCATGATTCAGTATGGATTAGAGATTGTTTCTTTGAGCATAATCATGAGTAGCATATTTGAAACATGTGTATGGCTCTCTTTGAGTTTGTTCATGTCAGTTTTGATTCACAACTTCCAAAATGCATTTTCAAGGCAATATGGGCAACTTGCATGTCTTTTTTTTATTGGACTTGATTTGGTATGACTTTTTGCATCAGAATCATTGGTTTATGTATTTATGATTTGTGCATACCTTTACATGTCATTAAATCTTGCTGTCATGAGTTGTAGATACTCTTATGCATTTCTAAGCTTCAACTTGCATTTACATTCGAATTTTGAATTGTGTGCATCATCTTAAAAAATTGAAATTACCATTGTGATCCTTGTGAAATTTCATGTGAGATAGACCTAAACTTTGTTCAATTTGGTTAAGTATTGATGAAGTTATGGTGTTGTCGTTTTTCATGTTTTGGTTGCTTCCCATTGATTTGCCTCGCCCAAATTTCATTGGCTTTGTTAAGTATTTAAATTTTAGGGGTGGCAAAATACACGGATGTACCGCCACCCCAGTGGTTAAACCCTCATATTCTCATGCGCCTTTCACATGCTTGTCCTGGGTTCGATCCACAGTGGAGATCAACCCTTTTTGTTATTTTTTTTCATATTTGCCTTATTTTCTTTATTTTGTCCTTTCTTTCCTTCCAATTAACAAATGCGCGCCTTGGCCTAATTGGCATAGTTTTGAGTTATTATTCAAAGGGTGGTGGGTTCAACACCCACCAGGCCCCTCCCTCTCCTTTTTTATCACTAATTTCTTTGTTTCTATTTTAATTGTTATTAATTTTATAAAAATCATAACTTCTTCATTTTTCATTGAATCTTGTAAGAACTCATCTTTGCTTGCCTATTGTAATACGCTTACATGCTTTGGTTGTAACCATTCCTCCTATTTGACGTATTTGTTTATTGTAATATGCTTGTATATGCTTGGTTGTAACCATGTCTCTTGTATTCATCCTGTTTGGTTGTTTATGCTTTGTTAAGTTTATTTTCCCCAAGTGATGGAACTCTTTAGTTCTCATCCAAGTTGTCTCCCCTTCTATCCTTCCAAAGAAAAGTCTCTCTGTTAACCTTTGGGTCATAGATAACTCATCTCCCTCCCTCGACTTCGTTAAGTCATTCATACACTTAGTTAAGTTAGAACCTGTCCATTAGACTTTGCTTAAGTCTAAAAAGCCTACCCTTTGTTAGGAGTGCTCTTTTAATTAGAACTTAGGATGGAGTTTGTTAAATCTATGTAAGGATCATGGAAATGATTTCTTACTCCCCTTTCTTGAGTGTTCAACTTAGATTTAGAGAGTTTCCTTAAACTCTACACAAGCATTGTCATGTTTGTTCCTCTTTGAACCTTGATCATAATCAAGTGTTCTTCAAACCTAGTGAGGTGAACTATGATTGCTCTGATTCTATCCTAGTTAGGATACGTAGGCAGAAGACGCGATGTATTTGCGAGCAAACTTAGTGTATATATCTTTAGGTTTTAACCTATCCCAATCCATAGCAAACACTTAACAAACTTAGCATACGACAAACAAAAGGTTCCTGTAGAGTACTATAGATGTTTAGGATGTGAAATACCTACCCTATGCATAACCAACCCCGATCCCTGAATCTCTTAGCGTTGTTGTTACATCGCGCAAAAGGTTCTTTCTCTCTTTAGACCTTTCCTTTGGATAAATTAAAGTCCGGTTGTGAATTTTAAGAACTAAAGATTCAAGTTAATCAATAGCTTGGCATCATGATTCTCACCGCAACAACTTTATTTTGTTTTATATTCGAAACAACATTTCAAACAAAAAAAAAACTCATTTATTTTTATGGTAGTAATTATTACACTTAAGTTGTATTCACCATTCTTTGTGGATATAATAATTTTACTCATTGCATTTTGATTTTTGTTGACACAACAACTACACTTTTATTGCTATGCAGACACATTTCAACAAAATGGCATTGTTGAAAGGGAATAACGATTTGATTTTAAATATTGTTTATAACTTCTTATCATTTTAAGTTAATTTATGAGTTTAATTATGTTATATGTATTTTTTTTAGTTTTTCTTTTTTTCTTTTATTAACGTGTTTGCTAGTTTATGTGAGATAATATTTAGTTTGTTTTGATCCTAAAATTGAAAAAAAACATATTGCTTGAAATATACAAAAAGCAAAACAAGAAAACACTTTCAACAATGGTTAATAACCAAGAAGGTGGTGTTGAGATTATCAACAACCGAAGAAACAATAATGACAACAAAAACAAAAATCACAACAATACTGGTGGTGATGGAATGTCATGTTACATGTAATACCCTATATTCTCTTAGAACTCAGTTTCTATGTACTCTATCTTTTGTCAGTTAGAACAATTAGAACTCCTAAGTGCTCTAAATATTGTCAGTTGGGACAAGTAGAGTAACTAGTGAACTCTAAAGAGATATCAATTATTATTAAAAGATACAGACCAATATTAATAAGTATAGAAGGAGACATTTTGATAATATTAATAATTTTTAAATTGGTATTGGAAGACAAAATATCAATTGAAATATTTATGTCATTATAGTATATTATAATGATATAAATAAGTAGACCTAATGGCTAGGCATTGTCCAATCCACTTTTGCGTCCAGAACGACCCAATAGCCTTACTCCTGCCAGCTAAGGGCAGGGGGAAGCCTTCTCTCCTCTGCCCCTCTGCCGAGGAAGGCTGGCCAGCTGACCCCCAGGATCGACTGTCCCTCGTCACATTTTTGTCTATCAGGCACGGTTCCACCATCAAGAAACAGTCACGACATATGTGCCTGCAACCTCGTCATTGCCTGTGGTAACAGCTAGTTCTGAGCACCTATGTTTGTCCCAATGGTTAGTTTTTGGCAGTTACCTATTATTTGAGAGTGAATATCTCACCCCGAAAATAAGGACCAATGGCCAAGTGCTGAAGGCATTATAAAAACCCTCTCACTTGAGAGGGTCAGGTATTCTAAATCATTCTGAATCACCCTAAGACATACACTTTTTGTAATTTCCTTCTCTTCTCCTGATTCTTACTTTAGCATCAGAGTGCCTTGCAGGTACACCTATTCCTCATCCTTACAACCCAGCATCACAGACAAAGTTTATGGTCCACGTCAGAATCTGATCAGCCGTCAAGATCAGTGGCGCCGTCTATGGGAAACTCTATTCTCCCCGTCTTTCTTTCCTCGTAGATTCAGGACCAAAGCATTTCTTTCAAGATTCCTGTCATGGTCAGCCATAACAATGTCCACGATGCTTGCAACACCATACTCCCCGTTAGCAAGACAGTCGGTGACTGAGCAACCCCTTTTCTTGGGAGCAAAGTCCATCAGCAGAGAGATGGAGCCACCGCATTTCCTTCCCCCGATTGCACTGTCAATGTTAGGGTCCAGCCCTCTAAAGACCATCAGATTGTCCCAGTTCCTCCCAATGCCTACCCGGCTATGGCGGCCCTACTCGAGGTCCTTAACAAAACAAATCTTCTAATCCTCCAACAGAACGCAAGAATTGGAGCCTTAGAAGAGTCTCGCCGACCAAGATCTCCTCCTCCAAACAGAAAGTCATTGTTCGCCTCCACCCAGATCCAAGGCCGAGCACGGAGTCCATCTCCCCGCAGAGATCGCAGACCTCTCCCCAGACAAATTACCCGCTCTCGTTTGTGATCTAGCAGCAGTAGCAACGACGAGCCTTATGGCTCGTTGTCCCAAGAAATTATGGTCATGCGTCTGCTCAGAGGGCTGGAGAAATCCCCACCACTGGGCATATAAGATGGCACTACAGGTTCTGACGAGCACATTGAAAACATCAATGCCTTGATCGATTACCGTGATGTCAAAGGCGCCGTCAAATGCAGATTATTTCCTACCATACTGATAAAGGGAGTCAGGTCGTGGTACAAGATCCTCCCATACAAGTCCATCACATCTTTGAGACAACTGGGGAGGATGTCCTCCCGGCATTTCACAGCCTCCCGTCGCCACCGAAAGACAGAAGCTTCCCTTGAGGCCATCATTAAAGGGAAAGACGAACCACTTAGAGCTTATATTGAAAGGTTCAACAAAGAATTCGTCCAGGTCACCACGATCAATGATATGAAGAAGTACTTGCTTAAACACAGGCTCTTCCCCTGCTCCGAATTCGCCAAGGTTGTCGGCATTGAAATCCCTGCAACCCTAAATGCCCTCTATAACACCCTTCTAAACCCTGTGGGATATATATAAAGAATCAGAGTAAATTATCATGCATCTCACATAAGGGGCAATGTGAGTAAATTTCACACATATCTTCAATAATTCATCACACTTGAATTAACACACATTTGCACATACATAAGCATCAACACAATTCAACCTCAATTCACAAAACACATATTGCCGATTAAATATAAAATAATTAATCCATCATTAATAATTAAATTTAATATTCATATATAGTAAATATTCAATAATTAGTCAATAATTAAACACAAGCGCTATCAGAACCACCAGTCTTCTCCCGGCCAGATAGCAGAGAGACCGTCAGCGCCGCCCTCATTCGTGAAACCCCCGAGGGGAAGAAACCCATATACTTCACGAGCAAGGCACTACAAGTACTAGAGCTTAGATACTAGCATATCGAAAAAGTAGCCTTGCTCCTCATCAACGCTACGAGGAGACTGAGGCACTACTTTTTAGCTCACATAATCGCGGTACAGACGTATCAGTCTGTTAGGCAACTATTAGGCCGCCCAGACATGGCCGACAGAATGCTCAAATGGTCAGTGGAGTTGTCTGAGTTCGACATCCAGTATGAAAGCAAGAAAGATCTCAAAGCTCAGGCGCTGGTCGACTTTATGGTGGAGATGACCTTTCCCAACTCTTCGAATTGTGGAGCTCGCAGGTGGACAATATTCGTCGATGGAGCGTCCAGACCAGCATGGATCGGAGCAAGCATCATCCTAGAAAACGAGGAAGGGACCCTCGTCGAAGTCTCACTTACCCTATCTTTTCCCACCTTCATTAATCAGGCAGAGTATGGGGCTTTCCTCGCAGGTTTGTGTCTCGCCGAAGACTTGGGAGCCGAGGAAGTTGTAATCTACACAGATTCTCAGCTCGTGGCCCTCTAGGTACGAGGAGAGTATCAGGCCAAGAACGACAACCTATCCGAGTACTTGACCTTGGTCAAGGAAAAAATGACGAAGTTCGCATCAGTGGAGGTAAAGCATGTTCCCCATGAACACAATGTTCGGGTAGATGTCCTCTCAAAGCTGGCGAGCACAAAGAAAAAGGGAGGGAACAAATCCTTCATCCAGGAAGTACTTCCTCGACCTAACATCAAAAAAGCTCCTTCTATCCTCGACGTGCACGTCATTGGTGACAACAACTGCTGGATGACCCGGTCTATAACTACCTCGTCAAAGAAGAACTACCGTCAGGCCTAAAGGAAGACAACATGGTCAGATGCAGAGCCTGTTCCTACGTCCTGGTCAAAAATAAGCTATACATGTGAGGGTTCTCCATTCCTCTCCTCAAGTGCATTGAGGAAGAAATGGTCACCCATGTCTTGCACAAGATCCAAGAAGGGATCAACTTCCAGTACCTTAGAGGAAGATCCATCGCCATGAAGGCCCTATGAGCAAGATATTGCTAGCCAACCATGCAACACGACACAAAGGAGCATGTAAAAAAATGTGACAAATGCCAACATCACGAGGACATGCACTTGGGACCACCCAATAAGATCAAAGCAATGTCCTCCCCGTGGCCCTTTGCATGGTGGGACTGTACATCCTAGGTCCATTCATCGTAGGGTCAAATTAGAACTAATAATTGATAGTAGGCGTGGACTATTTTATAAAATGGATAGAAGCAGAGGCTCTGGACAAAATAATGGCCCACAACATACTCTGCTTCTAAAATTGAAACATCCTTGCTCGCTTCGGCATCCCGCAGGAAATCATCACAGACAACGGGACATAATTCATGTAAAAAAAAGTTCCAAGAGTTCGTCACCCATCTGGGCACCAAACAACACTCTGCGTCTGTCGAGCATCCACAAACAAACGGGCAAGCCGAGGCAGCCAACAGGGTAATCCTACGAGGTCTCAAACGAAGACTAGACAAAACTAAGAAACAATAGGTTAAGGAGTTGCACAACGTGCTTTGGGCCTATCGTACTACGCCCCACTCTTCGACCGGAGAAACCCCTTTCTGTCTAGCATACGAAACTGAGCCAATAATCCCTATCGAAATGCATGTGCCCTCCAGATGGACTAAAGCTCCCTTGGACGAGGAGAATAACATCGAGGCAATAAGGGAGGAGCTCGATCTCGTCAAAGAGGTCTGCTCAGGAGCTTCCCTCTGCGAGGCTTCATTAAAACGAAAAATCATAATTAGGCACAACACTAAATTCATACGACGAGACTTCCAAGTGGGCAGTATCGTCCTAAGAAGAACTCACAAAGATTCTCGTGAAGGAAAACTCGCTGCAAACTGGGAAGGGCCCTATCGTGTTCGAGCAAAAATAGAGAATGAGGCCTACTACTTAGAACATCTCAACAGGGATGAAATCGCTCAACCATGGAACACCGAAAACTAAAATAATATTATAGCTAAGGCCACAACTGTCGGCATGCTATGTCGACACGATGAGCATAATGTACCGACCAGAAGTGCGCGTCCCGGTACAAGCGTTGCATACTAAAATGACTCAAGGCATACTTTTGCTCTAGGACGAACAAACCCCCTGCCCGACAGCGGTCTCTCGACCGAGCTTGCCGTCATCGACGTACCATGAAAGACAGAACACACAACTCATGATGGGAAGTTCACGCCGCGAACTCAGGCCACAAATGCGGCCTGAGCTCCGCTCCCATGCCCGGAAACGACCTAGGCCTTTCGACCAATCCCCCTCATTGTCGAACACCAATTTGTTAAGCGAACCCCGAAACATAATGAAATCGTTCACTTAAACATCGCACACAACGAGCAAAAGTAACGAGCAAAGTACGACACTTAGTGAATTTAAACAAAGTAAAAACATGCACCAAAAACAAATCATACAAAACCGACCACCACGGCCAAAAATAAATATTAACATATGAAATGGCCACAAGGACCGTAATTGTGCTAATTACAATTAAAAGGGCCCACGGCCCATACAAAAAGATAAAATATAAGGATACAACAAGCAAGCTGGAAATACAACAAAAAGGAAATCAGTCGGTCGTCGGCTGAGGCTCGTCGCGGGCAGGATGCTCCTGCTCCTTGTTGAATCAGAAGAAGTCTGGGGCTACGATATGGTCATTCACCATATTATAGAGGAACTCAGTCCCCTCGGTAGACAGCTCGACCCCGGGGATCGCAATCTTCAGCTGCTCTACAGCATTGACGAAAGCGTCATCGGCGATCCCTACACAATCCTCCCCAGCCCGAGTGATACGGGAAAAAAGCTCGGCTCGAGTCTTCAGACCTTTCACCTCATCGCTTTCATCCTCAACAAGAGCGGTGGCATCACTCAGTGATGCAAAAATGTCCTCCGTGGCTTTCTTCTCCGCGAACAGAGTGTCCCTCTCCCAGGAGACCTTGGCCAACTCATCCTTGTATTTCTTTGCTGCATCCTCGGTGGCCTTAGACAGGTCCTCCTTGGCCTTCTTCATTGTCTCCTCCTTGGCCTTCTTCATTGTCTCCTCCTGTACCATCTTCAGCTCCATTTCTTGAAGAGCCCCATCCTCGGTGTAGACCACTGTCATGCCCAAGACCCTCATCAGGGCAGCAACGTCCTAGGTCAGCATTGTCCTCTTGCTCAAACGATCCAGCTCCTCGAGGTGCAAGGACTTCGCTCGTAGAAGTGCGAGGGAGGAACCTTCGAAGAAACTCATGGGTCGAGGACATATTACCTGCAAAACAATGAGAATGCATTAGTAAACAGGGTAAATAATAATACAAATAAGCTAAGAAGTAAATGGCTACCCAGAAGTTCCAGAGCCTTCTCGCAAGTGCCACACTCGAGGAGATATTTTGTGTTAATGTATCAGATCTCCACCTTGGGTCCCCCGTCTTCTTCATAAATAATTTCCCCGCTTCTGGTTGTCACACCCTCATTTTCCATCCATCTTTTTCATAAGATCATCAATATCATCATCCCTGGATATTTGAAGCAAAGGGATTGGGCAGGTATAAGCTTTGTTCCTCTTCAAAACAAATGGCTAATCCTGAAGAAGCTAGGGAACCTAGGGCGTTTGGCTTATTGTTGTCATTTGAAGCAGTGCAAGTTTCAAATAGTTTTTCGCCTATGCTTAGTTCATAGTTTTTTCTTGATCTATAAGGATGTTGAACATTGGAATAATAGCTTTCTGTTTAACTTGATAGAGATTATAGATTGTGAAGATAAAGAGCACAAATTCACAACTAAATCCAAGTCTCCATACAAAATTCAAGGTTTCAAAGTCACTCTAATATCAAGAAAAATGTCAAGATTTTCAAATATTTTGCAAGCTTGGGATTGTCGCTACTCGAAAAATGCATCGTGCAACGACGGGGAGGCGAAAAGAAAGGACAGAAGAGTCGCCACCGAACTTTATTTATCCCATGAGGGGAAATGAAAATATCGAGAAAACCTTAAGAAAATAATGGATAAGATGGTCTCGCAACCAAGAACGGGTTCGGAAGCCGGTTATGCGAGGGGAAGGTATTAGCACCCCTCGCATCCATCGTACTCGATGGGAACCATTTGTTTGTCGACGTGTGAATTTAATTGCTAAAATATTATGCTATAAAAAATGTTCCACGGGGTAAAAGAAGAGTTGGAAACAGGAAAGTTAGGAGGAAAGAGAGAACGGGGAAAAAGAGAAAGAACAGACTCGATAGGACTTCGCAGTCCGATGCCTACGTATTCTCAATAGATGTGAGAAAGTCAGAGTCGACATAGTTCGGGGAACTACAGATATATGGGGTAATGTGCTCGGCAAGGATTGTGGCCCTTGTGCCTACGTATCTTTACTTGAACGAAGTAAAGAATCAGAGCAACCGTAGTTCGGCCTACGGTGTGCAGGGAGTTTTGGTAGACAATGCTATCATGCGCATTCTAGCAGTTTAGGTGTTTTGCTGCTCGCATGTGAGGAGACTTAAGCGTTACCTGTTTGCGGTAGAACGGACGTAGCATGCCTTTCTGGGAAAGAGGGTAAAAAAAGAAAAGGGTGCTCGCTAGGATTGTCGCAATCCTATGCCTACGTATTCTCAACATACAAGAGAAATCAGAGCAACGTAGTTCGTGCCTACGGTGCGGATAACCGGTGTGTTTGGGGATGATGTTATCGTGCGCATTCTAGCAGTTTAGGTGTTTTGCTGCTCGCATGTGAGGAGACTTATGCGTACCTGTTTGCGGTAGAACGGACGTAACATATCCTGTTTGAAAGGTTGGTTTTCGCCATGCGAGGCAAGGTATCATGTTTGATTGGTTGAGATTGTTTTTGGGGCGAGATAGGTCCTCGGATAGTAACCCTTACAGGTAGTACCCAATTCTTTATCTCAAAGTTTTTGTTGTAAAAAATGTGTGGCGAACGTAGCGTCTTCGTATTAAAAGACGAGTATCAAGACCACACACACTACAGTGAGTATCCTGACACTCGGAGAGGAAGAAGACTACACTCAATCCTCTCTCTTTAGTTCAACACAAAGAGAACTTCATTCTCTTATTAAAGTGTTTTTGGTTTTGAATGGTAAGTGCTTTTTGCGACAGAGAACCCTACGGTAAACGTCAGCACTCGGGATAGGAGAAGGCCTACGCCTAACCACTCCACGACCATTCAAGTTTTTGTTATGAAAAGATTTGAAAATGCACTCGGTACAGGACCGAGGTTTTAGGTGTGAAAATTGTGGAAGGAAGTTGTGAAAGCGAGATGGTGGATAAAGTCGCGTCTTCGTATTGAAAGACGAATATCAAGACCACCCTCACTACAGTGGGCATCCCAACATTCGGAGAGGAAGAGGTCTACACCTAATCCTCTCTTTTTAATTCAATACAAAGAGAAATTAGTTTATTATTGAAAGTGTGCTCGGTACGGGATCGAGGTTTTAGGAGGAAAAGTCTAGAAGCGTCTTCGTATTGAAAGACGAGTGTCGAAACCACCCTCACTACAGTGGGCATCCCAACACTCGAAGAGGAAGAAGACTACACTTAATCCTCTCTTTATAATCCAATACAAAGAGAATTTTATTTACAAGATGGTTTGATAGCGTCGGTGAATCGAATCGGGACAAGAAATGAGGAGAGAAAAGAGGTGGTCTCAGATCCTTCATTCCTCATCAATAATTTGACAGAGGATCGAAGGAAATGTCGTCATCGACCCAAAAGGCAAAAATGCCCAATAACAAAAGCGAAATAAGATCTACTTTAAAAATAACAAAAAGAAAATCCTAAACTCTAATATTATAAGCTAATAAACTATATAATATTTACAAAAGAAAATAAATTTTGAAATTTGAAGATAATTAGAAAATGTATATATACATATAGTAATATAAAAATATATATAATAGAAATTATAAATAAAATATATTTAAAAAAAGGTAAACGAATAAAAGATAAAAATAAAGAAAATAAAAAAAACGATAGAACACTCTTCTTCTTCAACTCTTCAATTACCTTCTCCGATTCAACCGACTTCTTCACAGCCAAATCTTTATCCTTTTCAAGCTCTTCAACCCTTCTTTCTCTCTCGAGTTTTTCCTCCAACAGATGCCCGGCTTCCAACCTAATCTTCTCCACATTCCGCTTCTCGTTCTTGAGACTCAACACAAGGTCATTCACCTTCTCCTTCTGAAGATCCACCTCATACTTGGTCTCATCCCTCTCCTCAACAACCTTATCAAAACGAAACCCTATTTCAGCAACATGCGCCCTAGCAAAACGAAAAAGACAGAGTTTTCAATCTCCAATGCAAAACTTTCCTCAGAGATTTGAGCTTCGGCTTCCATGGCGGCCTGGTTTGAATGGAGAAGCGACTGAATGCGATTTCTGTGGTCGGTGGTTTCTTTGAGAAGAACGGTGTTAAGGTTCTTGAGATTCTGAATCTGAACAGAAGAGTCATCAATGGTGGTTGGTGGTGGGGTTAATGTCTTGTGGTCGAGAGATTGAGATTGGGCATGGGTAACTTTCTTTTTGGCTATATCTGAGTGTTTGGGAGTGATTGAAAGATGGGGATTAGGGTGACGATTGAGGTTGGTGAATGATGAGTTTTGTTTGAGTTTCATGAAAGTTGTGTTGAGTTTGGGATTTACCGGTAACAATGGAAACTTGAAGTAATGAAGCTTCAGCAGCGGGGGATAGAAACACGGTAGTGTCTTCAGAAGCGAGAAGTGGACACTCCATTGCTGACATAATGTTGCTGCTACCAAGAGTTCAAGAGTTGCTGAGGTTGTCTTCGACACTGCCATGGTTTGGTTTTGAGTTTGATTTCAAAAATTCTCCCTCTGTTCTTGCTCTGTCTCATTTCAATGTGTGGGACATTGTGTGAGTCTCATTGATATTAACGGTCGTGTTTGTTGTATGTGTAGGTGAAAAATCGCAGAAGTCGTAGGTTGAAGAAGATACATCACTGAAGTGGTTTTTGAATACGAAGAAGGAAAAGGAACCAACTCATTTTACAGGTTATGTTGTCATGTTTCTCTGTTGTGATTTTTTATTGTTTTGGAATTGAATGGAGAGTTGATGAAAGGTTTTGTTTGTGTATCTTTTGAAATGGTGTTTCAGAATCTTGACTTGGCTGTTGAGTGAGGTTGACGATGTCAGAACATCTAATTCATTACCGATGGAGGTAAACTCGTTGTGAAATTTTAGTGTGTGGTGATAAAAAAAAGCAGACAAGTTATGTAGTGATTTTCATGGCGAGTTTGAGAGAGTGAGTGAATCTTGCGAATGAGTTTTTATTGAAAACAGGTTTCTGCTGGGTTTTGAAGGTGTTGGTTGCTTGACTGAGATGAAGAGAAATGGTGAGTTTCAGTGGCTGGGTTTTTTTTTTGAAAGCAGAAGCTGGTTGGAGAAGGACTTAATGGTTGATGAGTCCTTATTTACAACGAAAGGGTTTTTTTTGCCTCTTATGAAAGTTGTCTTGGCCCTTTTTTAGAGAAGAGCTGAAGAGTGGTCTTCACTTCTGGGTGTGTTTTCTGGCCCTTTCCAATAATCCTTTTTGGTCTGTCTCTCTTTGAATCAAATACAGGCTGTTTTGCAGGTTTGTACAGTTTTGTAGAATGGTGCAGGATTTGGTCTGGTGTGAACTTGTAGCAGTAGCAGGCTTGGTTGTAGCTGGCGGTACCGTTTTGTTTATTTTCTGCAGGGTGTGAGCTGTGTTATGCAGGTATTGTCTGGTGTGGCTCATGTTTGGAGTCTTGTGGAAATGATGCAGGCAGTGGGCTATGGCAGGTTTTTGTTGTGTTGTGTATTGTTTTGTAGTGGTGTGTAGGTACCTACTTTTCTCTTGTTGTGGTAGCTCACTCTTTCGTTTGAAATTTCCTTACAGCAGGTCATGGTCATCCGTACAAAAACCGTGCCGAATTCTAGTGGCTGGTGAGTATGAAACAGGCTGGCTTCAAGGACTCATACATTCCGAAGTAGAGACCACGACAAACAATGATTCCAACATGTGAAATGTTGAAACCACGGCAAAGCCCAGCAATACCATCAGTCGCCAATGCCTTCTCTTTTTGTAGACACCAACAGGGCCATTGAATTATCTTTTCTAACACTACTTCATCAACTCACAAGAACTGGAAAAGACATTTGACCAGTCCTACTCACAGCCTGTGATGCTGTTTGCTTTAAATCTCGGTATTGCGAGCAACAACGAACCGCTTTTGAGTTCCGATCGTAGACGTAATTGTCTGTGATTTTGATATGAGTTATTTTGGCATGTCAGTATGAGCCATCACCGCCAGTGCATCACGAACGGATCCCAAAACATCTAAGAGAGATGAAACTAGTTCTGAATTGGAATTGACAGCATCCTCCATTGACAGGCCTTCTGCTCTATGTATCTGATTATCTAAAACCTTTAGCAGTCTAACAAGGAATTATACAGGAACCAGATGCAGAAGATTCTTTTTACGTATAGACTTGATTTCATTTACAAGCAATCTAAGATCTGAAAGAGGCAATGGTAACCATTCAACTGCTTCATATAGACCATCATTATTCAATTCAGCTTTGCTACATAAGTCTTCCAAAACTCGCGAAACCTTCGGATGATATCATCTTGAAGCACAGCAGAATCAGGTGCGACAAATATTTCATTGCCCCTTTTCTTCTTAACTTTTGATTTCTTAGGAGACAATGTAGAAATGTCATTTGTAGAAAAATCATCAAGCAAGCGGCTATGGGTTGAATTATTGTCTTGAGTCTGACTTGAGTAAAAAAAAACTAAATTTCAAGAGCTTCTTTTCAGGTAATGCGCTACCAGAGATCTTCTTATTGACAGGACCTTGGCACCATCTCTTAAATTCAAGTACGACACATCAGTGTGCCGGAGCATCTCAGCGATCCTACTGGACTTCGAGAGGATATCATCGCGGTTCAACTGCATCAGTGAATCAAATAGCCGTAGGTCTTGATCGGAAGCTCCACAGAGAACTGTAAGCGAAGGTAACGTCAAGCAAGAGGCCACTTCAGAATGGACAGTATTAGACATGCTAGTCCCGCGGTGGCCGGTGAAATTCGCCGCCGCAGCAGCGACATCAGAAGTGGTTGAAGAAGTCATGGATTAGTCACGAGAAGAGCATGTAGTTGGAAAAAAAATTTATGTGGGTTGTCGAAGTGTGTATGTATACATGGTTTTGGATCATTTAATGAAATAGAAATAGGTGTAATTTTCATGTTCAGATTGGTTATTATTTGCTGTTGCAGGATGTGATTTGCTTGCTTACCATGGTGTGGACTTTATAGCAATTTTTTGAAGGTTTTATGTTAAATGGGTCCATCCTTTATATTTCTTCCATTTTGTTTTTTGTACTTCAAATGGGCTTGAAATAATCTCTTACTATCCATTGTTTATCTTGAATGTCACTTGGTTTATGATTAACACTTGAAATTGTTCATGGATGGAAGTAGAAACAAAAGCCACTTGCACCATAACATAATTCCTGAACCTCTAAAAATAACTTGAAAATGATGAAAGCATTATGAATCAACTAAATCATGTCTTAGAAGTCAAACTTGAACACTGGGACCAAAACAAACCCATGTTGAACCAAACTCTTCACTATTGATGAAATGAGCCTGCTTTACAAATGAATTGAACCCTGATAATCTTTAACCATGAAACATTTGACTTTGGCATAGCCTGATGAATTGAGAACAAGTAAAAATACTTGTTTGACAAAGATGAGGGCAAACTTCACTTGAATTCCAACCATTAATACCCTTGACCTGATCACTTTGCTTGGCCACTTGATTTTGACACAGAAGCCCTAATTCGAACCTTGATCATACAATACCTGAATTAATACATCCTGAAAGCAACAATATATTTTTTTTGGATTTTTTGAATGATGGTTAGTGGGTAAATGGGGTGTACTGATGGAGGATACATACATTGGTAGGACAAATTTGGGTATGACAGGGATCATTCAAGATATTTTCCAAACACAAATCAAATTTCAACTTCATGAAACTTCAAATACGGGTTTATAGTTAGTTTTTCATTTCAAAATTTGGTTATAATTGGTTTTCATTTGAAGGACTCAATTAGCGCCCAAGTTGCACGCTCCATGTGTTTCAATTATTTTCGTGACTCAAGATTGAGTTTAAGTTTCAATTCAAAAACCAAACTCTCCATTTCAGTTTGATTCAAGATTACCTTTTCAAATTTATTTCAAGTTTCCATCTCATATTCATCTCAAGTCTATTCCAAATACTTTCCCAATTAAAATTTCAATATGATTTAAGTCCATTTCATTTTTCATGTCCCAAGTCACTAAAAGTCAAAAATTCAATCGTCAAACACTAAGATTCAAGCTTTATCTCCAAGTTTCAATTCATGTGCCAAATTTAAATTTTAAGGAAACAATTTAAATTCAACTTTATTCAAGTTTAAAGTGAGATTCAAATTCAAGTGTTTTGGTTCTCAATTCATTCATATTTTTTAAAATTCAAATTCTTTGTCAAAAAGAGAAAATCTCATTCAAAAAAAAGTTCAAAGACTTCAAGCAAAGTTCAGGTTTCAAATTCATTGTATTACAAGACTTACAAGAATCAAGGTTGTCACAATTGGTCTGGATACCTCAAAGAAAAAAATAAAAGTTTGTCTTGATTGAGGGAGGGACTTTAGTCGATGATCAAAGTTACAACAATTGATTATCATCCTAATACAAAGGTGGATACTGACAAAATGTAAAATAAATGTAACCAAAATATTTCCCAGGAGCTTCATCCAAACAACATTAATCCTCCAATAAGCTTCATGCATTCAATTTTCCAAGAAATAAAAAACTATGCCCCGCCGTAAACCATCACGCATCCTGCCACCAAAAGTCTTCACAGATCCACACAAACCTGTGCATAATAATAGTTCAAAAATTAACTTCATAGTTTTAATACATATCCTATTAATTTTATTCATTTCAAATCAAATTTCAATCAAGTTCAAGCATCTCAATTCAAGTGTTATGTTCAAGATAAATTTTAATTCAATTTAAGTTTCATGATTAAATTCAAACATTTGAATCCACTCCAATTTAAATCTCATATTCATACATTTCAACCCAATTCAAGTTTTCATCCAATTCAGTTAAGTCCACACATATTCCATCAAGTTCACATAATCAATTTATCACATTTCAAATTCATGTCAAATTCAATTTATTTCATATCAATTCAATCTCATGTTTATGTTCACATACAAACAAGTCCAAACATTAGGCTTTGTTTCAATCCAAAACAGTCCCAGATTCATCAGTACAAATTCATATCATATCATATTCAAAAATATTTCATGTTCATTAAAAAAAACAATTCACTCAAACACATTAGGTTCACATATTAATGTTCAAATTCAACCAAGTTCGTGACATTCAAGGCAAACCAAAAAAATTCATTTTCAAGCATTCAATCCGAGTACAACTTTCAAATTCATTCATTCAGCTAAATTATACATTAGCTTTGTGTCGTTGTTGGAGTCACGTCAGAAGCTCGTCATTTAGGTAGTTCTTGAACTTTTTTTTTGTTGATTAGATAGAGTTCCCTTTGCCGATCATCGTTTCTCTGTTAATCTTTTTGTTTGTGAGTGTTGTCGGATCAAATTTCATTTTTGGATGAATTAGGTTTTTTTTTGTTTATTTGTTCCGATTTAGGGTTTTTGTGAGTTTTTTTTGGGTATTTAGAGGCCGGATTCGGAATCCATGGCCAAAAAAAAGGGAAGTTGGTGTTTGGGTCTTGGTGGATGAGGATGGTGAACCACCGGAGGAGAAGGCGTCGCCGAAGGTCGCCATCTCCCTCCAGCGATAAAGCTGAAAGGATGAAGTGTTTTAGAGAAGGAGAAGGTTGAGGACGAGGGAGTACATAATTGAGAAATGCGTTTGTGTTACATTATTTATTTATTTATTTTGGTTATTTGTTATCCCTTGTGCCTGCATGTCTTGATCATGGGCAAGAGGAGATTATGATGGTGACACATGTCACCGTCAGGTTTAATCATCAACATCCATGCTCCCATTCTGTGCACTAGCGATATTGGTCATTCGATCATGAGTCAAGCTTTGACTCCACGTTTGATCAACGTCCCAGATTTCATCATAGGTGGGATTTGACATAAGGGTCCACGATGGACCCTCCTCCCATCACAGGCTTTTTGTGTTCAGGGGCCTGAGTTTATTTTATTTATGCACCCCCTGCTTGCTATTCATTACAGGCCCATTTAGGTTTTTTTCTTTCTTTTCTCTTGTTTTTTCTATTTCTTTTTTGTTTTGATTATTTTGTTATATATTTTATTTATTTATTTTCTCTAATATTTTAAAGAATAATAAATATTAATTAATTATTTTAAATAATTTCATTTAATATTAATTAATTAATTTAGTGATTAGTTTTTTTTTTATTAATTTGATTTATTTGCATATTTCTTAATTAACTTCTTTATTATTATTAATTTTATTAAACCTTTATATTTAATACTAGTTAATCTATTTTAAGATTACTTTTATTAAATATTTAAGTTTAATTTAATTAATTACCTTCATTTTTTTCCTTTTGATTTATTTAAAAAAATCCAAGAAATAAATAACTTGTTTAATTGTTAATCATCTTAAACATTTTTATTTAATATTGGTTAATTAGAATATTAATTAACTTTATTTAATATTTGTATTTAATTTGGTTAATGGTTTCTTCCTTGCTTTATTTTATGTGTATGATACTTACTTTCTTGGTTCTTGCTTGGATTATATGCGTTCATGCTTTGGTTTTGTGTATGTTTGATTGTGTGGATGATTGCTTTATCATTCTATCCTCATTCATCAAAATATAACCATTCCCTATAAAGTGTAATATAATTTCACCGCTTTGCTCTTTTCGTTGCGTTTAGGTGGTTTCTAATTAAGATTAAAACCAACAACACGTTTCAAAATCATAAATAATTCTCGATCCAACGTCGAGCCATTTTGCACCATTGTAAGTCGATTGCCTTGTGCATCAGCATCGATCTTACTCCACACAATTAGGACCTCCTTACTATTTAGTTCAAACCCTTATACCGTTTTGTATGCAAATTTAAACCTCGACCAATCATCGAGCGTTTTATCAAATTCAACTTAATAAACTTAATCTTACTTAGACCATGTTTTAATAAAAGATGAAAAGGGAGTTGGAATGGAGTCTTCGATTTCTCTCCTCAATTGTTTGGGCCCGAGGAGCCTTTCTTATGCTAGAACAATTGTCTTCTCTAAAATATTTTTAATCCGATCCTACATCAAGCTATTTTACAATAAACAAAATCGAACATATTTTCTCAATACTAAGATGAAAGATAGAGAGAGAGAGAGTGAGAGAGTCAAATCTTTGACTCATTCTCCCGATTATTTGGGCCCGATGAGCCTTTCTTAAGCTTCGAGTAATCGTCATTTAACATACTCTAACTATATCAAACCCTTTCACAACTAAGGTTGAAAAAGAGAGAGAGTTGAACCTTTAATTCACTCTCCCGATCACTTGGATCCGAGGAGTCTTTCTTAAGCTTTAAGTAATCGTCATCTAAATAAAACATCAACACATTAATTCAACTTCTCGTCGTCGTGCGAACCATCAAACCTTTTCATAAATGTGAGATATGGTGTCTTGAGACGATGCAAAATATTGCTTCATCCATAACCTATTTGAGTCGAGATAAGCGGCGTGTTTCCCATGAATGTTGGTATATGGAAATCCATTCAAAGTGATGCAAGCGCCCTCTTCTCACACGTTTGGGTAAAACAATGTTTTTTTATCGAGTGTAACTAAGTATCTTTTGATAAAATCATCCAAAAATCTGTAGTCCAAACTACGGAAGCTCTGATTTCTCATTTGTCAATGAGAATAGGTAGGCATAGAATTACGAGATCCTAGCGAGCAACCTCTTCTTTTTTCTACCGTAGTCCCACGAACTACGAATGCTCTGACTTTCCCATTGCACAAGGGAATACGTAGGCACAAGGGTCCTAATCCTTGGCGAGAACCATAATATAAAACCAACCCTTTTTCCCTTAGCAATATAAACCTTTTACCTTACCTTTTCGCTTTATTCCCTTAGAAAAAAATAAACAATCTGACCTAACATTTCTCACGAATCGAATCAAGAGGTTCTTGTTGAGTACAACGGACGTGAGGGGTGCTAATACCTTTCCCTTGCGTAGCCGAGTCCTGAACTTAGAACTTTGTTGGGATGACCATGTTCTTTCCCTAAAGGTTTTTTTTTTATATTTTCCTATTCCATCTTAGAATAAATAAACTTCGGTGGTGACTCTATTTTTTGCGACCATTCGCGAAGGATCGTATTTTTTCGAGGTACGACACTGGTCACACACTGAGCAGGGAGAAAACCATCAACAAAGGCCACAAGCTTATCGTAGCTGGCCCGATCATCCTCCCTCAACATTTGAGGAGTGGTAAGATAATTATCGGTTCCACGAGTAAAATGGTCTCTGCTGCAACAAAAGGGGAACTTCACAACCTCTGCCCTTGTACTTTGCCCTTCTTGTCGATGATGGGTTCCCCATTCTTGTCTGTCAAAACCTCCCAGAAAAACGAGGAATATTTGGCCCTCTCTAACACGGCCTCAACTATGTAAAATCTCTCCTTAAGCATCCTAATGGACTCGGAGAAAGGCTTGAACAATTTCCTCCCTTGCTTCGAGGAGACACATCTGAACCACCTCATAACAACCTGGCATTGAAGATGGAAGACGATGAAGAAGAGAGGAAAAGTGGCTCCAATCTCCATAAATTCACATGTTATCTCGAATTCTCGGACGAAGGCAATCAAGTCCAGGTGCAGTTGGGAGGGCGCCAGATCTAGATGTCTGAAAACTGCCACTTGAAAGTCCGTAAAGGGCAGCCTCAACCTAATCTCTTTGAAGACAAACTCGTACATAGGGAACCTTTCCCTGTATGCCGAGCATATTTGATCATTCTCCCTAGGGAAGTGGATCCTTCAATCACCCTCAACCCCCACAGTCGTGAAAGCGTCGTAAGCGTGAAAAGCGAAAAGGGAGGCATGCTCCTAAGGCTCAATGTCAACCCAGTCTTCCCAAGAACTACTAGGGGCGGATGTTTCCCCAACATTCATAGGAGCAAAAACTCTGTCAGCATTGCTATCATTCGAAGAGCTCTCCTCAGATAACTCCCTCATGACTTTATCCACGGGATCGTGAGACATCTCCTTTACTTGAAAAGCATAGGACAAAAGTGAATTCGATGACAAATTCAAATCCATCCTTCCACCACTAGTAAAGTAAAAGGGTGCGCGAAGGCCCAGGGACAACGTCTCCGACATAAGCCCTTACTCAAATAGTGCAACAACGACGCGAGGAGACACCCTTGGCAATCCTTCAAACCCACACGAGGAGATCCTCCCCGGTGTGTTGCCTAGAACTCCGATGAAGGTCCACCGAAAAACTCATGAGTACACCGGAAGACACATAAACTCCACTAGCGACTAAATCATTGTTGTCGCAACAGTTTTAGAATCGACAAAAATCATAAGTTCATAACGCTCCAACAATGGCGATGGTGATAGAAAACGGTCTAACCACCTCCAACCATAAACATTTGTCGAAAACCACCCCTACTTTACCCAGTTTCATCCTAACCACATACAATCTAAGCAAACAAAGGATTGAAACATGTAAAATGGAAAAGATGAAGAAAACTTATACGGTCGAAGAAGAAAAAAAAGGCTGGTCGGCGAAAGCTGGTCGGTGCTCGTACGACGGTGGACGACGAAATTAGAGATAAGCAGCAATAGAAAAGAGAGAAGTGAAAAGTGAAAATGAACACTTCCTTCCCCTATTTATAGGCAGAGAAGAGACACGTAGACGAGCACGCACGGTGTATGGGCATCATCATGACCCTAGCATAACCATCATTATGCATTAAATACAGCGCATGGCTTGATGCACACGTGACACTCTATCCCTTCAAGTCTCATCAACCACTGGGCTCCTCATCCGTCGAGCATTCAGAATAATATTCCAGATTCCCCAGACACGGGAGCCTTCGAGCCTTACAAAGTGACCTCATCTCAGTAACGAGCGTCGACCACGCCCACTCTTCCTCAGACTGCAGACTGCCCTTAAGTCATCACTCATATGCTTAGAAGCAATGAATTAGGGGGTCCTATTTCGAACTGGCCCAATGGCTAGACATGAACCAATTCACTTTTGCGCCCAGAATGATCCAATAGTCTTAGCCCTGCCAACTAAGGGCAAAAGGAAGCCTTCTCTCCTCTGTCCCTTTGCCGAGGAAGGTTGATCAGCTGACCCCCGGGATCAACTATCCCTTGTTACATTCTTGTTCGTCACGCACGGTTGCACCATCTAAAAACAGTCACGATGACTGTACCTGCAACCTCGCCCCTTCCCGTAGTAATGGCTAGTTCCAAGCACCTCTGCCTATCCCAACGGCTAGTTTCTGATAGTTACTTATTCTTTGGGAGCGAATATCTCGCCCCGAAAATAGGGACCAAGGCCAAGCACTGGAGGAATTATAAAAACCCTTTCAATTGAGAGAGACAGGTATTATAAATCATTCTGAATCACCATAAGACATACACTTTTTGTACTTGTCTTCTCTTTCTCGATTCTTACTTTAGCATCGGAGTGCCTTGCAGGTACACCCCATCTTCATCCTTGCAACCCATCATCACAAGCAAAGTCTCTGGGCCACTTCAGGTTCTGATCATCCATCAAGATTAATATATATATATATATATATATATATATATATATATATATATATATATATATATATATATATATATATATATATATATATATATATATATATATATATATATATATATATATATATATATATATATATATATATATATATATATATATATATATATATATATATATATATATATATATATATATATATATATATATATATATATATATATATATATATATATATATATATATATATATATATATATATATATATATATATATATATATCTGTGTGTGTGTGTGTGGGGTGGGGGGGGGGGGGGGGGGTGGATAAGAAGAAAAGACAAGAAAAGGTAGTAAGAAAGAGGAAGATGAAAGGAAAGTAAAGAAAGAAAGGAGAGAAGAAGAAGAGTTCATGGAGGAAGAAGACGAAGTTCATGAATTCATCATCATCATCAACTTCATCTCAATTGTTTCACCACATGCATCTTCAAGGTGAGTTCCATAGTTAGACTTACCTTTGGGATGGAAGAAATTGCATGATTAGGAATTTAGGGTTTGTGTGAAAAACATGTCTAAGTGTGATTTGTATGTTAATACTTGATGATCTTGATGAATTACATGTCATACTATGTTAATCCATGTTAATTGAAGTGTTTGGATGATATATGATCATGTGGTTTGAGGGTTTTTACCATGTTTACCTTCCATTCCGCATTTTGGAATTTTGAATTTCTCTTGAGTCGTTGGGCGAGCTTTGGTGAGCTGATACCTGTCAGTGTCAATGGGCAAGCTTTGGTGAGCTCATGGCGACTTGTTTTTTGCTAGTGTCATCAGACGAGCTTTGGCAAACAGAAAGTGAGCTACCTCGCTACCTGTGACGTCCCGACTTATTTAATTTATTTTCGTAATTAAATTATGTGATGTTGGGTGTTGTTTGATATTTTGGTGCGTTAGAGGACCCTTTGGTGTATGAGTGTTAACCATAGAAATTATAAATTAAGGTGTTGGGGCGTGTGAGCAAAAATGTAGAGACATGAGGGTGGTGGGGGAGTGTCGCTCCCTATTATTATTATTTAAATTAGAATTTACTTTAACAAAATAATAAGAGTGGTAATAATTAAATAATTATTTAATTATTATAGTAAGGTGACATTATAGAATAAATAATTATTTTATTTTATTTGAATAAGGTGTAATTGGTATTAAGGAAAATAATAAAATAAAATAAAAGGGGAGAATAGAGGAGAAACTATCAGATACGTGATTTGAGAAAAGGAAGAGAAGGAGAAGAGTGTTAGGGCATAGGAGGAAGAACCTCCATTAGAGAAGTTGCAAGCTCATCATCTAAGGTAAGGGTGGAATTTATGTTCATATAGGGTTTATTATGATAATATGTAGGGGCTTTATCTCTATATGATTTGCTTATCTCTTCTCTCTATGTTGTGATCAATTGAGGTGAATTGATGCAATTGTGTGTATATTTTGACGAGTAATGTGATTGATGAATTATGAACTTGTATGATAATGCTATATTGGTAATTGTTTGGTGAATTGTATGTTGATGCTTGTAGAATCGTGTCTTTGGTGGAATTGTATGATGATGGATGTTATGTTGTTGAGCGTTATTGTGAGTCAAAGTCGGAACTCGAGTATATGAACTTTTATAAAAATTCAGGGTATTGGGATTTTTTTAAAAGTGATTTTGTGTGGAAATATGGGGTAATTGATTTGTATGAAAAATGAAGTTTTGGGATGTGTTGAAAAACAATTTTTGTACTGATAAGTTGCAGAAAAGTGATTCTGCTGCAGGTGTAACCGGTTACACTATTAAAAAACTGTGTTTCTGGGTAAAATTAAAGGGGTGTAATCGATTACTGCATTTGGTGTAACCGGTTATACTTTGAAGCAGCAGTGAGATAGAGGCAGGTTTTTGGGGTGTAACCGGTTACTGCATTTGGTGTAACCGGTTACACTGGGAGGAAAATCTTAAAAACTTTGAAAAACCATATCTTGAGTTCTGAATGTCCAGTTCAAGTGTTGTTCAAGGCGTTAGAAAGCTAATGCAATGAGATTTCTTTTAGAAATAGTTCCAGTACATGAAATTGATTTAACTATTGCATGGTGGTGTTGGATGAGGCGAGGTTAGTGTGTTGTATTGTGAGCATACTTGAATGTGATGTTGTGCTTACTATATATTATTTCATTGCTGTTGCTGAATGTTTATAGCATGCATTTGGTGCGTGGTGGCCAGAATTGGCATGGTACATTGGTTAAGGTGAATATCATTGTGTGTGTTGCTGTTGTTAAATGTCTTGTATGAATCATGCATCTTGGTGTTTGGACGGTGGTCTGTTTTAGTGAGGCTTAATCTTATGGTAGAGATTAGGTGCGAGTAGTTAATTCCTATAGTGAAGTATTACCTATGGTGATGGTAATGATTTTTGGTGAGCTATGATCCTATGGTGGGGATCTGAAGCGAGTAAACCTGAGAGTTTACTATTTCTATCACATGCATTGAGTCGTGATAGAGTCTCATAGCATTTGCATATATGTTGCATTCTTGAATATGTGGATTTGTATAAGGTGTGTGGATTGAGTGACTTTTCATGTACAATTAGTGTGCCTGTATATAATTATGTAACTCTTTATATGTTTGTGATTTCTCACCCCTTCTGTTTGAATGTTGCCTTTACATGGGCACCGTGCAGATAATCTGTAGTATAAGCTTGGATGTAAGTGGAAGATAGTGTTCTTCCTTTTTCCTTATTGAGTCGGCATCTGCTCTGATGTGTAATACTGGGGGGATAGAACGTTGTTTATTTATGCTATGTTTTATGGAGACTATTGTGTGTAGCTCCCATATTTGTTAATTCCTTTATTTTCATCATGTCATGGTTATGTTTTGGATTGTTGAAATAATGAGTTGGTTGATGATTCCGATGCTAATAAATAAAAGTTGAAGTTGGATTATTTGGTTAAGGTTATTATTACTATTGCTATTAATAATTTTAAAAGTGGCATGTGTTACATATTTGATTACATGAGCAAGTGTATGTTGAAAAGTAGCAACCTAATTATCTAAATGTTTAGATTACTTTGATTATTATTATAATTATCGCAGGGAAAATCAGTGTGTTACATAGTGGTATCAGAGCAGGTCGATATATCCGGCTAAGTTGTAGAGTCGGTATGGTGTAACAGTTGAATATTGTCGATGTGGTCTTCTAACCATTTTTGTTGTTATTGGTGTGGAACAGAAAATAGCTGGTAGAAACAATGTTGTTATTGTTGTTGCTTTGCAGCTTGTGGTTCAGGCTGTGCAGAATCAACCTAATACTGGTAGGAACGATAAGTTCCATCATCTGGGAAAGTTTTAGAGGAATAATCTGTCTTCTATTAAGGGTAGGTATGGTCCTGATGGAACGCAGGCTTGGCTCAAAGAAATTGAGAGGATCTTCCATGTGATGTACCATATCAAACTTCTAGTGACGACAGATTGATCAAAGGTATATGTTACATTAATAGGACTCTTTTGATTGCTATTATTGATACTGGTGCTATTCATTCTTTTATTTCTGCTGATTGTGTGAAAAGGCTAGGCCTTGTAATGTCTTCCATGAAGGGAAAGATGGTTGTCGATACTCCTGCTAAGGGATCAGTGACTACTTCTTTGGTTTGTTTGAATTGTCCTCTGTCAATTTATGATAGGGATTTTGGTGTTGATCTTGTTTGTTTTCCATTGAGGGATCTTGATGTAATCTTAGGAATAAATTGGTTGGAGTTCAATCATGTTCATATAAACTGTTATAATAAATCAGTGCGGTTTCTTGCTCTTAATGATGAGGTAGAAGTTGGTTTCTTATCTTCTAGGAAATTGAGAGAGCTTTTGCAAGAGGAAGCTCATGTTATTCCATTGTTTGCGTCCTTATCTATTGAAAGTCAAGCTTTAATTGATAAGTTGCAGGTGGTGCATGATTTTCCATATGTGTTTTCAGATGATATTTCAGATGTACCTCTAGAGAGAAAGGTGGAGTTTTCTATTGATCTTGTCACTGGTACCAGACCTATTTCTATGACACCATACAGGATGTCGGTGTCGGAGTTAGCAGAGTTGAAGAAACAATTAGAGGACATGATGGAGAAGAAATTTATGAGACCAAGTGAGTTGCCTTGGGGAGCTTCTATGTTGTTAGTAAAGAAGAAAGATGGTAGTACGAGGTTGTGTGTGGATTACCGACAGTTGAATAAAGTAATAATCATGAACAAGTATCCACTTCCAAGAATAGATGATTTGATGGAACAATTGGTGGGTGTGCATGTTTTTAGAAAAATTGACTTGAGGTCGGTTTATCATCGGATTTGGGTTAAATATGAGGTTATTCAGAAGACGACTTTTAGAATTCGGTATAGACACTATGAATATTTGGTGATGTTGTTTGGCGTTTCTAATGTGACTAAAGTGTTTATGGAATATATGAATCGTATATTGATATTTGGTGGTTTTCATTGATGATATTTCAATCTATTCTAAGTTAGAAGAAGAACATGTTGAGCATTTGCGAATTGTGTTGCAAGTGTTGAAAGAGAAGAAGTTTTATGCAAAGTTGTCAAAGTGTGAATTCTGGTTGCAAAAGGTTAGTTTTCTTGGACATGTTATTTCAAGTGATGGTATAGTTGTGGATCTATCCAAAGTAGGGGTAGTCCTACAATGGGAGGCTCCAAAGTCTATTACAAAGATTAGAAGCTTTTTGGGCTTGGTTGGTTACTACCACCGATTTATTGAAGGCATTTCCAAGTTAGCACTTCCGTTAACTCAGCTGACTTGCAAAGGTAAAGCGTTTGTGTGGGATATTCATTGTGAAAGAAGTTTCGTAGAGCTGAAGAAGATATTGGCTACAACTTTAATTCTGATTTTGCTGGAACCAAATGAACCGTTTGTGGTGTATCAGGATTCGTTGATAATGGGTTTAAGCGGGATGTTGATGCAAGATGGAAAGGTGGTGGCTTATGCTTCACGACAACTGAGGGTTCATGAGAGAAACTATCCTACTCATGATCTAGAGTTGGCTGCAGTGGTGTTTGTGTTGAAGATTTGGAGACATTATCTTTATGGTTTCATATTTGTGGTATTTAGTGATTACAAGAGTTTGAAGTATTTGTTTTATCATAAGGAACTAAATATGAGGCAACATCGATGGTTGGAATTTCTGAAAGATTATGACTTTGACTTGAATTGTCACCCCTGTAAAGCTAATGTTGTGGTTGATGCTTTAAGTTGAAAGTCCTTACATATGTCTGCTATGATGGTTAGAGAGTTGGAACTTATTCAGCAGTTCAGAGACTTGAGTTTGGTTTGCGAGCTAACACTGCAAAGTGTGATGTTATGAATGTTGAATATAAATAATGATTTTCTTAATAATATAAAAGAGAGTTAGAAGTTGAATGTGAAGTTGGTGGACTTGATGGTAGGGATTAATCAGACTCAGGATAATGATTTTAAAATAGACGAGTAAGGTGTGTCGAAATTCTGAGACATGATTTGTATTCCTGATGATTTTGAGTTGAAGATGCTGGTTTTAGAAGAAAATCATATAAGTAGCTTGATTATTCAAGTCAAAGGAAACCAATAGTGTTAGAAGCTGTAAAGTCCAAATTAAAGAGCTAGAACAACAATCAATTATCTAGTGGAGGTCGGGTAGTTCTAATCAAATCAGTCACGTACTCTTTACCAGTCTACTTCCTGTCATTTTTCAAGGCCCTTATAGGCATAATATCTAATTTAGAGTCCTTGTTTAAATAATTTTTTGTGGGAAGGGAGTGGTGAGGAGAGGAAAATTAATTGGGTTAAGTGGGAAAAGTATGCAAACCAATAGAGGAAGGCGGATTATGAATTAAAAATTTAAGGGGTTTTAACTTAGCACTCTTAGGAAAATGGTTTTGAAGATTAAAATCAGACCCATATGGTCTATGGCAAAGAATTTTAACAAAGAGATACCGATTAGGTGAAAGAGGTTTAGGTGTAGGCAATGGAACAAGGTCTACTTGGTGGAAAGATTTGACTGAAATAAGAGAGAAAATTCAAATTGTTGAAGATAGTAGGGTGAGGGCGGAAGGTAACGGGTTAGGATATATCGTAAAGAAGGCATACAAGGTTTTAAGAACAAGAGTTGATGCAACAAGCAGCTCCAACTTATATCTAGCAAGGGTTTGACTCAAAGTCATCCCAACAAAGGTGTCTATTTTGATTTGGAAAATGATGCACAATAAATTGACAACTAAGGATAATCTTTGCAAAAGGAATGTATTGGATCACAACAACATAGAATATGTTAATGATTGCAGTAAATCGGAAGATCATCTTATGTTTGAGTGTAAATGTTTTTCGAAGGCGTGATATCAGATTTGTAGTTGGTTGGGAATCACACAACATTAGACAATAACTGTGGAGCTCGTCTAGATCAATTCGAAGGGTTGCAAGGTGGCGTAAGTCGTATGTTTTAAGGATGAAAATTATATGGAGTGCTTGTGTGTGGACGATAATTTGGAAATCTAGAAATGAGAAGATATTTCATAATACAAATGTTTGTGTTGATAAATGGCGGAGGAGGTGAAACAAAAGTCATGGAAATGGTTATAGAGAAAAAAATATTGATTTGAAATGTAACATGTATCAATGGTTTAGTAATCCAATGCCTTTCTTTTTTACTTCCATTGAAAACTCAATTGCTGGTTAATTATGCATAATTGTTGATTTAAGTGAGTTGTTGTGATTGTCTGCGTATTACGTTGTGATTTTCTTTGTTCTTCAGAATGTTTCAGCAAGATATTTTAGTGGCTGCAGCTCTGTTTTCCGTTGAGGCTTGGTGGATCTGTTTCGACGTAGAGAGTTGATTATATGAGTGAGAAACTAGGTTTGATTGTGTACTGTGTTGTTATTTGTTGCTTTGTAGACTGTTTCAACAGACATTCGCAAAATAGATTGATTGTGCACATTCAATTTGTTGTGAGTTCAAGCCGGCACTTTGTCGAAAAATCATTACAAGATTAGCCTTGGAGGTTTTTCAGTGTCTGACTTTTAGGGTATGTTTGGTTTTAAAGAGAAGTTGTGAAGAAAAAAATGTGTGAGAGAGTGTGAGATAAGAGAGAAATAGGTAAGAAGTTGAATAGATTTAAAATATTGTTTGGTATAAGAGAAAGAGAAAAGAAATAGAAGAGAGACAAGTGTTGATTAAGTATGAAAGTCTTAAAATATCATTGATTTGAAAAATACGTAACAAAAATTAAATTTTATTTATTTATTTATCAATTAATATTAATTCAAATAATTATTTTAAGTAAATAAATTATTTAATTATTTATTTTGATTAAAAACAATAATGCAAATATATAATTATAAAAGGAACTAGATATGAATCAAGGGTATGATGAGAAAAATGCTTTAGAGTCTGTTTGATAAGACAAAAAAAAACTTTTAGTTTATATCTTATAGCTTTTTTACTAGCTTTTAGCTTTTTTTTTCAAAAGCTATTTGAATTAGCTTTTGAGTTTATAATTTTTAGTTTATGATTTTTTCTTTCATTTTTACCCTCACAATGATAAAATCAATTTTTACCCTTTATATTATTATGATATTTAAATTAAAATAATTGTCTTTTAGTTGAGTGAATAAGAAAGATTAGTCATTATTTCTACTTAACAAATTCACAATGCAATTTATCTTCCATTTTGTTATTAATAGAATATTTTGACTCATTACATTAATTTTTTTATTACTTTTAAATTATTATTTTAATTATTTATTACTTGAATTTTTATTATTAATGTATTAATTTTTATAAAGATGATAATGAATGATTGAATATATTTATTTATTAGTAGGTATATGATGGATTTTGATAGAAAAAAAGAGAGAAGAAAGTATGCACTTTATTAGAATATAAAATGAAATTATAATATTATTATTTTAGATATTTAAATTTATTACAATGTATAAGTATTTAATATATTTTGTGTTATGTTTAATTTTATATTTATATTTAAAATGTTTTGCATTTGATTATTAATACGGCTACTTTTATTGAATAAAAATTAATTTAATAAATGTGACCACTAATTTTTTTAATTAATAATATTTTTTTATGTCATTTTGTATTTATCAGTTAGTGTAACTGCTAATTTATCAAACACTCAAATTAATTTATTAGCTAAAAATCATCAACTATAAACTATCAGCCATCCGTTATAAGCTATCAGCTAATAATCATAAGCTATCAACTATTAGTCATCGGTTATCAGCTACCGGCTAATTTATTAACTATCAGTATAATTTTACTTAACAAAACTTTAATTCTGTCTTTTTTTTCACACTTTAGAGGAGAAACAAAAAGTAACTTAATCCCACATTATTTACTCTCTCTTCTCCATTTCTCTACTGCACCAATCAAGAGAGTTATACTATTGCTCTCCTATCTCTCTCTTGCTTCAAATTCATGCTTATCAAACAAACCATTAGCTCTATAGGCTTGAGGTGTGATCATATTGCTTTGGTTTCAATTAGGTGGGTTGGAATTGGTTGTAATTTTTAGTGTAGCTTTTGAGTTTGGTGGTGTTTTTATTAGAGAATTGTATATAAAGTCTTCGAGCAATATACTAATGTAACTTTTCATGTCATAACATTTCTTATGCTTTCATTGAGATTTATTTAATGTTATATTTCTTTTTGCCTTCGGAAAAATAGATAGAGTATTTGTTATCTTGTATTTGAAGTTGATTAGTCTACAATAAAGATAAACTTTTATAATAAAAAAATGAATCAATATTAATAAAAATTCCATTTTAAATTTCATCTAAACTTTGACACATAACTTTTTAAAATATATTATATTTAACATGAAATATAAAGCAATTACAATACAAATAAATTATATTTATCTTTAATATATATATTATAAATATTATAAATTTGTTAACAAGATATATTGGTATAAAATAAAGAAAACTAAGTCATAGACAAATACAATAAAATAAATATGTCAACTTTTTTTATGGTCATAAACATTTAAGATTGCATTTAAATTTTTGTAACGAGAAAATAATAACTTTTTTTTACATGTAATGCGTTTACAGTTATGCATTTATAATTCCCGTAAAAAAAAATATGCATTTATAATTTGCCGGTTTCAGAAAAAGTTAAGTTAATGAAATACTAAATAGTCTAAATGCATATATACATTTGTAGAAAAAAAGAACAAAATAGTAAAATACCAATTGTTCTTAAATTTATTGCTCACTTATATTCTTACTTTTTTGTTCCACTGATTTTTTTCATTTGTTTCTTATTTGTTTTATAAGTTAGGTATCATTGCAGGTTATGCGTTGGTGGAGACACAACGAGAGTTAAAATATTGTTCAATTTTCAACTTTTTATTTGTGCTATAGTTTAGGTTTTGTTATAGGTTTTCATTCTAAAATTTTCTTTTTAATATTTGGAGAATTAACAACAGAAAACAGAACTTTAGAATATGCCATCATTCTAAGGATCATTTCTTCTTTTCTTATTACTTTTCTCTTACTCTTCCACTTCTTCCCTTTACAACTTTTATTTTTTAATTTCCTCTATTTATCTAAAGCTTGCATTAACTATTTTTATTTGTGATTCTAACAGGATTTTTACAGTTTTCTATTATTTGACTATATTTAAGGTACAATTATTTGACTTTTCAAAGGAAGATTAAGGGCAATTGAAGTAAAAAAGAGAAGAGAAAAAGGTCAGTTGAATATTTGTGTAATAATTGTTATGGGTATTGTCTTTTATTATAGTTGAAAAATTATAACAGAATATTAATATAGATTCAATTATTTAAGATATTTTTATCATGTGAGAATATATATATATATATATATATATATATATATATATATATATATATATATATATATATATATATATATATATATATATATATATATATATATATATATATATAAAATAATGTTTATATTTTTATCATGTGAGAATATATATATATTTTCAATTATTTAAGATATTTTTATCATGTGAGAATATATATATATATATATATATATATATATATATATATATATATATATATATATATATATATATATATATATATATATATATATATATATATATATAATATTTATATTTTTACACATGATGTCATAAATAAAAACGGATAACGAAGAAAAGACAATAAAAGGTTATAAGTTTAAATTTGATCACACAAAATAGACTTGAGACAACTGTTCCTATCTATTCGATCCTAATAGTTCGATAAAGAATGGTCTTATTTGGTCTTGACTTGACAAGTGATCCAATGAAAAATAATCAACAAAGTTACAAAGGTCTAAGACGAAGATACTATACCAAAATTACAATGGTCTTATTCATAGCAATTAGTGCATGTTAGAGTAGCGCGTCATCGCACCTGCGTTAGTGTGTATCGTGATTGCGATGTGACATTATCGCGCCTACGATGTCAACATCGCGGCTGCATGAAAAACAGAGGTGAATTAGCTTTCTCTTCTTCTTTTTTCTTCAAAATTTCACTAAGTCCACTTTCTTCACACTTTTACAACTTTGTTCCATTCTTTCACAATTTTGTTTGAATTTGTTTGTTATTTCTCCAATTTCCTCAAATTTACTCACGAATTTTACATAATGACAAAGTGTCATCACAACCTCAAACTTACTATGTTGCTTATCCTCAAGTAATATATATGCACATTGAATATTTCCTCAGAATTAAAATGTTTACCCTTACCTATGAACGTCACCATTCTTATTTTTGCTGATTAACACTTCTGTTCCCTGCTTCAATCCAAGTAATTCAGAAAAGTTATTTCAAACACACAAGTACTCAACTAGTTTCTCTTCTCACAAATATTCACTCATTTTGTCAGGATAATCACATAATCAACACACAAAAGTATTAAGCAATAGATTTTTAAAATTTCTAACAAAGTCATATTTAAACACACATTTTTTTATGTCTTTTCAAAGTTGTAATGTGTTTTATATCATAGTAGGATAATTTAGGATAATAGGCTTAAACCTTTGGAGTTAGGTACCTAGTTTTTCCTTTTGTTACCTGATTCCTTTCATATCACTCTTTTCTTGATCACTTAGTACTAGAAAATTTATATTTTTAGTTCGACTTATCTTTGTTTTTCGCAATGTTTTTTTAAGAAGTCATTTTTTAACTTCTTATTTTTCTTTTTCTTTCTTTTTGACCAATTTCTCTAGCACCCTAACCCCAAACTTAAATGTTGCTAACTTTCAAGAGCAACCCCAAACTTATTCTTTTGCATCAGACAAGTAAAATAAGTATTTTCACCTAACTCTAAAGAGGGTGAAAATATTTAATCTTTTAAATCAAATGGCTATATAACAAGCTATGTCGCTGAAAGAATGACTAAAGCTCAAAGTGGTTATCAAAGGATTTAATCATATTTCAACAGGGTAGTTTAAAAAGGCTCAAATTTTGCACATACAACTGCCTCAATGTGTATTTATCAGACCAATATATTCAAATTAAAAACAATGTACATTATAAGAAATAACTAATGTACGAGTACTCTCATAAGAAGAAAAGGTGAACAATAAAAATATTGGTTGCAACCTTACTAGCTGAGGTATTTGGAGATTAAGTACAAGTAGTTTGTTTCTCTTTTCTTTATAAAATATCAATCTGCAAGGGAACTTCCATGATGATCGCTTTTGTTCATTCTTTTCTGGTAATTTTTTCTTTTCTTTTTCATAATTGCACTAGTAAGGTAGCAAATTAATACTGAAAGAAACAACAAAAGCAAACAATTTCATTAATTAAAGCAAATAGAAGTACAAAAGGAAAAAGCATTCTTGATAGGTAGCTAGTACTATTCCTTGGACCATATTACAAAAAGGGAAATTAAAGAAAAACTGAAAAATGCTAAAAACTCCTAAGTCACATGTTATATGGGCTGAAAAAGTCACACAGATCATTGATTCCATCTTGGAACTATTGGTTTTGTCTTGCCCAAGTGGTCTTCATCACATCTCTATTGTGAGCTAAGGCTTGATTTTTCTCGATGAAGTAAACTTTCATGTCGGCAACAGTAGTAAAACGCTCTCGTAAGCTTTGAATCGGCATGTGGTCTTTGTTCTCATTATAGAAAGCATTGAAACTTGGTCTAATCTTAAGGTTTCAACATAAAAGTTGTGTGAAATCTCATGGACCCGACTTGTCGTTCCAATCGCATACTCTTCAAGCCTTTACAAGCAGTCAGGTTTTTGTTGTTGTTGTTGTTGTTGTTCTTGTTATTTTTGTTGTAATTGTTGCGGGACTTCTTCTGGTTGATTAATGCCGGGATGGTAGAATTGGTATTGATCCTCTTATTGTGTTTCTTGTTGGTCACCTTCATTGATTGGATGTATGAATATTCTTCTCATGGCACTTCTATTGATGGGCATCATTGGATTGACCATCTCATCACCAGGGTGACTTGGCACTCCAACTAACCTGCATAATTCATTAATAATAAAAAATTCCTATAAGTTCGTTGTGGCGTGTCAACCATGAACTTAATATTTTTTGCAATTAACAACCTAACATCAACAGGCTCTTCATTTAAAAGTTACATTAGAACGTGGCACCTTTTCACAATAAACTTAGATTGGTTAGATGCAGACTCTAAGGTTTAAACAATAAAGGATTCCTATGCTCTTGGTATTGGGCGCATATCCCTACTTCAAAACCTCAAGAGTTTCCCATTGACAATAACCCATTTAGATCCCCATTGACAAATTTCTTTCAACACCCTTTCACTCATTCTATCGGTCAAGTGAACACTCATTATATTTTGGATGCTAAATCTATAAAGAGATTGAAGATAAAGAAGAGACTTAATTTTAGAAGGGCTATAATAAATACTCTTACCTCGTAGGGAGGATATGTAGACTTTGAACGGATGCAAGTCAACAGTGGCGTAAAACTTGAGTCCAATGAATTGGTTGGTTTATTTCATCATACTACTCAACCTCTTTCTTCCAACATTAAGAGAAATTCTTCATTGCATTCCAAATTTTCAACATCAAATGCTAGCACTTTCACTACCTTGTAGTCTCTGACCTTAAGATATTTTTCAGCATTGGCTTGTGAAAAAAAAGCTAGTTTGGAAAGGATGATGCATCTTGAGTAAGAGTGGGTGCAGATGAAGTTGAGCGTTGATTGGTTCAATTTATTTTAGGTGCCATGAATGTACAACAATTTTTGAAACAACAACAACTAAGAAATTTCAAGTAAAATTAGTATAAAGTTAGAAGAAGATAGTAGATATAGTGGATTTTATGGATGAAATGCCAAAAATGGTATTTATAGCTTTTGTTCGCGCTCGATCATGACCGTGTTACTGTGAACCGCGTGCAATGCATAACGATAGGCCCTAACGGTTACTTCAATATCTCTTTCCCAATGTCTATTACAATGTCTCCATCACAACCACGTTAAGATCCATCGTGATGACGATGAGGTCATCACGCACACATGGATTTCAGAAGTTGATTTTTTTTTCTCTTCCATTTTTTCACATTTTCTCCTTTTCACTTAATTTGTTTTCCTTTTTGTATCACAACTTCTAATTTTATAATAACATGCTACAAAATTAACAAATAATTAATCAAAAATAAAATCAAAGAAAAAGTAAATTGAAAAAAATTTAAATTGCGATAAAATTAAAATACGATGGGTTGCCTCCCATTAAGCATTTTCTTAAGGTTATTGCTTGACTCTTATGTCTAAGGCTCTGCGGGCATCTAAGATGCCTTCTTCGATGCAATTTCAACTCCTGAATAAATCTTTTGCCTTTTTCCTTTCACAATGAAGGTGCTTGAATCCTCTGGATCTTTTATTTCTACCGCACTATTTGCAAAAACTTGGTTAACAACAAAGGGACCTGACCTTTTAGTTTTCAACTTACCTAAAAACCTCTTCATACATGGTTTATACAACACTACCTTTTGTCCTATCTGAAATGGGTTTTTACCCGATTCTAACCTCCACACATGTTAGATTTTTCTTGGGTCTTCTTGATCTTGTAATACTAGGATTTTCTTTTTAATGTTTCAATGCTTTAAATACATTAAAGATAACCTATTCAATATTAAACCTCAATATTAGCTCCCTAAATGCTACATCACTGAAAGCTTTACCTGTTGCAAAAAATGTCCTTCCGAATTATTGTGGTGTCTCAAAATCCTCAGACATATCTAGAATCACAAAGTCGACTGGAAATGATAAAACATCTACTCTTACCAAGACATCTTCAAGAATTCCATATGGGTATGTCATTGATTTATCCGCAAGTGTTAGCATTATTTGAGTGGGTTTTTACTCACCATATTTTAACTTCCTCATCATGGACAATGACATCAGATTGATGCTAGATCCTAAATCACACAGAGAAATGCTAATATTTAGCGAACCAATAGCATAAGGAATAGTAAATCTACATGATTAGTGATTTTGGATGGAAGCTTCCTTTGGATGATTTCACTACACTCTTCTGCTAAAGCAATGTTTTCATCATTCTTCAACTTACGCTTTCTCGATAAGAGCTCCTTCATAAATTTAGCATAAACATGCAACTATTCAAGAACTTCAGAAAGCAGAATATTAACTTGTATTTTCTTGAACATCTCCATGAACTTTTTGAATTGATTACCTTTTATCTCCTTTGTAGGCTTCTTCTTTAGAATCATGTAAGGTTATTTAATGTAACTAGGTAGCTCAGGATTTAGTTCATTCAAGATTTGTTCTTTAGTTCTTCGGAAGGGTGAGTTCTTATCAATGAATTGGTCAAGAGTGTATCCTTTAACTTCTTAATCACTAGTATCCTCACTTTTTCCTCCCTCATAATCTTTCTCAACTTCCTCTTAAACTACTATTTCTTTTTTACTCTTCTTTACCACCTCACCTGATTCCTTCTTTTTCTAACTCACCTTGGGGTTTGAATTCACAAATCTATTCCTCAATTCAATGGCTTTGTATGTTTCATTTTGTGGGTTATACAATGTGTTACCAATATCTTCATCCTTAGCTTCTGGATTATCTCAGCAGAAACAAGAGTTTCTGAGATTGTCGATGCAATTTGGAGGGTTTTTTCTTCTTCTTCTTCTCAGCCTTCAAGGATTTAGAGGGATGACATGGATATGATACACTAAAAGGGATTTTGTTTCTTGTTTGTCACAACATTTCATGATTTTGTTGAGTTTAATTTTGTAAGGCTGATTATACTTTTAGTTTTTTTGAGTTTTATGTATTATTTATGTTGTTGATGAAATGTTTGTTTTAACTTTAAGCATTTAGTTAGTTTTATACGACTTTTCACACACACACACACACACACACACACACACACACACACACACACACACACACACACATGCACACATACACGCATGCATGCACGCACACACACACACACACACGTGAAAAGGAACATAATAGTTATATAAGCACCTTTCAAAAACCTCTCTTGAATCACCTCTCATTCAGTCATTATAGACATATTCTATTTATCATCCTTTATCACATCATCATTATTAGACCAAAGCCTTTTCTAGTGCGCATAAATCTCATCCATACACATGGGTCTATCAAGTTTCATCTTCTTTGAAATTACATAACCACGTGGAAGACCGTACGTCTTCTTAAGCATACAACGACACTTATTTATATGAACTCGTTTTCTCTATTTGCCTGGCTTCATGATATATAATATCCAATTCGCTTGAGATATACTGCCCACTTACTATAAATAAAGATTGTTGTATATGAATTTGTATTCTAATATTGTAATGTTACGACCAAATGATATTTGAATCTTGATATGTTGCTTTTGGATCATTTGGCTCACGGAGTCCTAAGCTCTATATCAATCACCTTTACTATTTCCCAACAAATTATTCAATGTAGCATGAGTGGATTTGTAATACCTATATATAATACATGTCTAGAAATACATATTATACATAGTTGTAAAGTTGGTACTGAAATACATAATTGCCTAGTGGCAACGTTGTACATATTACATGCCCAAAATAGTACTACAACAACGACACAATACAAGGGTGCCCAAAACATAAAAACTAGGAACTAGATCATTGTAAAATGATCTCCAAAATAACTACACAGTGGATACGCCATCCAAAATAACAAAAGAAGCAAGGACATCACATTATCTTGTCCTTACTCTTTGCCTGATCAGAACCACCTGAAAATAATCAACAAATATATGGTGAGATAATAATCCCAGCGGGTTCCCTATCTTATGGGTCCACTCAACTCTATAAGGTTCTAATCATCCTCCTAACTCAAGTCACAAAGGGGATAGGATTTGAGTTCACAAAACTCGTATTATATGGAAACATGTTGCTTAAGTTCACCAACTCAAACCATCACTAATCGGAAACCATACCAAGGTATCTTTCCCTGACTAACCCTACGTCTAGAGTTATCGACATGGATCACAGATCCTTGTATCATACTTTGAAATACGCATGGACTTTTGATTCTAAGGGATAAAATCAACCTTAAGAATCATCGCTTCATATGGAACCCCAAACCCATTTCAAGCCTTTCACCCGTATGAGACTCTAACCCACTTAAGGTTCCATAGTTTTTGGGACTTAAACCTAGGTCAAAGTAATGGTGTGTACATCCCACATCTTACTCTATATAATCATCACACTTGAGACGACATAATCAAGGGTTTTTTTCTTACTATGTGATTAATAAAGCATATCATGATTGTATTCAACAACCACAAGGCGATTACATCACCTTAGTATTCACAACAATAACACATGTTCCATGCAATGGCTAAAATCTTATCTAGACAACCACTTGCTCATGACACACACCTAGGTATCGTATGCACAAGCATTGTCATCTATGTTATTCATCACATCCTAATTATCTTGCTAATTCATTCCATTATTTGCTCCTAAGTTTTCCTTACCAATCTTTATAAATTTTCAATCATATTATCATTCATTCACAACAACGATTTATAGATAGGAAAACATGCATAACAATCACAATCTATGGTAAATAACATAAGATAACTCATAATAAGTTTAACCAATACAAGAGAAATTCCCCAAATAAGGAACAAAGAAGTGATGAACCCTTGGCAAGGCTCAGGAAGTGGCAAAAATGGAACATGGTCGCCCGGCGAGTAGCTAGCGAGCTAGCTCGCCTGGCAAAACTGATAAAAAATAGTTTTCCTCGAGCTCGCCAAGGATCGCTAGACGAAGGCGTTGAATTCTGTAGAAATGCAACAGGGGTTTGATGGTAAGGAAGTTTTTTTTTTACATTTAACCCACACACGATTCTTCCATAACAAGAACACAACATTCAACCATAATCACATTAGGTCATAATAAGCATGAACAACAACAATAATCATCAAATTTCTCATGGGTAATGGAATAAAATATATCAACAACCAACTTCATCAATTTCTTTCTTATAATCTGCAACCCTAACTTCTACTACATATTGTTTCTACCTATAACCCACCTTGCTAATGAGATGAAGAAGTTGTTGATAAATAATGAGATGAAATGATTATGAAAACCCAAGCTCCAAGTTCTTTTAAGTTCCTTGTTTTTCCTCTTTTCCATAAGTCCTTTGTCTTTCTCTCTATGTTTCTCTAATGTTGTTTTTTCTGACACATTGCAAGTGAAATGATAAATGCAATGTTACATGAGAAAGTTGGTAAGACTTTGCGGTAGAAACATGTGGTCACAAGGCAAAGAAAAAATTGTGTGGGTAGTAAGCAATTATAAAGGTAATAACAAATATATTAAGCGGTACAATACTTAATACTTGTTCTACTAGAGTAGCTGACTCATTATTAATATTATCAAAATGTCTATTTTGTACCAATTAATAAAAGGCCAGTCTTGAATAATATTAATTAAGTCAATCTCAATTTACTAGTTACTCTAATCATCCAAACTGATAACTTTCAAAGCATATAGGAACTCAGTTGATCTCAACTGATATGATTTAGAGTATTTAAGGAAACATGAGTAGCTTGTTTGGTTGAGGTTGGCCAGGAAATATGCCAGCAGGAGCAGCAGTGACCGCTTATTGCTGACTACTTGAGTTATTTGATTTCTAAGCATCTTGTTATGAGTAGCCATGACATCAACCATGGTTGCCAATTGTTTCACCAGGTCATTAGTATGAACATTTTGATTCATGAACTCTTAGTTCTGTTGGGTCTTAAATGTGATGAAGTTTTCTAACATGAGCTCTAGATTCGATTTTTCAGGAGCAAGGGAGCAGCAGGGGCTTCTTTTTAAAATTTTTGAGAGTTAGGTGGAGGACTTAGAGCAAACAATGCATTATTGTTCATGTAAGAGAAATTATGATGGTTCTTTCATCCAGGATTGTAGGTGTTCGAATAGGGATTACCTTCGGCATAGTTGACTTGATTAGGGACAATCCCTATCAATAGTTAGCAATCAGTAGATATGTGGCCTTGGACTTCTCAAATCTCACAATTTGGAGCTATAACAACCACGATGGTTGGAGTGGTAATGGTTAGATTGTTTATCTTTTGGATAAGTGCCTTGACCTTGGAATTCACGTGATCAATCCCATTGATTTCAAACATTCCTCATTTCCTCTAGGATTTCTCGACTTGAACTCGTTCAATTCCCCAACTAGTAACTTCTCAATTACAACATCGAACCCCAGTTTTGTAGCCTCCAATCCATTGGAACATATGGTCATAAATAACATAATCATGTTTAATTGTAAGTTATTTTTCAACATCTACATGAACAACACCCGATAACGGACATCACCCAATTTAATATCCATATACTGGACTCTCTCGGACTCCCCAACATAGCGTCAGGGTGCACCATAACTACAATATGTCATAACATAAGTAAATTGCAATTTTACATAAAAAACAATCAAGATTTTATTTTCCTGAATTATATGCAACATATTCTGGATTTTAAAATCCAGACTCAACATTTGTTTTTAACATATAAAGAAAGTTTTTACAAGCAATAATGAATGAAATACATGAACACTATCTTAAATTTCAGTCTTTTTGTTCCATTTGACGTGAAAAAAAAGTTATTTTAAAGTATAAAACTTGATTGAGTATGAATGAAGATTTTGGTAGAAATTTCGTAAATATGGTGATATAATCATGAAAGGAAGAATACATACAAGGTGATGTTATATTCGATTTCTAGCTTAGTGTTTCCGGATTCTATTATTTAGGTTGTATCTAAAACTTGAACTCTAAACACATTTTTGACAAAAATGAAAGTGATTTAGTAACGATAAAATTCAGTGCGTAATAGACGTGTCCGAATTTTAAAATTCAAAATACACAAAAGCTATTTTGGAATTTCATAATGGTGAATGTTCACCATTTAATAGCAACCCCTTACTTTAAACTCAACAAAAGACACTATATGTGGACCTGAAAGGAACATAATAAACACACATTAAAAGCCCATTAATAAATTGGACACAGCTATGTGAATCATTTTGTCCAAATTCCAAAATCATAAATAAACATAGGATTAGTGTTAGAACAAAGCCTTGTTCTCTATTCTCTCTACTCCACCGTCGTTTTGTATTTGTTGCTTATTGGTTTCACTCACTTCACCAAAGCCCTCCGTAGACTTTGAATATGGAAAATCTCTGCCCCATTGACGACTAAAGTGCAAACTTTGCATCTCTTTTTCGTCGAAGGAGGCGGAAATACAACCTTCAACCCTCGACCAATATGCAACCGTGTCTGTAACGCTACCCATTTCAACTACCTCCACAAGCTTCGTTTTTTTCTTTCTCAATCGCAGTTTTTGGGTGATAAAATAGTGGGAAATTGAGGAATTGAAAGTTGGGGGTAGAATCAATTGATGGGTCTCGTTTCGAATCAACGAGGCTCGAGAACAGAGACGAAAACCCATGAGGGTTTACCAGTTTCCGTTTCGCCAGGAGGTGGTGCAGCGGTTGCGAAGAAGAAATGGTCGAGTTTGTTGCCTTTATGTGTGGCTCTTGTGGTTATTGCAGAGATCGCGTTTTTGGGTAAGTTGGATATGGCCAAGAATGCAGCAATGGTGGCTGACTTGTTCTATCGGTCTCGTGTGGTTGAAAGTGATGATTTGGGGTTAGAGATGGTGGTTGGTGAGAGAAATTTGGAATCAAAGAATGAAAGCTGTGAAGAATGGTTGGAGAGAGTGGATGCTGTTACATATAAAAGGGACTTTGTTAAGGAACCTGTTTTTGTTTCTGGTGCTGAACAGGTTTATTTGATTCTGCTTATTATCTTCTTCTTTCATGATCTAGTTATGATCTTACTCATATGTGATTTATAGACCTTTTGGCTAATGTTTTTTTGAGAAGGGGTGAAAGGGTAGTTTGTAGTTTATTCAAAGTTGGTTGATTAGGGTATTGTTAGCATATTCAGTCTCATATCCTGCTCTTAATCTAGTTTGTAGTTTATTCCCTAAAGAACCACTGACACCTCTGAACAAAGACCTTGTCCTTGTCTGTGTCGGTTATCGATACCTACACGAGAGTGACATTTTTGATTAAGTTTAATTTATTCATTTAAATTATTCCCAGTTATTACTAGTGTTGATGTGTTGGTATCTGGTGTCTGTGTGTGTTTGATAGATTTTTTTCCTCATGGTGAGCTATAGACTTATAGTTCCACGATTATAAACTGCAGGTTTTGAACTTGTATTTGTTTGTATATGACATTCTTTAACTGAATAGATGTTCTATTCGGCAACCAAAAAATGGATATTTTGATTTTGAGAGGCAAGATTTTAGATTTATCATGGGTTTTTACTTTTGAGCATAGCGCTGCAAACTGTTTATGAATGAGAAAGCTACAATAACACCGGCTTGGCCAGTATATGTTGCCTCCTGATGATTGTTCTTATAAAGTCTTGTTGTCTATCTAAAGTTATAAGTTCATTCAATTGCAGGAGTGGAGATCATGTGCAGTGGGATGTAAGTTTGGGTTAAGTGGGAACCAGAGACCTGATGCTACATTTGGTTTACCTCTACAAGCTGGAATGGCAAGTGTTCTACGATCAATGGAATCTGCACACTACTATCCAGAGAACAATCTTGCCATGGCACGACGGTGGGTAAGCACTGTTGTAAAGTGTTGAATTGGATCATTTGTTTTGTATATGTTGCTTAATATTGTGTTGCCTATTTTATGATGGTTTTGTATTGCTCTATAGCTCTATGAGATATATAGAAGCGTTGATAATTAAGCTGATATTACTATCTTATTGTATATTAGGAAGGGATATAACATTGTAATGACAACTAGTCTATCGTCTGATGTTCCTGTTGGATACTTTTCCTGGGCTGAGTATAACATCATGGCACCGGTAAAGCCAAAAACTGAAAAAGCTCTTGCAGCTGCGTTCATTTCCAACTGTGGTGCTCGAAATTTCCGGTTGCAAGCTCTTGAAGCCCTTGAAAGAACTAACATCTCTATTGACTCTTACGGTGGTTGTCATAGAAACCGTGATGGAAGAGGTAAATTATAATAACTTTGATAAAATTATATATTAATCTCTTATTATGATGTTTTCGAAATTGAAGTTGCATCATCCCCTTTGTTGGTGAGTTATCTTGTTTGAAATATGGAGGAAGAAAGTAATTGGATCGCAGATTTTAGAACTTGAAAGATCGTATCATGGTTGCGATTGCTTCCTAGTTTTGAGATTAATGTTGTCGGCATTTTGTTAATGAATATTTGTATGATGAATATTTTATTTCTTCAGCAGTGAACAAAGTGGAAACTCTGAAGCACTACAAATTTAGCTTAGCATTTGAAAATTCTAACGAGGAGGATTATGTTACTGAAAAATTCTTCCAGTCCCTTGTCGCTGGTATGGAATTTATTCATTATCTACCTTCACCTCTCTTCCTTTCATTTACTAGATATTCAACATATGAAAGATCATTGTTCTTGGGATTCAAAGATACTTTGTTTTGTCTATCCCGAAAAAGTACATTACGTTGGTTCTTGCTTCCGTTTGGTATCGGCAATACCCACTTACGAGGCTTCTTGTGCAAATTAATCGCATATTGCAGGAACTATCCCTGTGGTTGTTGGTGCTCCAAATATTCAAGATTTTGCTCCTTCTCCTGGTTCAGTTTTACATATTAAAGAGCTAAAGGATGCCGGGTCTATTGCCAAGACAATGAGATATCTAGCAGAAAACCCAGAAGCATATAATCAATCAATTAGGTAAATTTACACGATTAAAACAAAGTAGTCTCTCGAGTTATCCTTCTTTTCCTGCATTCCTCTCTCTTATTTAAATCATTCTGTTATTTATTTACATTGCACCCAAGAACTTAACACCAAAATTGGATCCTATGTTTCTGAATGAGCCATCTTGAGGTTATCTGATTTTAAATTGCCGATGGATTTTGTTATTTTTCTGTATTTCACGATCATCTCTGGATGAATTCTAAATTATCTTATTAATAGGTGGAAGTTTGACGGCCCATCTGATTCCTTCAAGGCCCTTGTGGATATGGCAGCTGTACATTCATCTTGCCGCCTTTGCATTCACTTGGCCACGACGAGTAGAGAGAAGGAAGAAAAAAGCCTGAACCTCAAGAATCGCCCTTGCAAGTGCACTCGAGGGTCAGAAACTGTATATCATATCTACGTGAGAGAAAGGGGGAGATTCGAGATGGAGTCCATTTACCTGAGGTACACTTCTTATTTTGATTAGCATATTAATGTGTTTGGTCAGATTTCAGAGACAGATGAAATGATAATAACTCATAATTTTGACAAATTGGCAGATCCAGCAATTTAACTCTGGAGGCCTTAAAGTCTGCTGTTCTTGCGAAATTCACATCCCTGAATCATGTTCCTGTATGGAAGTCTGAAAGACCCGAAGTTCTAAAAGGTGGCAATGAATTGAAGATTTACAGAATACACCCTGCGGGTTTGACACAAAGGCAGGCTCTTTATACTTTCGAGTTCGACGGGGATGATGATTTCAGGGGTCACTTGGAAAGCAATCCTTGTGCCAAGTTTGAAGTCATTTTTGTGTAGCATGTGATGATGATGGTTATAACATCCCTGCAATTTACATGATCATGTAACAGTAGAACTTTCACTTAACTGAGGGATACAGTTTTAGGCCAGCTCATTGGGGATTTACATTCAGAAAATATATATATGACTTCAACCATATTCAAACCCCCTTTTTGTAAGATAAATGAAAATGCATATTGAATGTTGAGTTATAGTGTTTCTTTATTTGATTATATGTAGATACAGTGATAAGATGGACCGGAAGATAATGTATTTGATTATATGTGGAAATTTTAGTAGAAATACAGGATCTTTCACCGAAGAAGAACGCATGTTTTGTTTGAATGCAGAATGAAATAGAAGAAAGAAAAATATTCTGAGGAGAAAATCGGTTATCAAATTGATGCAGTTGAAGTAGGATGGTAATGCTAAAATACCCCTATAAGGAGACTGCAATTATTGCAAACTACTTTTTAAAACCATGCTTTCAATCCCTTATTAGAATGAGATGTTTCCCTTTAAAAGTTATCTCTTACCTTTCAATACCTTAACTAAACTAATGTATAATGATTGAATTTTTCTTTTTAAAACGTGGCTAATTAAGTCGAGGTGTTACAATTAATCTCTTCAAAGTTGTTGCGCTGAAAGAAGACTAATCGCTTTTCTCTGATTGGTTGGAAATAATTGAACATGACATTTGCATACACTCATGCATACATGCATTCATGACAGGTGTTCAAAGATGTTTTTTTGTTTAATTTTGATTTGGTTTTCTCAGCAGTATTGCAAATCCGTGTTTTCACTGCTACGTAACTCAACAATTAGAGGCTAATTATGGAGCAGTTACAGACATATATGGTTGAGATGAGGAATTAGATGAAGACTTAGATGGTTCAGTTCATGGATGTGATTCAGGCCATGGCTCTTGGTCAGGACGAATTGAGGGCACTTGCTCAGAGGCCTGCAGTTGTTGTCACTGAACCTAGTATTGAGAACCCATGTCAATCTTCTGGTGTTAATCCTCATGTTGGTATTGTGCACCCACCAAATGGTGTTGATCATTCTCAGAATAATGCTGGTCCTCCATACTGCTGAAGAGTTGTTGGCACAATAAGGAAGAAGGGTTATTGAGATTCCTATTCCTCAACTGGAAATGGATAATCATTATGATGTGTTTTCTATCCAAAATGCTGATATGAGTTTTTCTACTGAAGCTGAGAAGAAGCTTTGTATGCTTGAGGAAATGTTGAGTGCTATGGAGAGCCACTTTACTCTTAGATCGTATGTTGCTGATCTGGGTCTGGTACCGGGTGTAAGACTTCCTGCTAAGTTCAAAGTCCATGACTTTGATAAGTATAAGGGAACAACTTGTCTTAAGACGCATATTATAGGAAGATGTCCGCATACTCTGATGATGAGAAGCGGTTGATGCACTTTTTCCAAGATATCTTAACTGGAGCATCATTGGAATGATATATGCAGTTAGATAGGACTTATATCCGTAGTTGGAAAGAGCTTGCTGAGGCATTCATCAAGCATTATCAGTATAATACTAACATGACACCCAACAAGACTCAGCTTCAGAGTCTTACTCAGGGGTCAAATGAGACATTCAAGGAGTATGCCTAGAGGTGGCGAGAGTTGGCTGCACGAGTTCAACCTCCAATGATGGAGAAAGAGCTTGTTGATATGTTTATGAGCACCTTGCAGGGTCCTTATTATGATAGGTTGGTTGAAAGTACTTTTGTTGGTTTTTCAGTTTTGTTAATGGCTGGAGAAAGAGTTGAAAGTGGTATCAAGATGGGTAAGATTCAAGCTGTTTTTAGTTCTTCTAATGGAGGAAAGAAACCTTATGCTGGATTCCCGAAGAAGAAGGAGGGGAAAACTAATGATGTGTCTTCTTACAAAGGCAAAGGTTGAGCTTTTCAGGCGTCGTATCAATAAGTAGCTGCTGTGTCTATTCCAACTGCACCACAACAATCATAACCATATAAGCAAACTTATGCTCCTCGACCGTATCAGTAGAGATAAAACATGCCTGAAAGACAGTTTGATCCAATTCTGATGCTGTATGCTCAGCTGCTTCAGCACTTGCTTAAACTTCAATTGATTGAACTCCGTACTTTAGGTCTTCCTCCTGCAAAACTTCCTCCCAGTTATGATGTTAATGACAGGTGTGAATTTCATTATGGGGCACCTGATCATAACATAGAGAGCTGCGAAGCTTTGAAGCATAAAGTCCAGGATTTGATTGATTAAAAAACTATTGAGTTTACTCCGAGCAATGGTTCTAACATAATTCAGAATCCAATGCCACCACATAATGATCATGCTGTGAATGCCATTGAAAGAGTTGATGGGTTGAATCTAGTTATGGATGTGATTCCCTTTGTGATACCTAGGCACTGAGTTTCCACCCAACAAATCAACTTTTTTCAACAAGAATTACGAAGTTCTGATTCCCTTTGGGATACGTAGGCACTTAGTTGCAAAACTCGGACGAATTTAATAATAAAAACCTTTTGTTTTCCCTTAATAATTCATTCATGCATTCCCTTAGCAAGTAAGTTTTTAGATATACACACCCTTTGACAAGATTATATATAGGATTCAAGTTCTTATCCTAAAGTCGAATTTGGTTGCGAGACCATGTTCATTCCCTCATGAGGTTTTCTCGATGTTTTTCCTTTTTTCGTTGGGATAAATAAAGTTCGATGGCGACAACCATCACTGACAATCATATACTTTATCATGAAGAATAAATTTCACTTGAAGCTAAACCACTCCAAAAATTTCACACTGTCTTCACCGACAATCATAGTTTTAAAACACTATTATACTCCACCTAAAGAAGAGTATACTTCACTTGAAGATAAACCACTTCATGAATTTTCACATGTCGAAACCAGGTTGAAACATTATGGTGCAACTTCCTTGTTGGTAGGAAGCCCTTCAACCACCGACATAATCTTGCACCTTGTGTAATCTTGATTGTATAAACGCATATTTGACTTGAACTTTCCACAACTCAAAAAAATTCTTCCATTAATTTTCTCTAGCCCAAACTGCATAACAAATTTTTTTTACTGCAACTTAACAACTCTTTCACAATGCTACCATTCTTTTCTGAATAGGAAGATCAGACAAAATTGTAACCACAGAGTATACTAAGAGCACTTATCCCTGGATCAAACCAAAAGCTCTTATACCAGTTGTTGGAAAAAACAAACACAATCACAACACAAAAACATAACGTGGAAACCCGCACTCTCGCAATACTATAGTAACAAGAGTATAAGAGAACAAAGAAAGTCAAATACAAGTTTAAATTGCTTTTGACTGGTGCATCTTGGAATGAAGAACTTGAATCCTATATATAATCTTGGACTCCCTATTCCTTCACAAAACTAAGCAATGTGAGACTTCAAAGAACTTGTATCTTATATATAGCATATGACTCTCTTTTCATTCACAAAACCAAACAATGTGATACTTTTTTCAATATGTATATTTTCAACCAACCCCAACCTAAACACTATGGCATCTTATCCAAACTCTACCAATTTCCATCCCTAAATGCAGTAGCCAAACAACAACGCTAGTGACTCAGCAACCGTCTCAAAATATTAATTACTTGAGAATAATGTCCAAAACACATTTTATGTCTAAATTAATTAAAATATTATGAATTTGTATGAAGTCTAAATTAAAAACTATCTTAAAAAATGCAAGCCTTTCCTTTTACAACAATAATAACAAATATTTAAGAGCACTTACATAAAATCATAATATTTAAGAGGACTTGCATTCGAATTGACCTTTAAACATGTAAAGGCTAATTTGACTCTTGAAAACCCCATAAGTTATATATAATTATTTATCCTTGACCAAACCACTTGGGGGCTTACTTGCCATACTATGGTTTGCCTTCCCTCTGATTTCTGCGGCGACTAGTAACTCAAAATCCAAGAGAGGCCAACATTGAACAACTCAATGTTAATCCAATTATTTTCAAATTAATATCTTTGTGACAGAGATTGAGTCATAGTACATCTCATTGTGGAGTACCAAATAAACATGGCCCAGTTGTAAACATGACGTTCGAGTTCAATTTCATGTTGGCTTCTTTTTCTTTTTTATTCTTCTTTGGTGGTAACCTATTTGAATTCATTTCATTTTCTGTTGTTCTTTGAAATTACACGTCATGCGTTTTTTAATACAAATTCTCATTTGTATGTATTAATAAGTGAGTACCCCACAATGGATATTTTTACACCTTATTTTTTAAACATAAATTTAACTTTTCAATTAATTTTGAATTAATTTGGATGACATATTATTGATATCTAATAAAATTCTATTAATGAATAATATCTTTACACACAAATTTAACATCAAGTTTCTACTTCTTTGGTTAGTTTGTTTGATGAATATGAAGTGAGAAATACAATGTTGGATTGTGCTAGTTACAAATTGTAGGGTTTGATGGTCTCAATTTTGAGTTTTTTTTAGAGTTTGAAAAGATATTAAAAGGTGATTTTATGAGAGTATTGCACGACTTTCATAAAAATGATAAACTTGTGAAATGATCAAATAGTAGTTTTATAACTTTGATTAAAAAAAAATTCAGAAAAAAAATCCAATTCTCAGAATCTTTTAGATTATCGCCCTATTTCTTTGGTTAAATATATGCACAATTTTTTGTAAAAGTTTTGGTAAACTGGTTGAAACTGTTTGATAATCTCATCTCAAATACGCAATCCGCTTTTGTGAAGGGTCGACAAATTCTAGATGATATTCTTTTTACTAATGAAGTGGTTGAGGATGTTAAAAAGACTAAAACATAACTTATTATGTTTAAGGTAGATTTCAAAAATGCTTATGACCCTATTGAGTGGGGGTTATTTAGAAAAATTTATGGTTAAAATCAGAGACGGAGCTAAAAAATTTGAATAGTGGGAGCAATATTACATATAAATTTATGATAAATTTAAAATTTTTATTTTTAAATTAAAAAATTAAATTAAGTGTTTGAAATAATTTATTAATCAATATATTATACTTTATATTTAAAAATAATGAATAAATATGTAAAATTTAAATGTAAAAAGTTATATATGCATGCCTTAAAAAATAAACTAAGATAAAGATAGATAAAATAAAATATACATATGATTATAATGGTTACATATACATTATGGTGTATATGGTTTTGCATTATTATACTTATATATGGGCATTTGAAACACATAGTAGTATTATATAGAAGCCAAAACTAAGTGGGGGCACATGCCTACAATGTTGGCAACGTAGCTCCGTCCCTGGTTAAGATGGACTTCCTTGATAAATGGAGATGTTGGATTTAGGAGTGCTTGAGTTCAACTTCATCATCAGTTGTTAAAGGGTTGAGTAAAGGTGACCATCTTTCTCCTTTTTTGTTTTTTTATAGCTGCCAAAGGTTTTAATTTGATGTTGAAAGCTTTTGTCAATATTGGGTTGTACTCTGGTATCAAGATGAGACAACCGATCTAATCAAAATATCACATTTACAATTTGTAGATGATACCTTGATCTTGGGTGAGAATAGTTGTGTAACATAAGAGCAACCAAATCCAACTTAAGATTGTTTGAGTTGTTTCTAGAACTCAAAGTCAATTTTCATAAAACTCATTTGGTAGATGTTAATGTTCCCTAGTCTTGACTAGTTGAAGTGCACATGTTATTAACTATAAGATTAAGGATTTACCTTTTACTTATATTGGCCTCCCAATTGGAGGAAATTCTCGCAAATTATCTTTTTGGATGCTTATGATTGATAGAATATGAAAAAAACTCTTAGGGTGGAAATATCATCAATCATCTATGGGTGGTAGATTTGTTTGACTCAAATCTGTCTCACATTCTTTCCCAATTTACTTTCTTTCCTTCTTCAAGGCTATAGTAGTTATTATTTTTAACATTGAATCTCTATTTAAATATTTTCTTTGGGGGGGCGAGGAAGCTAAAAAGGTCCATTGGAACAAATTTTTTCTTGATCAAGACGAGGGAGGCTCAGGGGATACACGAGTTCAACTTTATCTTATAGGAAAATGATGTTAGAGGCTTATATTAGATCAAAAGGGGTTGTGGTTTAGGGTTATGATGCATAAATATGGTAGTGTGAAAGGTAAAGTGCAAGATGACGGGAGAAAGATGTCAGGATGATGGAAAACTTTGAATTTTATTAGAGAAAGAGTAGACATGTCTAGGATAAGTGGTTTGAAGAGTCTCTTTTTAGGGAGGTGGGGATGGAAAAAACACTTAATTTTGGCAAGATCCTTGAATATATGGAACATTGTTGAGAGATAAATTCATTAAGTTATATGAATTTCTCAAGTTTAAGAGGCGCCGGTGGCTGATACGTGCAGATGGGGGTGGGAGGTGAATGATGATTGTTGGAGGCGGATACATCGTCTATTTACATGAGAGGAAGAATTACTTTTAGATTTCTGTATTGCCTTTGAGACATTTTTATTTGTAGGATATCAAAGTAGACAAATGGATTTTGTTGCTTATTGTTGATTGTGAGAAAATTATTTATTGAGTGCTTACACAAGATTTAGAGGTTGATTTTAGAGTCTTTATTGGTAGTGTTTGGAACTAGTTAGTCCCGTTGAAAGTTTCCTTGTTCACATGGAAAATCTTATGTAGTAGGCTTCCGATTAAAGAAAACTTGAACTGATGTGGGATCATTAACAAAAATTCCTAATATTCTTAGGAGGTTGTGGAAAGGATGAAAAATTAAGTCATCTATTTTTTGAGTGCTATTTCTTCGGGGAATATGATACAATATTTCGAAGTGGCTGAACATTTATGTTTCATATCCTAATGACCTAAGGGTTTACACATCTCTATTTTGTAGCCTTATCTACGATACAAAGGAGATTAACAAAGGCTTTCATGTCATTTAATTGACGAGTACTTACCTAGGATTTAGAGGTTGATCATACAATCCTTATTGAAAGTGTTTGGAACTAGTTACTTCCATTGAAAGTTTCCTTGTTCTCATGAAACTCTTATGTAATAGAATTTTAATTAAATACAACTTGAACCAATGTGGGATCTTTAACAACGACTATTTAAGATGCTAGGAGGTTGTAGAAAGAATGAAAATTTAAGTCACCTATTTTTGAGTGCTCTTTGTTTGGGGGATATGATACAACATTTTGAAGTGATTGTACATTTGTTGTGCATATCTTAATAACCCAAGGGTTCACACATTTTTTTCCATCCTTACTTATGATACAAAGGATATTCACAAAGGTTTTCATGTCATTTAATTGACGAGTGCTTGGATTTTACAGAAATAGTGAAATACGAGGTTATTTAGTGAGAAGGAATCATCAGCTATGGAGATTTTATGTTAAATCAAAATCACGACTTGGTGGCGTTTGGTGGTTCAACCCTTTATGTTGCTCTAGGCACATCAACTTTTGATGTCTTATATTCATTTCGTTCTGTCTCTGCATTTTGTATGTTGTAAGTTCAATTTTGTTGGCACTATCTTTAGTACTCCTTGTGCTGAGATAGTCTAAATTTAATAATAATATTTTTATTTTCTTTTAAAAAAAACATCAGTTTCTACAATTGTTAAATAAATAATACATATTCGACCTTATCTAAATAGTAGAAGATCAACACTTCAATCCAAAGAGATAAACCTTATCTTAAGAGAACTTGTGGAAAAAGATCTTCCAATAGCACATGAAAATACATCATCGAGCTTCAAAGTCGATTGACACCCTAACAAAAGACACGGTGAGTTGTAACATGTAAATGAGTTTGACCTGATAGGTCGTCTCAAAAGACATGGTGAGTTGTAACATGTAAATGAGTTTGATTGACCAAATTAGTTCAATTGACATCATATTCAGTGAGGTATATAAGTACATTAGATTATATACGACAATCATTGAACCCTATAATGGGATATTGGTTGGTGTACTTGCTAAATTTACAATGAGTGACAATCCCTAATTGTGTAGGGTTGTCTAAGGGTTTTAAGGTTATTGTTTATATAGAGAAAAGTCACGCAAGGGTTGTGAGAAGCTCTCTATATTTATGTGATTTAAGAGTGAATTGAATGTCCTTCTCAACTCTACAATTGAGGATTTTATAGAGGTCTATTGAGCCTGAATCCTTGGACCCATGAGGTGGTTATTCTGCTCCTCTTAGGAGTGTGGAAATGTTATTTCCCCCTATTCTTCAAGATGACATGGTTTTCCCCTTTGACTGAGCCTCCATATAGTGCCTAAGGATACTCCAGTCTCATATTTTGTGAGTGGGCAACAAATGATTTTTACCCAAGTCTAATAGAGGTCGAATGAATCAACCAAAGGGTGAAGGATGTAACAAATTACACAGATTATGATCCATTGACGCATATAACCTCAACTTTGGATGACGAGAGGTGCTAGCCATACACTTGTCTTAACTCATCTAAACTGCATTGCCTTGCCATCCTTTAGTTTAATTTCTTAGAGGTAGAAGGGAATTATCCTAGTACATTGGAATTCTAAGAAGACAAATTTAAAGTCATAAGATTCATAAAAATCCCGATGATTTTCTCAACATATGATAAATTCAATACAACTTAAACTAGATTGTTGATAGTTTAAGGTACACCAACTTACAACCTCATTATTGAAAGACCTATACGAAATGCACTTGGAGTCATCCTACCAAAACAAAAACAATAATTGGTGATGAAACTCTCTAAAATCATCACCATGTATGCAAATCAACAAATGACTAGACAAAGTCATGTCAATTTTCCTAATTATTTCAAAGAATATATTTTATTTGAAATATAAATGATATTTATATATTAACTATAAACTTTGTATTCAAATATACATTTAGTCTTGTTAAACCATCTTAAATGTGTGGATTGAACCAACAATATTCCGCTTATTCATAGTTAGGAGGTGAAACTCTAACAAGAAAAAACAAATTAATGACATGTAAAATCATGATTAAACCATTTATACAAAAGGATTAATGAGTTGCCACATCATATTATATTCATTAACTAACTAAAATGTAATGAACCTTTTTATTTTGACTTTGGCACAACATGTGATTTTCACAAATAATTTAGGACAAGTAAGGACAATCATCCTCAATCACTACATACTAAGGCGACTCTTAGCATCATCCAAAGGACCATTATGGAGTTCACAAACAACCTCTTGCTTACTCGTAAGGTCCTCATTTCATTCTCTTCCTCACAATCTCATCCTACAAAGATGTCCAAATTTCTCTCTTTCCCTACACACTCTCTTTTCCAACCTTCCAAATTCCAATGTCTTCCTTATCTGTTCGTTTTCTCACCCCTCCATCCATCTCTCGTCCCAAAAACACATGGAAACTATCAGCTGCAACTCCATCACTTGCACCTCTTTCAACACAGCTCGATGCATCAAGGTTGGACCCTAGAGTCGAGGAAAAAGATGGTTACTGGGTCTTGAAGGAAGAATATAGAGGAGGTATCAATCCTCAGGAAAAAATCAAGATTCAGAAAGAGCCCATGAAGCTTTTCATGGAATGTGGAATCAATGATTTGGCTAATATGTCTCTTGAAGATATCGAAAGCTCTAAACTCACCAAAGATGATATCGATGTTAGACTCAAATGGCTTGGCCTTTTTCACAGAAGAAAACATCACTGTAAGTTTTTTTTTTTTACTTTCTTTACAAGTTAACTCAAATTTAAACTTTGTTTTTTACTTTCTTTCTACACTTTATACCAGATGGTAGATTCATGATGAGATTGAAGCTTCCGAATGGAGTAACGACGAGTGCTCAAACACGATACTTAGCGAGTGTGATAAGAAAATACGGCAAAGATGGGTGTGCTGATGTTACAACAAGACAGAATTGGCAAATACGAGGTGTAGTGTTACCTGATGTTCCAGAAATTCTGAAGGGTCTTGCAGATGTTGGATTGACAAGTCTACAAAGTGGAATGGACAATGTGAGAAACCCTGTTGGTAACCCTCTTGCTGGTATTGACCCTTATGAGATTGTTGATACAAGACCTTACACAAATTTGTTATCACAATTCATCACTGCAAACTCACTTGGCAACACAACCATAACAAACTTGTAAGTCTACACTTTTCTCGTCTTAATACTTCACTCGCGAGGACGAGTGTTAATGTCAACAGATAAACTCAAATATGTCTGGTTTAACTTTGATGATATGTGCAGGCCGAGGAAGTGGAATGTATGTGTGATAGGCTCGCATGATCTTTTCGAGCATCCGCATATTAATGATCTTGCTTACATGCCTGCTAAGAATGAGGAAGGTAGATTTGGATTCAATTTGTTGGTGGGTGGTTTCTTTAGCCCCAAGCGATGCGCGGAAGCTGTTCCGCTTGACGCTTGGGTCTCTGCGGATGATGTTATTCCACTTTGTAAAGCTGTTCTTGAGACATATAGAGATCTTGGCACAAGAGGGAATAGACAGAAAACCAGAATGATGTGGTTGATTGATGAACTTGTAAGTTACCACTTTAAGCCTACGCGGACTAAGTCCTTTGAGATTACAAGTTCAAACTCTTACCACTGAATAGACACTGCTCAACATTAGTTATTTTCGGTCAATCAATTTAGTCTCAAGTGTCACTTAAGAAACATAAATTTTTTCAATTTTAGTGATTATTTAGAAGTTTTGCTCATTTGAAGAAATTTTTGCAGGGGATAGAAGTATTCAGGTCAGAGGTTGAGAAAAGAATGCCAATGAAGCAACTAGAGAGAGCACCCAAAGAAGAATTAGTTCAAAAAAATTGGGAAAGAAGAGACATCTTAGGAGTTCATCCACAGAAACAACAAGGTTTAAGCTATGTTGGCATCCACATTCCTGTTGGTAGAATCCAAGCCGACGAAATGGACGAGCTAGCACGTATCTCGGACGAATACGGATCAGGCGAACTCCGCCTAACCGTGGAACAAAACATAATAATTCCAAATGTAGCCAACTCAAAAGTTGATGCATTACTCAAAGAGCCTCTCTTGAAGCAAAAATTCTCACCAGAACCATCCATCCTAATGAAAACACTGGTAGCGTGCACGGGTAACCAGTTTTGCGGGCAAGCGATAATCGAGACAAAGGCAAGAGCTTTGAAAGTGACAGAAGAAGTTGAGAGACAAGTGGCAGTGACAAGAGCAGTTAGAATGCATTGGACTGGTTGTCCTAACACATGTGGTCAGGTTCAGGTTGCTGATATTGGGTTTATGGGATGCATGACTAGAGATGAGAACGGTAAAGGTGTTGAAGGTGTTGATATCTTCCTTGGTGGGAGAATTGGAAGTGATTCTCATCTTGGGGAAGTTTATAAGAAAGGTGTGCCTTGTAAGGACTTGGTTCCTGTTGTGGCTGATATATTGGTTCAATATTTTGGAGCTGTTCAAAGGAATAGAGAAGAAGTAGATGATTAAAGAATGCAACCAGAAAGTACATTTTTCATTACTATTTTATAATATGTTGCATAGTTTCATACAATGTGACATGAGCAAATTAATAAGGTTGACTTCATTTTTAATCACTTGATCATTGTCAGAACTCATAAATTCAACCTTATTTTTAATGGAAATAAGTTTGTTTTGTTTATATAGATTTTATATACTAAAATGGAATAGAAAATTCCACAGGCATGTCAATTTGTTATAAGAATTAGTTATTATAACATTGTAATAGTTTAATTTTTAACAGAACTTTGTAATAGTTTAATTTGTAACAGAACTTTGTAATAGTTGTGTATCATGGCTTACAAGTGAATGAGTATTATAAGAATTAGATAGAACAGAATGATCCTTAATTAAATTTAAAAAATAAAATATATTTTATTATTATAATATTTTATTATTTATCGTATCACAACGGTAAAATACATATGGTGTAAAATACATAAAGGACAAACATCAAAGGTTTTCAAGTTTCAACAACAACTAAATCAAAATGGTAAAATTTTTATATACTAAAATTGGGCCAAACTCTAAGAGGGAGCAAAGTAAAGGAGAATTTTACCGGACACTTCCATAAGTACACCCTTATAATTAAAAAAAATAAAAATTTTAACCTTCTCATAAATTCTAAAAATCTAGTAACTATACCCTAAATGATAGAAAGTTTTCATATTTATTGGTCGAAGAGGTTGGAATTGCACTAGACATTTGAGGTATATTGATAAATCTAGTAGTTGTATTTATTGAGTTTTTTTATTTATTTTAAAAATCCGACATCACGTTGCATATGTACCGAATTCATGAAAAATTTGGCATGTCAAAATTTTAACACCCTCATAAATCTAGTAACTTTGTTGATTTTTTTTTTCAATTGCTTAAATGGATGAAATTGAAAACGATGGAGTTCTAGAGATTTTACATCCATCGTTCACCATTAAAAGAATATACTTTACTGTGAACAAGGGATAGGGAAATTTGCGACAAATTAATGCTTTGCTGTGAAAAAAAAGAGGAAATTATAAATACAAACCCGTGGTCTAACAAAGACTTTAAATGCTCATAATATATTCCAGTTTAAAATCGGATAAAAGACAATTTATAAATGATAAGACAAAATGTTTCGAACGGTCCGAAATCTGCATTAATCGACTAAAATTTATACTACCCGATCGGATTTATATGGATATCTATTAAAAAATAAATAAATTTGAGTCAGTATGAACTTAATTATACAATCAAATCTGATAATTTGACTCATTATATTGTCAAATCATATTCTATTGTTAATTATTACCATCGTTAATTCGCACATAGACTACAAATAAATCTGACATATCACATGGCAATCGATTAATTTATTTATGGTAGTACACTTTCTATAAACATCTTTTTAATTTTAGCTCAAAATAAATGTTATTTTATTTTTTCAATGCAATATTAATTCATTTATACCAATTTTATTTCTAATTAATATTGTTTGCACTACTCTAACACATTAAATTTTACTCTACATTTATGACTATACATAAGTATAAGTAAAACCAGCTATTTTCTGTTTCTAGCTAAAACCTTCGTGCGTAATTAATTTAGCAGAAAATTATCGCAGAGTTGCATATAAAATAGATAAATTTGCAGAAAATACCGCAGGTAATTGAAAGTTTCGTAGGAAAAGTCGCAGCAAATTATTATTCGCAAGTAAATTCGCAAGTAATTTCCCTCTCAGGTTTTTAATTTTTATTATTAATTGTGTTTAATTCATATTTAAAATATTATAGTTATTGTTAAATATCAAAGTAACAATAATATAAAATAAAAATCTAATTTGAATAAGTCAATGCAACACTAATCACATTCGAATTTTTAAAGCAACCAAACATTACTATAAAGTCAATAACAAGTACTTCTAAAGTTACATTACTAAAAATGACACAATCAAGTTACTAATAATCACTTGTCCAACCAAATTAATAAGAAAAAACAATGCAAATTTCAAACTAGTTAACAAGAAAAAACAATCCAAATCAAAATTCACTACTAATGTCTTCATCTGATTCATCAACATCATCTTCACTTGGATTATCAGTTTCATTATTGACTTGGGGGTGGATGAGAAGAAGATGCAGCAAATCCTAAATGATTCATTAACAATGAAAGTTTATTGTTCGTTTCAATGATCTCATTTTCTTGTCATTGCAATTATTGCTTCATCTCAAACTTCTCTTGTTCTTGTCTTTGCAATGATGCATTAAGAGCATGGACTTGACTTCTCAAATCATCAACCTCTTGAGATTGTATTTTTTGTAAACCCCGCCATTTGGAGGTATGATATCCATTATCATAAGTATAAAGTAGACAGATCAAACCATGGTAGTATGCTTGAGGCCTACCGGTTGGAGTGGATACACGATCACCAGGTCAAACATCATGACTAGAACTGCCAGTTACATGCAACTTCCCATGAAGCTCTTGTGGGAATGGTGCATTATTCATTAATCCTGCTTCATTTTCACCACTATGCAAATTACTATCATTAACCAACTTTATAGTAGATTTCGGCGAGAATGCTGTGGACCAAGATCCTCCATTTGACTCAGCCAAAGCCATTATAGCATCTGCCTGCATACACCAAAGAGCATGCAAAAGTCATGATAAGCAGAGTGACCCAATAGAGTGAAAGACATAAGACCTTCTGTTATGACTTGCAAAGAAAACCTAAGAAAATGGGTGAACCATTAAAGTGAATGCCATCGAACTCTGCCCTAAATGATTTTATAAAAAAACTGGTTTTGATAAAGCCCAAAGATATTTATTGATCCATGTAGTTGGCCCAACATTGTAGGATAAGGCTTGGTGATAAAACAAACTACCAATTCAGAATTTAGGATGTAACAATTTAACAGATCTAACTTTAAAACCAAACTTTATAAGCTCCCTGAATGAAACTATCATTGCTCAACATTTTGCAAACAAAAGTTTCTATCTCAAAAGCTCTAACTTGAACTTCCAAGGTAAAATTTATAAAGTCAATACCAACTGCTCTAACTTTAAAACTAAGCTTTATAAGCTCCCTGAATGAAACTATCATTGTTGAGCATTTTGTAAACAAAAGTTTCTATCTCAAAAGGTGAAAACGTACCTGATTGTTCTTGAACCAACTTTTCCAGTAGCATCAACAACAAATACTAGATTATCATCCTTGGAACTTATGTTTCGCATATACCTTTTTAATAGGAGGTCTACTAACATTCAACATGCTTCACTTGCATACATTTTATTATATCATGATGAAACCAAATAAACCATTTTAGAATTAAATTAATTAATGCATAGAAAATTTAAGCCACCGTGCCATATACCCTCACTTCCATCACTTCTTAACTTAGACATCCACAATTTTGACAGTTGGAAAAAAACACTTAGAAGCTCCACCAAGCCTTGTTTCATACATACCTATTAAAAACACAGAAATATTTCATCAAACATTTAGAGTGCAATAAAGAAATTTCGTAAAAAATATTAAAAACACACAGACATTTTATCAAACATTTAGAGTGCGATAAAGGAATTCCAGAAAACATATTAAAAACACCATGAGACATTTCATTAAACATTTAGAGTGCATCAAAGTAAAATGCTTCAATTCTATTAGTAAGAAATACAACAAACTCAGTAACATGTAACTATAATTAACTATGGTTTGTTTCAAACACCTACAACAAATACAACTACAGATACAACAAATTGAATCATAAGAATTACCAGTGTTAGTATCAACATAGGAAGAAGAACACGACGAAGAAGTAGTTGATGAGGAAGAACTAGGTGAAGATACAAGAACTAAAAGTAAAACAGAGGACAAAATCTTCCCAGCACTAGAAGCAATGAAACGAGTAGGAGAAAATGAACAGAGTAAAAATTAGGACTCTGAGGGCGAGATTGATGTTGATGTTGAGACGGTGATAGAATGAGTCAGGTGTACGAGTGATAAATTCTATTATGTGATACAGTGTAGTTTGATACCACCACCTACATTTTACTCTGTTTTTATTTTTCAAATTTTTTATTCTTTTTATTAATTTTTTTGGATTAAAAATATATAAAATTATATTTTTTAATTTCACAAAAACAAAAAATGAATATATTAAGTAAAACTAATATTTTCTTTAATAAATTTAAATTAATTATTAAATTTTAAATTAAAATTAAAAAATTTCACAATTCACATTAAAAATAATTAATAAAATAGAACAAATAGAGATTAAAAATATCATTCTAATTTTATAAATATTTTTCAAAAAAATTTGCAACAACTATGAGATCTTAAAAAATGTCTTAAATAAGAATAATATGTACTAAAATTATCTTAAAGAAAATAAATCTAAAAAATAAATAAAAAATAATTTTTGACAAAATTTAAACAAAAACTATTATTATTCAATAAAGCAAACAAAAATTGTTGTGAAAATTATTTTAAAATAGGTTTGTTTTTATATTATATATATAAATTTAAAAAATCAATATGTCAATCATATTTTACAATTTTATTTAGTAATAGTAAAAATATAATTAAATTAAAAAAAATTTAGAACAAAAATATCACACAATCATTTATTACCACATTCGAAATAACAAGTGTTTAAGAATGAAACTCTTATTATAACTATTCTCATACTCACAAAACACAAGGGTATAAGAGAACAAAGCTCTTATTGCTTCCACAACATAAGAACATCAACTCTTAACTATGCGATCAATCACTACTTGAAAAACTCTGTTTTTCTGCGGATTTACCTGCAGATTTTGACAAAGTTTTCGCAAAAAACGTTTTATCTGCGATTCTGATTCTTCCTGCTATTTTCTGTTTCCAGCTAAAACTTTCGTGGGTAATTAATTTAGCAGGTAAAGTCGCAGGAAAATCGCAGAAAATATCGCAGGAAAATGTCACAGGATATATTATTATAAATCTAAAATCGCAGGTAAAGTCTCAGGAATTTATGCGAACTTTGCTGGTACCTCAATTTTCGTAGGAAATAATGCCTCATAATATAAATTCGTTGGCAAAATCGCAGGTGCATCTGTGGATAAATTTCCATAGGAAAATCCGCAGATAATTCCTATATTTCTAGTGCTGAATAGACATGCTAGGCAATGGTTAGTCTCTTTGAACGGAGTGAATTACTAAGTCTTATCCATTTGGACATGATTTTACGAAGCACCTACCCCATAAGTCTTGGAAATGTACACATGGGGACTTACATACCTAATCATACTCCATCATTTAAAAAAAGTTTAATTTTTCTAATTTTCACAACAATAAGAAAATGGTGAAGTCTAGGGTGAGGGTTTAATTAAGTCCCTCATCGGTGAAACCTCTAAAATTGACCATTAGATTTGATCAACGCATCCAAATTGTTATAATTAAAATAAGCATATTTGTACAATCTCACACACAATTTTCTCCCACTATAACTAAATTATGTAACTTCTCTTTTTATCATCATTAACTTCCCACTTGAAAACAATATATATTAAACAAAAATTGAATGCAATTAATATTTAAGTGTATAAATTTTCTTATTTTTAAGATTCTATTATTGGTGATGCAATTAATATAACCAAAATTTTTTTAATTTAAAAAAAAACATATTTTTATTTATGTTTGGAGCACAAATATTTTTTTACCCTTGTATAAATATTAATTTTAGAATGACATTATATATTTGAATCAGTATAAATATGAATATATTTATAATGATCTAATAAATATCATCTCAATTTCTATATCAATTATTTTATATTAAATATAGGTAAATATATATTGATCATTTATGAACTTCTCCCGTTAAAATTTAAAATTAAATATAGATAAATAAATTAATGAGAATCAACATCATCAAAAATATTAATAATAATAAAAAAATTAAATTTAACCGATAAAAGTCATATATTATGTAATTAAAATCCTCATAATCTCTATTATTCTAATTCTACTAATTATTTTCAATCAATTATTTTTTACCCTATCTCATCAACTAACCATTTTTGTTTGAATTTTAAATAAAAAATATTTTGAACAATATATGCATTAATTGGTTTTGTAATAAAATAAAAAATAGTATAAATTTATGTAAAAATTGTTATAAAATGAATTGGTTTTGATTTAGTTAGGCATTAAAGTTTTTAGCGTAAACACATTGTTGGAGATATGAAATAAACCTAACAAGTTGCTTTCACTAGCTCTCATACGCTCACCTACGTAAATATCAACAGTGATAAAAAAAAATTGATCATCTTCAAGTGTAAGGAAATTCCTTCTCTTGAAAATTGTTTCGCAAAGCACGACTCGAGATTTTCAGAGACAAACTCTCTGCCATTGAAGAATACCCGCACACTTATAGTTAAATATGTTGTATATTTATTTATTCAATTTGTAAATGTTGATACTTAAAATTAGGTTATAGGTTTTGATAAATTTATCATTTTACTCATTTCTAAATGTATTATCATTGTAGATCTCTCTTATTATGCCAGCGCAACAATGACATCGCTTATATAACAAAGCGGTCTTATAGGATTTTAGAAAAAAGCGCTAAAAAAAAGCGTTTTAAAAGGGTAACCTTATCCGTTTATCCGGGTTCTTCATTGGATGGTGTCGCATAATATTCGTCCCAAGAAAGGCGGATATTCCAGAATTGACAAAGCCGAAGTAGCCTTGCTGTATGCTCTCATAAAGAAAGTCAAGGTTAATTGGCCTTGCTATATTACTAGTTGCATTTTTGCACTGAGAGAAAAGAACAAGGTGGCCTTGAGTTATCCGTCTCCCATTCAGTACATCTTGATTAATGCAAAGGTTGTTGTGGAAGGGTTGCCTATGATGTCCATCAATCCAAATCATGAATTTCAACAAAAAAACGCTCCCTCTTATGGGACACTTATGGTATCCTGTTGAAAAGAGGTTTATTTTAAATTTGAGACTTAGTAGTCAATTTGAAACTGCTAGAACAGATGGTACTGGTACGCTTGAAAAAGCTCCTAGTGGTGACAACACTGAGTCTGATGAGGAAGATCATGATGATCAAACTCAGCCTATGGAGGAAGATCAAGGCGACTGGGTCAGAACAGATGTACAGGAACATGACTTATATGAAGACTATGGTTGGAATAGAAATGAAGAAGAGGTAATTCTCTATGATAATCAAGGTTGGGGAGAGTGGCAACACACTGGATGGACTCAAAATCAGTCATCTTACCAGCCTTAATTTCAACCATTTCACGCATATTCTCCACCAGAGTACACCTCACCTTCTACTGATGAGCCGAGTATTCGTGCTATGTTGCATAATATGCAACTTCAACAGGAAGAACACTATGAGGCTCAAAATGAAGCTTTTAAGGCATACACTACTCTGTAGACTGAGAGAGAGAAACAACACCAAACTCAGCATACTGAAATGATGAGTCTTATGCAGCAGATACAACAATGAGCTTAATGAGCTTAAGAGTTCCAATGACCATATCTGCTGCATAAGACTCATCATTTCAGTATGCTGAGTTTGGTGTTTTTAGATTGTATGCTTGTGTTTGGTAGTTGAAATTTATCTTGCAGTAATTTATAAGTTTTTTTTTTTTTTTTTTTTTTTTTTTTTTTTTTTTTTTTACTTCAATCCGTTTCAAATCACCCATCTAGGCCGTGTTTAGTGCAAACTGTGACCCAAAGGTGCTGTTGGTCGAAAATGAATTTGTTTTTATCTTCTATGGTTATATTTGAACTGAGATTTTTCGTCCGATTTCGACCCTACCCGTCTATTTGTCCATCCATAGGACAAAGTATAACATCTCCACTCTCAAGAATTTCTCCACCCACACACCATATAAGGTTTTTCTATAAATCTAACACCACCCTTACATACATAATATATTAAAAAATCCGGTGAAAATCTAAACCTTTTATAGCGGTTTTATTAAATTCAATATAAATGCATATATTTTCTCAAAAACTATAGATTTACACCTAATTTGTATGATATTTTTGAAACATCATATCTAATTGCAAGAAATTAAAAGAAATGCATACTTAATTCAAAATATTCATCAAACTTTAAAAAAATCCAAAATTTTATAGAAAATTTTAAAAATTCATAGAAACATAATTAAATTGAATAATTTATTTATTTTAAATAAAAGACTAATTAGTCAATTCAACTAGCTTCTAAGAGTGTAGGGTGCAACTCATTAAGTGCAAATAAAATTCTTCAACTAAAACTTTTATTTTAGGGTTTCATCCAAAAGAATTATTAATTAGAGAATTACTTCTATATTCTCCAATTTTGTTGTTTTTTACCCATAATAATTTATTAAAAAAAATATTAATATTTTTTCAATCACAAGAAATTTCCCACCTAAAAAGTTATATTATTATCTATCATTACAACAAATAGTAAATTTCATAATAAATTTTGTTCGACCATTTGTTCTATGAAGATAATATTTATTTTATTATGCGTGTTTTTTCATTTAAATTTTTAAGCTGCTATTCTCCTCAGTCATTATTAACAATTGTGAGATAAGAGACATACTTCAAATCCCAACTCTTGTTGTGTTTTTATTAATTATAAAAGTGATGTGTTTTCTTTATTTTTATTTTAAAATTAAAATTAAACAATTTTTCATCTCTGTCAAATTTAACAATTGTGGAGAAATGTCTCATAGAGGCATGTTTCAAAGCGTGTCCTTGAGGGACATTTTCTCACAATTGTTAAATTTCACCAAGGTGAATTTTTTTTCATTTTTTATTTCATATTTAAACAAATTACATATATAAGAGGATTTTTTTCCCTTCAGAAGAGAACAACTCCTTAATTCTATAAGTGAAACTCTATCCTCTCACACCCAATCCCTATCTCCATAACCGTGCGAAACATCATTTCTTCACTAAACTCCTTAATACATATTAGAACAGACTTTGACTACAATATGTATCCTTCGACCACAACATGCGACCCAACTTTGACTTCATGTTTGTCTCCTATCGAAATACATGAAAGTTATTCCTCGACAAACCTTGAGTTCGACCCAAAAACTCACAAATCTCCACCTTAGATCTAACTCAACAAACAGGGAATCAACTAGCTTTCATCATACAACTTTATCAATTGCATACAGTGGAAAAACTTGCAACTTGACAACATCTTGGTGATCATATCAGCAACATTGTCATCAGTCAAAGCCTTCAGCACCTGGACTTCACCATGCTTGATCATCTCTCTCACGAAGTGTAGTCTCACATCGATGTGCTTTGTTCGCTCATGATAGAATGAGTTCTTCAACAGGTGTATTGCATTTTGACTATCACATTTAACAGTGATACTTCGACCTTGAAGTTTCAGCTCCTTTGTAAAACCTTCAAGCCACTATGCTTCTTTCACAGCTTTAGTGAGGGCAATATATTCTGCTTCAGTGGTTGATAAGGCAACAACCTTCTAAAACGCTGTTTTCCAACTAATTCCTGTGCCGAACATAGTGAACACATATCCAGAAATAGACTTTCTGGAATCCATAAAACCTGCATAATCAGAGTCAACAAACCCTTCGATTTCAACTTTGTTATCACCACATGCTCCACCATAAATCAAGACTCTTTTCAGAGACCCATTTATGTACCCGAGAATCCACTTTACAGCTTGTCAGTGCGCCTTTCCAAGATTGGCCATATACCTGCTTACAAGGCTCACACCATATGCTATGTCTGGCCTCGTACATACCATAACATACATCAAAGAACCTATTACACTAGCATATGGAATGCTACTCATATAGATTCTTTTAGCTTCAGTACTCAAACTTTGAGTAATACTAAGCTTAAACTAAGGATTTATTAGAGTCACAACGGACTTTGAATTCGACATAGCAAACTTTTTGAGAAGCTTCCGTAGATATGTCTCTTGTGATAAGCACAACTTCAACTGCTTTCTATCTCTCCGGATGTCAATCCCAAGAATCTTGGTGGCAGCTCCAAGATCCTTCATTTCGAACTCCTTGCTGAGTTCAACCTTCACCTCAATTACATTCTCGACACTGTTGCTATCTATGAGGATATCATCCATATAAAGGAAAAAAATAACAAGCGATTTTCTAGGCCGAAATTTGAAGTAAACACAGTGGTTGAACTGGCTCTTAGTGAAACCAATATGTGCCATGAACTCGTCGAATTTCCTGTTCCATTTTCGAGGAGATTGTTTCAGGCCATACAAAAACCTATTTAGATTGCACACATAATCTTCCTTATGCTTTTCTGCATACCCTTCAGGCTGACACATCATGATCGTTTCGTCTAGGTCACCATACAACAATGCTGTCTTCATATCCATTTGCTTAAGTTCCAAGTCAAACTTCGCCACCATGGCTAACAACATTCTAATGGATCTATGCTTTACAACATGTGAGAACACGTCATTGAAGTCGACACCTTCTTTTTTAGTGAACCCCATAGAAACCAGCCTTTCCTTAAAGTGCTTCGACATCACTTATTCCATTCCTTCCTTGAATGACGTCATTGAAGAGATTTCATTCAATTCCCAAGTGTTATTATCATGAAGAGATTTCATCTCGTCATCCATGGCTTTTCACCATTCAATCTTATTTCGAATCCTCATAGCTTCCTTGTAATATCTAGGTTCTTCCTCAAGTACCTCAATTGTAGAGATTAAGGCAAAAACTATAAGGTCTGCATAACCAAGTCTCTGAGGTGGCTTGATGACTCTTCTCGACCTATGTCTTGCTAGTAGGTAGTCATCGACAGTTTCCTCAGTATCTTTAGCATCTTGCTCTTCTTCTTCAAATTCATATGGGTTATGCACTTCAGCATCACTATGCTCCACCTCAACAGGAATCTCTACCTGTTCCAACTCCTCTTTAGATATTTCTTCACTTCGACTAGCATCACCAGTTTTCTTAACCATTATATAGACTTCATTAAAAACTACATCACGACTTGTGATACAACTTCTGTGACCTAGTTCTAGGCACCACAACCTTTAACCTTAGGCTCCCTCAGGATATCCAACGAACATGCATCTCATAGCTCTGGTTCGACCTTGTCTTGCCTAATATGAGTATAGGTTAATCAACCAAATACTCTCAGTTTGTTGAGATCTGGTGGTTGACCGGACCAAACTTCTTCAGGTGTCTTCATTCCCAAGGCAGTCGAGGGACATCTATTTATCAGATAAGCTATTGTCGAAACAGCCTCCGCCTAAAACACCTTCTTCAATCTAGCACTAAACAAAATGCCTCTAGACCTTTCAAGGATTGTTCGATTGAATCTCTAAGCTAATCCATTTTGTTGAGGAGTACCTGCTATAGTCTCATGCCTTGCAATTCTAGACTCAACATAACGTCGAAAGCTTTGTTGCAGAATCCAAGGCCATTGTCGGTTCTAAACCTCTTAACCTTTCTGCCAGTTTGAGTTTCGATTAGAACCTTCCAACTTTTGAAATTCTCAAAAGTTTCATCCTTAGTTTTCTGAATGAATACCCATAATTTTCTGGAATAGTCATCAACTATGGATAGAAAATACCCTGCATGTGAAGGATTTCTTGCAGGCCCCCAAAGATCAACATGGATGTAAACAAGGGATCCTAGTGTTCTTTGTTTACCTTTGTTAAACATCGCCCTACAGGATTTTCCAAATACACAAGGTTCACAAAACTCCAACTTTTTGACTTTGTCACCACCTAGCAGGTTCTGTTTCCCCAGTTCGACCAGACCTCTTTCGCTGACATGGCCCAATCTCATGTGCCATAATTCTGTCTACGACACCAGTTTCGTGGATGCAAAATCTTTTAGACCACTTACAACCTCAGCCTCAAGGGTATACCAGCCTTGTTTCTTCATGCCTCTCAAGACTTCCTTCGACCCCTTCACGACTTTCAAGATACCTTGCTCTCCTTTGAAGACACACTCATTCTTGTCGAATTCACCAAATAAATTAAATTCCTCTTAAGGTCAGGTACATACCTAACCTCAATCAATAGCCTTATTGACTTATCATGGAGCTTAAATCTTATAGATCCAATACCTGCAATCTTGCAAGCTTTATTGTTTCCCAACAGCACTGATCTACCATCTTGATCACATAATTCTTGAAACATATTCTTGTTTGGAGTCATATGCCAAGTACATCCAGAATCCATAATCCACTATTTGCAAGAGTTGTTGCTCAACACCACAAGGACATCATATGATTCATAATCATCTTGCACAATAACTGCATTTCCATTGTCTTTACCTCCATGATTATTCATGTGCTTAGGGCAAATCTTTCTTGTGCGACCCTCCTTCTTATAATGATAACACTGAATCCCAGAAATATCACCACGATAAGACTTCTACTGAGTTTTACTGTTCTTCTTCTCAAACCTACCATCTCTCTTCGAGGATTTTCCCTTCACGAACAACCCTTCGCCAACTGATGATTATAGTTTCTGCTCCTTTCTTTCGTTCAAATCCTTTGAATACAAGGTTGCTTGAACTTCTTCAAAGTTTGGGTACTCTCTTGCATACAAGAGAGTTTCTTTGAAGTGAGCATGTGACTTAGGTAAAGAACACAACAATAACAATGCTTGATCTTTATCATTGATGGTAACATCAATATTTTCAAGATCAAGAATCAACTTGCTGAACGTATCCAGCTACTCCGTCAATGCTTTATCTTCATTCATATTGAACGAATACAAAGCTTGCTTCAAGTACAAACGATTCACCAAGGATTTTTTCATATACAATCCTTCGAGTTTCGCCAAACACCATCTGTCGTCGACTCCTTCAAAACCTTCCTGAGAACCTTATCACCAAGACTCTGAACAATTACATTATGGGCTTTCTCGATCATCATTGTCTTTTCCTTATCCATCAATGCAACATCCATGGCATCTTCTCCCTTTAACGCTTCTAGCAAACCCTGTTGAACAAGAAGGGCTTGCATCTTCAAACTTCATAAACCGAAGTCATTAGTTCTGGTAAACTTCTCAATTTCAAACTTTGTTGACAACATCTTATCCAAGGGTGCTCCACCAGTTTGCTGTGATCACAAACGATACATTTCAACAAATAAAGATTGAGAAACAGAGTTCTTGGGTGAGCAATGAAAAAACAGTTAGAACAAAGAAAGAAAGTAGAAAAGATAAATAAGAAAGAAGAAGAAGGATTAGGAAAAATTGCTATACTATTCACTTTCTCAATATTATAAAAGATTACAAGTGAATAACATAATCTGACCACACTCAATAAATTGAGTGTTCTAGCCTATATATAGGCTAACTAGATAGCTTGCAACCCAAGCTAACTAAACAATTGGATCCATAACAAAAGACCCAATTCGACAAACATTTTGACAATACATATTAGAATAGACTTCAAATACAATTTGTATCCTCCGACCACAACATGCGACCCAAATTCGACTTCATGCTTGTCTCCTTTTGAAATACATGAAAGCTATTCCTCGACAAAGCTTGAGCTTGACCCAAAATATCACAGTTGTTGTTTTTGTTGAGTTATATTGTTGTTCTTGTTGAGTTATATTGTTTTTTTTAGATAAGTAAAAAGTTTAGTATTATTGCTGTTGTTGTTATTGTTAAGCAGAAATTAAAGGTTTTATGTTATTTTTTTTAGTTATGTTTTGTTTTTGTTGAGATAAGTAAAAGGTTTGTTATTATTGTTATTGTTAAAATGAGATTAAAAGTTTTTATGTTGTTGTTTTGATTGAGTTATGTTTTGGTTTTTGTTGAGTTAAGTTTCAAATTTAGTGTTATTGTTGTTGTTGTTAAGATGAGATTAAAAATTTATGTTGTTATTTTTGTTGATTTATGTTGTTGTTTTTGTTGAGATAAGTAAAATGTTTAGTGTTATTGTTGTTGTTAAGATGAAATTTTATGTTTTTATTTTTGTTGAGTTATGTTGTTGTTTATGTTGAGATTGAAGGTTTAATATTGTTGTTATTGTTGTTCAAACTATTTGCCCTTTAGGGTTTGTTGTTGTTGTTGTTGTTGTTGTTGTTGTTGTTGTTGTTGTTGTTGTTGTTGTTGTTGTTGTTGTTGTTGTTGTTGTTGTCGTTGTTGTTGATATGACTCAATATTTTATATTTGATGCAAGGAGAAGACTAAATTTTTTATAAATTAATGGATGGACTTGCATCGTAAAGTACATGAGAGTTGTTTCTAGGGGAATTATTCAATATTGACATGATAAGGTAATATGTTAGATTTGTGCAAATTTTTTATCTTCTGTCACTTGACAGTGTTCTTGAAATTTTGGCCTTAACAAAATAAAATTTATTTTGAATTATATACATTGATTTTTTAATTAATTTAATTATATTATAAAAGAATAAATATTTATTTAGCAAATAAGCAATTACACCATCTAGAGAAGACTTGCAACCCAAAAAAGAAAAGGGTTAATTGTAAGAATTTTAAAAGGAAACATCATGTTGTATTAAGGAACTTGAAAAGGAGACATCAGGTTGGATTGAGGCAACACAAATTTATTTTCAAGTTGTGTTCTCTCTATACAACATGATGTTTCATTTTCAAATTATTACGCTTAACCATTTTATTTTTGGGTTTGATTTCTTTTCTAGATGATGCAATTCTTATTTGTTGAACAAATATTTATGTTTTTAATGATATACCAATATTAATAAATAAATAAAGGCTTATTATTTAATATACATTTCGTTCAACCCAATATATCCAAACCATAGAAAAAGTGACAACAGATACATTACATCTCCCCACGGCTGAAATCAAGAACTGTGATGCAAAATTATCCTTAACATCTAGCCCCTCAGGTAAAGGCATAATTATGGTGGAAAGTATAGATTTTCACCTTGCATTATTCCAATTGCGGGGAAAAGTCCTACAATGCGCCATTTGTAAATTCCAAAATGTTGCAAGGATTCAAACCTATGATCAAACCACTTTTCACCTTTGTTTTACCTTCAAATTGTTGTGAAAAACGACACATTTTCTATGACATCCTCCATTACCACAAAAAACCAATCGTGGTAAAACTCTTTTAGCAACCGAGGTGATAAATACTATTTGTAGTAGTGCACACACTTTATTGACACACTTTTTTTTATTACATGTTAAAGTAATGTAGATTTAAATTTCTTCCTTATTGTTTTTCACATTAAAAAAGTTTCTTTCTAATGATTGGCTATAATTTAAATTACGCATTCGGGATGTATAAAAAATTGTGTGAATTGTATAATCAGGACAATGTCATTATTTAATTAGACCATATTGCTCATAACTTTATGTCTTTAAGGTATAGATGATCTTACTTGTGATTTGGAACTGAAATTATTAAACTTCTAAAACATGTTGACTCTCTTAATTATGAAAAAGACTTTACTACGAGAAAAACTTTAGTACTCGACATGGCTTGTTGATATATATATATATATATATATATATATATATATATATATATATATATATATATATATATATATATATATATATATATATATATATATATATATATATATATATATATATATATATATATATATATATATATATATATATATATATATATATATATATATATATATATATATATATATATATACGAGATAACTAGGGGTGTGCATGGTGTTGGGAAAACTTCAATCTTGAAGTTCATGGAATCAATCTGTATGATTGATCACACCTCTTGTTCCTCACCGTTTACTCAAGTGATACAACCACTCCTTGGTTGCAAGATGATTCAACACTACACAAATAATTAAAAGATGAAAACGAGACAATTGAAATGAGAAGAAAAAGAGAAATTCTGGAGAAAGAAGAAGATTTTATTGATGTGCAAACTGAACTCAAACTTTTTGTTACAATGTGTATTAATCACAACTGTGATTTCTGAAAACCACACAATGCTACTACAAAAATTCTTACTTAGTTTCTTACTAACTTGTTACAAATGAAATAGAGTTCCTTTCTATTTATAGATGAGATTATTTTCACTCCAAGTAATCATAAAATAAATAACTCGACTAAAACTAAGCTAAGTCAGTTTATTTCGACTCCTTCGACAGTTACATACTTCGACAAGCTATATTTGACTTTCTGTTAAATACAGTTAATACATACTCTGTTAAACTCTTGTTGAACACACACTATTTTGACTTCGACGCAAAGAATTACATATTTAAAATTTCACCTAATTCATTGTGTCTAAGCTATGTACGTTCGTCATAGTTCTCAATCTCTTGAACAATTCGACCCACACAACCAGCGTCATTATATCTGCAATCTGATTCTCTGATTTGTAGCGCTCTAGGATTAACTTTCCATTTTCTACCTACTCTCTCAGGTAATAGAACCTTATTTCGATGTGTTTTCTTCTTCCATGTGCTATCAAATTCTTTGCCAGTTTGATAGCCGACATGCTATCGATCTTCATGGTTATTGCTCCATGATTCTTCCTTGTGATTTATTTGACTAGATTCATCATTCATGTTGCTTATCATGCATATAGTGAAGCTGCTATGTATTTTTCCTCCCATGAAGATAAAGCTACCACACTTTCCTTTCTCGAACTCCATGCGACAGGTGCACCACCTAACATGAACACATATACTGTTGTCGATTTTCTATCTTAACCAACTAAAGTCCGTATAACCCACAAGTTAGTATTATTTTCCTTCATTGACTGAGGGAAAAAATACCATAGTCGAGTGTTACTTTGAGATGCCTTAGTATCCTTTTGGTGGCTGCAATATGGGATACCTTCAGCTTCTGCATGAATCTGTTGACCATGCCTACACAATAGGTTAAATCTAGCCTTGTGTGACAAAGGTATCTAAGTGAGCCAATGAGTCTTTTGTACAATGTTTGGTCAACATCATCTTTAGTCAAATCTTTTATCAATTGCAATCTGGGCTCACTTGGAGTCGAATTGAGTTGCAATCGTGCATCTCAAATCTTTTGAGTATTTCATCTACAAATCCTCTTTGGTGCATTATAAAGCCTATACTACTCTTGTAGAATTTGATACCAAGGCAATATCATAGTTTTCCTATGTCTGACATTTCAAACTCCTTACTTAAGTCATGTTTGAAATCTTCGATCTTCTTCTTGCAACTGCATGTTATCAACATGTCATTAACTTAGAGACACAGTATAAGCAACTCACTCCTGCTTCTCCTTACATACACACCATGCACTTTCGTGAACTTCTCAAACACTTTCTCTATTAGAAAGTCGTCTATTTTATTGTTCCAATTTCTTGGAGCTTATTTCAATCCATACAGGGCTTTATACAACCTATATACTTTCCTTTCTTGGTCCTGTTTCACAAACCCAACTAGTTGTGTTGCATACACCTCTTAGTCTAGAGGGCCATTCAGGAATGAACATTTCACATTGATATGACATACATACTACTTATGTATATTTTCTAGACCAATAACCAACCTGATTGTTTCAATTCTAGCTACCAGTGCAAAGACTTCATCATAGTCGATTCCTTCTTTCTGAAGAAATCCTTTTGCTACAAGTCTTGCCTCGTGTCAAGTTGCTTCACCTTTTGGATTCAACTTGACTTTGTATATCCACTTCACATCAATTTCCTTCTTCCCTTTTGGAAATTCAAATAGTGTCCAAGTATTATTGTCTTCTATGGATTTTATCTCACGCACCATAGCTTTCATCCACCTCGAGTCTTTCAATTCTTTAGCTATATTGAATGGCTCAGTATCTGCATAGAAGGCATAATTTACTAACTTACCTTCATCATCTACCATATCATCTGATGTGATTACACATTCTTGCAATCTTAAAGGTATGTTTCTAGTTCTCAGGGTCTGCTTGTGCTAGCTTGACCTTCAACGACTTCTTGCCGAACTTCTCTAAAATCTTCACTAGCTGGTTCATCACACATGATTCCCAGTGAATTCTTCTTAATGTTCTCAGTCTAATTCCACTATTTAAGCTCATCTATAACCACATCCCTGTTGATCACGACTTGCTTATTCACCAGGTCAAACACTTTGTATCCACTAGTTGAGTGATGTCCCACCAAGATCATCTGACTCTACTTATCATCAAGTTTTCTTCTCATATGATCTGGCACATGTCTATGTGATATGGATCCAAACACCTTAAAGTGGCTTAAAATAGGTTTGGCACCAGACCAACATTATTCTAGTGTGATGCCTTCAAGCCTCTTTGTCGGACATCTGTTTAATATGTATGTTGTTGTCAACAGAACTTCACCCCATAACTCATTTAGGATATGCTTGCGTTTTAACTTACTCCTCATCATTTTCATAATGTTTATGTTCTTTCTTTCAATAATACCATTTTGTTGAGGAATGTATGTTGTCACCACCTCATGCACAATTCCTTCTTTTGCACATAGCGTGCCAAAATCTTTAGGCATGTACTCTCCAACTCCATCTATCCTTAGAATCTTAATCTTGTGACAACCCTATGATTCCACCATTGCTTTGAACTTGGTGAAAACATCGATCTCATCACTTTTCTTCTTGATTAAGTAGGTCCATAAATTTCTGATGTAATCATTAATAAATGTAACAAAGTACTTGTAACACATGTTTGAGTAGATTATCTCGAGAGTGGCTTTCGACTTAACTCTTGTATCCTTGTTGAAACTATTCTTGTGTTGCTTTGCTTGAACACATTATTCACATACTTCTTTTGGAATATGGATTTATGGTAGGCCAGAAACCATGTTCTTCCTCTTTAAGTCTTTGTGTGCAACCTTTTGTTCATTTGTAGCATTCTCTCCAATTGGTGTTACTCCATTCTTTACAAGATCACAAAGATTTTGATAACATAAAATAACCTTCATTTGTTTACACCAATTTTTATAATTCTTACCATTCAAGATTGGAAGATTTACTGGAAAATTCCTGTTTGGATGATTCATCATGATTCAACGCTTCTCAAAGATCACACAACCAGTGCTATAAATACCTTATGTTGGGAAAACTCTAATATTGAAGTTCACTGAATCAATCTTGATGAACAAGAGTCAATCTTTCTTATTGATCACACCTCTTGTTCTTTACACTACACGGAGAATTGAAAGATGAAAACGAGACAATTGAAATGAGAAGAAAATAGAAATTCTAGAGGAAGAAGAAGATTGTATTGTCGTGCAAATCGCACTCAAGTGTTTGTTAAAATGTGTATTAATCACAAATGTTATATCTGAAAACTATATAATAAACTAGGACCGTACTCAAGGATCCTTTTATGTATCTCACAATCCACTTCAAAGCTTTCCAATGTGCCTTCCTAGGATTGACCATATACCTGCTTACAAGGATCACTTCGTACGATATTTCTGGCCTCGTGCATACCATAACATACATCAAAGAACATACTATACTAGCATATAGAATTTTATTCATATAGTCTCTTTCGACTTCAGTAATAGGACTTTGAGTCGTACTTAACATGAACTTAGGATTAGTCAGTGTTATAATAGGATTTGAATTTTACATGCCAAACTTGTCAATAACCTCTAATAGGTATGTCTCTTAAGATAAGCATAATCTCGATTGCTTTCTATCTCTCCAGATGCCAATCTCAAGAATCTTGGAGGAAACTCTCAAATCCTTCATGTCAAACTCCTTACCGAGTGTTGCCTTCACCTTTACTACATCCTCGAAACTGTTGCTTGATATGAGGATGTTATCCACATAAAGAAACAAAATAACAAGTGAACTTCTTGGTTGAAATTTAAGGTAAACACAGTGGTCAAACTGGCTCCTAGTGAAACCTATGTTTGCCATGAACTTGTCGAATCTCCTATTCCATTACCGAGGAGATTATTTTAGGCCTTATAACGACTTATTTAACTTGCATACATAATCTTCCTTTCCTTTTTCTGCATACCCTTTAGGTTTCCTGATCAGGATTGTTTCATCTAGGTCACCATATAGGAAGGCTGTATTCACATTCATTTGTTCAAGTTTTAGGTGGAACTTCACCACCATGGCTAACAACATTTTAATGGATCTATGCTTTACAATAGGTGAGAACACTTCATTGAAGTAGACTCCTTTCTGAATGAAATCCATAGAAACCAACCTTGCCTTAAATCTCTTCGATATCACTCGTTTGATTCCTTTCTTGACCTTGAAAATCCACTTACAATTGACTAACTTGGCTCTACCAGGTTTCTCAATCAGCTGCCAAGTGTGGTTATCATGAAGAGATTTCATCTCATCATCCATAACTTTAAGCCATTCAGTCTTGTTTCGACTTCTCATAGCTTCATTATAGTCTCTAGGCTCTTCATCAAGAACCTCACTTGCAAAGATTAAGGCGAATTCTATGAGTTATGCATAACCAAGTCTCTGAGGTGACTTGATGAATCTTCTCAGTCTGTCCCTTACTAGAAGGTAGTCATATTAGTCTCCTCATATTCATCAGAAAATTGTGCTTCTTCTTCGAATTCATATGGGTTACGTAGTTCAACATCACTATACCCCACCTTAACAGGAATCTCTTCCTGTTCCAGCTCTTCTTCAGAGATCTCTACATTTCGACCAACATCATCAATTTTCTTGACCACCATTTCTGTTTCATTGAAAACTACATCTCGACTTGTAATACAACTCATATGAGCTGGCTCCATACACCACAACCTATAAGCTTTGACTTCTTTAGGGTATCCAAGAAACATACATCTCAGAGCTCTAGGTTCGACCTTGTCTTGCCTAATGTGAGCATATGCTAAACAACCAATTACTCTACGTCTATTGAGATTAGGTGGATGTCTCGACCAGACTTCTTTAGGTGTCTTTATCCTCAAGGTAGTCGAAGAACACCTATTTATCAGGAACGCTGCAGTCACATCAGCCTCATCCCAAAACACCTTCTTTAATCCAACACTAACAAAAATTCATCTAACCCTATCCAGAATTGTTCGATTGAATCTCTAGAGGAGTACCTGCAGGAATCTTGAGATCTCATCCATGCCATTTTTATGAGGAGTACCCGCAGGAATCTTGTTCCTTGCAATACCAGACATACTACAGTAATTTTCAAAAGTTACATTACACAACTTAAGGCCATCATTGATTCTCAACCTCATGACCTTTCCGTTAGTCTGCTTTTCGACCAAAGTCTTCCAACTTTTAAAATTTTCAAAAGTTCCATCCTTAGTCTTCTAGATGAATACCCATCACTTTCTGGAATAGTTATCAATTATGGATAGAAACTGCCATGCATATGAGTGTGAAGGATTCCTTTCAGGCCCCCAAAGATCAACACAAATGTAATCAAGGGACCCATGTGTTCTTTGTTTGCCTTTGTTAAACTTCACTCTACAAAATATACCAAACACACATGGTTCATAGAATTCCAGCTTTTCGTCTTTGTCACCACTTAGCAGAGTCTCTTTCCTCAGTTCGATAAGACCCCTTTCACTGAAATGACCAAATCTCATGTACCACATTTCTGTATTCAACACACGTTTCGTGGAGGTAAAATCTGCTGATCCACTTACATCCTCAGCCTCAAAGGTATACAAGCCTTGTTTCCTCACGCCTCTCAAGACTTCTTTTAAGCGTTCATGACTTTTAGGATACCTTGCTCTCCTCTGGAAACATTTCCTTTTTTTCCGAATTCATCAAGAGAAATCAAATTTTTATTTAGATCAGGTACATAACTGACACCAGCCAACAACTTTATTGATTCATCTCGGAGGTTGAATCTTCTAAATTAAATACCTGCAATTTTGCAGGCTTTGTTGTTTTCCAGCAGCATTGGTCCACCATCTTGATCATATAATTCCTCAAACACGTCTTTGTTTGGAGTCATGTGCCAAGTATACATTGAATCTATAATCCACTCCCTATTAGAGTCGCTGCTTGAAACCACCAGGATATCAGATGATTCATAATCATCTTGCACAATGGCTGCATTATCATTATCCTTACCACCATGGTCATTCAAACGTTCAGGGCATATCTTTCTTGTATGACCCTCCTTCTTACAATGATAACATCTTATAGCAGAAGCATTATCACCATAAGAATTATGTAGAACTTTACCCTTCTTCTTCTCAAACCTGCTATCTTTCTTTGAGAATTTTACTTTAACAAACAATCCTTCACCAACAGACGATGGCTTATGCTTCTTTTGTTTGTTCAAATCCTTAAAATACAAGGCCAATTTAACTTCTTCAAAGGCCATGGACTCTCTTCCATACAAGAGAGTTTCTTTGAAGTGAGCATGAGATCTTAGTAAAGCACACAACAACAACACATGATCTTCATCATCTATCTTGGCCTCGATATTCTCAAGATTAAGAATCAACTTGTTGAACATATCCAACTGCTCTGCCAAGACTTTGTCTTCAATCATCTTGAATGAATACAAAACTTGTTTGAGGTACAAATAGTTTAGCAGGGATTTAGTCATGGACAACCCTTTGAATTTGCTTCACACACTTGTTGTTGTCTTCTGCTTCGAGACTTGTCGGAGGACCTTATCACCAAGACTCAATATGATGGCACTATGCGCTTTCTCAAACACCATCGTCTTCTCCTTTTCTGTTAGCGCAACATTCATCTTCTTAGATGCTTTCAACGCTTCTAGTAAACCCTGTTGAACCAATAGAGTCTGCATCTTCAAGCGCCACAAACCAAAATCATTCACATTGGTGAATTTCTTAGTCTCATACTTCATTGGCAACATCTTGATCCATGCTCACTTCACCAATTTGTTGTGACAATTGCCGCTCCATGAACGAATAAAACTATGAGAAAGATTGAGTTTCTTGAACAAACACAAGAAATCCTATTTTAGGTTTTCGAAAGAGAGAAAAAGAAGAAAAAGATTTGGTTATAACCGTTTTACTATTTACTTTCATTGGCTGCATTAAACATCAAAATAGAACTTCATTTGTGGATGCTTTTCCTTAGGGATTCCTAGAGTGCCACGACATGAAAATCATAGCCTCACACGAGGCACTTGTTGTTCACAAGCCAACTTTTTCTTAGCTAAAGCAATCAATGTGCAAGAGAAAAATTCATCTCACTCCTGTGAAGGCAGATAGGTGGATGACACGGATATGCAATGTCTCCAAAAATAGAATATCTACAACTCTATAGATTTGGTTTAACTTTTTAGCCCTAAATCATAATGGTCCATATATTTGAAGCACCCTCTTTTCTGTTTTATTCCCTTTGTTTTTATCTGCTGTCACTATATTTTGTTCGATTATCATCTTTCACTTTTGCACCCTCTTTCCGTTTTATTTGACTTTAAAGAACCAACAAAACAAGACCCTTCAATAAATTCAATGAACTCCTCCTCATATCCATTATCAAAGTGATTAAGACCATTGTTAAAAGTAGTTCCATTTGTTTGATGTGGGGGAAACAAGGCTGCTTCTGAGCATTCAATAAAGAAGCACATTCTCCATAATTAAATAGTTTTGGATGACAAATTTCTATTTATACATGTGTTTAGACTTTAAAACTGATAAGCACGGTTACTGCTCACATGATATATGGCTTATAATAAGTCAAATGTACAAGAAATGTGTCGCTTTACTTTTCCAACGAGTTTAAGCAAATATTTCGTAGTTAAACTAGGAACAAAAAATTCAACGAAATTTCACAACAAGATTCAAATGAATTGATGATTTAGAGTGATTCCAGGAGTATTGAAAATGAGGATTGAGAATTATAGAAATTATCAATATTTCAATTACAGACTAGAATTTCTATTGATGGATGAAAAAAAGAATTTTTATCTATAGATATAAATTGATTTACGTTTTTTAAATGAGAGGAATACAAGATGAATGATGCAAATTGTATTGAAATTAAAATTGAACATTGGAATAAAAGAAAGTGAAACGACGCGTATGAAAATTTTGACATAACGTGTGTATAATTTTATTATATTACTATGAGTATAAAAAAATTCAACCTAATCTTTTGTATTTTTTTATATTATAATGTATTTTTTAATCCATTAATAAATTTATGAATTAATTTTTCTGGTATCTTTCTGTTAAAATGAGCTTAAATTAATTTAAGGGTTAGCCAAAATTTATAGGCGCTTAATTTTAGGTTTAATAAATGTCCTCCAGTCAAGGACAAACGTTGTCATTCTCAAACGTTTGTACTTGAATCTTTCTCAAGTATAATGAGGTCTCACTATTATAAAAAAAAATGTTTTTTTTTTTACCTTAGACACAAAATATATAATATATTGACTAAAGAAGTAAGGTAACGAAGACCGATATAAAAACTTACAACTTATCACCTCAATATAATTAAAATTAAGAGGTAAAGTTATATAGATATAGGTTCGAGCTCCAAAAGCTGCACTTTTATTATTTTTAAAATTAGTTTATCTTACCTTTTATTTTACAAATAAAACAGAATGGATAATATTATTTCTTTTATTTTTTTAAAAAAAGAATCGTTATGTGATATACCCAAAATATTACATTGTTTATTCAGATTATTACATTGTTTAAAATAAAAGTTAAATTCCCTATACATATAGATGAAGATCAAATTCCCTATGTGGGTGAAAATAAAATATTGGTACAAATATATTCTCCAAGGATTTGCATGCATTTGATTCTGAAGCAAAACAAAATAAGTGATAGATAAATAAAATCAATATTCAAATATATGATTTTGTGCTCAAATAAATATTAAAAAAAAAACCTTAAACCTAAGTAATTTTTTACTCTTACAATCCATCTTAAAGAATTTTTCCAAACGTCTTTATGTTTCAAGCGCTTCATGTTCCATATAGGTTAGATTTTCAATATTCAACATGCTTTTATAATGGATATTCCTTAGGTTTCACACATATCACTAATGACAGATTCTCAAGCGTTGATAAATATTAAATGAACGACAAAAATTTGTTTAAGAGCGTTGAATATAGATAAAAATGCTTAACTATCCCCTCGATCACGAAGTAAATCGAGGTGAATAAGCTATTTTTTTATTTTATTTTTAAATTATATTGTTTACACAGAATATTAAAAATACATTGTAAAATCTATTTTCCAATGAGAATTTTTATTTTTTAGGTCCAGGTCCCACTCAAAGATATTAGAGATTTGTTTCCAAATGAGAATTTTTATTTTCTGCACTTGCAATCCATTTCAGATATTTGTAGTAGCAACTAATGATCAAATGGACGGTGGTGAATATTTTCTCTCTTTGGGGCGGCTACATATAAGTTAGTCTTAGGATAAAATTTATTTAACGGGTGTTTTTATAGTAAAATATGATTATTAAACACATCAGTTTTATTATAAAATCGATGTTTTTTTATCTTCTTCATTTAGCTATCACCTTAGTGATGACAAAAATCAAGGTGAATATTTTTTTTTCTAAAATTTCATTGTTTACACACAATTTTAAAATAAATTGTTTACAACAAATCTTTACTCTTATTATTGAATATCTTCGCTGATATTCAAATTTAGTTGCATTTCCTTCTTTGTTCAAATTTAGTTATCTTCCTTGTTGGTTAAGCTCCCTTCTTTGTTGGTTAGCCTTCCTTCTTTGTGTAACTTGCAGAAAGAATGACTTGCTGCACTTGCAATCTATCAACTGAGTACTTTTCAAAGATTGAGCTCTCTTCTTTAACTGAGGGTTATTCCAAAAATACAATAACGACAACTTAATGCCATTATGTGAGTAGATTGCAAGGGTAGAAAAAAATGTGTTTTGTTCAAGATAGAAGAACATTAAAGATTTTTTCTGTCACGCAATTCATCCCAAAAAATTTTGCTTGCGAGTTTGGGGCGACTTCATATTAGTAAGGATTAGGATAAAATATGTTGAACGACTATTTTTATAGTACAATATTATTATTTTATGCATCGATTAAATAGAAAACCGAAGGGTTATAACATTTAGTTTACACTTATAAACAATTAAAATCATAAATTGCGATAGTTTGAAATCAAAATTTGTACTGCGTTGTTTTTTTTACCTTGGTGTTATGAAAAATAGAGGGAATGTATGGTTATTTATTTATTTTTTAAATAATAAAAAATAGCACACATTGACTTTATACCTTACTTTTCTATTATTTGAGGTGAAAGATTCGTCATGAAAAGTGTTATTTGTTGTAGTGTCTATTATGATCTCCAAGATTATATACTTAGTTATAAGCAATATAACACTTAATATTTGAGCTTTATGATAAAGATTGTGAAACCATAAGCTAAAAAGACTGCACACCCACAAAAAACAACAACAACACACCATGCAGAGAAGCAGAAGGCAACACCTAAAGGGGAGGCTCTACATATCTTAAAAATGTAGGAAACAATCTAGTATTACCCACATAAATATCACACTGTGAGTTTTAATCAAAATCCAATCAAATGAATCAGTTAATCAAACTATTTTACAAAATTCTTCTTCTTTATTTTACTTTACTTTTATGCATTTTTTATGCTAGTAGTTTAAGTTTCCACGTCCATACTTAATGCTCTTTAGATTACATGAGAATCCCATAATTGATGGACAAAGTTCTCCCTTAACGCAATTGTTTGAAGAAAAATGGAATAATTATTCAGTGCTACCATCTAAATTTAGGCTAAAATATCATAATTCGACAACAAATTTGGAAAACCTGGTGGGTGTTATACCCTAAAATCTGCCCTCATTATTTCTTGTCGTAGTTGGCTTTTGCTTCTCATTTATATGCATCTCTATTAGGTCATTACCTCAATCATTCATTTGCATGGGCTCCTAAAGCATTGGATCAAATATTTTACTCAAGGGTTTATCATCTTTCTATAAGTGGTGCCTCATGTGGATACAAGATCATCAAGGTTCATTTCATCACAAGCTCCAAAGAAGGGTCTTTGGTCCAAGTCAACTGGGTATTGACCATATCATAATCTCATGGCTCAACACATTATTCAAAGGTTCCAAACACTTCATTATGGTCTATTCTCATGATTCTATTGGGTGAAGAAACTTGAGGTATTGTTAATTAAAGATTTTGATTCAACTGCAAAAAAGTCAACTGAGGCCCAAAGTCAAAGTTTGACTTTTGAGTTTTTGGTCAACCATGAGCATTTCAAGTCAAGAATCATGAAAGTATGAAGTTTGACCAAGTTTCACCAAGAGAAAACTTAGAAATGAAGAAAGGTGCAAAATTGGTGAATTTGGAATATTTTCTAAGTATCCAAAAATCATGATCATCTAGTCAACTTTCCAAGGTTGTGGGGTTTGACTTAAGCATCAAAAATTGACAAACAAGGGTTTCTATTGAAGATATCACTTGATACCATATCATGGTGTAAGATTTGTGCCAAGAATCATTCTTCAAGTGGGAGATACTTGAAGCTAAAGTCAAGGGTTCCATTTTGTGCAATATGGCAAAGACTTAGAAAATTTTCTAAGTTTTAGACATTTGTGATGTCCTAACTTCAGACCCTTGTATCTTAACATCCAATCATCTACTCAAAAATGTTCCAACATGAAACTTATGCATGTCCACGAGACCTTTACAAGTATATCAAGTTTGCTCCATTTGGTTCATCATACCTTAAATTACATCGCTCCAAAGTAGGCAAGATGACATGTTTGGATCATAAGCATTAATTTCTACCAAGTTGTGCCTAATGGTTAGAAATCACATTATAGGTCTATCTTGATTTTGAAAGTGTTAAAAGTCATTAAAACCTCAAATCCAAGGATCTCATTGGTGGCATTACGTCCAAATTCAAAACGAAGCATAGCTTGTGGCACGGGTTCTAGGGCAGTCCAATACACAAGTTCAAACCAACATTGCTTCCAATCAAATCATCCTTTCAATCCAATTCCAATTGTGTCTGATTCACATCATGGACTATTTTACATAGCATCAAGAATTGGCCCAAAGGAGTGAGAATTGAGTACATGGGCACGTGGCCAAGATTACAAAATCTCACTCTGCATAGGATAAAATAGATAGGACAAAACAAGAGAATAATCTAGATTCTATCCACCTCATCATTCCAAATCATTCACTGATGATCACACAATCATTCCCCACTAAAAAAATCACGTGGAAGTGAGCTCCAACGACTGAAATGATGAATTTTTAAGGTTGTTAGAGAAAGTGAACTCAACGCACCCAATTTCCAATTTTCAGATCAAATCTCACGCTTCTACTCTCCATAAACCATCCTCCTATAAATATCAAGCTATTCTAATGGTGTTTGTATGCTTGGAAATCCAGAATTACTCTGCCCAGATCATGCTCAAAACCCTTTGAACCTTGATTTGGTTGGAAGAATTGGTGAAGATTCAAGGTCATTTCTCTGCCCAAATCTCAAGTAGGAAGTTCAAGGAAGTTGTAGCAAGAAGAATCAGGCCAAACGAAGCTCTGAAGAGTGAGAACCAACTTCATCTTCCAGCACCTCTGAGCACCTTTCGAGCAGGTCCATTTCTTCACCATTTTTGATGATTCTTGTTACCAGATCATGCGTATTCATGTGTTAAACAATAACCCTACACTAATTCCCTAAGCTAATTTTCATTGATCTTGCATCATTATCATTTAATTTTATTTTGTTCAGTTCGGGTTCTTGAGATGTTTTGCAAAATTCTTTGAATCGTGATGTTGTTAATGAAATATAATTATACAACATGATTCGTTGCTTGATTACACATAGATTAATTGCTTGTTTATGCATTTTGGTTGAGATTTATGGAATCATGATTTTTTAAGAAGCTTGAGGAAGATGATGATGACTTTGTGTTCATGTTTTGATTTAATTTAAATTTGTTGAGTAATCTACCACGTGTGCTGATTAGTTTCTGATTAGTGTGATTAGATGATGATTAGTTAGGTTGACTGTGCATTTAAGCCATGTGCACGTGGTTTAAGGTGATATATGGTAGATCCTTGTATCCTGGCCATTATTTTGGATAAATCCTAGTCAGCCAGATCCAAGGGAGGAGAGATCTTGTGATCTCAATGATTCCTGAGCGGGTGATGTGTAACCGACGACTGCGATCATGATCTGGTGGACCATAGCCTTTTTAATGGTTTCAGGTTTCAGATGGGCTTTTTGTAGTGTTGGGCCTCCCTTTTTGCTACCTAAACCTTTTTTTTCTTATTTCACCTCCTTTTTATTTTTGTTCTAATTTCTTTATTTGAAATGTTTTTTTTTTCATTTTTTTTCAACTTGATTTAAATTTAATTTCCTTTAATTTTAATTGATTCAATTTTTATTTAGGATCTGTTTTAATATAGTTGGTGTTTATTTGATGTTTTTTCACTTTTATTTCAATATATTTAGTCATATAAATATGAATTAGGGTTTTAACATGAGCTATGATTCTATTTAATTGATGCTTGATATTTCTTCGTGATTAGTTCTTGACTTCACAATTGTTCAATATGTGATTTCTTTCTTGGTTATGGTTATGTGCTAGCTAGTAGTTTTTAATGCATTTTTTAATTGTGACTTTGATTAATGCCTTTGATCTTCATCCAAGGTTAACATTTGAATTCACTTTGATTAATGTGGCTGTTTATAATTGTGCTTTGATTTCTCTTCATCATTTCATGATTGATTCATCACATGACCATATCATACCATATTGTGTATGCTAATCCTTTGGCTTTGTTTTGTGAGGTAGCACTTGAGGAACTTCCCACCTTTGGACATTTAGACTTTTGATCATGTTATTGTACTCTCAGGGTTCATTTCATCCATTTCCTTTTATGCCTTAGAGTAGGTCTCCCCCCTTGGTGGGTATCTCATACTTACGCCTCCCCATTCACAATGTAATAGTGTGTCGCAACTGCGAAAAAGGGTCGGCGGAAACAAACAAAACGTTATTTATCCCAAAGAGAGGGAAATGAAACGACTAAAGAAAACCTAAAAGAACGAGAAAAGACAGGGTCATTGCAACCAAATCTTGGGTTTGGGAGTCAGTTACGCAAGGGGAAGGTATGAGCACCCCTCACGTCCGTTGTACTCAACGGGATCCACACTTGTTGTCTATCAAAGGGTGTAAGTTATCTAAAAGCTACTGCTAAATGGGGGTGAAAGGAAAGAACAGACTCGATAGGACATCGCCGCCCTATGCCTACGTATTCCCTCGTGCAATGGGAAAGTCAGAGTTAATGTAGTTCGAGAAACTACGGGTGATGGGGGGAAGGTTTCTCGGCAAGACTTCACCGTCTTGTGCCTACGTATTCTCATCTGGTATGAGAAATCAGAGCAAACATAGTTCGGGTAACTAGACCACTAGTTGGTTAAATGTTTTTTTTTGAGTGATGCTAAGTTCCAATTCCAACAGTTAGGGACGATGCCTGTTTGCGATAGAACAAAAAGCTAACATACTCTTTTCTGAAAATGAGTTTAAGGAACAATCCCGAGGGATAAAAAGATTTGAATTTGGTTTGTTAGTTTTGAAGTGGATTGAGTTAGTTTGAAACTCACGTTGCACTACAGACTATGACGTAAGAGCGAATGCGTCACATATCGCCCAAAAGGCATATGTTAAACATTCTAGACAGATGAGGAGAAAACCCCCCACTCATCATTTCTCACATACTTAAGGCTCGTAGCGTACAATGTTCGTCATTCTTTATTAAGTGTCTGGAAAGAGTTTGAGGTGAGAAGAGAAGACACAAAAAGAAAACACTAAAGGGAACTTGACAACCCTAATGTTATCATACAAATGATGGATCTAAAGTTGAGGTCAAAGTGAGACTATCTGATGGGCTAAAGACGTGTCTACTTATGCGTCTAGCGGTATCTTACTGCAAGTGCACAGCCTATCGAAGTAATATTTAAGATTATCGATCCACAGGGATTCTATCGTTACTTAGTGCTAGATGAACTTCTAGTTTAGCTAAGGCGAATAGTTGTCACGATTGTTGTTGGTTTTCTAAGACTATTGAAGGCGGAATTAGATTCAAGTTTTTTTTTATAAAATAATACTAAAACGGTCGGTATGTAATTATACTAACTTAGGTGGGTCAATCTAACCTAGGCTTATAAAGATGTTCACTTAATCTACTCGGTAGAGATTACTAGTTTGAATACCCTCAACTCACACTCTCGTGGTCTTGAATCAGATCTTATCCCTAAAGCCCTATGCCTGCTCTCGCTAGCCCATAAGTGTTTAGAGATAATTTTTGGAAACTAAATAATTCTAATTTATCTTAAAGCGCTCTCGCTGTATTTAATTTAAATGCCTAACTTTAGCTATCTGGTTAAAATCTCACACTCTCGTGGTCTTGACCCAACCTAATACCCTTTTCTTACTCTCGTAACGAAAAGGTCGAATTTAATTAAAAAGTATCAGCCAGAATGTTAAGCGATTAATTATTTTAGCCCATGGTTATATTTTACCGGTTAAGTTAGTTATAACTACATACCGCCCTAAGGTATTTAGCTACTCATCGAGGTTAAATCAGACTCAGAGTTATTTATTAGCTTACTAATGGCAGAGAAATAATTGGACATTATAAATAAATTAAATAAATTAAATTGCAATAACTGAAAAAACCTGATTAACAAATATCTGAGTAGACTCCTTCTTCCACAGACCGGAAGGCTTGGAGTAGGCGGAAATAAAAATTAAAACGAAATGCTGAAGGCTGGAAACAAATAAAGGTATAACAATTCCCTAATGTTGGAAATTGTTACACGGTTGGTTTGGATACAAATAAAATAAGGCAGAAAATAAAATGCTGGAATAATAAATCTGATGGTAAGGTAATTCGGCAGAGCTTCCGCAGGAAATTTGGATACTGAAGTCTGTCCCTAAATTCTCCTGAGCTGGTCCTATTTATAGAGCTTCCAATGGGCTGGTCCTGGGTCTTTTGCTTCTTGGGCTTTGCTGAAGTGGTTGAGAAAATGTTGGGAAGTGGCAGCAGAAAGTGGGAGAAATCTCCCTCACGTGAGAATTACTAGGAGGAGTGGCTTCACTGGTGACTTTGACGTAGTCTGAGTCAAAAGAATCACGTTATATCCTTGTCACGGGCGTGACAAGGTCTTCACGCTCGTTGTCTTATGTTTTCAAGTGTCACGGTCGTCACTCATTCCTCACGGTCGTGAGGTCCCAAAGTAAGGTGTCACGGTCGTGACACCCTTGTAACGACCGTGGTCGTAACAAATTATGCAGAGTTTTATGCAGGCTTCTGTCTAGTTTCATTTCTTGTGGTTTCTTTGTTCTTTTCTTCTTAATTCTTGATTTGGCCTCACATGTCGATGTACCTGCAAAATAGTAAGAAAAACTCGAGGAATCGAGCGTTAAAACGGTGAATGCGCGGTAAAAGTCAATGAAATCTAGCGATATAACCGATGCGTTTTCTCTTCATCAAACTTCCCCAAACTTAAACCTTTGCTTGTCCTCAAGCAAATAGTCGGTTGAAAGTCGGCGGACAAGATTTTATTCGCGCATACTCATAGCAAACCTTCCGGTGGATCGTTCTGTCGGATAGTCCGGTACTTTGATAGAACACTACCGATACACTAATGACATAAGCAACAGGCTATGTCGTCTACTTCCCGTCAAGCGAAACAATCGACAATCACATTGCGATTTCACCTAGAGTTTTTCGATCGTATTTCACCCGGTTCGTTCTGGCGCAGTCACATTAAGCCCTTTGCCTTCGCACGCACGTAGTGGAGTAGCCGGTTAGCGATTTTGATCCTTTTTTTGCACGGGGTCTGGTACACGAGTGTGGTAACCCTTCATGTTTTATCCGATGCGGAGGTTGTGGGGGATCGAGCCGTAGCACGCCCTACCGAGTTCAGAACCAGTGCCTCTGAACCAACCCGGAACGGAGTCCTTCTCATATTTCTCGTTTATTATCTGCGACCGTGTACTTTGGTGCAATCTCTTTTCATTTTGCATTGAGATACGAAGGATCATTATTGATTAGGCATCAAACGCTTATATTCATCGGCTTCCCACGTGGTTTGTGTTCAGACGGTGCTGACTGCTAGTATAAACTACTGGGGTTACTTTTGAACTGAAACTGAAGGTGCACTCGCAATGGTGATCGGATGGAATTTCTTAAGCAGGGGGTCGAAGATGTCAAGATTGTATTGGTCTTGTTTAATCGTTCTCGGCCTCGTAATTACGAACCATTCGGTGGTCAGTCGGGTAATGCGAGTAATTTAAGGATTTTTCTAGTATGGCTTAATAATCGGGGAAAACTCGATATTCAAGAAAATAACGCACAGAATTGCTCATTTCATTGATTTTCTAAAAGGAATACAACAGAATTGAAAGTACATTGAAATGAAAAGTACCTCTCCCACACTATATCAGACATTGTCCTCAATGTTGTGATATAATAGCGGTATAGATACAGTACAAGACTAAAACTGAAAAGCAACATAAAAGCAAACTACTGCTGCTGGTGATCGCGGGCTCGGCCTCTGGTGCGAGAGCGGCGTCTGGAGGGAGTTGCGTCGGGGTCAGAGCCGGTACCGGAGGTAGCAGTAATGCTGAGGCGGAGCGCCTCAAGCTCGCCGCGGACTTCGCCAAAGAGTTCGCTAACCCGCTCATTAGTGGCCGCATGGTTGGCAGCAATAGTGCCGAGCAGAGCGTCGTACTGGGCCTTCTGCTGACGCTCTAGTTCTGCGTTCATCAGGTTCTGCTGGTGGATCGCAAATAGGACGTCCTCCAGTGTGGCAGCGGGGGCTGCCTGCTGTCGGGTGGAAGTCTCGGGGATGTCCTGGGCATGCTCAGCTGCATCCATGGCGTCCTGCATCTCGTCCACTGCGGCGTTTGGCTGATCATCATGTACCGGCACTTGATCCGCAGCAGCTGGTAAGGCAAAGAGCCAGTTGGCTCGGTTTGCTGGGTCGATGCGTGTGCGGGACGGCAGAGTGATGTGGTGGAAGACGGTGCCATTGACGACAGGGCTGTACCTGCCATCCTCTCGCTGCGCGATCAGGTGGGCGGACCGGCAGTAGCTCATGGTCAGGAAATCGGGGGCGAGGTGCGGCAGATCAGCGAGCGCGTCACCAAGCCCCAGCTGAATGGCGAGGGTGGTGACAATGCCTCCAATGAAAAACGGGGATGAGCCGCGGTGCGCGATGGCCTGGATGTGGTAGAGCATAAAGGGGGCAGCATTGATTGGCTCGTCATGCAGGGCACAGTACAGAAACAGGAGCTCCTTTGAGTTGAGCTTGTGGTTGCTCTCCCGAGCAAAGATGGTGTTGCAGAGGACCCGGTGAAAGTAGCGGATAGCCGGGTTGTGGATATGAGTGGCGTTGAGGCTCTGGAAAGTGGTCGCTTGGGTGTTGGTGAGGTCGCGCCACAGTGTAAATGCTTGTTCACTGAAGTTGTCGGGCACGCGACGGTGGGCTTCGGTGCCGTGGTGGAAACCTAACAGCTCTGCAATCCGGTTTTGTGTGAGGTTGAACTCCCGGCCAAGCAGTCTGAATGATACGTTGCCGGTAAGCTGGCTCTGCGAACCATGAGGGGTGATGTAGCAGTAGGAACTGAGGAACTCCAGCGTCAGGAGTTCGAAGGTAGGCTGTGGCTGGTGACAGAGGTCCCACAGGCCAACCTTCTGCAATAGGTTTTGGACGCTGGGCAGCATACCGAGTTCTTGCAGACAGTCGGTAGAAATGTACCGGGTGGGCTGCAGACCGCGGTTCTCGAAGCGGACGAAACGGTCTCGTTGGGTTTCTCCGGCTTCTCCTTCTCTGAAAACGATAGAATCCATAACATGCAAATGTGAAGAGAGAGGGTGGAAGGATTTTTTCTGTGAAGTATTGGAAGAAGAGTGGTAGAATGAGGGAGGATGGTGTTCGGGTTAAATACGGGACAGTGTAATTGGAATGGTTACTGTTAATGGCGGATTAATGGGGTAGTGGAAAGGTTTTGACGGTTTGGGAATGAGTGGGGGAAGTTTTAGATAGGTTATGGAGGGAGAAGAGGAGTGGACACGATGAAGAAACAGTTCTGTTTCTCACGACCTCTGGTATAGAGGTAGTCACGGTCGTGACTAGATCGTGACGGTCGTGACGCGCTAAATGGGCACGTCACGATCGTAAGGGGGCGTGACGACCGTGAGGCTATGTAGCGTTGAATATTTTCAGAAAAGCACATTGTCTCATGTTATTATTTTTTTGTTTTTAATTAATAATAATGTATTTTATTTATCCACTATAGTAACACCCACCATAATATATAGCAATTTCAAGACAGTAGTATACGAATCCTACGATAGAATATTGCAGTCAGACAGTATATGGCCACACAGTGTATAGAAAAGAAATAGAAAAATTATTTAAGCTGCTAAAATGAAGAATCAATTGAAATAAAAAGTGCATGGCATAAAGAAAAACTGAAATTACATAAACTCAAATTATGTTATGAAATCGTTGCGAAAGATAAATTTAACTGGAAATGAAAATAATGATAAAAAATAATGAGAAAAGAATTAGTAAACTAAATCACTGATAGCCGGTTCAAAGGCGTTTCTTCAGATCTTCGATGGCGGAGTCCAGATGATAGAACTGTTCGCAGGCCATGTCAGTCAATCCCACGATGTCCAATCGCATACTCTTAATGTCTTCTCTGAATAGATTAATGTCGGCTTGATAGGCATTGAGAGTGTGCATGATGTTCTGCAAGTTGTTAGCGTACTCTCCGTGATTCGCTCCAGGGGTTTCATGAACTTTGTCAGTTGGGTCAATGTCATGGTATCCAGGAGGTGTCTCGGGGTCAGTTTCAACAGCGGTCATTACATCGTCTGTTATCCTGTGAGACTGAGGTGTTTCAGGAGTGGCTGGATAATCAGGTGGATTTAACTCATAAAGCCAATTATCCTTATTATGAACACTTACTTTTGCATGATTGGGCAATGTGAACAGGGTGACTACTGTGTTCCGGATCAGGTACTCAAAAGGTGGGCGTCCTAAATTCCTTATAATATGTCTATTGAAGCAGAATTTAAGGTTCATCAGGCGTACGGTTCCCAGACGGGTACACCTGTCCAGTTGGTACCTAAGTCCTAAGGCATCAGCAATCATGGTTACAAGGCCTCCTACCACTATAGGTAATTCAGGTTCATCTTGGATGCGGGTGAAGGTTTGCATCATGAAAGGGACACCATTAACACACTGTCCAGTATTGAAACATGACATAATAAATAATTCATCCTTAGAGACTCCGGTAATATTTTCTTCTTTTCCAAAGAAGGTATGGGCGAGGAATTTGTGGAAGTAGCGAAGAGCAGGGTTATGGATTTCATCATTGTTCATATCATTTGGTTCAGGATGGTAGTTTCCGGTCAGAGTTCCCCAAAAGAAATCTAGCTCCACATCCATCAATTCTACCTGTGTGGTAGTAAAGGCGAAAGGTCCACTAGGGAATCCTAATAGGTCAGCTAGTTCTTTGTGGTTAAAGTCGTATTCTATTCCGAATAGGCGGAAACTAATGAATCCTTTCCTAGAACCAAAACCGCGCTCGGGTAGGTAAAGTAGGGAACTAAGGAACTCAAGGGTGAGCTCTCGGTAAGTCGCAAACTTGTGTTGGATCATTGCATTTTCCCATCCGAGTCGGTTGAACAGGTATATCATGCTCTCATGTATGCCTAAGGTTTCCATAGTCTTTTCATTTGGGTACAGGGTCAAATCCATTTGCCTCTGTGATAACTCTTCGAACTTTATTCTTTGATTCCTACCTCTAAATTGGGTTTCCATATAGTTAATAGGTTGGTTAGCCATAGTCAGTGAAAATACGGTGGAAACAATTCAGTGGAAAAGACTTTAGAAAATCTGTAAAAAGTGATTTAGGATAAAAATAAGAAAAATGAAATGCTAAAATGTAATGGCTATAAATGTAATGTAAAATAAAACTAATAAAACAATTTAAACAAATAGTAATAACGATAATTAAAAATGCTCAAAAAGGAAAAGGATAGTTTAAAATAGGTAACTAAGAAAATGGGTTGCCTCCCACTAAGCGCTGTTTTTATTGTCAAAAGCCTGACGTAACGCTGAGGTTTAGACTAATCAGGGGAATTATCGGACAATTTCAAAAGTTTTAGATCATTCGTATAGGCTCTATTTTCAACTTTATGATAATGTTTTAGGCGCCGTCCGTTTACTATGAATGGTTCATTGTTCCTACCCTTGATTTCTATTGCTCCACTTGGGAATACTTTAGTTATATCAAAGGGTCCCGACCATCTAGACTTTAGTTTTCCAGGAAAGAGCCTAAGTCTTGAATTAAAGAGGAGTACAACGTCTCCCACACTGAATTCTTTCTTAGATAGGCGTTTATCATGCCATCGCTTGGTTCTTTCCTTATATAGCTTAGCATTTTCATATGCATCTAACCTTAGTTCTTCTAATTCGTTAATGTCTAGGATTCGCTTTTCTCCTGCAGCACTATAGTTCATATTGAGAGTTTTGATCGCCCAATAAGCTTTGTGTTCTAGTTCTACTGGGAGGTGACAAGACTTTCCATAAACTAGTTTGAAAGGTGTAGTACCTATGGGAGTCTTGTAAGCGGTCCTATAAGCCCATAGAGCTTCATTAAGTTTAGATGACCAATCTTTCCGAGATATGGCGACAGTCTTTTCTAGGATTTGTTTAATCTCTCGGTTTGAGACTTCGACCTGTCCACTTGTTTGTGGGTGATATGGTGTAGCCACACGGTGTCTCACTCCATATTTAGATAGTAATTTGTCAAAGATTTTCGAAATGAAGTGTGAGCCACCGTCACTTATGACGAGTCGAGGTACACCAAATCTGGGAAAGATTATGTTTTTGAAAAGCTTTATTACTACTCGTGCATCATTTGTAGGAGAAGCTATGGCTTCGATCCATTTTGAGACATAGTCAACGGCTACGAGTATGTAATTATTACCGAAAGATGATGGGAATGGTCCCATGAAATCTATTCCCCAGACGTCGAAGATTTCCACTTCCAAAATTCCCTTTTGGGGCATTTCATCTCTTCTTGAAATATTGCCGGTGCGTTGACACCGATCGCAACTTATAACAGCGATGTGGACATCCTTCCATAGATTAGGCCAGTATAAGCCGGCTTGCAAGATTTTCGCACAGGTCTTGGAAGTGCTCGCATGTCCACCATAAGGAGATGAATGACATTGGGCAATGACATCTTCTATTTCTTCTTCGAGAATACATCGGCGAAAGATTCCATCCGGTCCTCGTTTGAACAATAATGGTTCATCCCAATAGTACTGTTTCAGGTTATGAAAGAACTTCTTTTTCTGCTGATAGGTTAGATCTGGTGGAAGAGCTCCTGCGGCTAGGTAGTTGACAATGTCAGCGTACCATGGCAGTCCTACAGTTGTCTGTATTATTTCCACGGGTTCTGGTTCATTTATATCTAACTGCGCCAGGTCGCTTCCTATTTGCGCTATCAGCTGTTCATACGGAAAATCATCGTTGATCGGCACTTGTTCGGGTTTAATACCTTCTATTCTAGATAAATGGTCCGCTACGACGTTTTCGGTACCTTTTTTATCTTTTATTTCTAGATCAAACTCTTGTAAGAGTAAAATCCATCTTAAGAGTCGTGGCTTAGCATCCTTCTTAGTTAATAGATATCGGATAGCAGCGTGGTCTGTGTAAATGATTATTTTCGCTCCAACTAGGTAAGAGCGGAATTTGTCAAGCGCAAAGACAACTGCCAGCAATTCTTTTTCTGTAGTGGCGTAGTTCATCTGGGCAGAATCCAAGGTTCTACTTGCATAGTAAATCGCATGAAGTTTCTTTTCTTTTCTCTGACCCAGGACTGCGCCCACAGCATAGTCACTCGCATCGCACATGATTTCAAAAGGTAATCTCCAGTCAGGGGGTTGCATGATTGGTGCGGTGATGAGGGCTGTTTTTAGAGTTTCGAATGCTTTAAGACAATCTTCATTGAATATGAAGTCAGCGTCTTTCATTAATAAACCAGTAAGAGGTTTAGTGATTTTCGAGAAATCTTTAATGAATCGTCGGTAGAAACCGGCGTGTCCTAAAAAGCTTCGTATTTCTCGAACGGTTTTAGGAGGTTGAAGATCTTTTATTACTTCAATCTTAGCTTTATCGACTTCAATTCCCTTATCTGATATCACATGACCTAATACTATTCCTTCGTTGACCATAAAATGACATTTCTCCCAGTTAAGCACGAGATTCACTTTTACACATCTTTCTAACACCATTTCTAAGTTTGATAGACATCCTTCAAAACTTTGCCCGCATACAGAGAAGTCGTCCATGAACACTTCCATGATGTTGTCTATAAAATCTGCGAAGATTGACATCATGCATCTTTGAAAGGTTGCAGGGGCGTTGCACAATCCAAAGGGCATTCGCCTATAAGCGAACGTTCCATAAGGACATGTGAACGTGGTCTTCTCTTGATCATCAGGATGGATAGGGATTTGGAAAAATCCTGAGTAACCATCAAGGTAACAGAAGTAAGAATGCTTGGCTAATCGTTCTAACATTTGATCTATGAAAGGTAGTGGGAAATGATCTTTTCGAGTGGCTTTGTTTAGTTTACGATAATCTATGCACACTCTATATCCCGTCACTACTCTTTGTGATATCGATTCGCCTTGAGCGTTTTTCACAACAGTGATACCTCCTTTCTTTGGCACTACATGTATTGGACTAACCCATTCACTATCAGAGATTGGATATATTATCCCGGCATCTAATAATTTCTTGACTTCTTCCTTTACTACAGTGCTAAGGGTTGGGTTTATTCTTCTTTGAGCTTCTCTGGAGGTTCTGCAATCTTCTTCTAGCAGAATGCGATGCATGCAAACTGAAGGACATATTCCTTTGAGATCAGATATGTTATATCCTAATGCAGTTGGATATTTCTTCAAGACATCTAAAAGTTTCTTTGTCTCTATAGTTCCTAAACTGGAATTTACTATAACTGGTCTTTTACATTCAACGTCTAAGAATTCGTACCTTAGGTTTTTAGGTAAAGTTTTTAATCCTAATGTAGGTTTATCTTTACTTGGCATGGGATCCGGTGTAAGTGCTAAGCTTTCGCTCAGACTATTATCCTGATACGGTGTTTGCCAATTATCATCTTCGAGAATTGGAGGGATTTGAATTTTCATTATTTCAGAATAAGTGGTCTCCTCCAGTTCCATTTCTCTCACACATTCGTCAATTACGTCCATTAGATAGCATGTATCCTCTATAGCTGGTGATTGTAAGAATTGTGTTAAAACAAATTCAACTTTCTCTTCACCTACTTCAAAGGTTAGCTTTCCTCTTTTCACGTCTATTATGGCTCCGGCGGTAGCTAAGAATGGTCTTCCTAGTATGATAGGTGTAGTGGAGTCTTCAGATATGTCCATGATTATAAAATCAGTAGGAATGTAGAATTGTCCTATACGTACTGGGACGTTTTCTAGTATGCCTACAGGATATTTAACAGAGCGATCGGCTAGTTGAACAGACATTTTTGTTGGTCTTAGTTCTCCCATGTCTAGCCTTTTGCAAATCGTTAGGGGCATAACACTGATACTGGCTCCTAAATCGCATAGAGCTTTGTCAATGACGAATTTTCCTATTACACAGGGTATAGAGAAACTTCCTGGATCTTTTAGCTTAGGAGGCATGTTATTCTGGATTATGGCGCTACACTCGGCAGTGAGTGTAACTGTTCCGTTATCCTCTATCTTTTTCTTATTGGATAAGATCTCTTTTAGAAACTTGGCATACGAGGGTATTTGGGTAATTGCTTCTGTAAACGGAATAGTAATATTCAACTGTTTCAGAAGTTCTACAAATTTCTTAAATTGACCCGTCGTCTTAGAACTTATTAATCTTTGAGGGTACGGAATTGGTGGTTTATAGGGTGGTGGAGGCACATAAGGTTGTTCTTTCTCCACTACCTCTCGACTTTCATCTTCCTTTTCTTCTGGATCATTCACCACTTCAGTCGGTTTATCCGGTTTTTGGTACATGGCTGGATTGTCAAGTCTCGGATCGGTAGGTCCGTCAAGTTCCTTGCCACTTCTTAATATTACAGCGTTAGCATGTCCTTTCGGATTAGGTTGAGGTTGTCCAGGGAATACTCCAGCTGGTGCAGCAGTAGGCGCTTGTTGTTGAGCTACTTGTGAAATCTGAGTTTCAAGCATTTTGTTATGCGTAGCTAATGCATCTACTTTGCTCACTAATTGTTTAATCTGCTCGCTAGTGTGAATGTTTTGGTTTAGGAAGTCCTTGTTTGTCTGAGATTGGCTAGCTATAAAGCTTTCCATCATCAATTCAAGGTTCGACTTTCTAGGGACATTAGGAGCAGTCTTTTGATATCCTGGTGATGTAGCTGGTGCTTGACCTGGTGCGTAATAAGCATTGTTACTCTTATAGGAGAAATTCGGATGATTCTTCCAGCCTGGGTTGTATGTGTTTGAGTAAGGGTTTCCTTGAGCATAATTCACTCGATCAGTGGGAGTTCCTATCAATAGTTGACAATCAGAGACTTCGTGTCCTGGGACTCCACATAACTCACAGTTGGGTGTTACTGCAGCCACGGTGGCTGCGGGTGTTATGGCCAAGCTATCGATCTTTTGGCTTAGTTGGTCAAACTTCGCATTGACTTGGTCCATACTACTTACTTCGTACATACCTCCCTTTGTTGGTTTCTCAGTTGCGACTCTTTCGCTTCCCCAAAGGTAATGATTCTGAGCCATACTTTCGATAAGTGCATAGGCATCACTATATTCTTTGTCCATCAATGCACCACCCGCGGCAGCGTCAATTGTCATTCTTGTATTGTACAAGAGTCCATTATAGAAGGTATGGATGACCATCCATTCTACTAATCCGTGATGTGGACAAAGCCTAAGTAGATCCTTATAGCGTTCCCAAGCTTCGAATAATGATTCACTTTCTCTTTGCTTAAATCCGTTGATCTGAGCTCTCAGCATAGCTGTCTTGCTAGGTGGAAAATACCTATTCAAGAAAACTTTCTTAAGCTGTTCCCACGTAGTTACTGAGTTTGAAGGCAGAGATTGAAGCCATGCTCTTGCTCTGTCTCGAAGCGAAAAAGGAAACAAACGTAGTCTAATAGCTTCTTGGGTAACTCCATTGGCTTTTACGGTATCTGCATATTGCACAAAGATCGAAAGATGAAGATTCGGGTCCTCGGTAGGATTTCCGGCGAATTGGTTTTGTTGCACGGCTGATATCAATGATGGTTTTAGTTCGAAATCGTTTCGGTTGATAGCCGGTGCTGCAATGCTTGAATGCGGTTCACCTTGCGAAGGATTTGCGTAATACTTGAGTGGATGAGCTTGTTCTTCAGCCATTCCTGCGTTTTCTGATTTTACGACTGGTTCAGGCGGATCTAATTGAAGATCTGGAATGTTGGAATTATTTTCGAAATCGAGTATACGTCTTCTTACGTGTAAGAAGCGTTCCGATTCAGGGATTAGAGGTTGCAAGTCTTCGCTTTTGGAGCGAGTACGTGGCATACACTCGGAGATTAGATTAAATTAAATAGTTGATACCTTAGTCTAGACAATGCTACCTAAGTGCACTAGTAACTAAATTAAGGAATCCCCGGCAACGGCGCCAAAAACTTGATGGGCTAAAGACGTGTCTACTTATGCGTCTAGCGGTATCTTACTGCAAGTGCACAGCCTATCGAAGTAATATTTAAGATTATCGATCCACAGGGATTCTATCGTTACTTAGTGCTAGATGAACTTCTAGTTTAGCTAAGGCGAATAGTTGTCACGATTGTTGTTGGTTTTCTAAGACTATTGAAGGCGGAATTAGATTCAAGTTTTTTTTTATAAAATAATACTAAAACGGTCGGTATGTAATTATACTAACTTAGGTGGGTCAATCTAACCTAGGCTTATAAAGATGTTCACTTAATCTACTCGGTAGAGATTACTAGTTTGAATACCCTCAACTCACACTCTCGTGGTCTTGAATCAGATCTTATCCCTAAAGCCCTATGCCTGCTCTCGCTAGCCCATAAGTGTTTAGAGATAATTTTTGGAAACTAAATAATTCTAATTTATCTTAAAGCGCTCTCGCTGTATTTAATTTAAATGCCTAACTTTAGCTATCTGGTTAAAATCTCACACTCTCGTGGTCTTGACCCAACCTAATACCCTTTTCTTACTCTCGTAACGAAAAGGTCGAATTTAATTAAAAAGTATCAGCCAGAATGTTAAGCGATTAATTATTTTAGCCCATGGTTATATTTTACCGGTTAAGTTAGTTATAACTACATACCGCCCTAAGGTATTTAGCTACTCATCGAGGTTAAATCAGACTCAGAGTTATTTATTAGCTTACTAATGGCAGAGAAATAATTGGACATTATAAATAAATTAAATAAATTAAATTGCAATAACTGAAAAAACCTGATTAACAAATATCTGAGTAGACTCCTTCTTCCACAGACCGGAAGGCTTGGAGTAGGCGGAAATAAAAATTAAAACGAAATGCTGAAGGCTGGAAACAAATAAAGGTATAACAATTCCCTAATGTTGGAAATTGTTACACGGTTGGTTTGGATACAAATAAAATAAGGCAGAAAATAAAATGCTGGAATAATAAATCTGATGGTAAGGTAATTCGGCAGAGCTTCCGCAGGAAATTTGGATACTGAAGTCTGTCCCTAAATTCTCCTGAGCTGGTCCTATTTATAGAGCTTCCAATGGGCTGGTCCTGGGTCTTTTGCTTCTTGGGCTTTGCTGAAGTGGTTGAGAAAATGTTGGGAAGTGGCAGCAGAAAGTGGGAGAAATCTCCCTCACGTGAGAATTACTAGGAGGAGTGGCTTCACTGGTGACTTTGACGTAGTCTGAGTCAAAAGAATCACGTTATATCCTTGTCACGGGCGTGACAAGGTCTTCACGCTCGTTGTCTTATGTTTTCAAGTGTCACGGTCGTCACTCATTCCTCACGGTCGTGAGGTCCCAAAGTAAGGTGTCACGGTCGTGACACCCTTGTAACGACCGTGGTCGTAACAAATTATGCAGAGTTTTATGCAGGCTTCTGTCTAGTTTCATTTCTTGTGGTTTCTTTGTTCTTTTCTTCTTAATTCTTGATTTGGCCTCACATGTCGATGTACCTGCAAAATAGTAAGAAAAACTCGAGGAATCGAGCGTTAAAACGGTGAATGCGCGGTAAAAGTCAATGAAATCTAGCGATATAACCGATGCGTTTTCTCGTCATCACTATCCTACTTGTTATCATACAAAGGATTGAAAGTCTAATGTCTCTCCTACTCTCACCTTAATCACAAATTAAGAAAGACTAGGAACCCTAAAGGATCATGTGAACAAACACAAGTAAACACCTTACTATTCAATCACAAATGAAAATAAAAGCAAGACTTAAACAAGTCATGAAAGATGAGAGTGAAGAAAAGAGAGCAATGGAAGAAATAAATATACAAACAAACATTGAATTTGATTATACACAAACATAAAGCATACATCATGATACATCAATGGAGAACATACATGTCACACTCAAATCAACAAGATTGAAAGTCAAAACACAATGACAAACAAAGTGCCCACATATGACCAAATGTCCTAAACATCTTAGGAGGAGTGATGTTAATCACTAAACAACAAACAATGAATTCAAATGATGAGGGAGATAGAGTGGGGCAGAAACAACATCATGATTATCAAAATCATACATTCATTTATGAACACACAAGGGAAACATCCAAACACACCTCAAAACAAACTCATGCATTCAAATCATTCTCAAGAGATGAATATCAACCCTTCAAAGTTAGAAGCAAGTTCAAATGACATGACCAAAGCCTAATCCAAGTCAAAATAACACATTATCACATCATTAAATAAATTCAAGCTTCACTCAAACACAAGTAATCAAAGTGGACTCAAACTAGGTCAAACTTCATGCATGTGAAATCCAAAACCAAGTCATAATTAGGCATCAATAAAAAATAGAAGAATGACCTAATAAAATCCTAATAAATACTCAAACTCAAGTTAAACCCATCAAGAACATGTGTGCAAAAGATCAAAACATGGATTGTAAGGAAACACCATCAAATGCATCAATCAAGGCAAAACATGCAATGCATCGAGCTCATGTCGAGGGTCAAACAAAACCAAATAAAAAAAACCAATAAAGGATGGCCAAGACCTCAAACCAAGACTCAAACAATCATCAATGAGGTACCCACACATAGGAGAAAAATTGGCTCAAGAAGTCCAACAAAAGGGATCAAACATTAAGTCAAAATCAAATAGCAAACATGAATACCACTTTTCAAATTAAATTAATTAAAAATAATAAAATGAATTGAAAAATAAAATAAAAATAGTTAGAAATATCCCAAGACATTGAAATAATAGAAAATTATTTTTTTTTGATTTTTAAAATGGTTTGAAGTATTAAAATGAAGATGAAAATGAAAATGAAGCAAATATAAAATAAAAACGAGAACGAGATGAGTGGGGGTGCATCAGCAGAAATTGAATGAACCGGCTTCAAGTTGTAGGCGTGTTGGGCCTCAAAATGGGAGGGTGTGGAAAACAAGAGCATTAAGCCCAACCCATCAGTGCAACGCCATCAGCCATGCACGCTGGCTTCATTAAATGAGTTGGCAATGAGTCAGTAGTGAAACGAATCATAACAAGCCATGTAATACCATTTGAATTCAAAAATACGTGCGAAGGCCAAGTCAACCTCTCTTCAACCTTCAGACGCCGGAGCCCTAGCTCCGATCGTCTTCTCCGGTCAACCTCCAATCGGAGCCACAACAAAATCCCCAGAAATGAAAACAAATAGGACCCCTCCACTCATAATTTCATGTAGATCTTGAATCCAACCTTAGTTTTTGAAAATAGACATGTTTTCATGGTAAATCGAAGGAAACAAATATGAACACATAAACTAAAAATTAACCAAAACAAGATATCATGCTATGCAAACATTGCCTACCATAGGTAGGTCTTCAGATGTACCCAAAATGACCCTAGTATGCGTCTAGAATGAGAGGAAACGAGTTGTGAAAGTTACCTAGTGGAGTATGTCCACTGCTTCTTCAAAACATGCAATAAAGTCACCAGAAGATGCAAAATGCTTCCTTAGAACTTAGAGAACTCAAATCGAAGCTTAAATGTCTTTAAATTACCTTTCAAACCTTCAATCAAACTTGAATAGATAGTATGCACAAAGCTCACATAAGCATTTTCTTGCATACGGAAGATGGTAAATGGTTCAAGGAAGGTGGTATGAAGCAAGATTGAGTGAAATATTCAATGAAAGCAAGGATTCGAAGGAAAATATTTCAGAGAGAAGTGCGAGTTTAGGGTTCTGTTTTCTTTCAAATGAAGGGTGGATGATGAACCAGGTACGAGTTGCATTCCATGTGATATGTATGGATCTGTCCTTTTGTTGAGTGGCTGCAAGGGATCAGATAATGAAGAGCACTCTTGGTGCACAAGGTGATGTTTTTTGTTTTCTTCCTCTTTTGGAAAAAAAACACTCCAAATGGTACAAGTGACACAAAGGGCATGCTTGGCTGAAATTGGCAATGCTTGGCAAGACAAAAGTGGAATCATGTATTATATTTGAGGTGAGGCAAGAGGCTGCAAGAAGAGATGATCAAGATGTGCCAAAATCCTTCATGGATAACACCTTGAATCAGTTTCATGGTGCTCACTTCAAACCATCATAACTTAGTGGATACTCAAGCAAAAGATGATATTTTTAGTAAGAGATGAGGATCATATGTCAATAAACAAAGTTCATGTTGGAACAAAATTGATACAAGATAAAAATAAATGTGAAAGATCCCTTGGAAATCTTGATCTTGAGGACTTCCCACGAAACTTAGTGAAATTTCACTAAGTCACCAAATTTGAAAGCTTGATAACCTTGACTTGAGTGCATCATAACTTGAAGAGTTTTCATCCATTGGAAATGATTTAGTAATGGATAGGAAGCTTGGAACAAGATCTACAACTTTCATGTTATAGGAAAGTCCATTTTGCATCAAGAACCTAATTAAAGTTGCCTTAGAAAATTGGTTCAAAAATCTGCCCAAACTTATTAAATTTGATGTCTTTGAAAACCCTAACTTTTGAACATCATAACTTGAGCTCTAAACATCACATGATGATGAATTGGTACTCAAAAGAAAGCTCAGAGGATGGGGAACAACTTTAATATTGTAAAAAATTTCATTTGGAACCTTGATCATGAAGGAAAGTGGCCTTGAAGATGGCTGATTCAACCATGAAACTTTCCATAAATGGAAAGTTTCCAAAATCCTAATTTTCCCAAAATGGTAAGTTTCAAACTTCTTGATTTTTCCATGATACCTTTGACATTTCTTGATTAATATTCATCCATTGGCCATGTTAAACATGAGGAACATGATCTTGACCTCAAAAAAAGTCAGGAGTTGACTTTTTCCCTATACAGTTGACTTTTCCCCAAATTCACCTGATTTGCAATTGACTGACCAATTAAAGTTTTTCTGGTTGAAATTGATGATAAATCCTCTACCCCTAACCACCTTAAGACATATGAAGGATCATGGAATCAATTCTTGCTCAAAGAAACAAGTCTAGACTGATTATATGTGAAACCCTAGTTTCAAGCCATGGAGATATAGAAAATGACCCAAGCCCAAAACCACATTTCCTCTGGGTAGATTGAAGAATCTCTTAGACAAAGATGATTTTTGAAGAGAGATGATGATGAAGCTTCAAAATCCTTGCTCATGAAGATATCATATTCCTAAACTCCAACTTGAGAACCAAAGATGGAAAACCATGATTCCCTTGTATGATGTCCCAAGTGATGTTGAGACATGCTTTAACAATGAAGATGCATCCTTGTGTGAGCTTCAAAGATGGAGCTCCTTCCTTGAGTAAAATGAGATACCTTGATCCCCTGTCTAGAACTAATGTTATGCACAAATGCTGATGCAAGATAATGTGAAACATAAGCCAAGATAACAAAAAGAGAGTGGGCAAATTTTGGGGTGCTACATAGTGTATGGTTTATATGCTTGTATGCTTGCTTGATTGCTAAGAAAGATAAAAATGAAAGCGTTTAGAAAATGATTTCAAAACAAAAAGATAAATAAGGCTTGATCCAATGTCAAGTCACTTTTCAAACTTATTAACTTTAATTGTTTCCCATACCTCACCTTAGGGTTCCTCCATCACTTCTCATTCACCCTTACCCAATCATTCCATTAACCCCAAGCAAGTCTTGTATGCTTCCACCATAAGTTAGTCGCCTTGCGCATCACCATCAACCTACCCTAATCTAATCATCACCCTTTCATTTCACTCTCTTTCATCATCTTGTCTTCCTAAGCAAAAACCCTTGTCTTGTACTGAGTGTATTTTCAAACTCTTTTCTGAATAAACTTGGATGGTTGTGGAGTAGTTAAGTGAAGGCTTTGTCTTATCCTGAGTGTTTGACATTATTGTTAGGGTTCACTGTCTAAACACTTACCTTCCAAAGTAAAATACCTCTTAAATAGAAATGAATAAGGTCCTCCTTATATTGAACTAAAAAGAGGGGATTGAGTGAGGACTTCTTCCTCTCAGAGTATTAGGATGCTCACTTTATAGTGCGCGGTGTTGATACTTGTCCTTCAATACAAAGATGTGACTATGTTCACCACACCATTTTCAAAGCAAATCTTTTGAGATAAATAATTGGGTACTACCCGCAGGGGTTCCTATTCGAGAACTTATTTCACCCCTAAAATCAATCATTACAAATCAAATGTGACATCTTGCCTCGATGGCGAAAATCTAAGCCTTTTCATAAAGGGCACGTTATTTCCATCCTACCACATAATAGGCTAAATCATAAGTCTCCTTGTGTGCAAGCGGCAAAACCTATTGCTAGGATGTGAACATTAATGTCGTCCATTCAAAGCAACCAACCCGTGGTTCCACGAACTACGGATGCTCTGATTCTTCATTTGTCAATGAAGATATGTAGGCAAGAAATTGCGAGATCTTGATGAGCAACCTTCTTCCACAATCTTATTTTCTTTTCACTTTTAGTTCCGTGAACTACGAGGCTCTGACTTCCTCATTGCACCATGAGGATGCGTAGACACGAGGGCCTCATTCCTCCACGAGCGCTTTGTTTGTAAAACCTTTTCTTTTTTCCTTTTAAAGCACTCCTAGAAAGAAAAATCCCTTAGCAACATCCTTACATATAAGACGAGCGAATGGTTCCCATCGAGTACGATGGATCTGAGGGGTGCTAATACCTTCCCCTTGCATAACCAACTTCCAAATCCATCTCTTAGTCGCGAGACCATCTTATCCTTCTTTTTGGGGTTTTCTCGATGTTTTCCCTTCCTTCTAGGATAAATAAAGTTTGATGGCGACTCTTTGATTTCTCACGTAGCGATAGTGGGAACATACAACCAAGACCCCTAGACTCTTCCAATCACTAGGTCACAACTACTCTTAGAGTATTCACTTGTGTTTTGGAAATAAAGTCAATATTATAGATCAACCATCGTCATGATCTACAAGGAGGTCTGGCTAACAATGATAAAAAACCTTCACAATTAGTTGATAAGACAAGGTGTTTATGAATTCATCCGCGTGAAGCTCTTGGTGGCAAACTCTTGTAAGGTGCATGTTGAAGTTTGAGTTTTTTTGAACTCATTCGATTTCTAATTTTCAAGGTTGAAGAAAAGGCGACGATGTTTAGTGGTGGTTCCAATTGTGGTTCAAGGTGTTCATCGTTATCAATTTTACACACTTTTTGTTTTGAATGAGAATAAGCTCCATTTTTCATAGAAGAATGAGACAGAGAAGACAAATTTGCAAGTATGAATCGAGAGAAAAAGTGCCTTCTCTCTAGCCCTAATGTTAGAAGTTTACGTGTTAAAGAGGGGATGATTAAGGTTTCAAACTCTTTTGACACTTTGGATGAATAGAAAGGTGATATTGGCGCGTTAGAAGCTAAAAAAGAAACTTATAGGCCTAATTCCTATTTTGTTGGGAAAACAACTAATAAGAGAGAAGAAATTATGCATGTACGTGCATTCTATATGTTCTCTCAACTGGTCCCACCTTCTAGTCCATTTAGTTTAGAAGAGGGGTAAATTGTCAAGGTCGTTCCAAATTTTTTTCTTAGCTTTTGAGAAGGAAGGTTGTTTTTTTATTCGTACGTTCAATGTCCTTTCAAGAGATGAGTAGAGTTAGACCTCTCTTGAAGGGACTTGCCCTTTTTTTTTTATTGAAAAGAAGTTATGATCCTTCTAATGATATAGTGTGTTCCTTTTTTGTCTCTTTTATAACTAAATTTTAAGGAAGCAAATTATTTTTGTATAAACCTCAGTTCTTTTACCGCAAAAAGCCCAATTTGAAATTTAAGAAGAATGGTTCTCTGTCAGAATTAAAGGCTTCAAATTCATTAGCTCCAAAAGAATCAAGAGGCTTGCCTTCTATTCTGGATGTAGCAGCTATTATAGAGAAATAGGTTGTGGTTTTATGTTGGCTAGGGGGTCTAGTTGCTCCTTTTTCTTCCTTGAAGAGTTTGCGAGTTTTCAAGGTGTGAGTGCATCTTTCGACTTAGTTATGTTTTAAATGATATCAAAACTAGGAGAAACTTTAGCGTTTTTGTACATTGGACGACATCAAATAATTCTAGGTGTGCATTATGCATTTTAGCATTAGGATGCATGTTAACATGTTTGGAAGTGACTTATGAAGGATTCATGCATCAAGAAAGGACTTTTATGTATCAAAATTGAGTTTTTCTATGAAAAACATTACATAGGTCAACACATACAACTTTAGGTTGACATATTGAAGGTTTCTCGTCAACATAGGTCGACACAAAACATGCTTAGGTCGACACCCATGCCTTAATAATGAAGCCTGTAGCCACTGTCTATTTATCGCCTCTCATAGGTTGACCTAAGAACTTTATAGGTAGACACATCAACTTTCAAAGGTCGACCTATATACTTTAAATCTTGATCTTTTTTGTTTTCTTTTCATTTCCTTTTGCATGCTTTTTGCTTCATATCTTACACACACACACGCACAAACACACACACACACACACACAAAGACACACGCACACACACACACACACACACACACACACACACACACACACACACACACACACACACACACACACACACACACACACGTATATATATATATATATATATATATATATATATATATATATATATATATATATATATATATATATATATATATATATATATATATATATATATATATATATATATATATATATATATATATATATATATATATATATATATATATATTGATACATGCATCATATCTAGTAAGGTTCTAGAGTAAAAACCTACATGAGACCAGTATTTCAAATCATACTCATCATCTTCAACCTTTCTTCCATGCATACACAGAATCAAACTATACATAATCATTTTTTGATTGGATGACCATCTAGATTAGAGTTGATAATTTTCAATTTGGTTGATGTACCGAGAATATTGAACTAAGTTCTTTGAGGGTTTCAAATAAGAAAACTGAGTTGGGATTTTCCTTCAAGATCGTTGAGGATTTTAAGGTTTTGGACAAGATTACGCAATTCAGATCCGATCGAGTGAAAGCCTAGGGACAAGGGTTCCTTGCAAAGGAGTAGCATGAGATGGTGGATCGTCTTGGTAAATCTTGGGTTTCAACAAGTGTGCGATTGAGATTAATTTGACCATGTGAAAGCTTGGGGGACAAGGGGTGAATTACAAGGAAGTAGCAAGAATTGGTGAATTAAAGCGACATTGTTGGTGACTTGATCAATCTTTGATAAATGGTTTTGGAGGTGGTAGAATCAACAACAAACCATAGGGTTTATAGGGTTAGAATTCTTCATCTCTTGTATATATACTCTTGGCAAAGTAAGGTTAATCGCAAGCACTCAATTCAAATTTAAGTTGAGAGAAGACATAACCATAGCGAGCCCGACTGAGGAAATGGATAAACAAATTCTTCTCTCTCTCTCTCTCTCTCTCTCTCTCTCTCTCTCTCTCTCTCTTTTAATTGTTGTGTTTGCAAATTTTTGAATTTATTGTTGTTTGATCAATTCATTTGGAAATCAATTTTTTGATTACATTTTGAAAGAAGGTTTATTTATATAATCACAATACATTTGACTGTGATTGTTTTTTAGACCAACAAAACAAAGAAAATTTACAAACTATATCAATTTCACACAAAGTGTTCGATAAATTTCCTTATTGTGTTTTTGTGTGTTTTGATCATTAGGAATAGGTTCTACGTGTAGCTTTGCATTCAATTGTTTATGGTTGATTGTTGGGAAATTTATATTCGTTTTCTTACGTTTGTGTACCTTTATGCATATCTGAGTTTTTTGATAGATATTCAGTTAGACGATTTGATTCAAGTTGTTTATGTTGTGCCATAAAAACTTTGAAAACCATTTTTGCCAAAAGTTTGATTTTAAATTTTTGATCTATTCACCCTTCTAGATCGAATCATATAGTCTAACAAGTGGTATCACGCGCCCCAATTAATTATGTGCTTAAGATTTGCTTATTAGAAGAATGACTACTGAATCTAAGGGAGCGTACACTAGAGCAACAATTTTCACCAGCGAAAATTATGACTATTGGAAAGATTGTATGCGTATTCATGTCAACTCCGTTGGCAAGGGTATATGGGACGCCATAAAAAATGGTCCTAATGAAATTACCGTGACCAATTCTGAGGGTGTTACCGTACCTAAACCTGAAGCACAATGGAATAAAATTAATTGGAAATCGTGGTCACATGATTGGAAAGCAAAAAATATTCTCACATCCATTTTTGGTGTTGATGAGTATTATCACGTTTCTCATTGTGAGATCGCCAAGGTTCTGTGGGACGCATTAGAAGTTTCCCATGAGGGTACTAATGATGTCAAACAATCTAGGATTAACACATTGAATCAAGAGTTTGAGCTATTTCGTATGGAGCATGGTGAAACCATTGCAAACATGTGAAAATAGTTCACACATCTTATCAATTGAATGAATGTGCTAGGTATGCCTATTTCTAATGAGATTGCTATTAACAAAGTGTTGAGATGTTTAAGAAGGAGACACTACTACAAAACAAGCCTTTCATAACACCAATATTACGACAGACATAGTGTTAACCGTGGTAATATATTTATCCTAGGTGCATATTTTTTTAATTTACTAGATGACATGTCACAACGGTCAGAAGTAGCAACCGTAGTGAAATGGTTCAAATCCCATCACCAACAATTAGTCATTTCTTGTGATAAAAAATGTTATTGACCATGTATATCACCACAGTTTTTATTTCCAACCGTGATGGAACATGATATTTATTTATATATAAGAGAAATTATCTAACACTTCAATACATATAGTCGTCTCTCTCAAAACAAAACCCTAAAAACTCTTTCACTCGTCTCTCAAAGCGAAATCCTAACAACTCTATCACTCGTCTCTCTCATATGGATATCACAAAACGAAACCATAAAAACAAGTCTTAGCCAATGGGTATTTACATGTTCGTTTTCTCTGTAGTTTTTTTTTCCAAAATATATTTTAATATATTTTTTCATGATGTTTGAACTTTCTTCTTTTTTCCTCTTGTAGGTATGGATACTTATTGCAATAAAGAGGACGAAGATAAATTTAACCTTTTAAACTTGTGTCAAAGATTCAAAATGACAAAATATTCAAAAGTTTGCTGGTCTAAATTTATCTTCATCCTTATTTCATTGTTGACACGCCATTATGAGATTTGACATGTAGGGTATGTTTCTGAAGCATTTTATGCCTTGATATGTTTGTTGTATCGTGTTTGTTTGTTATTGTTTATTGTCGATGAATGATTTTGATGAATGTTGTTGTTAATGTCTGTTTAAAATATGAGTTTATTATATATTATGTGGTTTGATTGTTTTTCCAATCCCTTACCAAATATATAACTTTTCAAACTGCATTAGAAAATTATGATATGATAGATAAAATTGTATTAGAAAATAAGTACACGTTCAATTCTTGACAATAATTCTTCACGCTGTTAACTATACTTTTTCCTTGACCGTTAGAACTTGATTTATTGATCCTAGATCTTCAACCACCCCTCACTCCACCTATAATTTTATTTGCAAAGTAAATAATATTTTGCAAAAATAATTAGAGTTGAACGCATGGATTGTTGAAGAGCTAGGATCATTAAACCAAGTTCTTATTGTCAAAGAATAAAATATGGATAAAGACTTGAAGAACTCTTGTCAAGCATTGAACATGAATTTATTCTTCTAATATAACTTAATTTGTCATATTCTAATATTCTAGTGCAGATTGGAAGGTTATATGTTTAGGGAGCATTGGCGAAATAAGCATTACACATAATTTATAATAAACTCAAGGCTATATACAAAAACGGTGAACACCTTTGTTAAATATTTTGAATTTTGATATACTACAACAATAATTTAAAGTAAATGTTGTGGTAGGTAGCGTGCTACTTGGATATAATCACGATCGTCCGCCCGTGATTGAAATCATCATACATATAATCATACCTTACGTCACAACGGTTGGACCTGTGTGGTGGTATCTCTTTTCCAACCATTGTTATATGGGTTTTCCGTAGTAGTGAGAAAGGTAAGGACAGGGAAGTAGAGAAGAAGTCTATTACTCTAAAAAAATTCAAACTCTAGGTCCTCCCATAATGAGCAAAGTGATTATGAAACTAAAAATGACGAAGAATCCGATGAAGAAGATATGAGATTGTTTATCAAAAAATATAATAGATACATGATGAAACATAGAGATAAATACTCGACCAAGAACCATAGCAAACCTAGAAGGCTATCTAACTCTTACAAGAAAGATGAGAACAAGAAGGGTAAGTCTAGATGTGTATGCTACAATTGTGGAAAATCAAGCCACTATAAGCCAGAGTGTCCTACAATCAAGAAAGACAAAGAAAAATGCCATGATAAGAGATCTAGCAAGTCTAGAAGAGCTTATGCCACTTAGGAGAGAGAAAGTGATTCTTCAAGTGATGATAGCTCCAATTCAAGTGTTGAATCGGCCAAGTTTTGCTCCATGACAAACAAAAAGAAGGAAAAGGTTGTAAGTCACACTAAACATAAAACTTCTGATGACTTAGCTTTTTCTCATTTACAAGAATCTTTTGAAAATCTACAAAGATAATCCATAGATGCTTTCAAAATATTATTTTCAAACAAAAGAATAATTTCTCACTTAGAAGCTAAAATTTTGGAAAGTGAAAAAAATATGAAAGCTCTAAGGAAGTTTATGCTAGACATTCTAAAAGATAAGAATGAGGATGACAAACCTTCATGGTTTGGTTGTGAAACTTGTCACATTTGGCAAAAAGAATCAAGGACTCTTAAAGCTAAGTTGGATAAGGCCTTGAAACCTAAGGTTACTTTTGCTATAGATACTTCTAAATATGACATGCCTTCTCATAATCCTTATAGAAGGTATAATTTTGTTAAAAAGGAATCAAATAGAAAAATCACATCTTCTCATAATTTGTATTATCATTATTATTGCAAAAAGGGTCATACTATTGCAAAATACAGGTTTAGGAAACTTTTTGTCCCTAAAGGTGTTGTTCAATGGTTGCCTAAATGCAACAAATTTTTCATTAATGCCTAGGAACCCAATGAAGATTGGGTACCTAGCATTATTTGTTAGTCATGCAGGAAAAAAGTCTCGACTCTATGAAGAGAGTATGAGATCTCGTTTATGGAGGCTCAAGGCATAAAAAGGTGACACTTCCTTATTGTTTTGACTATGTGGCAAACAAGGCAAATTGTGTTACCAAGAAGGTTAACTTTTGGTGTTTCCTTAATTGGTAAAAGTGTGTTGATTATTACTAATGTTTTCTATCCGAGAAGTGTCAGAAGGGTATTATGTTTAACGATGTAGGTATATCTTAAACAATACATACTCAAGTGCATCAAATTGTGATTGATCAACCTAAGATGACGAAACATGAGGAGGAGCAATATAATCATCATGTTTGACACTAGAAAAATGACGTATGCATATGCGACTCGATGATACCGTCCAAAGTACACTTTTCTAACTATATATGTTTTGACATCATTAAAACAAGTATAACCGAGTATGAGGCACTTTGCCCTCATAGGATTAATTTTAGACGCTTCGTATCCATATAAGTCATTATGAAAACATCCCACTCCTAAGTCATTTTCATCAATCACTAACCTAAGGATATTACATCGGCAATTGAGAGTTATAATGCATCTGTCGCAACAGAAGCAACCAAGAGCTCTACAAGTTTGGCTATCCAACCCCCTCAGAGGCGAGCTGCTTCTGAATCCTCTACAACTGTACTTCTGCTCTCAACACAACTTGCTTTTGAAGAAGCTACTTCAGCAGTACCTGAACGACCTCAACTTGAGCACTACACAATAGTCTATATCTATCTCTGTGTGTGTGTGTGAGAGAGAGATGTGTCTCACGTTAATAAATTTGACATATTCTATTATATTCAATATTTTTATTTCTATGTTAAATTTTAAACATTAATATAATTAAGTTAAAATTTAATTATTTAATATTTTACTTAAAAACTTTTTTATATTAGTTTAATTTACATTATGTTGGATATTTATGTACTATTTTAAACAATTTTATTCTTGAATTGCACTTAAAATTTATTATAACATTTTTTAAAATTAAAATTGTATTTAAAAATCACCAAATGAGATTGTGTTTCATCATACTATATCTTTTGAAATCTCTTATGATATCTAACAAAGACGATTCATTTTGGCTCTTTGGATGCGGCTAGTGGCCTAGCTAGCAAACTAGCTTTGCTAATATCCAAGTCCTGATATTTTATAATTTTGAAAATCGATGATGATTCATTAGGCTCTTATTTTTCTTTGCTTTTATGACGGCTGGATAATATGTATCGTTGAATTTATTTTGTTACATTCCTCTGTTTCTTCTTTGAGGCAATAATAGTGACATGCATGATTATTGACAAATGGAATTCATCATGATCGATAGTGAAAAACATTCCAACCCATAAAGGAATGGTACCTAATAACTAGAATAACAACAGGTTTCCATTTATTCACGAATATATTCCTTACATACCACTTCTTTTTGTTTCGCTTCATACGAATAAAATAAATTGGTTTATATTTTCTTTCTTTCAAGGATGAAGTATAGTCATCATTTTACTAACCAATTTTATAAAAATAAGATAAGCACAAACACTACTTTTAATATACTATTAAAATATATTTAATATTTATTGAACCACGCATACACTTATCTTTTAAACATTTGTTCGCTCTATATGAAAGTGATAATACACTTTTTTGCACTCAGATCATTGAACATGATTAATTTCCACCAATCATAAGTAACGATCACTATTACTCATTCTGTTTTAAAATGATTGTCTTTTAAGATTTTTATACATAGATTAAAAAATATAATAATATTGTTATAAAATATTGCACTTTTACTAAATTAATTTTATTAATGTGTTAGAAATAGTGTATAAAATAATAATTATATGATACAAATAGAAAAATAACAATTATTACTACATTGAAAAGTGAGAATATCATTCATTTTAAAACAATTTTTTTCTCTAAAACGATAGTCACTTTAAAACGAAAGAAATATTTTATATGCTTGTCTAATATGGATCTCTAAAAGAGTTTTAAAACTGACTCTAACTATTTTTAATAAAAAGTTATAATAGAAAAATAAAATATATGTTTTATTAAAATTTATTAGCAAGTGAGTGTTTATATTAATATTTTAAAAAAAGATAAATATATTGAAAAAAAGAAACAATAGAGCGAGGGAAGAATATCAAAATTCACTCTAATTAAAATAAATCTGATAAAAGGCACCTCAAGTCTATTTTTATATCGTTAAATAGAAGTGTAACTCATTTGACATTGATTAAATTATGGTTAAAACAATTTCTAAATTGATGATATCTCTGTCAATGGTTTAGTTTGATTTGACTTGATTCAATTCAGTTGATTATTGCATAACATCTTTTCTAAAAGTTATCATACTTTTTGGTATATTTTCTGCCCCCTTAGCGTTTTGTCGTTATTTTCCCGTTTTTTTATGAATAATAAAGTATGATGACGACTTGTTAGTCTTCCGTGAGCGTGCGATGCACTTCGCAAAATTGTATTTTTCGAGATGCGACTCAGCTGGAGACTCTTACCCATAAATAGAGTCAAGCCTACCCTATAATTCTAGAGTTGTTTGCTTATTTGTTTTATTCTTATTTTTATTTTTTGTCTTGTTATTAATTATTTGTTTTTATTTTTATTTCTCACATTGTTTTATTTATTTATTTTTGTTTTTCCTATTATTTCATATTTTGTATTAACGTTCATGGTTTTTTTTTCCTGTTTGAGGGCAAGTTCTATATCTGAGTTTAACGTGAAAAAACATAAGCTTAAGTAAGGGGTTCATTTTGTTTTAGCCACTATGGATTTCTATTCCATGGTGTCCTTAACGATGGCTCCGCCTAGAGTAGATCATTTCAAAGAGTTTGTCATGAGTTGGCTAGCCCATCTTCATGATGAAACTTTTAATTTGATCCATGACTCTACGGACCTCTTCTAGAATCCGAATGCAAGACTTTGTTTATACGAAGGCTCTCCAAGGAAGACCCTGTTGAAATTTTATCATGGGAGGACTATGCCCTATCATGAGGAATTTTCAGCTATGGTCCATGACCTTAGGTTTGTTCTATAACAACCAAATGAAACTCTAGTACTTACTCTGTGAGGGGAATGGGTATTAAAAACCTAGGACCTTTTGTAGGAGCCCTCCTTTAGGTTGTTCTGTTAACATCTTGTCCTACATACATTGCATCTGCACAAAAAAACTTTTATCATACCAATAAAACTATTTTTTTGCATACTCATGTATTTTCATACATGCATATACATTTTCATATCATAAAGCGAAGAATCACATTTCTTCCCCCTTTTCCAACCTGAGTCGCGCTAGCTGATTTACCAATACTCACAAAGGAACTCGAAGCATGTATCGATAAGCTTTGGAGGGACTCAAGAGGGGCGAAGGCCCAAGAACTGATCAACGACAAGCAATTAACTTTTCAAGGAGGAACACCAATGGTGAACAATCACCCCTTACTTTGACAAGTGCAAGAATATCAAGAAGCATCTCTTGAAGACAATGTTCAATAAGAAAGCTCATCCCTAGGATTATTAGGCTTTTTCCAGTTGTAATTTCTTTCTTGTTAAGTATTGTTTGTATTTAAAATTTGAACTCTTTGATTAGTAATTTAATAAAATGAGCATGCATGTTTTTGGAATCAATTCTTTCGTATTCATTCTTTCTTGGCCATCACTCGCCATATACATAAATATCAAACGCTTTTTCATCTCACTCTTTCGTATGTTAACAAACTTAGAGGAAAATGATGTAAACGAAATAACCAAATTTGTTGACATATGCTTTTATTAGTAAAACATGGCTGATGAAATAAGACATTGTTTCACTGTCCAAACACTGGAAAAACAAAGAGATAATCCATAATCAACCCCTTTGAGGTTGAAGTCAGTGTTCTTTCTATTTATAAAAACCCTTAATCTTAACCAGGTCAGGGTAATTTTTCAATCAATCTGACGATGCATTCTAACTCAAGAGAACTATTCTATCTAATCACATCAATAATAGGTTAGAGCACATCCTCATCCTCGCACATGTCATCCAACATCGAGGAAACATTAAATGGATAAAGCTCGCAGTAACTGCTATCTCGCACCATTAACATGACAATCATAACCTTCCTGAATCAAAAGTAAAATCTTACAAGAATTGTTTCAAAAAAGGAGTCCTCTAAGTCAAAAAAACTATAAAAGTTGACTTAGGCAAAAGTTAGGGCATCCCGATGGACCAAAATTTTAAAAGATCGGTCCTTGCAAAAATAGGATTTAAAAGAAAAAAAAGGAAACAAGCTTGTAAATAGAAGTAGCTGATTGCCATTTCAAGAATCTCATAATGACTACTAATATTCTCTTGCCTACTAAAATGTTGAGTGTGTGAATGCAAGCAAGGTAAGTTGTACCACTTTATAGAATGTTAGAAGTATTTAAGAATTTGGTTCTTTTTGCAAATGTGTATTCTTGTTTCACGTTGTAACTTGTTTGAGTTCTTGATTCACTAAGGTCCAAAAGCCACAATTGTGAGAAACCTCCATTGTTTATTATATGCTAGGATGTCTGATAACTTTGTTTAATTCATTTTATTCATGCTTTATCTTTTGATTATTGTGATTTTGTGGAAGCATTAGAAATACTCAAGGCATTTGTTTATATTGAGCACAACGTATTCAAAAGTAACTTACCTGTGAGTAGAGAGAATTTGTTAACCCCTTTGAGTCTAAATAGTTTAGATATCATTTTAGTGATAAACTTGGTTTATATACATAATTTGAAAGTATAGTTCATCATTGAATTTTGTGAGATTCTAAAAATTTCTTCTTTAACCTTTGAAAATTGTTTTAAATTGAGTTCCTTGTGATAAAAAGGAAGGAGCATTCACTTAAGATTTGGTTGAATTTAAGTTGGGGAGAATGAAAAAGAAGAATGGTAGGTTTCCAAACTTTTGAAAAAATTCAAGCAAGCATGAAAAGAAGTTTTTTGAATATGAATGGGAAAAACAAAAGAAAAAGAATGCTTGTTTGAAAAAGAAAAATCGAGAATGAAATATTTGTGCAAAAAAAAGTTTGAGAAGGTTTGTAATAGAGGAAAGAAAGTGGTGAATGAAGTTGAGATGTGTAAATACCATCTATAGTGAATGTTTCTTTTGCATCAGCAATTTCAATTCAATGGCCTTTAGAAATGTCCCTTTGTGGTGAACCTGACCAAGCTACAATATTTATAGCCCTTAGTGATCTTTTTGCTTCCATGTTTTCATTTTTGATTGTTAGATGAATGTATGAATGAGATTGTTATTAGCACTGTTGTCAGGTGAGTGAAATTGCCCCGCGGTTGCAAACATGTTAATTTCTTCATTCTTATTTTGAAGAGGGGTGTTAGAGTGATTCAAGTATGAGAATTTAGTTCTTATTTGAACCATTGCATGATAAATTTTTAAGAACTAAATTCTGTTAGAACACAGATTAGTGTTTAATTATATCTCTATGTTTTGAAGATAACTCTAATGAAATTTTGTATTAAGAATATATATACTCTAATTTTGTTCAAGTGTTTTTGTTTTAGATATTAAATTAAATATTCTTATGGAAGCAAAAATGCATCTGAACAGTAGTTTACGCAAAGCTCTGAAGTATCAGAAGCAAGCAATCACAAGACTCTAAGCGCTACCAGAAGAGACTCTGAAGCAGAAGCTGCAGAAGACTCTGAAGTAGAAGCTGCGAAAGCATCTGAAGCGTAGCTGAAGTTTTTGTATGAAGAGTTTTAAAGCATTGCTTCAGAAGACTCTGAATGTACTTTATGCTGCAAGTATAGAGGCTCTGATAAACAGTTATGCTCTGATCAGATCACTCACGCTAAAGCACTATTGCTGCAACTCTGATATCATTGAATCTGATCTAAAGAACAAGAAACACATCAGAGGATCTGATGTTGTTTACGTTTGAAAAGATGTCAGCACGTGAATAGACTTGGTACTATTGTCAACGTCCTCTCTAATGGAACTATTCCTTATTTGTGATAGACACAAGAATTCAGGCAAAAGTCATTTCTCCGAACATTCTACTTTTGAGAAAGGAAAATTCATGTGAAGACAAAAGGCTACAGCTACTCTACTTGCACAGTCTTCAAGCATTGGACTTTCAGCATTATAAAAAGACGTCTTCTACATCTCTTCAAAGTTGACGAACTACTGAGAAATCAAATCAAAACTACATTCAAGCTCTCATACAAATTTGTTTCATAAGCTGAATAGTTTTTTATTCGTTCTTTATCTAAGTGTAAAAATCACAGTTTGTGATATAGCTTTTTAGAAGCATCTAAACACTTGTTAGTTTACATTTATTTGTAAAAGATTCCTTGAGAAGACCAAGTTGTGGTCGGAATTTCTTGAGAAGACTAAAACAGTTGTTCTTAGTGGTTGACACTGTAATCTGTTTGAATATAGTGGATTAAGTCCTTGTGGAGAAAGGCAAATCACCTTGATAGGGTGGACTGGATTAGTTGAGTTCAACGAACCAGGATAAAAATCATATGTTGTTTTTATTGCCATATTTTTTTTAAACCCTTATTCAACCCCCCCCCCCCCCCCTTCCCCCCTTCTAAGTGTTTTTCTCACCTTCAGTTGGCATCAGAGCTCCGGTTCTGTTAGTGCTTTCACTTCACCGTGAACAGAAAAGATCCAGTTGAAAAAACTCTTGATATATTTTGGTTGATACATTATGGCTGAAGCTTCAACCTCCAACAACAACAGATATGAGGACAAAGATAGAATCAACACTAAACCCCCTATGTTTGATGGGGAGAAGTTTGACTACTGGAAAGACAGGATTGGAAGCTTCTTTCTAGGATATGATGCTGACCTTTGGGATTTAGTCATTGATGGCTATGTTCACCCCACTGACGGGGATGGCAAAAAGATAGACAGAAAATCTATGACTAAAGCTCAGAAGAAAGAATTCAGGAATCATCATAAAGCAAGAACTATACTACTAAATGCTATATCTCATACTGAGTATGATAAAATTACTAACAGAGAAACAACATTTGGTATGTTTGAATCTTTGAAGATGACTCATGAAGGGAATTCTCAAGTCAAGGAGACCAAGGCTCTGGCGCTGATCCAGAAATATGAAGCCTTCAAAATAGAGGAATCTGAATCTGTAGAAGTTATGTTCTCTAGATTCCAAATTCTCACAGCTGGCTTGAAAGTTCTAGACAAGGGTTACTCCACTGCAGATCATGTTAAGAAGATCATCAGAAGTTTGCCAATCAGATGGAGACCAATGGTCACTGCTCTGAAGCTAGCAAAGGATCTGAGCAAGATCACGCTGGAGGAACTGATCAGCTCTTTGAGGAGTCATGAGATTGAACTAGAAGAAGACGAACCCCAGAAAAAAGGTAAGTATGTTGCTTTAAAGTCTAACAAATTTGTCAATGCTTTGCAGGTTTTAGAAGAAAGTTCTGAAGAATCTTCTTCTTCTGAAGAAGATGAATTGTCCCTGCTGTCCAGAAGGATCAACAAACTCTAGAAGCATAAACAGAGGAAGTTCAAGAACTTCAAGAAACCAGATAAACGTAAAGAGTCTCTTGGACACAGAAGATTTGGAAAGAAAGAGGTTGTCTGCTATGAATGCAAGGAACCTGGGCACTACAAGAATGAATGCCCAAAGCTTCAGAAGGAGAAGCCAAGAAGGAAGTCTGATCATAAAAAGAAAGTTCTGATGGCTACCTGGTATGATTCAGATGCATCTGAATCTTCATCAGACTCAGATGAGGAATCTGCAAACATGGCACTCATGGCTGACGTAGAAGACCATGCAGAAACATCTGGATCAGAATCAAAATCAGAATCAGATTCTGAGGAGGTATTTTTTGAACTTTCTAGAGCAGAGCTTATTGAGAGTTTATCAGAAATGTTAGAAAACTATAGTAAGATTAAGCTCAAGTACAAGAAGCTTGAAAGCAATCTTGTATCTGAGAATGATCTTCTGAAATCAGAAGTTGCTGAGCTCAAAGCAAAAAATTTGAAAATTAAAAATGAATTAGAAAAATCTCAACAAGATTCTGAAATTGAAACTAAGTCAAAATCTAAAAACATTTTAGAAGAATATGACTATAGTTTTCAGAAGTTTATGGCTAGAAGCCTAGAGAAAAGCAAGATGGCTTCAATGATCTATGGTGTTAGCAGAAATAACAGGAAGGGTATTGGATATGAATCTTCTTCTGAGAAGGATTTAAATCCAACATCTGTTGATAAACTAATCATTAAGCATACTCCTCTGTATTCTACTTTTAAGTTTGGTCATCTTAATGATATTAAACACACACGTTCTGGTCAGAACATTCTTGTGTTTAAACCTAAAGTTAGTCAGAACAAACCTGCTGTCAAAAGACAGAAGTTCAGACAAAACTTTAAAGCAACTAACCCTAAAGGACCCAAAAAGATCTGGGTACCTAAAGACAAAATAATATCTGTTGCAGACATCTTTAGTAGCAAAGTCAAAACACCAATCTTGGTACTTGGACTCTGGCTGCTCGCATCACATGACGGGAAGAAGGTCTATGTTCTAAAGCCTGGAACTTAGATCTGGAGGAGATGTTAAGTTTGAAGGGAACCAGAGAGGCAAGATAGTTGGCTCTGGAACTATTGGCAATGGTAGGGCTGGAGATGAGTCAAGTCGAGTCGAACTCACCTCAGCTCGGCTCGACTCGTTAAGAATTGTTCGAATTCGAGTTCGAGTTCGAGTTTGACATGAACTTTTTTTTAAGCTCAAACTCGACTCGTTATAAGTTCACGAACAGTTCGGTTTGACTCGTTAGGTTCATCTCATTAGGTTCAGCTCACATGGTTCACGAACTTAAAAACTATTTTTTTTAAATATATATTTTTTAGTATATTTGACATTTTAAATAAATATATATATTTTAAATAAAATATTAAAATAAAATAAAAGTTATCATATTGAAATTTAACTTTATCTTCGAAATCTACTAATTCAAAACCTACACAACTTTCAAGAGATACATTTGAGAGTCTAATTCAAAAACTACTAAATTGAAGATTAAATTTGTCTAAGATTTGAAGTAAATATTTAAACCTAATCTTAAAGACAATATAATTCTTTTCATATGTAATCGAGTTGACTCATGAACCTAACGAGTCGAACTATGTATAGTTCAAGTTCAGCTTATTTAGTTAACGAACTTAATTTTTTGCTCATACTCAACTCATTTGGTTCATGAGCCTAGTTCAACGATTTAATTGTCGAGTCGAATTCCGAGCTATCTTCGAGTTGGTTTGGTTCATTGCCAGCCCTAGGCAATGGTATTCTTCCTTCCATTTCTAATGTCTTACTCGTTGAAGGATTAACACATAACTTATTGTCCATAAGTCAATTAAGTGACAATGGTTATGACATAATCTTCAATAAAAAATGTTGCAAGGCTGTCAGTCAAAAGGATGGCTTAATCCTATTTAATGGAAAGAGGAAGAACAACATTTATAAAATCAATCTTTCAGAACTTAAGGTTCAGAATGTAAAATTCCTTCTGTCTGTTAATGATGAGCAATGGGTCTGGCACAGAAGATTGGGGCATATTAGTATGAGAAGTATATCTCAGATTAAAAACTCAATCTAGTCAGAGGACTTCCTCAGTTGAATTTCAACTCAGATGCTCTTTGTGAAGCATGTCAAAAAGGAAAATTTTCAAAATCTTCTTTTAAATCTAAAAATGTTGTTTCAACCTCAAGACCATTAGAGTTACTTCATATTGATCTATTTGGACCAGTGAAAACCGCATCCATCAGAGGCAAGAAGTATGGATTAGTCATTGTTGATGACTACAGCAGATGGACATGGGTGAAATTCCTAAAACACAAGGATGAGTCACATTCTGTGTTCTTTGACTTCTGCAATCAAGTCCAGAATGAAAAAGATTTTAAAATTGTTAAAGTCAGAAGTGATCATGGAGGTGAATTTGAAAACAAATATTTTGAAAAATATTTTAATGAAAATGGCACTGCACATGATTTCTCCTGCCCTAGAACTCCACAACAGAATGGAGTTGTAGAGAGGAAAAATAGAACATTGCAAGAAATGGCCAAAACCATGATCAACGAGACTAATCTGGAAAAACATTTTTGGGCAGAAGCAATAAACACAGCTTGTTATATTCAGAACAGAGTGTTTGTAAGACCTCTTCTGGAGAAGACTCCCTATGAATTGTGGAGGAATAGAAAGCCCCGCATTTCTTATTTCCATCCTTTTGGATGTGTATGTTTTATGTTGAATACTAAAGAGAATCTGAACAAGTTTGATTCTAAAGCACAGAAGTGTTTCATGCTTGGGTATTCTGAACGCTCTAAAGGCTACAGAGTATAAAATACTGAGACACAGATTGTGGAAGAATCAATTCATGTTAGATTTGATGATAAGCTTGGCAATCGAAAGCCAAAGTAGCTTGATAATTCTGCAGATAGAGAAGTTATTCTCACAGACTCTGAAGTTTCAGAGGAAGAAAAGGCTCAAGTGAAAGAACCAGAAGCAACGCCAGATGCAACTCCATTGGCTTCTTAGATGAACAATTTGAATATTTCTGAAGAACCAAATGTTAAGGGATCATCATCCAGAATCAAAGCCTCTCACCCAGAGGATGTGATAACTGGGAAGAAGGATGATCCTATCAGAACAAGGTCTTTCCTCAGATCATCTACAACGTCACTTTTTGGGTTGGTGTCTATCATTGAACCAACTTCTGTGGATGAAGCTCTGAATGATAATGAGTGGATACTTGCTATGCAAGAAGAGCTAAACCAATTTACCAGAAATGACGTTTGGGATCTGGTACCAAGACCAAAAGGATTCAATATTATTGGAACTAAGTGGGTCTTCAGAAACAAATTGAATGAGCAAGGAGAAGTTGTAAGGAACAAAGCAAGGCTAGTTGCTCAAAGGTATAGTCAGCAAGAAGGAATTGACTACATAGAGACTTATGCTCATGTGGCCAGGTTAGAGTCTATACGCCTACTCATTTCTTTTGCTGCACAAAATAACATCACTCTTTATCAGATGGATGTTAAGAGTGCCTTCTTAAATGGTATTATAGAAGAGGAAGTTTATGTTCACCAACCTCCTGGTTTTGAAAATGATAAATTTCCAAAACATGTTTTTAAACTTAAAAAAATCACTTTATGGTTTAAAACAAGCTCCCAGAGCTTGGTATGAGAGATTAAGTAATTTTCTTCTGAAAAAGAATTTTATCAGAGGCAAAGTGGATATAACTCTCTTCTGTAAATAAAGTTCGGTGGCGACTCTTCTGTCTTTCTTTTCGCCTCCCCGTCGTTGCATTTTTCGAGTAGCGACAACCCCCTCCCCTTTCATGTTATTTTATATATCTTATTTTCTTTCTTTTTTCAGTTTAATTTACTTTTAACACCTAAAACTGTTTTAAAAATACATAAAAATACATTTATGATTATTCAACATCTCAAGATATTTTTCATAATTTTTATTTTATTTTATTATTTTTAATTCATTTTATTTGTGAAGTGATTTTCCACATATACCCTTGAATTACGGTTTATAGTTTTGAGGCCTTTTGATCACATTCTTGAGCCAATTTTTCTCACATATTTGGGCACTTGATTGATGAGTATTTGGATATGGTTTTGATGTTTTGTTGATCATTCCTTGATTGTTTCCCAATTGGTTTTATTGAGCCTCGATTCATGCTCGATTATTGAACATACTTGAACTTGTTGATTTATTTTGATGGTGAACTTGTGCAATTCTTTTGGGGATGTTTTTCTCACACATTCTTATATGCTTTGGTATGAGATATAGCTTTTATTCCATATTTGTTTGATCATATAAGTGCCTTGAATTGATGTTTCTTTGTGATGTTGCTTTGACATGATATTTGCCTATTCTTGACCTAGTTTTTTTGGACTTGTTTCATGTGTAATCTCCATGATGCTTGGTGCTTTTATATGAGTTGAATGTCTTATGCGAGCTTCTGAACATTCATGTATCAATGTCCAATTGTATGATCATTTTCTTCTTGTAACTCTAATGTGTGTTTGCTCCTTTTTATGGATGATATTGATTGATGCATACTTAGTTAATTGTTCTTCCTTTTAATGTGATGCTTGTTGAACCTTCTTGATATCATGATCTTGGTTTTGAGTGGAATACATATTGACATTGCTACTGCCCCTCTTTGGTTCTCACATATTTGACTTCATCTTACTATGCTTGATGTTTGAAAGTACTTCTTGATTGATCTTAAGTCATTTGTGTGTGTTTGAACATTTTGTCTTGTCATTTTGTTTTGACCTCCAATTTTTGAGTGTCGTTTGATATGTATGCATTTTGATTTGCTTTAACATAATGCTAGTGTTTACTTTGTATGGTTGAACCTAATGCTTGCATTTGTGTGATGTTTATGTCTTATAGAGTGAACTTCTCGTTGGTTTACATGTTGTTGCATCTTCTTCTCTTTCTTGTCTTGATAATTGTTTAAGTCTTGAGTTTGTTTCCATTTGTGATTGATTAATATGGTGTTTACATGTGCTTGCTCGCATGATCCCTTAGGATTCCTAGCCTCACTTAATTTCTGATTAAGGTGGGAGTAGGAGAGACATTTAACTTTCAATCCTTTGCATGATAACAATTAGGATAGTCCTTTCTTGACCTCAACTTTAGGTCCCTGATTTGTATGATAACATTAGGTAGACTTGCTTTTCATCCTAACCTTAGGATCATTTTGTATGATGACATAAGGGTTTTCAGTTTCCCTTTAGTGTCTTCTTTGTGTCTTCTCTTCTCATCTCAAACAACTCTAAGACATTTAATAAATAATGATGAACATTGTGCGCCACGAGCCTTAAGTATAAGGGAAATGATGAGTGAGGGGTTTCTCCTCACTTGTCTAGAGTGTTTAGCGTATGCCCTTTGGGCGATATGTGACGAATTTGCTCCTATGTCATAGTCTTTAGTGCAACGTGAATCACAAAAAAATTCTATTCATTTCTCTAAAACTCTTCAACCAAATTCAAACCTTTTTATCCTTTGGGACTGTTGTTTCAAACTCATTTTCAGAAAAGAGTACGTTACTTTTTCGTTCTACCGCAAACAGGCATTGACCATAACTGCTGGAATGCGAACTTAACGTCACTCATAAGAAAAACACTTAAATAACTTGTGATTTTGTAGTAACATGAACTACGTTTGCTCTGATTTCTTATACCATATCAGAATACATAGGCACAAGACGTTGAAGTTTTGGCGAGCACCCTGTTTCCCTTTTATCCGTAGTTACCCAAACTATGTTTGCTCTTATTTCTCATACCATATGAGAATATGTAGGCACAAGATGGTGATGTCTTGGCGATCACTCTTTTTCCCTTTTATCTGTAGTTTATCCAAACTACGTTTGCTCTAATTTCTCATACCAGATGAGAATACGTAGGTACAAGACGACGAAGTCTTGACGAGCACCCTTTTTCTCTTTTATCTGTAGTTACCCGAACTACATTTTCTCTGATTTCTCATACCAGATGAGGATACATAGGCACAAGACGACGATGTCATGGTGAGCAACCTTCCCCCATCACTCGTAGTTTTCCGAACTACGTTGACTCTGACTTTTCCATTGCACGAGGGAATACGTAGGCATAGGGCGACTATGTCCTACCGAGTCTCATTTTTTCCCGTCTCTGTTTAGCAGTAGATTATAGATAAACACACCCTATGATTAGACAACAAGCATGGATCTTGTTGAGTACAAAGGACGTGAAGGGTGCTCATACCTTCCTCTCACACCGATCCCTGTGGAGACGATATAAAACTCAGAGGGAATCCTTCCAAATCTAAATTTTTGCTTCTTTCTACTTTACTGCAGTTCAACCAAAATGGCGCCGTTAATGGGGATTGGTGTTTAGACATTGGAATGCATTGCAATAGTTTCTATGTTTTTGAGCTTTGTATAATTTTTTATATTGTATAAATATTTGTTTCCTTTTACGTTTTATTAAGTTTTGTTTAGGGATGAACGGTGAGAACTCCTTCTAGATTGGTTATTGTTTGTATAAAAGTATCCAATGTAGATTCTCCCAAGTTTTGAGGGTGATGGTAGGATGTTAAGTGTGTGAATGCAAGCAAGGTAAATTTTACCGCTTTATAGAATGTTAGGAATTTGGTGCTTTGTGCAAATGTGTATTCTTGTTTCATGTTGCAACTTGTTTGAGTGCTTGTTTCACTTAGGTCCAAAAGCCATAATTGTGAGAAACCTCCATTGTTTACTATATGCTAGGATGGCTGATAACTTTGTTTAATTCGTTTGATTCATGCTTTATCTTTTGATTATTGTGATTTTGTGGAAGCATTAGAAATGATCAAGGAATTTGTTTATATTGAGCACAACCATATCCAAAAGTAACTTACCCGTGAGTAGAGAGATTTTGTTAACCCCTTTGAGCCTAAACAATTTAGATATCATTTTAGTGATGAACTTGGTTTATGTACATAATTTGGAAGTATAGTTCATCATTGAATTTTGTGAGATTCTAAAAATTTCTTCTTGAACCTTTGAACATTGTTTTAAATTGATTTCCTTGTGATAAAAAGCAAGGAGCACTCACTTAAGATTTGGTTGAATTTAAGTTGGGGAGAATGAAAAAGAAGAATGATAGGTTGCTAAAACTTTTGAAAAATTTCAAGTAAGAATGAAAAGACAAAATGTGAATATGAACGGGAAAAACAAAAGTAAAAGAATGTTTGTTTGAAAAAGAAAAATAGAGAATGAAATAATTGTGTAAAATGAAGTTTAAGAATGTTTGCAACAAAATAAAGAAAGCGGTGAATGACATTGGGAAGTGTAAATACCATGTATAATGAATGTTTCTTTTGCATCGACAATTTCGATTCTATCGTATTTAGAAATATCCCTTTGTTGTGAATCCGACCAAGCTACAACCTTTAAAGCCCTTAGTTATATTTTTGCTTCCATGTTTTCATTGTTGATTGTTAGTTGAATGTATGAATTATATTATTATTAGCATTGTTTCCAGGTGAGTGAAATTGCCTCGCGGTTGCAAACACGTTAATTTCTTCATTCTTATTTTGAAGAGGAGTGTTAGAGCAATTCAAGTATGATAATTTAGTTCTTATTTGAACCATTGTATGATATTTGTTTAAGAACTAAATTCTTTATCATTGTTCAATTCTATTGAGCGGTGAATATTGCTTGTGTGTATTTTCATGCTTTACCAAATCCTCTTATTTGAGAAAATTTCTCTTGTATGAGTTTGAACCGTTAATATTTTCTTGGTTGAATCTTATGCTTGAGAAAATCCTCTTGTTTGAGAAAATTTCTCTTGTTTTCATGAGGGGCATACTTTTCTTGAGGACAAGCAAAAATCTAGCTGGGGAGATGTTTTTAGTGAAAATTTTGACTTAAAATGAACTATCTTTCTAGGCACTTTTCAACTCCATCCTCATGTTTTTATAGATTTAATTCTTATTCTTGTGTGATTCTTTAATTATATTACATATACCTTTGGATTCTTTTATGTGTGTGTTATTATGCAAGATTTAGGCATAAAACATCAATGAGTAAGACACAAAATATTGGACAAGGAAGCCAGAGAAAATGTGAAGATTTTACAATGTTCGCTGAGCGAACAGTAGCGAGCTACCAGCGAACGTTTGCTGTGTGAAGTTGCAAGAAAGAACCAGCGAACCATCCCAGGCTAAAGTCAGTATCTAAGGCCCCTAAGTTCGATGTGCGAACTTGTAGCGAGGTAGTTCGTAGTGCGAAGAATTGCTTGGACAACGAACTTCAGATATTTATCAAAGGCGGTTTAACTGTTCAGAGGAACTTCAGGTGCCTAAAAGTGTGTTCGTTGGGTGAAGAAAGAGTTTGCAGTGCGAACATGACATATTTTGTAAATACTATTTGAGTACTTTCTTTCTTTTTTAGAGATAACTTGTACTTTTTGGGATCAAAACTTTATCTCTCTTCATTTCAAACTTATTTTAGAGAGAGAAATACAAACCCTAAGAGGGAGAATGTAAGATATTTGATCTCTTATTGGGGTTTGGATGTAATCTTTTGATAACTTATGTATTTCATCTAATTTATGTATTATGAACTAGTTTTGATTCTCTATTAATGATGTCTTTAATTTCTTATTTGTGGGTTTTGACAAAACTTTTTTCAAATCTTTGATCTAAGATCATCTATCAATGAGCAAACGTTTGGCATAGTCTTATGAGTTGATCTTTATTTACATCACATATATTTTATTATGTTGATTAAGTAGCATGAGTAGGATCAATACAGTAAAGACCATGATAACGCTTGACAAACAGTATTGCAAGGATGCGTGATAATAGTGATGAAGAACGATGTTCACATACATTTGGCAGATTAAGTGAATGCATATAAAAAGGGTTAATCATGTGTATGTATTTTGATCATGGCGTTATATATGAATCAAATAATTAATTTGATATGGATGTTATAGTAATACCTGTTGGGTCTAAACTATAGACATATAATTATGTTTAACATTCACGTGAGTATCAGTTCTTAATGCTCTGTGTTGGTTTTGTTGCGTAAGATATCACCGATGAGACAATACGGTTGACCTCTCGACTTTGCGTTAGACATAACCTCTATTGTGTATGATACATGACGATATTAGACAAAAGTTTGAGTTGTGTATAACATGATCAGAAGAATACATGTGTTATCAATTGATGAGATCCAACCCCAACAAGGCTCCGTTTATATTTCAGTCTTTTTTTATATATTCTTCGTCTTTATAATTTATGATTTATTTATCGCTTCTTAAACTTTTTAACCAAAACTTTTGCACAACAAGCTTAGAAATATAAAGACCATTGAACAACATTCTTTCCCTTGCACCGATCCTTGTGGAGACGATATAAATCCCATAGGTAATCCTTCCAAATCTAAATTTTTTCTTCTTACTGCTTAATTGCATTTGGAACACCTTCGTGGGGGAGATATACTACCTCTGTTGGGGGGAATGCCAATGGCGGTTGGGATTTGACCTGCTAGGGAAAACACTAACTATTGGGCTTCCATCTGTTGAGAAAAATAACAACTAATGATGATACTGACTCCACTAGGGGATGATGCCGGACTCACCTCTCTGCTGGGGGAAATGACCAAATACGCCAACTTTACTGGAGACATTATGGGTCCCAATACTCTGTTATAGAATACTATTGAGTACAACATTGGAAAATGCCAATATCCAATGGAGTTTTACCCTTGTTGGAGATAAGCATTTCATGAAGAGACCTTGTCTACTAGAGATAATTCTTTTGCTGCTTGGGCAAGCATAGAACTCTCAAGGTCTTGCTAGGAAAAGATATTCACTGAAATTCTGCAAGGGGAAAAATCAAAGTCCTCACTGAAAAGCTTTAACTCTACTTGGGGTGCCACCTGTTGCTATCAACTTGAATCCTGCGATATTCTATCACAATACTCTGAGCCTTGGAGAGGTGATTCTAATTAGCTGTCTTATAGAGAGATAAATCTTCGTGCTTTTGAAGTGGCATGTCTCAATACGAGCCTTTGAAGTAACTTTTCCCTTGTCTGATTGATCTTCGAGAGATTTGATGAATCTCGAATTGATTGTCCCAAATTAACCGATCCTTGGAGACTTTTATCGACGTGACTGCCCCAGACTAGCAACTTCCTATTGGGAAAACCAATACCTAATAGAGTCTCTTGGCTACATGCTCCTTAACATGACCGTCCATAAATTTTCTCCTGACAAGTTTAAACTTCCTGAGTGACATTTATTATGTAAACCTCAATGGTGACAAATACCTGTATGCAAGCAGAAAATGATTATTCTAAGAATGATAATTCTAATTCCTCACACATGTTAATCTTGAAGTTTATGTTGAAAAGATATCGCCAAACTTTGTGTACAAGTCACTAGTTAAAATGCGAAATTAATTTTTTGAATGAACGACATCTTGCACATGCAATATCAACAAAGTCTTTTAACATAACTCATGAGAATTAGGAATGCTATCTTGTTAAAGCACTCCTTCAGAATAAACCTTGCCTCAATTAGGACTTTTGCGGGTTGTAATGTGGCTTGGTTCACGGTTTCGAAAAAAAGGATTTATGGCTCAAAACGTATTTCTACCCTCCCTTCCTTCGTGATGTTCTCCAGTCCTATGTTCATCTAATTTAACATAATCCCTTACCTTTCAATAGATTATTGAATGGTAAAAGTGATGGTTGAGGAACCCACAAGGTTTTCAGAATGGCAGTCCCTCCTTTTGTTTTTGCAGTCACATGACTTTGTTCTTTTTCTTTTGATCCTTTCCACTTTTTTCTCTTTCATTATTTTGTTTATTTTCCTCTAATTTTTTCCTGGACTGATTCTTTTGAATTTTTTATTTCGAAGTCCAGCAGAATGCCCTAACTTTTTCCTAAGTCACTTGTTTTCCAGTTATTGACTTAGCGGGCTTTCTTTCTTTTTCTTTTTCTTTTGAACAAATCGTGTGACATTGGATGTCTTGGAAGGGTTGTGACTACCTCATCCTTTTATTGGTAAGAAATGACCATTGTGGGCTTGTGCGATTCAATCTCTTATGATGCACTCCTTCTCTATTTTGAAATTTGAACACTCGGCCAAATTAATTGAATACTACCCTTCCTTGGGGTTAAGATTGAGGGTTTTTTTCATATGAAAGAAACTCCTTCTTCAAGGCTCAAAGGGGTTAATGAGGGTCTAACTCTTTTATATCTCCGGTGTTTGGGGGTTTGAAACAATGCTTGTACATCATCAGCAAGGTTTTATTCAAAAGCATACAATCAGAAAGTTTGCGCTCTTACTTCATAATCCTCCCTCAAAGAGTTTAAGCAAGAAGTTGGTATTGTAATGCACATGAGTGTTTTCACGAGTGAACACGAATGGATTACTTCAAGAAAAGCATACTCATTGTATTAAAATTATCATTCAATACAAACAAGTTTTTACATGCAAATAGATCATTAACAAACAATAAAAAATACAACCAAAAATGTAGTAAAGAAATTAAAATGCCACGACCGAGGAGGCTTGGCTCTGTCTGGACAGATTGCTTCTGACGATGTCCTTACAGCCTGAGTGCTAACTTGGGAGGCTTCAAATAATATGCAGTCTGTCTGCCGTGAATGCAATGACCTTGGAGCCAATCATATCTTGCACCTTGTGCTTGAACACCTTACAATCTTCAATTGAATGCCACTATGCCACAACATGGTAGTCACATCGGGAATTGGCATCAAATCCTGTTGGGTGTGGAGGAATGACTGGATTCAGCTCCTTTAGCACTATCAATCCACCTTTGATTAGATCTGCCAATACCTGACTATACAACATTGGTGTAACACCCCAAAAATTCGCCCTCTCTTTTTCTAACCTTAAATGACTTTTGCTTCGCATTCATTTGCATCGTCATTAGGTCATAACTCATAATCATACATCGCATTGGTCTTCTAAGACATGGGATCAGGAGTTCCTCTCAGTCAAAGTTTCCTATTTTCCTTAAGAAACTTTCATTCAAGTTTGGCAGAGGGTTTAATTCTTATTGTTGTAATTTCACATCAAAGATCATCAAGCATCAAGTTTATTTCATTCAAGATCTATTAGGCATCAATAGCCTAGGGTTTCATCATTCCTTTGATTCAAGTTTGTTGGCAAGATTATATTCAATTAGCTTAAGATTAAGGTTTGCTTCTCATCACATATATGAGATTAGGGTTGTTATGGGTGATGGTATAACTTCAAGTCAGGTATGGTTATTCAGTCACGATTAAGATCATATGGAAGTTTGACCTAATCTTGGTCAAACCATCAGGAGACTGCTTTAATCATAAGTTATTAGTATCAGTAGACTTTCTCAGCTAGTGTGCATCCAAGGTCAAATTGTTGTGTGTGGAACTCGTCAAGTTATCAAGCAATGGTTCATGTGAGGTTTGGTCCAGAAGATCAGGTTTATCATGACCCATTAGTTCAAATTATGCTCCTCTGTGGATTTATTTTCCCAGAGATTCTTTCAGACGAATTCAAAGTGATTCAAAACTTGTTCCTTTTGTTATCAAAGATCCATAAATCTGTTTTCAATTTAAAATTGGTTGTTATTCAGCTTGAGGCATTAATGGGTTTCAGTGGTGATTACTCAAGGTGTTAGAATTAAAAGCTAAATTTGAAGGTTGTTGTGTTTATTTAATCAGATGTCGTCAAAAGTTTGGGATTGGTGTAATGTGGTTATCCACTTTTAGAATCATTTTTCTTTGTCCATGCACAAATCCATAACCCATGTCAATTCACATGTACATATACCATTTATTTTGTTAACCATTCTCTTTTATCCATTTTACATTTTTATCCATCTTTAATTCAAATTATCCAAATCCATTATCCATATTAAACCCATTTTTCCATAAACTTTTCTTAAATCATTTTTCTACTAAAAATCCAATATACATGTTTTTTAAAATCCAATTTCTAAATCCATTTTACAATAATCCAAAAAAAGCCCAAGGTACATCATACATTCTTATTACAAAAAACCACACAACTTGTGTAAATCCGTACACAATGGCTGTATACATAACTTGCCATGACCCTGCCACCTTCATGCTACGCCAAAGATACCTTCCTAAACCATTTTCAGGCAAAATTCCAGCTGTTATCACCTTAAGACAAAATTCACAACAACTTGTACATGTAATACCCTTTTCTACCCCACAAATATAATGACAAATCAATCATATTTATCAGAGTAAAATATTGAATGCAATAAAATCATCTCAAAAGAGCGCACATTTCTCAATAATTCAAATATAGTCAATGCTCCATAAATAACGGGTTTTCCCAAAATTACTAAAAAATATTACTCAAAAGGCAGCGAAACTAAAAAAGGCAAAAATCCAAAGTTTTCCTTGCGCAGTAACTTAATCAAAATAACAATAATCAATAAAACATGGTTCAACTCAAAAGACCCCAACCCGATGTTACACTATCAGAGCAAGACCCTCTAAATCAACCACAATGGCCAACGATCCAAAAAATTCAAAAAGTCCTCGACGACATCCACGGCTAAACCTGGTCATCTGCATGTTACCCACGTGGAGGCAACATTCAAACAGGCAGGGTGAGTAAAACGATTCATAAAAATTAATATAGGAATCAATATATAAAACAACATCATTTTCATATTCAACATCATCATAGTCATCAAGGAACATCAAATGCCACAACATTATAAATTACACCAAATTGTCACATAAATGCAAATGCGACAAGACATCATAGTCATACTCATGGTTATTCATCAAAGAAATCACAACATCAAAACATCAAGACATCACTACACAAGATCAGAATTTGCGAAACTCTGCTACGTTCGCTAGCAAGTTCGTTGTGCGAGTATGGGGTGAATGTTCGTCGTGCGAAGCATTCTTTGCTGTGCGAACTCGTGATTACAGAAAACCGCTGTTACGCACCAGCACCAAAACCAGTCCAAAAACCTCTATGATTTCCTTCCCCAATGCCCTAAAAACATACTTAAATCATTCCTAAGGTATTACAGCGTTAAAGGCACAAAATCTACGACTTATTAGGCCAATCCCGTACCATATCCACGCCTCCAATTCCCATAAATCCCTACAATTACCACACATTCACTAGATTTCTCGTAATCAATTACCCTATACGGTTAAAACCTCAACAACAGATTTTGGCCACGAAGGCCTAATTTCCCTTACTCCCAAATCAGCCTCAAACCTATCAGACCATAAGTTCAAATCCCTCAAACTCATTAAAGTCACCAGAAAGGCAACAACAATTCAATACTCAAAATCCCAAAACCCTTAAATCAGCTTTAAACACATTGAATCACATATTGAAAATAATAAAGGCAATACTTCCCATACCTTAATTGCCGACTCTAAGCTTTTCTCCTTGATTCTAGGAAACCTTGCGAAGCTTTACCTCAATCCTCTTCCTCAGAGCTCTGACCTCTATTTCTTCCCTTTTCACGGTCTAACAAGAATGAATCTTAATTCCTTCAAAATTCCTTTTTGTTAAACCTAACTTTGAGTCTTAAAATTGGGCTTTCCAACTTCATCCTGACTAACTCCTCCTCAAATGTCCACTTTGCCCTTAATTCACTTATATTTATTTAAATTAATAATAATACCAATATATTCATATTATATACTATTATTTAAATAACTAACTCAAAATCCATAATTCCCAATATTCACACCAACCACCAAAAATCACCAAAAATGTGAATATTCATATTTAAATAAATTAAATAAATATTCCAAGAATTTGGGGTGTTACAATAGAACTCGCACAACAAATGTTGCACCACATGCAAAAACCTTTGTACACCCAAAACGCGCAACAATTACCACCATAAGTCACACAACCAACACATATGGACAACCACAATAAGTCTGGGGGATCTATATCAAAACGACACAATATATCACCTGTATCAAATTACAACAAAGAAAAAAGAAAACTCTGAAATTCATGTAGTCACAAAAAAAATTTTCTTCACGCATAGCTCACGCACAAATGGACGCAGACCTCTTTCTTTCTTCACGCACAAAAAACCTCATGCAGAAAACCCTCTCATTTATCACTCGTCTCCTTCGTTCCAAAACCTTCATTTAATCAACCTTACTCAACACCCTTTTTTAATCACTGAACGTTCTTCATTATTCAACCCTCATCTAAAACCCATAAACCTTCTTCAATCCTTAAGCCTTCACCAAAACCTCCCAACTCCTTTGTAAACCTACAATACCTTTTCATCAACACGATTCACCCCCAAACAAAAAAAAAACCTTTTCGTTTCCATCAACCAACTTACAATAACCTTCTGTGCATTTTCTTCAACCATTTTAACCCACAATCCAAAATCGAACTAGATTGAGAAAGAGAAAGAAGAGATTGGGATGAGAGGATCTGAAGAGTAAGAAATAAAATTGAACCTGAGCAAACTGGAAAACCACACGTGAAGGAGAAAATATTGAGCTTGAAGGAGAAAACTGGAAAACCACACGCGAAGGACAAAAGATCTGAAGATCTACAGAGAAGGTTGGAGACGACTTTCTCTTATATTCGCGTCAACCATGTTGTTCGACTTTGGATTTGTTTGTTGGAAACAAATGCTTTCAATTTCTGATGTTATTTAGGGTTGTTACCTTTTGTTGTAGAGAAATATAAGAGACTCTTGTCTTTGGACTGGGCTTTGAAGCCCGTCCTGGTTTCTTTCTCCACCCTCATTTTTTTAGTGCACCATGTCTTTTCTTTTGTTGTCAACAAGGATGAATGGGTATCACGGCCCATGATGATTCCATGGAAATTTTTTTTCATCACCCTCCATGGATCTGCTGCACCCATGCCTTGTTTTGTTTTTATAAATATATATTTTTTATTTCATAAATAATTTTGATTGTTTCATGATTACTTTTTGTGAATAATGTCCATCATTAATTTTATTACTATTCATGTTTGATTGTAGATTTTTTTCATGAGCTGTTGAATTAATCCCAAAGTTTTAGCATTCTTGTTTTAATTAGTTTTTATTTTGTTTTGATTAGAAATTAATCCTAATTTTTGTTAAATTTTGATTACATTTTAGTGATGATTCTAACTTGTTTTTTAAGTTAACTTTGATTTTAATTAGACTTGGATTTTAATTAGATTTTGCTAGATTTTATTAGAAGTTAATCTTGAAGTGAATTTTGATTAACTTTAATTTTAGTTTCGATCATGATTACATTAGATTTTGATCATAGTTTCGTTTAGTTTTGACATATTGAGTTTAGCGTTAATTCTTGACCTTGATTTTATTAATTTGATTGTCGTGACTAATTGAATTTTCATTAAATTATGTAGTTAATTCTTGATTCATTTCTCTTGGATTTTCTTTAGTGGGACAAGTTGATTGAACTTTTGTTAGACTTTTGGTTGTTTAATCCTATGGATGATTTGCGTGGAATATTTTTCAAGCCTTGCTTGGAATGCGTTTCATGAATTGTTAAATTCTTTCTTGAATGACTTGGTATTAACCTTCATGAGTTTCTTGATACATATTTTGAGATATTTATGTTGGCTTAGCTTTGTAGATGTTTGAAATTGCATATGAATTCTCATTAGCTGATGTTGCTAAACTCTCCTTGTGCATAAGTTGATTTGAATGTAACAAATGATGTTGATGTATACACTTCTATTTTGAAGATAGGAGTTGTTAAATGTTGTTCTTGTTTGCTTGTTGGAATTCACGACTGTGCTATGCTGAAGCCCTGTTATTGCTGTTGTTTTTGGTTTGGTTTGTACTTGTGTAGCTTTGACATATTCGTTGCTATGTTGTTGATGATATGAAATATGCTTATGGTTTAGAATTTTTGCTTAGAACTTGGTGTTGATTGAGTATTTTTCACTCCTAGTTGTATGTTTGGCTTATGTGCTAACTCAATTGATGCTTTGGTTTTGTTTGCAACTATTTCGTCATACTTTGTGGTGAGCGAAGAGTCACTCAGTCTTGCCTTTTGGCTGAGATCACGACATCGTTCTTTTGGTTGAGGACGAGGAGTCACTCACTTTTGTTCCTTAGCTGAGATCACGACATCGTTTCTTTTTGTGATTGATTAATATAATGTTTACTTGTGTTTGTTTGCATGATCCCTTAGGATTCCTAGTTCCACTTAATTTCTGATTAAGTTGGAGGTAGGAGAGACATTAGGCTTTCAATCCTTTGCATGATACAATTAGGATAGTCCCTTTCAAACCTTAACCTTAGGTCCATCTTTGCATGCTCTGATTTCTCATACTATATGAGGATACGTAGGCATAAGACGGTGAAGTCTTGGCGAGCACCCTTTTCCTTTTTTCACTTGTAGTTTTCCGAACTACGGCATAGGGTGGAGATGTCCTATCGAGTCTCCTTTTTCTTTTTTGTTCTCGTTTCTGTTTAACAGTAGGATTTAGATAACACACCCTTTGATAAGACAACATGCATGGATCCCGTTGAGTACAACAGATACAGGGGGGTGCTAATACCTTCCTCTCGCATAACCGACTCCTGAACCCAAGATTTGGTTGCGATGACCTTGTCTTCTTCCGTTTCTTCATGTTTTCTTTGATCGTTTCCTTTCCATGCGTTGGGATAAATAACGTTTGGTGGCGACTCTTCTGTTTTTTTCGCCAGGTGTTTTTCGTAGTTGCAACAGCTGGCGACTCTAGCACTTGCCTGTTTCTGTTTCATTGGGTGTTTAATTTTGTGCAGTTATTTTCTTTTATATACATTATCTATTGTATATTATTACATTTTCATTTTATTTTTGCATTTGATTATTGTTATCATATTGCTTTGCTGCTACTATGTGTTAGGTGGGTTTGTTCCATGAGAGATAAGCCCACTACCCAGGTTGAGTATACACTTAGGATTAGAGTGGAGAGTGGCGGGACTTGTGTGGCGTCTGGCTATGTATAGTTGGCACAAAATTCATGTCCAGATGAGGTTTTCTTTGGAGATACTCTATCATGTATGTTTGGTGCATATGATATGGTGTCGACTTAGAGAGCTTATGACTCTGACCATTCATTGGAAATCGATTGAGGCCTCCTTGTTTGATGATGATGCCATACCAGAAATGGTGAACGTATAATTGTTTCTCGACCTGAGAGTCCGTGATACTGATGACCTGATAGGATTGTCGTACGTCCAAGACTAGAACCCACATGTGAGAGGGGATAGGTTTTGCAGGAAACCTTGACTTTCAACCTACTCGGTTTTCTGGTTTTCTTGTCAGTGTGGACCTTTGATCCTGGGTATTCTAGTATTTTCATTATCTCAGTGTTATAGTATTCAAGATTTCTTGTCTGAGCAGAATTCTGGTGTTATTCAGTCGACAACATAATGGTTATTCAGAATTTATGAAGGCTTTGATCCCATGTCTTTTGCATTGCATAACATAAAACAATCTGCATCATTTTGCATATCATTCTTCAACCGGCCAGAACTCTCATTCCGCCATTGTCCTTGATCAGCCAGTTGATTCCCCGGTACTCGTTCTGAACAAGAGGTGACTGTTGAAAGACGACAAAGTGTTTGAAGCAGGATCAAGCAGTGTCAAGAAGTAAGGTTAAATTAGAAGCTGTTGGTGGCTATGTCAGGGAACAACCTCCAGAATGTTAACCCTCCACCAGGTTTTACTGTGATGACTAACCCTCTGTATTGTTTTCTTCCTGATGAAGATCCTCCACAAGTTAACAATCTTATTCAATCTCAGTTTGTGCATCTCTCTATCGAGAATCAGGGTTTACATGGACAGTCTGTTGTTCGAAGTGGACATTCCTCTTCTCTTGATACTATAGATTATCATGGCGTTGCTTTCTCTGTGTCAAATTCCAAAAGGGAGGTCTCGATGATGAAAACTAAGGACCTGAAAGCTCTTGAGTTTACTAAAAGATACCGTGTGTTGGATGAGAAACTAAAATCCTTGGAAGTTCAGAATACCTTTGGTATCGACGCTTCAAACATGTGTCTGGTACCCAGCCTAGTGTTACCTCTAAGTTTTAAAATACCGAGGTTTGAGAAGTATAAGGGAGATAGTTTTCCAAGACAACATTTGGTGATGTTTTGCAGAAGAATGACCTCATTTATGCACAACGATAAACTAATGATCCACTATTTTCAAGACAGTTTGAATGGGGTATCTTTAAGTTGGTACGTGCAGTTAGAGAATGGTCAGATCCGATCATGGTTGGACTTAGCTAAGGCTTTTCTGAAGTAGTGCAAATACAATCTTGATATGGCTCCCAGTCGCATGTAGTTGCAAAACTTGTCTCAAGAGAATAATGAATCCTTCAGAGGGTATGCTCATAGATGGAGAGAGTTGGCTTCCAGGGTGCAACCACCACTTCTAGATAGAGAATTGATTGACCTATTCATGGATACTTTGCAAGGTCCATACCTGAATAAATTGATCAGCGGTAGGATATCCAACTTCTCTGACATGGTAATAGCAGGAAAACACATTGAGAGCGGCCTAAGGAGTGGAAAGATTCAGGATGTCCCGAGCTATCAGGCCAGTGAAACTGAATCCTTTAGTAACTCCCAATGGGAAGAAGAGGATGTAATCAATGCAGTCATGGCAGATGTTGAGTATTCTCAGGGTGAACCGGTGAAATTTCTTAGTTCTTCATCTTTTCAGCAATCATTTCCTAAGGCACCATACCAGAAACCTTGGGTCGCTCCTCATGCAAATCAATGAGCCCATGTCTGAGGTTAGCAGAATCAACTCCATAATTAGAATCGGCCTAGCAACAACTTGGAAAGAAGGAATGCTCCTCTTCATCCAGTTTCTATGTCGTACAATCACCTTTTGCCACATATGATTCAAAACTCATTGGTGGAGCCTAAGACTCTCAAGCCGTTGCCTGAACCTTACCCTCCTGGGTACAATCCCCATGTGCAATGTGGATATCACGGAGGATCCATGAGGCACTCAACCGAAGATTGCAAAGCCTTCTAAGCCAAAGTGCAACAACTGATTGACAAAGGGTACATATCTTTTCTAGAAGGAAATTTGGTTGTGAATGTCAACCTCTCATCTATTTAAGCTTGAAGGCTTCAAGGGTCATCTCCTAAAAAGCCAATGGTCCAGATAGACATACATCCTCAACATTGGCAATCCTTTGGCACTATTATCATTTGCATTTGTAGTTTATTTCTTGTTAATTGCTACTTGTTTTTAAACATTTTTGTTTTGAATGGTAATATTAATGAAGTGTTCATGCATTTTCTGAATTAATCATGTCGCATTCGCTCATTTTTATCATTTATTGCAAAGCACAGACACATATACCTCTTATTCACTTCACTTTATCACTGTTGTTTTAGCAAAGATTGGAGGGAGGATGACGAAAATTGAATACCCATAATTGTTGATCGTATGCTTTTGGATAAAATCCTACTGATGATGTACATGCATTGTTTCAAATTCCCTAAACATCAGAGAGATAAGGAGTTAGTCCCTATTTAGCCACTTCGAGCCTAGAAGTAGGAGTTTCCTTCGGTCTTTCAAACCCTCACATCTTAACCTGGGGCAGGGTAGTTATAAGTTAATTTGACCAAGCGTTTGAATTTCAAGAGGAGTGTCCCCATTCGAGGACCAATCACATCATATCCCTCTCAAGAGGTCGTACCTCACCAACCACAATGGTTATACCTCACCAACTAGGAGTGAGACAACCACAACTCTTTTGGAGAAATCAAGAAAGCCAGTATCACACGACTTGTTTCAAAGAGAAAAAGAAAAGAAAAAAGAAAGAAAGTCTGCTAAGTCGAAAAACTTGAAAGCAAGTGACTTAGGCAAAAATTAGGGCATTTCACTAGACTTCAAAATCGAAAAAATTCAAAAAGAATCTGTCCAGGAAAAAATTAGGGAACAAAAGAATAAAAAGAAAGGATCACAAAAGAAAAACCCTCGAGCAAAAGCAAGTCGTGTGACTACAGACACCAAAGATAGGAAGGATGATTATCATTCCGAAAACCTTGTGGGTTCCTTAACCATCACTTCTACCATTCAATAGACTTTTTGAAAGGTGAGCGCTTGTGCCAAGTTAGGTGAACATAGGATTGGAGATCATCACGAAGAATGGGTGGGTAATAATCAAACTTTGAGCCTTTCATCCTTTATTTCAATAACCATGAACCAGACCATGATTCAACCCTCAAAAGACCTAATTGAGGCAGAGTTTATTCTGAAGGCATACTACAACAAGATTGCGTAAACTGACTCCTACAAGATTTTTTAATCTTCTTCTTACTCTATCTTTCACTAGCTAAATCGGCACTATGTCTGGACTATTGGTCCATTCGTCATACACTATCACATCATTCTGATAATGATTGATTTTTTCAAAGTTTGCATGAGCATCACATTGAAATTACTATTCGTGAACAAACAATTTTAATTGCAGGTCAATAATTGACATTGAGGAAATGCCAACAGGGAGCAATCGAAGAGGACTTAATCATTCAGCAATCAGGATCAGAATCAAGTTTACTTTGTAGCCCTATGGATCTGAGGCATTGACATCTAATGAGTATGGAATCAGTCAGTCGAAGGAAATTCCTCAAGCACTGGTTGATTATGGGGCAAACCATTCGAGAAGTGATTGATCAGAAGTGAATCACCTCGAGACTTTACAAGGGGCAAGCTACCCAAAGGTTCTTTTTATTAAGGGCGAGGCCCTCCAGTATTAAATCAACATAAGTTAAGTCGCTTCAACGCTCATTCAGGGCCAAGCCACCTCAAGAGTACATTGAGGCCAACCACTCCAAGAATCTGTTAATCGAGGACAAATCTTTTCATGGTGCAAATTCTGGGGCAAGCCATCTCGAGGTCATATCATAGAAAGATACTTTATTTTCAAAGAGAACGTTACCGAGGATCAGACTAGGTCAAGTTGAACTACACATGGGCAAATCCTCTCCATGCTTTCAAGTTACTCAAGCAAGTTCCATTTTGTCAACAATTGTTGAGTTCAAGACGAGTGTCGGGGAATCATGCCATTACCCCATCAAAACCTTTGCCTTCTGAAAAAGCCTTGATGTAATAAACCTCCTTTCTATTGTTGGGAATCTTCATATCCTTGCATTCTATCATTGGGTTTCATCTTACAGCCTAAACCTGTTACCTGTCAGAACTTTGTAACCTAAATCACTTCAAAACTAGTTCTCGTCTGGCCAACCCTTCACTAGATATCAGTTCTCGTCTGGTAGTCAACCTTCAAACCAGTTCCCATTTGGTCACCCTTTCTTTAACCAGTTCCCATCTTGTAAACACAGTTTCAAAGTTCAGTTCTCATCTGGCAAACCACAAAGTCAGTTCCCATCTGATACCAAAACAAGAAGTCAATTCTCGTCTGATAACTTAACCTTTCGTCACCAGTTCTCGCCTAGTAGTCTACCCTTTAAATACCAGTTCTCGTCTGGTAGTTCCCCTTCAGAGTCCAATTTCATTAGCAACCAAGAATAAATCCTAAAAAAATCCAATCATCATAAATCTGGTCCCATGCATAAACCAAAAGCCCAACTGTATTTGGCACAATTGTTCCTAGTGGCTCACATTTTATCACATTCCCCGACATGAGGCTCGTTTGATCTCACTTATCCCCAGTAAAGTTCTCTCCCTGACAGAGATTGTTGAAGTTTTATCACCCTCAGCAGAATGGTTAATGTTTTAATCATTCTCCCCCAACAAGAGTTCGGGAGGTTGTTTTCCCCAATAGGGTTTGATTTGTACTTCCCAACGAGTATTCAGAAGTTGAATACACCAGACCAGATAGTGTTGGTTTGCAAGCAAGAAGATATCCAACAGGAATCTTGTTGGATGTTTCCCCATGGCATATATTTTGTTTTCCCCACAGAATCTTGGTATCTACTTTCCTCATCAGGTCAGAAAGTGATTTCGCCAGCAATAATATGCTCTTATCCCCAGCAGGGTAGGTTGAAGGATAGTTCCCTAATAGCAGGGTAAGTCCAATGTTGTTCCCTAGCAAGGTTTGGTATCATTAACTCCTTTCCCCAAGCAGAGTTAGGTATTGATTCCCTCGACAGATAAATCAACGATGGTTGACATCTCTGGCATATTCCAAGCCCAGTCATCGTTGGCATCTTTCAATATCAGATTCTTGGGACGATTCCCTAGCAGGTGTTACTCATAATTCCCAGTAGAGTAGAAGTTTTCTTTGGGCTTTATGTTCAACAGAGGTTATATTCAGGAAGGCCATTCAGTGTGTCTTCCTCGGCAGAGTTTGTTTTCGTTTTTCTCGACACTTCTCCTGTTGGAGTTTTCTCTTGCATAGGCATCTTTGCATTGCATCCTCCAAATGCGTATCATTTCAATTTCGTACGGAGCATTACGCCATAGAAAAATTTAAATATATGCATTCGAAGCATAAGCCAGGTTTGATATTATCTTTGTCAGACGTTTCCCTAGAAGATAATGGCATAACTCAGGAGATCTCGTGTTACCTTATCCCCAGTAAGGTCACCGATGGATGTGTTCATTTTACTTGTGCTCCCTTGCAGATTTGTCTTTCTAGACTCCTTTTATCCCCAACGGAGTCATACTCTCTTTAGATCGTAAGTTAGTTGATTATACTTCCTGTAATCCTTTCTGATCCCAACTCTTGGTTGGTCCTCTTTGATTTGAGTTCGCCTTCAGTTGGTGTTTTTTTTTATCCTAACTCTTGGTTGGTCTTCTTTGATTTGAATTTGCCTTTGGTTGGCATTCTATTTATCCTAACTCTTGCTTAGTATCTTGTTATCCTAACTCTTGGTTGATCTTCTTTGATCTGAGTTCGCCTTCAGTCGGCATTCTATTTATCCTAACTCTTGGTTAGTATTTTGTTATCCCAACTCTTGGTTGGTCTTCTTTGATTTAAGTTTGCCTTCATTCGGTGTTTTGTTTATCCTAACTCTTGGTTCGTATCTTGTTATCCCAACTCTTGGTTGGTCTTTTTTGATTTAATTTCGCCTTTGGTTGGTATTCTATTTATCCTAACTCTTGGTTAGTATCTTGTTATCCCAACTCTTGATTAGTACCCCATTATCCTAACTCTTGGTTAGTACCCTGTGTTATCCTAACTCTTGGTTAGTACCTTATTTTATCCTAACTCTTGGTTAGTACCCTGTTTTATCCAAACTTTTGGTTAGTACCTTGTGTTATCCTAACTCTTGGTTAATACCTTGTTTTATCCTAACTCTTGGTTAGTATTTTGTTATCCCAACTCTTGGTTGGTCTTCTTTGATTTAAGTTTACCTTCGGTCGGTGTTCTGTTTATCCTAACTCTTGGTTCGTATCTTGTTATCTCAACTCTTGGTTCATCATTTTTGATTTAATTTCGCCTTTGGTTGGTGTTCTATTTATCCTAACTCTTGGTTAGTATCTTGTTATCCCAACTCTTGGTTGGTCTTCTGTTTATCCTAACTCTTGATTAGTACCCCATTATCCTAACTCTTGGTTAGTACCCTGTGTTATCCTAACTCTTGGTTAGTACCTTGTTTTATCCTAACTCTTGGTTAGTACCCTGTTTTATCCTAACTTTTGGTTAGTACCTTGTGTTATCCTAACTCTTGGTTAGTACATTGTTTTATCCTAACTCTTGGTTAGTGCCTTGTGTCATCCTAACTCTTGGTGAGTACCTTATTTTATCCAAACTCTTGGTTAGTATCTTGTTATCCCAATTCTTGGTTGATCTTCTTTGATTTGAGTTCACCTTTGGTCGGCGTGCTGTTTATCCTGACTCTTGGTTAGTACCTTATTTTATCCTAACTCTAGGTTAGTACCCTCTGTTATCCTAACTTTTGGTTAGTACCTTATTTTATCCTAACTCTTGGTTAATATCTTGTTATCCCAACTCTTGGTTGGTCTTCTTTGATTTGAGTTCGCCTTCGGTCAGCGTTCTATTTATCCTAAATCTTGGTTAGTTACCTTGTTTCATCCTAACTCTTAGTTAGTACCTTGTTTCATCCCAACTCTTGGTCAGTATCTTGTACTCTTTATTAGTATCCCAACTCTTGGTTGGTATCCTTTGGTTGACTCATCTATTATCTTTTGTGTTTGGTTGACATATTGTATCTGTTCGCTATCCCGAGTTTTGGTTGGTATCCGCTATTTTTATCTCCCCACAAATTGCAAATTTCCAGGTTCTTTTGGTATTCAATCTTCGTGTACCTTGAATGTATGAAAGTCGTTGCTTTCATTCCTTCAGGTCCAACTTGATTGAATAGGGGCAGCTGTAACACCCCAAAATTTTCCCTCTCTTTTTCTAACCTTAACTGACTTTTGTTTCGTGTTCATTTGCATCATCATTAGGTCATAACTCATAATCATACATCGCATTGGTCTTCCAAGACATGGGATCAGAAGTTCCTCTCAGTCAGGGCTTCCTATTTTCCTTAAGAAACTTTCATTCAAGTTTGGCAGAGGGTTTAATTCTTATTGTTGTAATTTCACATCAAAGATCATTAAGTATCAAGTTTATTTGATTCAAGATCTGTTAGGCATCAAGAGCCTAGTGTTTCATCATTCCTTTGATTCAAGTTTGCTGGCAAGATTATATTCAATTAGCTTAAGGTTAGGGTTTGCTTCTCATCGCGGATAGGAGATCAGGGTTGTTATGGGTGATGGTATAACTTCAAGTCAGGGGTGGTTATTCAGTCACGATTAAGATCAGGTGGAAGTTTGACCTAATCTTGGTTAAACCATCAGGAGAGTGCTTTAATGAAAAGTTATCAGTATCAGTAGACTCTCTTAGCCAATGTGTGTCCAAGGTCAAATTATTGTGTGTGTAACTTATCAGGTTATCAAGCAGTGGTTCATGTGAGGTTTGGTCTAGAAGATCAGGTTTATCATGATCCATCAGTTCAGATTATGCTCCTCTATGGATTTATTTTCCCAGATATTCTTTCAGACGGACTCAAAGTGATTTAGAACTTGTTCCATTTGTTACCAGAGATTCGTAAATCTATTTTCAATTTAAAATTGGTTGTTATTCAGCTTGAGGCATTAATGGGTTTCAGTGGTGATTACTCAAGGTGTTGGGATTAAAAGCTAAAGTTGATGGTTGTTGTGTTCATTTAATCTGATGTTGTGAAAAGTTTGGGATTGGTGTAATGTGGTTATCCACTTTTAGAACCATTTTTCTTTGTCCATGTACAAATCCATAATCCATGTCAATTCACATGTACATATACCATTTATTTTGTTAACCATTATCTTTTATCCATTTTACATTTTTATCCATCTTTAATTCAAATTATCCAAATCCATAATCCATATTAAACCCATTTTTCCATAACCTTTTCTTAAATCATTTTTATACAAAAAAATCCAATATCCATGTTTTTTTAAATCCAATTTCTATATTCATTTTACAATAATCCCAAAAAATCCCAAGGTACATCATTAATTCTTATTACAAAAAACCACACAACTTGTGTAAGTTTGTACACAGTGGCCGCATACCTAACTTGCCATGACCTTGCCACCTTCATGCTACGCCAAAGATACCTTCCTAAACCATTTTCCAACCAAAATTCCAGCTGCTATCACCTCAACACAAAAGCCGCAGCAACTCGTACAACCCGCACAACAAATGTTGCACCACACGCAAAAACCTTTGTACACCTAAAATGTGCAGCAATTACCACCATAAGTCACACAACCAGCGTATACAGACAACCACAACAAGTTTGGGGGATCCACATCAAAATGACACAATATATCACCTGCAAAAAATCACAACAAAGAAAAAAGAAAACTCAGAAATTCACGTAGTTACAAAAAAAACCCTTCACACATAGCTCACACGCAAATGGACGTAGACCTCTCTCTTTCTTCATGCACAAAAAACCTCACGCAGAAAACCCTCTCCTTTATCACTCTTCTCGTTCGTTCAAAAACCTTCATTGAATCAACCTTACTCAACACCCTTTTTTAATCACTGAACGTTCTTCATTATTCAACCCTCATCTAAAACCCATAAACCTTCTCCAATTCTTAAGCCTTCACCAAAACCTCACAACTCCTTTGACAACCTACGATACCTTTTTATCAACACGATTCACCCCTAAACCAAAAAAAACCTTTTCGTTTTTATCAACCACCTTACAATTACCTTCTATACAGTTTCTTCAACCATTTCAATCCACAATCCAAAATCGAACCAGATTGAGAAGGAGAAAGAAGAGATTGGGATGAGAATATCTAAAGAGCGAGAAACAAAATTGAACCTGAGCAAACTGGTAAACCACATGCGAAGGAGAGAAGATTAATCTTGATTTGAGCGTAACGAACGAGAAAGATCAAGATGAGAGCATATCGTTGTTTGCAGAGAAGGTTGGAGACGACTTTCTCTTTTATTCACGTCAACCATGTTGTTCGACTTTGGATTTGTTTGTTGGAAACAAATGCTTTCCATTTATGGTGTTATTTAGGGTTGTTACCTTTTGCTTTAGAGAAATATAAGAGACTGTTGTGTTTGGACTAGGCTTTGATGCCCGTCCTGGTTTCTTTCTCCACCCTCATTTTTATAGTTCACTGTGTCCTTTATTTTGTTGGCAACAAGGATTAATAGGCCTCACGGCCCATGATGATTTCATGGCATATTTCTTTCATCACCCTCCATGGGTCTGCTGCACCCCTGCCTTATTTTGATTTTATAAATAATTTTGTTTTGATTTCATAAATAATTTTGATTGTTTCATAATTAGTTTTTGTGAATAATGTTCATGATTAATTTTATTACTGTTCATGTTTGATTGTAGATTATTTTCATGAGTGGTTGAATTAATCCCTTAGTTTTAGCATTCTTGTTTTAATTAGTTTTTATTTTGTTTTGATTAGAAATTAATCCTAATTTTTGTTAAAATTTAATTACATTTTAGTGATGATTCTAACTTGTTTTTTAATTTGATTTTGATTTTAATTAGACTTGGGTTTTAATTAGATTTTTTTAGATTTTATTAGAAGTTAATCTTGAAGTGAATTTTGATTAACTTTGATTTTAGTTTCGGTCTTGATTACATTAGATTTTGAGCATAGTTTCATTTAGTTTTTACATATTGAATTTAGCGTTAATTCTTGACCTTGATTTTATTAATTTGGTTGTCGTAACTAATTGAATTTTTATAAAATCATGTAGTTAATTCTTGATTCATTTTTCTTGGATTTTATTTAGTAGAACAAGTTAATTGAACTTTGGTTAGACTTTTGGTTGTTTAATCTTGTGGATGATTTGTATGGAATATTTTTCATGCCTTGCTTGGAATGAGTTTCATGACTTGTTGAATTCTTTCTTGAATGACTTGGTATTAACCTTCATGAGTTTCTTGATGTATATTTTGAGGTATTTATGCTTGCTTGGTCTTGTTGATGTTTGAAATTGCATATGAATCCTCATTAGTTGGTGTTGCTAAACTCTCCTTGTGCATAAGTTGATTTGAATGTAGGAAATGATGCTGATGTATACACTTATGTTATGAAGATAGGAGCTGTTAAATGATGTTCTTGTTTGCTTGCTGGAATTTCCGTCTGTGTTATGCTGAAGCGCTGTTGTTGCTGCTGTTTTTGGTTTAGTTTGTACTTATGTAGCTTTGACATATTCGTTGCTATGTTATTTATGATATGAAACATGCTTATAGTTTAGCATTTTTTCTTACAACTTGTTGTTGATTGAGGAGTCTTCACTCCTAGTTGTATGTTTAGCTTGTGTGCTAATTCAATTAATGCTTTGGTTTCGCTTGCTACAATTTTGTCATACTTTGTGGTGAGCGAGGAGTCACTCAATCTTGCCTTTTGGCTGAGATCACGACATTGTTCTTTTGGTTAAGGACGAGGAGTCACTCAGTTTTGTTCCTTAGATGAGATCACAACATCGTTTTTTTGTGTGATTGATTAGTATAATGTTTACTTGTGTTTGTTCACATGATCCCTTAGTATTCCTAGTTCCACTTAATTTTTGGTTAACTTGGAGGTAGGAGAGACATTAGGATTTCAATCCTTTGCATGATAAAAATTAGGATGTTCCCTTTCAAACCTAAGCCTTAGGTCCATCTCTTTGCCTGCTAACGTTAGGTAGAATTCCCTTTCTATCCCAAATTTAGAACCATTGTGCATGACAACATTAGGAGTCAGTTTCTCTTGGTTGTTTTCTTTTCAACCTTTGAGTATTCTCTCTTCTCATCTCAAAATAAATCTTTAACACATTTAATAAATACGATGAACATTGTGCGCCACGAGCCTTAAGTATATTTAAAATGATGAGTGAGGGGTCTCTCCTTACTTGTCTAGAGTGTTTAGTGTACGTCCCATCTTGGAGCGATATACAACGCATTCACTCCTATATCATAGACTTTAGTGCAATGTGAATCTCAAATCAAATCAATTTACTTCTCTAAAACTCACAAACAAACTGCAAAAAAATTTATCCTTCGGGATTGTTTTGTCAAACTTTTTTCAGAAAGAGTCTGTTATTTTTCCGTTCTACCGCAAACAGGCATCAACCCTAACTACTGAAATGGGAATTTAATGTCGCTCATAAAAAAGAATTAACAATTTGTAAATCGAACTATGGCTACTCTAATTTCTCATACCAGATGAGGATACGTAGGCACAAGACGACAAACTCTTGGCGAGCAATCTTTTCCCTTTTTCACCCGTAGTTAGCCGAACTACGGCTGCTCTGATTTCTCATACTAGATAAGGATATGTAGGCACAAGACGGAGAAGTCTTGGCAAGCATCATTTTCCCTTTTTCACCCGTAGTTAGCCGAACTACGGCTGCTCTGATTTCTCATACTAGATGAGGATACATAGGCACAAGACGGCGAAGTCTTGGCGAGCACCCTTTTCCTTTTTTCACCCGTAGTTTTTCGAACTACGTTGACTCTGACTTTTCCATTGCACGAGGGAATACGTAGGCATAGGGCGGCGATGTCCTATCGAGTCTCCTTTTTCTTTTTTGTTCTTGTTTCCGTTTAGCAGTAGGCTTTAGATAACACACCCTTTGATTAGACAACAAGCGTGGATCCCGTTGAGTACAACAAATGCGAGGGGGTGCTAATACCTTCCTCTCGCATAACTGACTCCCGAACCTAAGATTTAGTTACGATGACCTTGTCTTCTCCCTTTTCTTTAAGTTTTATTTGATTGTTTCCTTTCCCTGCATTGGCATAAATAACGTTTAGTGGTGACTCTTCTGTTTTTTTCGCCAGGTGTTTTTCGTAGTTGCGACAATTGGTAGCAAAGTAAAATATCTCTCTAGCTTTCTTGACCTTTTTTTGACTCTTATGAGGGCAGTTTGGTTGTTGATATTGATTTGGACATTTAACTCGTTCAGGCGCTTTCCTTTTCAGACTTTACCGAGGAACAGGAGAAGGGTGCTGGCGTGGGGATTCTGGAACCCGATATTGTGAAGTATGCCCCTGACCTGATGTAGCTCCTGGAGAAAGAAAAGGAGCTACCATTTCTTTTGCAACAGCTGGAGTAAGACCACCTTGCATATTTGAGCCACTTGGCGTGAACTCGATCGCCTTTGAATCAATCAAATCCTGGACTTTGTGCTGAAAAGCCCTACACTTCTCAACATTATACCTCGGTGCCCTAGAATGGAAATCACAATGGGCACTTGCGTCATAGCCTGGTGGGAGCTTTCCATTAGGAGGTGCTAGAGTCTGAAGTTCAACCAATTGAAGCTGAAGTAGATGCTGCAACAACTGAGCATAAGGCATAGAGAGCGGATCAAAAGCTTTTTCATGATGCTTTGGCCTCTGTGCGTACCTTATACTCTTAGGATTGTCTTGGGAAACAAGAGATGACTGCTAATGGAAAAATTTTAGAAGCCCAAGTTGTGAAGAAGATCGTGAGGTAACTCATGATCTTGGAGAGATTTTGATAGAACAAGAGGAATAAACCTTTTGTTGCAGCACTACGCATATGACTGCCCTCCTTTCTTGACACAATTCTCATGACTTACATGATATGGCCCATCTAAGTCTTCAGCTGATGGACTTCTTCCCTCACCAGTTTCAGACCCTTGGACAAGGCCTGTATGTTCACCATGAATTGTCACATATAGCTTCGGACCTCCAACAACTCTGCTTGAATCTGTTCCATGATTTGTCTCTGGTTATTATGAGTGTTGTAGTCATGCAGAGTCAGCTTGATGAAATAATCTGAGCGAAAGCAAGCCAAACGATAAGTCCTTAATTGGTCCCATGAAATGCAAGAATGATGCGTAAATGAAGAATGCATAATGCTCGAATAATGTTCAAGGGATCCTCAAGACTAGTAGTTATCCTGGGTATTGTTGCAAGAGAATCATGAATAGGCAATAAGTTTGCACAACTTTGTGAACAAAGGAAGCTTTTTAGTCATTCATTTGAAAACCAAATACAAACAACTGAGCATGTTCATTAAGAGGAGTACATAAGTCTGGAAATATGACCAAAAAAATACAAGACAAAAATAAAAAGGTCTTCTTTCGAATGCACTCCTCGAGCTTCTTTGATTCGAACATAAATCTGCTAACCATCTGATCAAAAAGTAGTATGAAACTATTAACCAAGCGAGGAATGTTGTTTCCATCCAAATCTTGTAGTGCACTTTCTAGCCTCAAAGGTACATTGTTGATCATGAGGTTACAATACTCCACTAGACTATTGTACCTAGCACGGTACATATCCAAAACTGGCTAGAAGATCTTCAAAGACTCTACAAGGGTATCTGGCAGCTCATTGAGAGTCTTCTCCTTTGTAATACACAATGAGCTAGCCTTCTTCAAGATCTCAAAACGCTTCTTCTAGAGTTCTACCAATTCCTAAGAAGTTTCTACTTCCTTACATTTGTTGTCCCACATCTCGAGAGTATAATGTGAAACCCTTATAGCTTCCTTTTTTGAGACGACACTCATCTTCAACTAATGTCAAAGCACCCCTTAGTTGGGCCTCAAGCTCATCAATGTCAACTTCGAGTTTCTCTCTAGTCTTCTTCTTTGCAGTGGAAACCACTTCATATAAGTTCCAAGCTCTACTACAGGAGTCGTTGAGCTCTTTCAAGCATTGATGATAGTCTTCAATGATGCATCAGCCCCTTCAAACTCATTTTGATACATGACTCTCAAGTCACTCTCTATCTTCAACCTCTTGTTACTCTTAGCCACTAGGTCTTATTTAATCTCAACCTTTGTCTTGAACTTGCTAGTTTACACTCTTGCCTTGTGGATATCAGCCTGTAGTTCCTCATTTTCCTTGGTCAATTTCTCCACTAACATCTTCAACTTGTCGTATTCCTCCTTAGGAACATGAGTGGGCTCGAGAGGATTTGTATGCATGTGAGGCTAGTAAGGACAGGGTAACAATCTCTCTACAACCCTATCTAGCAACCACCTATTATATGTCTCCTTTGCCACACAGTTCTTAGCTTTTAGCTTTCTTCTCCCCTTTGTGTGGATCTTGGTCCACACCCTAGCGATCCTCTTCACGAATCTAGGGTCATCTGCTTTGTTGACCAAAAAGATGTAATGCCATGATCAGATTGTAGTTGATAAAACTTGCTCTTCAAATCAAAGGCACATTACAAAACTCCCCACAACTGAAGATTATTTCTTAGTCATAGTACTAATGAGAATACCATGCTATGTCATCAGCCACCAAAGACATGATTCGGTTAAACTACTTCAACTTCCCCTTGTTCTCCATAAAAGGACCATCCTTAGGCAGATGAGAAGTATACCACTAGTACATCAGGTGAGAACAATACTGAACCATTCCTGTTTTCTTTTCGTTTCTCCAATGAATGGAGTGATAGGTATCGACTAGGATTGTTGGGACTGGATTCTTCTAGATGAAAAGAGTGATGACAACTATGTCTATGAAATTGTCGATATTTGGGAAAAGGACTATTCCATAGATTATCAGAGCAAGTAAGGCACCAAACTTCTCCTAATTCCCCTCGGTCTGGTATTCAGTAACTTTTCCAAGTAAGAATTTCAGAGGGAACCCATGAGTACCTCCTTTGTGAATCAGGCCAGCAGTAGCCTCCTCTTTTGTCATGTGGAGTGCGAGAGTAATGACAGACGGCTTCAGTTCTTCTTCCTAACTTGTAGGTGCTAGCTAATAATTCTGAAATGTGAAGCACCTCAGTGGAGCACCATAAAACTGAGATAACCATAGTCTTTTAAGTCCTTTGATATGAAAATTACATGAAATGAAATGTTATGAATGCATGCTTGGAACAAGTTAATAGCACATGGATCAAGGGTTATAGGATCAAAGGTTCACACAACAGATATATCACTCCTTGGGTAGGCAATCTATTGGTTTACAACAGGGTATTCCAAGGGCTTTCAAACAAGGTCCTTTGCATCATACCCTCAAAAGTTTCCCATCATAACGTCGATTCATAAGACGGTGATCCCTTCAAAGGATGAACACATAGTTATGTCTTAGTAGCCTTTGGAATAGGGTTCTAAAGGTCCTCAAAATCACGGACCCACAGGTCGAAAAAAATAACATCGTTACGACTGCTCATAAGACATTATTATTTCCAAAAGGGCCTCATCTGAACGGTGGAAGTCAAACTAACTCAACGAGTCCTAAGTCTCGCAAGTCAATAATCAACCACCTCCTAGTTTAGTGTATACTTAAAAAGCTCGGGTAGAAAGCCTTTTTTCTTACAACCCATTCCCAATAAACCTAACAGATAAGAGGAAAACAAAATTAATAAAGCAATAAAGCAAAGTAAAAGCAAACATCCACACATGCGACAAACATAACTAAGTTTGGCTTGCTAGGGTGAATCAGTCCTCAGCAGAGTCGCCAGTTGTCACTACTTGAAAAATAACGACGTGAGAAGAAAAGAAACATAGTTTCTATCAAACTTTATTTATCCCAAAAGGGAAGGGAAAACATTGAGAAAACCCCAAGGAGAAAGGATAAGATGGTCTCACAACCAAGAGATAGGTTCAGAAGCCGGTTATGCAAAGGGAAGGTATTAGCACCCCTCACATCCATCGTACTCGATGGGAACCATTCGCTTGTATTACATGTAAGGATGTTGCTAAGGGTATTGCTTTCTAATAATTCTCTATCAAAAGGAAAAAGGGTGATAAAAAAAGATTGTGAAGAAAGTGTTGAAAGAAAGGAAAAGGTGGGAAAAAGAAAAGGGGGCTCACCAAGACTTCGCCGTCTTGTGCCTACGTATCTCCATTAACCAATTAAGAGTCAGAGCGTCCGTAGTTCGGAGGACTACAGGTGGAAAAAAAGGTATGTTTTCTCGCTAGGATCTTGCAATCATATGCCTACATATTCTCAACAAGTATGAGAAATCAGAGCGTCCATAGTTCGGAGGACTACAGTTTGTTGCTTTTAATGGATAATGTCAATGTTTGCATCCTAACAATAGGTTTTACCTCTCGCACACAAGGAGACTTTCAAGCTCCAAGAATTTGACTAAATTTTGGTAAAACATAATGTTGAACAAGAGGTTCTATTTTAAAGAAACCTGCCCCTGACCAAAGATGTCTAATGAAATATCCCAGCATGAAGACTCAACATCATGTCTGACTCAGCAAGTTTTATTTTTAAATCTGTTCCAAGATTCAAGGTGCGTTTAGCAGTGGATCAAGGAAAAAAGATTCAAAGCCCAAGACTGCAGAAGATTATAAAAGGAAGACCTAGACCTAGGACTGAAAAACTAATCTCTTGTAACACTTTTGTAAAGGGAAATAAGGGTTTAGGGTTTTGAGAGTCGTAGGGCTTTCTTATGTTGTAAGTCTCCCTTTGTATCGGTTGGATACATTGTGGCAGACATAGATGTTTATACAGATTCAGACACCTATAGGTAATGAATCGTGTATTGTTTTTAGATGAAGCTTTGAAGTAAACCTAAGTAGGATTGTTAGTCAAGAGTGCTTGGCTAAACTTTTTATTAAACGAGGTGTCTTTCAAGTAGAATAATACAATTATTGTGACTATAACTGTTAGATATCTCAAGTAGTGGTTAAGGGAGTGAGATGGGTTTCTCTTATTGATTAAATGTGACTTCTAATGATAAAGTTTTTATTGGATAGTGATAGGTAAACCGGAGGTTGTTTACTATAAACTAGAGGTTTTTTGCATAAAACTATACTACTGATATCTTGTGTTATTTATCATTCTACAAATTTACAGTTTGGTATTTTCTTATTGTTTAACATGTTGTAACAGATGTTAAAACATCTGTTGTGATTCTGTTGTTGATATTCATAATGTTAGCTTGTTTATTCTGCCCTTGTTTTAAAGTTATGCAAAGAACAATGTCCTGACATGTTAGAACATCTACAATCTACTTGCCTGAATTTCAATTAGTATCAGAGCAGGCATCCTGTCTATTTCTAGATGAGATATTGGGAGATACTTTTTGGTTCTTTAAACAAGTTGTGTGTTTGTGCGATCAGACCCTTCATTCTGATGTTTTCAAATGTATTAGATATCGAGAATGATTGGTAATGGATCAAGGATGACAGCTACTGGTTGGTTGTTTTTGCTTCTGCAAAGATGTTCTTGTTGCTGCTGGTGTTGAGGTTCCTTTCTGCATGGTGTCCACTAAGACGCCTTGACATCTTGATTAGAGCCTGTTGAAAAAGTGTTGTTATTCTGTTGCATGTGTTTAGGATGAAAGGACGTTAATAAAGCTAGATTGAAGACTCTATTTAACCTCTGATTGTTATGAAGGCGTCAGCATCTACGAAAGTTCTAGCTGTTCCAATTGGGAGTAATGGAATGAAGAGAGGCGTTTGTTGGTGTTCACCTTTGATGTCTTGGTACTTGGAAGGTTGGTCCCTTCAGGTATCTTAAATTCGTTTTGGAGGAAAGATGAGTTGAGTTCTAGGTTATCAAATTCATGGTCTATAAAATTGGTAAACTACTACCCTTATCATAACAAAGTTGCCAAAGACACTTGAGATTTCTCTCAAGTCCACTCATAAAGGCTTCTCTGTTATGTCTATGGAGTTCTCTGGTTGATCTTCTGAATCAAGGATGTTTCTGAGGATCATCAATTAGAAGAAATTGGAGGTAATTTATTTTCACCATCCATGTGTTACAAGGATTTCATCAGCAAGAGAAAGTCATAGGAAGGTTGAGTCAAGGATGTCAGCCTTAATGTTTCAACATCAAAGATACTTGCACTAAAGAATACTTTTAGTATTGCTGAAGTGTAAATATTTATCAGATGGTCTTCTCTACAAGATGTGTGGTTTGCTGAACTAGGATTTAAGATCAATTGCTATTTTTGGAATACACAAGTATTAAATTGGTTATCCTTGAAGCTCAAGATTGCTGGATTTCAAATGACTCATTAGGAGGTGCAACAATTCTCGTTGCAACAACTCAAGGACTAACATCAGGTGGATGATTTAAGTTAGTCTTGTAGGAGAAGGATTCCTTATAAGGATTTAAGATTTATTGCTATTTGTGATTCTCACAAGTATTTAATGGATTATCCTTAGTTGATGATAAATGTGTCTCATCAGTTGATGCTTAATTATCTGGTCCTTGGGTGAATTAGGGTTTTGGTAGAAATTTTTCTAAGTTTGAAAAACCCTAATTCTAGCCATTTTGCAACTTCCATAACTTTCTCATTTTTTATCCAATGAGAGCAAACTAGCTATCAAACTGAAGAGGACATCAAGAACTACAAGTTTGTAGAAGAAGGCATGTCCAAAAGATTCATGGTTTGAGAGATATGATGAGTCAAAGATTGGAAAAAAGAGATTATGACATTTGTACACTTAGAATTTTTTCTAAGTATAAAAATTCAGTTTCATGTGCCTACTTTCAAGCCCATTTTCCATGGTATTACAAGCTTCATTTGAATTTTCCCACAAGATGAAAGTTGTAGAGAAGCCTCTAAGCTTTCTTTTGAGTACTATATGATCTCCATTGGATATGCAGAGCTCAAGTTATGATGTTCTCAACTTAGGGTTTCAAAGTTGTCAAATTGGTAAATGGTTAGACAGATTTTTCAACCAACTTTCCAAGGCATTTTTCAATAAGTTCTTGATCTCAAATGGATTTTCCCACAACATGGAAGATGTACTTCAAGCTTTCTATCCATTACTAGAACAGTTCTGTTGGATCAAAGCCCTTCAAGTTATGTGTCATCTAAGTTGGTGTTTTCATTGATGTTAATGGATATAACTTAGAATTTTTCTAAGTCATTTGTGGCAGTTTTCAAGACATGATCTTTGAGCAACTTTTTCATGGTCTTACAAGATTTGTTTCATCATACCTTCAACATAAGAATTGCTCACCATTCATCCCACTTTCCATTGAACACAAGACTTCATGATTTGAGGCAAAAACCCTAGAGTTATGGCTGATCAAAGTGAGATATTTCATGTGATGGATTCCATAAATTAGGTTTTTCTTGAAGATATTTTGGATCAATTTCATGCGCCAACCTTCATGTCCATTTTTCTCATCCTTCTAAACTTCATCTCAATTTACTTACAACATGAGAGATGCTCCTTGATCTTCATACATTACCTTGACCTCAAGAGCTCACCAAATGGAGCAAGACACATCAAGATACGATCCTATAAAGATGGCTATGTGAACCATATGTAAGGGCACCTTTATGTAATGTTTTCATGTAGCCTCTTTACATCTCACTCAAAACCACTCATAAACTTTCCAAATGCCAGTCCAAACATTGCCCATTTAAGCTAGACAAGTCATGTACCCTATGTATCATTCTTGAGCCATTCTTTCCATAAGAAGAATACTTCCAAACTTGCACAGCATTCTGATCATTCCATTTTCCTATTTCTGAATGCATCAAGGCCACTACACAAACACACACAAAAATATCTCATCAAGGGTCCAAACCTGACCCACTCCATTTTTCCAATTTTTGACAAAATTTGCCACTCTTTTTTTTACCACTGTAAACATTTGTCGTCATGTGCCAAGTCCATATATAAACCTCAAAAACCCTAGAAAAAGGAGGCAACTTCATTCTTTGAAAAGTTCAGACCCTAGCATACACCACATTCTCAGATTCATCTCCTTCTAGAGGCCTCTTCCTTCAAGTTGCTTTTCTCATTTCTGGCATTCTTGAGCTTCACAAAGTGCAAGGAAGACAACATAAGTCTTTATCCAGAGTTTTCCAGCATAAGTTTGAAGGAGCAGTAGACTATTTCTACTTGGTAAACTCTCTTAAACTTCATATCTTTCTACTTGTAAAGCATGATTTTTGGTTCATATATATTATATCTAGAAAGTCCTGAAATGATGGCACACCATTTTAGCTTGAGTTGAAGTTTGTTTGATTTGTGAAATATGTTGCAAACCCGTGACTTCTAAGTTTCTTTTCTCTTTGATTTATGACTGTTATATATTCTATTTGTGATGGTTGTGTTCCTCATGTTGAGATCTACATGTTTGGTTTTTATACTTTTGAATTTCATCAAAGATTGATGAAGTTATGATAGGGGTTAGCTTGCTGTGTGAACTTCGTGTTAGGGCATTATGGTTGTTGCTACACAGGTTTTAGTTTTGTTTGTGGGAAGAAGATAACTACGTGGCAGACCAAGAGAGGAGGGTTCGTCTTTTATCGTGTTGTGATTTAAAATAAACATGACCGATTGATGCATTGTTACATGACCTGCGTGTTTTTTTTCTTTTTTTTTTGGATGACTGGATTGGGTTTTGGGTAATGGGCGTAGTCATTTTTCATTTTTGCACCCCCAACTTGTGTCCCATTCACATGTATAATTGGTTTCCAGTTCATTTAAATTTTCTGACACCCCCCCCCCCCCCCCCCCCACATGCTTTACTCTTTTCTAGTATTTTATTTTCTTTACATTTTTTATTCTATTTTATTTTTAATACTTAAAACCTTTTAAAAATTTCCACAAAAATAATTTTAAATTATTTTCACATCTTATTTAATTTTTCATATTTTTTATTTTTATTTTTATATTATTTTATTATTTTATTTTGAATTTTCAATTTAATGTGTTTTGTTTGGCCTACCTTGTAACATGTCCTTGGTTCTTGCCACTTTCTTTTGACCCTTGGTCTAAATTTTCACATACACTTAGGCACACACACATAAATTATTTAGTTCCTGGTTTGAGGTCTTGGTGGTCATGTTTTGATTGTTTTTTATTTGACTTTGTTTGACCTTTCACATGTGCTCGATAAATTGTTGCTTGACCTTGTTTGACTCATCTAATGATGATATCTTGCCATTCTTTTTATGATCTTTTGCTGATTGATTCTTGATGGACTTAAAATGAGTTTGAACATTTATTTGGATTTTATTTGGTCATGTGTCTATTTTTTGATGTTGCATCAAGTTCTTGTTGATTTGATCATGTGTTTATGTATATCTTGACCTAGTCTTGTGAGGTTGCTTCTTGTTTGATTCCATGGATGTTTGATGAGTCTTGTATGCTCTTGATGATATGATTGAGGTTCTGATTTCCATGATTAAGGGTCCATTGCATGATCACTTCATCTCATATGATTTACATGATCATGTATTCCTTTTGTGAGTGACTTGTGAGATGTTTGCTTGACTTTTGTGCTTCAACTTGAGTTTGACCTTTCTTGACCTTGATTGATAATTTGAATTTTAACTTGTAGAATGTCATTTGAATTTTTTTTTGAGTTTGATTGATTTGATGCTTGATCATTTGTGCTTTTGTGGAATGCCTCTTTTCTTTAAGAATGACTTTGTTGTGTGAGCTTATTTTTTAGGTATGCTTTGAATTCCACTTTGATGTCTCTCTTATGTGTTCATGAGTGAATTTTTGATTTGATAACCATATTCATGTTGCTTCCCACACTTGATATCATGCCCTAATCTCATGTCTTTTCCTTTTAGGATATGTCTTACATGCTTGTTTGGTATGACAATTGTTTTATTTGTGAATGTGGTGCATGACTTGACTCTTTATGCTTCTTCTTTGAACATTGACATGTATTGGATATGGTGTGATGTGGCTACTGTCCCACTTTGTTTCTCATCTCATTTGATTTAATTTCACTTTGTTTTGTGTTTGATTTTGTTTCTTTTAAGATCCTTAAGTCATTTGGATGTGTGTGAGTATTTTGTTTTGCCATTGTGTTTGTTTTCTAATCTTTTGATTTTGTTTGGCATGTGAATGTTTCTTTAATGTTTTAACATGATGTTGATGTATGCCTTTGTGTGATTAATGCTTGCTTGAGTTTTGGCTTGATTCATTTTGCTTTGAACTACCTTGTCTGCCCATCTTGATATTGCTTTTCCTTCTTCATCTTTCATTATCCTTTCTTTTCTTTCTTGTCTGGAGACTTGGTTAAGTCTTGTATTTGTTTGTGATTGATTTGAATATTTTTTACTTGTGTTTGCTCACATGATCCCTTAGGTTTCCTAGCCTCTCTGTTTAAGATGGGAGTAGGAGAGACATTAGGCTTTCAATCTTTTGCATGACAACAGTTAGGATAGTCCCTCTTTGACCTCAACTCTAGGTCCATCATATGTATGATAACATTAGGTAGACTTCCTTTTTATCCTAACCTTAGGACCATTTTGTATGATGACATTAGGGTTTTCAGTTCCCCTTTAGTGTTTTCCTGTGTCTTCTCTTCTCTCTCAAACTTCTTTAATACATTTAATAAGAAATGACAAATGTTGTACGTTGCAAGCCTTAAGTACATGGGAAATGATGAGTGGGGGGTTTCTCCTCACTTGTCTATAGTTTTTAGTGTATGCCCTTTGGGCGATATGCGATGCATTCGCTCCTATGTCATATTCTTTATTGCAACGTGGGTCTCAAACTAACTCAATACACTTCTTAAAAACCAACAAACCAAATTCAAACCTTTTTATCCTTCGGGATTTGTGTTTCAAACTCATTTTCAGAAAAAAGTGCGCTACTTTTCCATTCTACCGAAAACATGCATCATCCCTAACTGATGGAATGGAGACTTAACATCACTCATAAAACATACTTAACCAACCAGTGGTTTAGTTGCCCGAACTACGTTTTCTATGATTTCTCATACCAGATGAGGATATGTAGGCACAAGACGACGATGTCTTGGCGAGCAACCTTCCCCCCATCACCCGTAGTTTTCCGAACTACGTTGTCTCTGACTTTTCCATTACACGAGGGAATACGTAGGCATAGGGCGGTGATGTCCTATCGAGTCTTTTCTTTCTTTTTCACCCCCGCTTAGTAGTAGCTTTTAGATAACTCACCATTTGATAGACAACAAGCGTGTATCCCATTGAGTACAACAGACGTGAGGGGTGCTCATACCTTCCCCTTGTGTAACCGACTCTCGAACCTAAGATTTGGTTGTGATGACCTTGTCTTTTCTCGTTCTTTAGGTTTTCTTCGATCGTTTCCTTTCCCTCTCTTTGGGATACATAACATTCAGTGGCGACTCTTCTGTTTGTGACCGACTCTTCTGTTTGTTATTAGACCAAAAAAGCATACATAAGGCATCAACAACACAAACCCTAGTTCAAGGGTAAACAAGTAAAACACCCTTCACAAATAATTAAAAATAAAATAGGAAAAATAAATATAAAAAATAAAAAATAAAAAATATGACAAATATCTTAAAACATGAAAGTGACTAAATAATATTTTTGTGGATTTTTAATTGTAGAAATGAAAAGGAAATAAAAAGAAAATAAAATAAAGTGAAATGGGAAGAGGGGTGGAGTAATAAAGCATCAAATGAACATGAATCAGTGTTGTAGCGCGTTGGGCTCAGGATGTGTAGGGTGTGAATAAGAAACATGCAAAGCCCAAATAAACAATCCTCAGAATCCAAACAAAAAAATGGCCACGCGCATTTTTCATTAAATGAGGTGGCTTACACCTCAGAGCCATGTGGAGGGTCAAAGAGTCAGCGCCAACTCAACTTAACACGACCAGACACTGGAGCTAGGTGTCGCAACTGCAAAAAGGGGCCAGCGAAAAATAAACAGAAGAGCCGCCACTGAACATTATTTATCCTAAAGAGAGGGAAAGGAAAAGATCAAAGAAAACCTAAAAGAACGGGAAAAGACAAGGTTATCGCAACCAAATCTTGGGTTCGGGAGTCGGTTATGTAAGGGGAAGGTATGAGCACCCCCCACGTCTGTTGTACTCAACATGATACATGCTTGTTGTCTATAAAAGGGGTGAGTTATCTAAAAGCTACTGCTAAATCGGGGGGAAAAGAGCAAACATAGTTTGGGCTACAAAACCACAGGTTGGTTAAGTGTTTTTTTATGAGTGACGCTAATCTTCCATTCCATTAGTTAGGGATGATGCTTGTTTATGGTAGAACGGAAAAGTAACATACCCTTTTCTAAAAATGATTTGCAGGACAATCCCGAAGGATGAAAAGATTTGAATTTGGTTTGTTAGTTTTAGTGAAATGGATTGAGTTAGTTTGAGACTCATGTTGCACTAAAGACTATGACATAGGAGCGAATGCGTCGCATATCGCCCAAAGGGCATACACTAAACACTCTAGACAAGTGAGGAGAAACCCCTCACTCATTATTTCCCATGTTCTTAAGGCTCGTAGCATACAACGTTTGTCATTCTTTATTAAGCGTGTTAGAGAATTTTGAGATGATAAGAGAAGACACAAGAAAACACTAAAGGGAAACTGAAAATCCTAATGTTATCATACAAAATTGTCCTAAGGTTGAGATGAAAGGGAAGTCTACCTAATGTTATCATACAAATTATGGATCTAAAGTTGAGATGAAATGGACTATCCTAATTGTTATCATACAAAGGATTGAAAGCCTAGTGTCTCTCCCACTCCCATCTTAAACAGAGGGACTAGGAATCCTAAGGGATCGTGTGAGCAAGCACAAGTAAAAAATATCTAATTCAATCACAAATGAAAAAAATATAAAATAAGTCTCAAAGAGAGATGAGAAGAAACGTGAAGAACAAACACAAAAGGGGCAAACCCAAACAAGATGGACAAGAACACCTCAAATCAACATATCATAGGTGCATCCCAAATCCACAACAAATCCCAAAATGTAGACAAACACCAAAGGTAAAGCAAACCACCTACTGCTCATTCAAATGAATCAAACAAGAAGCAAAGCATCATGCAATCAAATTAACCAAGAGACAAGATGGGGCAGCATAACATAAACCCAAATGGTATACATCTAATCATGAGTGCACAAGAGGGATCACTTGAGTTTGTTAGTCAAAGTCAAACTTCAAAGTGAATCAACCATCAACAACAAACACAACTGAGGGAACACCAAGGCAAATATCAAAAATCCCAATGGAATGAGGAGAGTCAAGAGAAAATCACTTCATAAAGGATCAAGATCATTTATTCACCAAAATAAACAAATAAAAACCAAAATAAAAACAAATAAAAGGGAAAAAAACCCTTAAAAAAAGAGGAGATCAAGGCATGAGGAAAGACTCAAAGGCATCTCCATAGATCTAGGACCATCATAAGATCATGTGAAGATTTCCTCAACATTTTCTAATGCTCAAAAATAATTTTAAATTAATAAAAATAGAGCAAATAAATCAAAAATACATGAAAATACCCAAAATATAAAACAAAAATTCAAGAAAATCACCATAGGTTCAAGACCATCATAGGATTATATGAAAATAATTTCATAATTTTAAATGGCTCAAAAGTATTTTTAAACTAATTAAAATCATGCAAAACAAATAAAAATCAAGAAAAATACAAAAATGAAAAATAAAAAAGCACAAAAATAAAAATCAGAAAGAGAAAAATAAAAGAGAATTTTAGAAAATATTTTGGTATTTTTCTGATAAAAAATGAATTTATTATGAATTTCTGAAAATAAAATGAATTTAAAAACAAATTAGAAAAAAGAAATAAAACAGAAAAAATACAGCGCGTTGGATTTTATTTCATTAAATGATGTGGCTGATCTAAGGATCAGAAAGCGCGCATCCATAATGAACACTAGTCAGCTCACCCACACAGATCCAAACAAAGTCAAAAGCACCAGATTAGAACAGTTGGCTTAATGGACGGTGAAATCATCATCTTTAACCTCCAGCCACCTGAAACTACCAAGGATTTGCAAAAAATCGTAGATCCTTCAAACCATAACCAATGGAGCTCATAGTGGTTTCATTTGATGCATCTTTTCAAGACGATCTCAACCATATCATCGCGCCAAATTTCTTTAAACTACAAATCACTCGATTTGAAAAAAACCAGAACAAGATTCAAACATGAATTTAAAAATTCAGCAACAAAACTCAACTACAACTAAAAACTAACTATACAAACATCATCAGCATGCCAAAGACTACATTTTAGCAACAAATTTGAATAAAAATGGTTGAGAATTATACTTGTTGAAGCTCAACCTTGAAGCTCTGAAAATGGAGTTCCCTAGCTTGATTCAGGCCATGATTCTTCAAGCTCTTGATCTGGTTAGCTTCACTGAATGTTAGTGAAGCTAACTGAGTGGAGAATTTGAGTGTTTAAGGTGTGAAAATGGAAATTCGAAGTTCAAGATCAAGAGTTCAAATGGGATCTTGACAGAGTGGTTTTGGCTATCAAAAGCTTGTGGAAATGGGTGGAAATGACTCCCTATTTATAGGAGAAGCTATCTGAATCAAAATGGAGGGTGAATGAGGCAATTTGGATGGAAATCGTGCACACCTGCGGCATGAGCAAAGTGTGACTTGAAATTTGTCAAAACACACTCAAACCTTGCGCTTCAAGGCTCTAATCAACCCAGGCAAGTTGTTTAATCATGTTTAGCTTGAATTCATGGCTTAATTTGGTGATTAGAGACCAATTCAAACAATTTCAATTCTGACTTGAAGTGGAAATCAACCTTTGAAATTCAATTTTTGCAGCCATGGTTCTTGCAATGTAGGAGGCTTTTTGAGATGATTCTTCTTGCATTGGATAGAGGGAGGTGTAATCTTTGCAATATGAAAAGAAAGTATTGATTTGGCAGCTTGAGTTGAGAGATATGGTCCTTCAAAGTAGCCTCCATGAAAGAAGTGAAAATCATAAAACACTTAGAAAAATTTCAAGTCTTTTAGGGACCAAAAAGAGACTTATAATGTTTTGATGAAAACCAAGACCTTCCATGGATTTTTAGCTCTTCCATGTTGAATCTAAGTTGTAGAGGACATCTTCAAGTTCATTCTAGAAAAATAACGGGCTCTAAATGATGAAAATTAACCAAGTTATGCGCTTTTGAAGTTGACTAAGAAAACCTTCTAAAACTCAAAATGACCTATAATATCTTCAAACTTTTGATGACCTTCCAAGCATAATTTTATCTTTCCTTGCAAAGAGAACTTGTTAGGGATGATGAGAATATTTCATTAGAAAAAGAACCACCTCAAGATGTTGAAAATTAAAGGAGATATGCTCATTTGATCATAGCATCCACAAATTCCCCTATTAAGTCAAACACCTTGCACCAAACTTGAATCTCTTGATAATTTCTTGCACAACAAGCCATGGTGAAACACATATTATGTTGGAATGATGTTGCCTTGAACCAAATTTGATGATGAATAACTTTTAGGGTTGATAAACTCACAAAGTCATAGAGAACACCTTGCTTGAACTTGAAGAAACATAACCTTCTTGCTTGAGAAACAAACCATGATACCTTGATCCCTTGCCAAGAACAAATGTTATACAAACATGAATATGAAAATGCAAAGAAACATAAGCCAAGAACATAATAGAAGATGAGCAAATTCTGGGGTGCTACACTAGGGCTCCGTTTGTCTTCTCCGTGACACCCACCGGAGCTGGTCCAAAACCTCACAAAAACTTGCAAAATTTTACATCATTCCACTTGGTTTTTCATGTTGAGCAAGATTATGACTTTATTTTTCCCTAAAACTCAACCCAACACACTGAAAACAAGCCACAAAGAAAAGATACACATACTAAAACTTTACCAAAATGAAACAACAATCATACAAACATGATCTACACAAATCTAGGATCTCAAGTATGCTAAAAACAAGCTCAAAACATGTAAGATACGGGAGAAAAAGATTGAAGAAAAGTTACCAAGTTTAGATAACTGTTGCTCCTTCGTCTAGCTCAAACACTTCAAAACCTCCTTCCTCTAGCTCCAAGAGACTTCAGAGATGAAGATAGAAGCAAGAGAAGAGAGAAATAAGCCTTGTAGAGTGAGATTCAAAGAGAGTAAATTTTGAGAAAAAAGAGAGAGTTTTGGTTCTGATTCTTTGCACAATGAGGTTCCTCCCTCTTTTCTAGGGTTTTTAGGTTTAAATAGGAAGTCTTTGGTGAGGTTAAAATGAGTTTACTGTGGTTAAATACTTTTTGTTAGTAGCTTTGCAAAATTTGAAAAATGGAGTAAGAAAGAGAGCGCATGAGTTGTTGCACCACGTGGGTTGTTGTTGGTTGCTATTGTGAGTGGAATGAAGTATGGGAAAAGCATGAATGAAAGGCACGTGAGAGTGAGGGTGAGGCAAATTTGTGACACATTCTTCTTTTCCACTTTTGGTACAAACACTCCAAGTGTGGTGTGCATGAAAATGCATGTGTGTTTAGCTTATTTTTGCAAGGTTTTGATGATATATGCGTGTGGTTTGGTATGCTGAAAGAAATAACTCAAGTTGTGCCAATAAATAATAACATAAGATGCCTAAAAACATGTCCATACATGCCACTTTGAATGGTTATAACTTATGAATCTGGCTCCCCTTAATGAAAACTTGGTACCAAATGAAAGTAGTAACAATGGTAAACATTTCCCATGTTGAAAGAAAATTGAGATGAGGCTTGGAAGATTGTGAAAAAAACCATGGAAATTGGTTCCACAAAATTGACCAAGAACACTTAGAAAAATTCTAAGTTAAAAAACAAATGAACTTCAAAAATGTCTTGACTTTAAAACACCATAACTTGAGAAGCATTGATCCAAATGAAAGGTTCTTGATCTTGAAAAAAATTAAGAAGTATGATGAGCAACTTTCATGTTGAAAACAAGTTGAAACAAAGCTTGGAAGATGGTGGAAAAGGCACTTGAAACTAGATTCATGACATTGATCCATAACCCAAAAATTTGACAACTTGAAAACCCTAACTTTGAGGCATCATAACTTGAGTTCTAGAAATCCAAATGGATATTTCTTGGTATCAAAAGAAATCTTGAAGAATGCTTAATAACTTTCATGTTGGAGAAAATTTGAGTTAAAGCTTCAATCATCAAGAAAATTGCCGTTGAAAACATGCCCTCAAAGCTGAATTTTTATACTTAGAAAAACTCAAAGTGTTGAACCTTGAATTCCACATTTTCCCCAACTTTACCTCTCCATAACTCTTGATCTACTGATCTTTTGAACTTGATTCCTTTTACAAATTTGTAGTTCATGATGTCCTCTTAAATTTTATCTTTGATTTGCACCATTTGGCCCAAGGATGAGTGAGATGTGATTCTTACAAGATGGCTAAAAACCTTGATTTTCCATACTTCGAAAAATTTCCAAAAACTCTAATTTGGCAACTTCTCCTGATTTTATTATTTCTCTTGATCAACCTTCATGATAACATGGATGATGACTTGAAATGCCCAAATAAGACCCAAGAACTCAAGGGTTGACTTTTATAGAGCATTAGTTGACTTTATGATCAAATGAATTCAATTTTTCCTCTATGCACTTAGGAACCTTCTGAAATGATTTGTGATGAACCATGAGACATGTAGAGAACCCTCAAGATGTGTATTGAACCATAGAACCTTGTATCGCATAAGAATCAATCACAAGTAGCCTTTGACTCCAAAACCCTAGCTCAGAGCCACTAGGAGCATGACCAGATGAATCCCTTGAAAACCAATGAAACCCTAATCCTCAGATGACTGAGGGAACTTGTTGAGGATGCCTTGATGGATATGAGACCCTTGTAGCTTGAGAATACCGTGATGTTGAGGACATCTCCTTGATTATTACTTTTAACTCTTCTTCTTGAGGAAAACCAAGAAACCTTGATCCCATGTCTTAGAACCAATGCAATGTATGAGATGATTATGCAAATGAATGAAGCATAAGCCAATTAAGGTTTAGAAAAAGGAAGGAAAATTTTGGGGTGCAACATCGGGCTATATACAATTTTACCTGATGAACTTTAACTCTCAAGGCTAACTAAACTCTCGCCTGAAGGATTTAGTGTCTCCTCGAGCGCAAAAAAACTCAAGAATCACACCTAAAGAGGCGGGACAGCTTGAGGGACTTTATCATAATTCTTTTTTGAGGGCTTGATGGAAGTCCCGCCCAAGTAGGTCGAATGCCTCGCCTAAGGGACTTGTAGTCTTATCAACCATGTTATATACAATTCTTCCTAAGGGACTTAAATTCTCTTGGATAACTCAACTCTCTCATGAGAGACTTAATGTCTCCTTAGGCGGGACAAGACTCAAGAATCACGCCTGAAAGACACGACTGATATCTAGCTTGAAAAACTTGATCACTAGTCTTGCTTGAGGGATCAATGGAAGTCCCACCCAAGTAGGTCGAACATCTTGTCTGAGGGACTTGTAGTCTCATTAGCTAGGCTATATACAATTCTACGTGAAGGACTTAGATTATCTAGGCTAACTAAACTCTTGCCCGAGGGACTTAGTGTTTCCCCGAGCTAGACCAGACTCAAGAACCTTGCCTAAAGAGGCGTGACAACTTGAGGGACTTAATAACAAGTGTTGCTTGTGGCTGAGTGGGAGGTGACCTTTTCCAAGAGAATTCTAGGCCCTAGGAGCCTCTTTAAATACATCTCTTATGTAGGATAAACGGGGACAAATCTCAAGCCATACAGATCATTACACCCCTTAAAGCATATTGCTTAACGCATATCTATCACCCCCTTAAAAGCTTATACCTAAACACTCAATTCATCTACAAAGCCTCTCACATCACGTGAGCGGGACTCCTAAAACCAACGTAAAACATCATCATAAATGGCCACTAGCTATCGTGGGCAAGCCCTAACCACTTACAATTGTTATAAACCTATTAAGACCTCTAAGTCTCCCTGCCCTTGCAGGAGGAATACACATACATGTAATTTTCAACCACTACACATAGAGTTGGGGACAAATCAAAACTCAAAAAATTTCTTATGCATCTCATCGCAAACATAGTTTCCTCTATTATACTTACTGCAAATACAAGAACTAAGTGATTCACGCAAGATTGATCCATAACATTATTCATGGGAGATTAATTTTCCAAATTCTCATATTTGATATTAATGACATCTGCAATTAGTCATAGAATCTCCTCCAATCGCTTATGGATCAGAGATTGGTCCATATGAGAATTTCTTATTCCACCCTATGAGGCAGAAAAGAACCCTATGGAATTTCAAAAATGCCCTTCAGTTTCTGGAAATGCATCTTCAAACACACCTAATACATATATAATTCATTCGAATTTGAGCTACGACCCAATTTTATGAATAAATTTATTCTAGAAATGCATTTCCAAAATAAATTTAGTCATAATGTCTCGAAAACGAATAAATTGTGTGTTTTAGGTGTGTCCAGTGATGGGTCTCTGAAATCTAAGAGTATTATTATATTTTCACGAGGTGTGTTAGTAATCCATAAATGCATCAAAAAAAACCCTTTATTCATTACTGTCAAATTGGCCAAGTACAATACCTAATATGAGGTTGGATCGGGGAGGAATTAACCTGCCACCCCATACTTAAACCTTACACCCCCAATTTGTATAAATAGACCAAACTAACTCAGAATTTTTTTTCACCAAAATTCCAAATTTACGTTTCAGGAGCTGAATTTTCAAATTTCAAGGGTGATACCGGAAATTTCAAAACAACTACCGAAAATTTCAAAATAAGTATAATTTCCCCTGGAAATTTCATAATTTTTGGTATTTTCTACCTAAAATTTCATAATTTCCAGAATTATCTACTGAAAATTTTTAAATTTCTGGTACAGAACCCAATATTTTTTATCGGAAATTTCAAATTTTCCATTAGTTCAAAAAACCTAGTTTTGTACTGAAAATTTTGAAATTTCCGGTAGTTTTAAAAATCCAATTTTGTATCGAAAATTTTGAAATTTTCGGTAGTTATAAAAAATTAGTTTTATACTAGAATTTTCAAAATTTCCGGTAGTTGCCATTGTTATTTTTTCCTAATATTTATTTATTTTCTTCTTTTGCAGTTAAATTTAGAGGCAGAGACGATACTATTGCAAGGAGAGCTGCGGATCGAGCATCACACCAGGGAGAGTTGCGGAAGTTTTTGGTATTTTCTACCAGAAATTTCAAATTTTCCAGTATTATCTACTGGAAAATTTTAAATTTCTGGTACAGAACCCAATATTTTTTATCAAAAATTTCAAATTTTCCGTTAGTTCAAAAAACTTAGTTTTGTACTGAAAATTTTGAAATTTCTTGAAGTTTTAAAAATGCAGTTTTATATCAAAAATTTTTAAAGTTTCGGTAGTTATAAAAATTTATTTTTATACTAGAAATTTTAAATTTTCTAGTAGTTGTCATTGTTATTTTTTCCTAATATTTATTTTTTCTTCTTTTGCAGTGAAATTTAGATGCAGAGATGATATTATTGTAGGGAGAGCTGCAGATCAAGCATCACACCAGGGTATGGCTTCCAGAGGTGCTGATGTTGAGTCTTCCTAGCTACGGGCAGGACGAGTGGTCTCCACCGGTTCACACCGAAAGCGGAAGGCTGAGCGGGGTCATTTCCGAGCGCCTCGTTCCACTCGATGTCGTGGAGTTCGATCAACAGAGCAAGCTATATATGAGGTGTTGCCAGACATTCCTATAGTTGATCCCGTCGGTGAGCCGGTGGTTGAGTCGGTCATTGAGCCACCTGTTGCTCAGGTGGTTGATCTAGTTTTCCAGGAGGTTTCTCAGGAGGCTGTTGAGGAGGTATAACCAAATGTTGTTATTGGTAAGTTAGGGTCATCGGTTACTGCTGACACTGAGGTTACGAATCCTTCGACTGATCCCTCTGTGCACACTGATGGAGGATTCCCACGAGGACTCATTGACTGGTCTGTGGTTACAGAGTATGCTGAGCATGTGGCCTTACGATTATGTCATGGCGAGGTATATGTCTTTTATGTTTAGTTTTAATTTTTTTTATGTATTTATGTCATAATTAAGTATCAACTAATTTATTTATATTTTGTTGTCACGGGAGCGACCCATGTTGAAGATCACATTTCATGGATCAAAAATGAAGGACTTCCAAAAGATTTCGATGCCTGAGTAGGTCAGTCGAATTATACGGGACTTCCAACTGCTTGATTTCTCCCACTGCTCACTCATTATGCTAGGCGCTTCATTATTTAGTGTATTTGTTGAGAGGTGGCATAAGGAGACATCATCATTTCATCTTCCGTTCGGGGAAATGACTTTAACTCTTGATGATGTCGTTGCGTTGTTCCATCTCTCTATCAGTGGCAGATTCTGGAAGGCTCTGATTCTTAGCGTGAGCACCGCTTGTCAGGTTGTGTCACATGATTTGAGTTTGTTTGAGGCGGAGGTACTGCAGGAGTTTGGTGAGACCAGGGGTGCGCACCTTCGTATGCATTGGCTTCAAAAGATATACGGTCAGCTTGTAGCTGCCAAAAAGGTATGAGGCTACCGCTAGGGCGTACATGCTACATATGATATCATGTACTCTCTTTGCGGATAAGTCTGGTACTTATGTTAATGCCTGATACTTGTGCCTCTTTAGTAGCCTCGAGGACAACAGTTGGGCTTAGGGGTGTGCTGTATTGACCCAATTATATACAGTTCTTAGAGTGGCGACGGTCTTTGAGGCCAGACAACTTGCTGGCTATTTTAGCTTTTTACAGGTATACTTAAAATTATTTTACGTTGTTGTTTTCGTATTTATTTTTTATGAATATCATTTATAAATTATTATTTATTGTGTCTGTGTTATGACTTTAATGTTGGATGTACAAGCATTTCCCTACCATCTGTGACAGGAGTGTTCAATATTGCGAGGTGGGCCCCCTAAACAAAGAGGTGGAAGGTGAGCCAGGCACATCATGGTGGTGTTGTTGAGTAAAGGAGAAGGCTCAATGTGCTGACTATAGATGATGTCAGTTGGACATCATACATTGATCATAGAGTCCACGGTGAGTTCGAGAAGTCTTCATTATATTTAGGTTATATGCAGTAGGAGACCATGATTGCTATACACTTTCCTGAGAGGTGTCTGCGACAATATGGTTATGTTCAAGGTATCCCACAATTAGTTCCAGATATTCCAGCTTCAGGGATTGACTGGTGGTTTTAGAGTAACTTCCTCAGGTCTGGTCATGCCATCAAAGATCTAGCGGCCACTGTTCAGCACCCCTCATAGTGTGAGGATGATTACTTAAAGTGGTAACTCACTGTATCACACCCTCGCATCATCCCACCCCCAGCTGATGATGGGCCTTCTGATGATCGGGTACTTGTTGATGACGTGAGGCTGCCTCCTCCTCCAATAGATCACATTGATGACCAGCAGCGCTTCCATATGATTGTAGTGATTATGGATAACCTCATGGGTTTGGTAAATCCAGATGGTGACGTTTATACTGAATTAGATCGGGCGATACACATAGCCCGTGGGGGGTCCGTTTAGATATCTTTTGTATTATTTGTATATTATTCAGACATCTTTATCGTAACACTTTATTAGCTAATATTAATGATCTTCCTTAAATTGTAGTGTGAATGTTAACTAACACCTGACATTGGTTTTCATAACTTAAACAAAAAACACTTAACATTACAATATGATTAATAATTAAGAAAAACCTAAACACTACCAGGCGCTTCATAACGTTTCAGCATCTCCATTATGTTGTCAACGGATCTTGACAGCTTCGAATCTAACTCGATTGACCCCTTTCTTCTCCTACGACGAAATGATCTCCACATTTCCTTCACATCTTCGTCAATCTTCAACTCAATAAGATTGTATTTCACCCTCCCATTTGTATCAATCTAATTTTCACGAAACTCAATATTTCTCACCTTTTTATTGTCGACATCAGGCAACAATTCATTCAACTTCAACGTCGGGCCGGCAAAAGAGGTGGTGTCATCGGAAAGTTTGAACTCTACAAGAGGAGAAGCCCTGTTGAAGTACACTTCTGCCTTAATCAAAATTGAGAAAGAGACACTTTTTGAGATGTGTTTATCAATAACAGGTGACCCCTATTCATACAACTTTGAATCTATTTTAGATCACACAAACTATCAGTGCAATCACAGCCGCATAAAACTGTCGGCAAAATCATGATCATCCAATAAAATCCTAAAAATGAAACTGCTGAAAATTTCAATTAGGATGAAATTTTTAGTATCACCACGGAAATTTCAAATTTCCGAAACATTTTGTATTTTATCGGGAATTTTAAATTGTATCGAAAATTTCATTATACCAACCAAAAATTTTACGTATATTTATTCAGGGGCAATTTTGTCATTATAAAATATTAAGAGGTGTCAGATTTAATTTAAGAAATGGCATGTTAAATTCTCCTTAGGTTGTCTAAATGGACAAATTGTCTTGCCGGATTCAAAATCCAGCCCAATATTTGAAGGCAGACGAAATTAAATATCTGGAATATACATAACTAATCTTGAATCTTCATTGATCTATTCATGTTTACAAATGTAAGCATTACGCTTCTACCCTCTCTTGGAAGTATCTTATTTTGTCAACTAACACTGTAACAAAAACGGGAAAAGAATGGCATAGAAAACTCTACGTAGTGCCGACTACCGACCAGATAATTTGTCGAAATCAGCTTTCATCATTCACCCTCTTTCTACATCACTCTACGCCAATTCAACTCGCATATATGCCTCCTTTAAAATGTAGTAATTCAAACCCAAACTGTACACGATTACATGAAATCAATTCCTGTTTATGTTTGAAATCATGCTGTTTCATAATAATATTAAACAACTGTTTATACTGTTTCCAATTATCCATGCTATATCCTGCCACTATATATATCAATCAACCTCAACACAAATGACTCATTCATCATTCCTATGGAGATTTTTGCAATTTTAGTTTGCATCTTCCTCTTTCTCTCAACTCTACTAATCTCTTATCCATTCATAAAGAAACGCAAACCCACATCCAAGCCTAAGCTTCCTCCAGGTTCAATGGGTTGGCCTTATATAGGACAAACTCTTCAACTCTATTCTCAACACCCTAATATCTTCTTTGCTTCTAAACAAAAAAGGTTCTTGACTCTTTATTTTCTTCCTTAATATATTATTTTATGTAACCTTAAATTATATAGTACTAACTTTATTAAATGATGATAATCAGATATGGAGAAATATTTAAAACACATATACTAGGATGTCCCTGCGTGATGCTAGCAAGTCCTGAGGCTGCAAGATTTGTGTTGGTGACTCATTCTCACTTGTTCAAACCTACCTATCCCAAAAGCAAAGAGAAGCTTATTGGTTCTTCTGCATTGTTCTTCCATCAAGGAGATTATCACACTCGCATTCGGAAACTTGTTCAAACCTCTCTTTCTCCTGAATCAATCAAGAAACTGATCCCGGATATTGAAACGCAAGTCATTTCATCTTTGGAATCTTGGGTTTCTAGTGGACAAGTCATTAATGCTTTCCATGAATTGAAAAAGGTTGGAGTTTTTTTACAACATGCAATCTATTGTCTTATTCATACTCCTTCCGTCTCTTTCTGTACGCACTTCAAATTCAAAAGAGTCCGTACAGAAAGAGACGGAAGAGTACTTTAATTTATTGCATAGTGTTGAGTTTTGTTTGGTTGATTCTTGACAGTTCTCTTTCAATATCGGGATCCTTTCTGTCTTCGGTAACTTGGAAAACAATTATAGAGATCAGCTCAAGGAGAATTACAGCATTATAGAGAAAGGCTACAATTCTTTTCCAACTAGGATACCTGGAACTGCATACTCCAAAGCTCTTTTGGTAAGATACATATATACACTGCAATATTTCATTTATGTAACAAGATTTTCTCTGTCTAATGAATATTTTGTTGGTTAGGCGAGACAAAGAATCCAAGAGGTTATAAGTGAGATAATATGTAAGAGAAAGGAGCAGAAATTGATTGAGAAGAATCTATTAAGCCACTTGCTAAACTACAAAGATGAAAAAGGAGAAATGTTAACTGATGAGGAAATTGCTGATAATGTAATTGGAGTACTATTTGCAGCTCAAGATACTACAGCAAGTGTTTTAACTTGGATTCTCAAGTACCTTCATGATGATCAGAAACTTCTTGAAGCAGTAAAAGTAACAGTTCTTATTGGTCCTCTTAATCAAATTGTCCTCTCAAAAGTATTTTAAGTTCAACACTTATTTAATGAATATATCAACTAATTAAACTGTATTGTACTATTGTAGGCAGAGCAAATGTCAATATATGAAGCCAATGAAGGAGGGAAGATCCCATTGAGTTGGAATCAAACAAGAAATATGCCAATCACTCATAGGGTATCTTATATATTACTCAACGTAACACCGCCACTTTTGAAAAAAAGTGTTCCTGTTAGCGTGAAACCGACACTGACACTTAAATACGATTAATTTATTATGTTGAAAGCAATTTCATCAATATATTTCTTATCAAAATCTTGTTATATTGTAGGTAATATTGGAAAGTCTAAGGATGGCAAGTATAATCTCATTTACTTTTAGGGAAGCTGTGGCTGATGTAGTATACAAGGGTAACAATTTTAGACACTACAATCTTTTGTATATTAATAGGAAGTTTCATTTTGAAAAGCTTTTACTATTTTCTACATGATTAATTTCTAAAATGTTCTTTTATGCGATTAAAGGATACTTAATACCAAAGGGTTGGAAAGTAATGCCACTGTTCAGAAACATCCACCATAATCCAGAATTCTACATTAATCCTCAGAGTTTTGACCCATCAAGATTTGAGGTACAGTACTATGCTAATATTTAATATTTTTTCTACCACTTGATCAAATTAATAATAAATAAATAAATCTCTATTTATTTTGGTTTTGACTTTGAATACATCTTAACTTTGATTTTGGATGGTTATAGGTTTCTCCAAAGCCCAATACATTTATGCCATTTGGCAATGGAGTTCACTCTTGTCCAGGAAATGAGCTAGCCAGGTTGAATATGTTGATACTAATTCACCATCTAGTAACAAAATTTAGGTGAAATTTCAACTTCATCAAGTTTGATATTATACACTGTATTTAAAAAAGCAATACACATGATCATAATATTCAATTGTGTTCAATTTTTTTGGTAATTTGTAGGTGGGACGTTGAAGGACATGAAAGTGGAGTTCAATATAGTCCATTCCCAATCCCAATGCATGGTTTACCAACAAGATTTTTGAGAGATCAATGAACTCATGGAAAATTAGCTAGATTAATGACAACAAATTAATGTATTATCCTTTATTAATCATTCATGTAGAGTAATTTCTAGATAATGTATGTGATGTGATGCCTTCCTTCCTAACTTTGATGTAATACTCTCTTTTAGAGTAACATCATGCCTAGCTTATTATAAAGGGTAGCAAGCTTGTTAGCACCATTGATAGCTTGTGATAGTAATTTATTTTGTCTGATCTTATCTCAGTTAAATTTGATGGAATGCTTGCACATTTGTTTGATCAACAGAAAGAAATAAAAAAAAAGGAGAAAATATGATGCTTATAGGATTAGAGAAGAATAATAGAGCACTAAAGTGTACTATCATGAGAATCAAATGCACTATTATTGAGTAATGAGTCAAAATAATCATTGATGTGAATTGATTACTAATAGGGCAAAATTTTCAACTAACTTGTAATAATCATAACCAATTTTATTAATTAACTTTGAAACTAACATAACAATTTACTTTGAAACAAACATAACAATTTACTTGCATAACAAGTAATTGACTTCTTAATATTGAATTACACGCAACACAACACTATTTTTACACGCAACACAACACTATTTCTAATTCATATTTATTAATGTACTGCTATAAATAATATATTTTATAACAAAATTTTCATCTCATTCAATAAATAACTGAAGTATACATTTGAAATATACATTTAAGGCGTGTCACATTTTAATTTTTTGTTAAAAAATTATAATATATTCTCTCCGTTGGTACATACAATAAAGGGTTAAACTAACAAAGTTTAGGACACGTTTCAAATCTCATCAATTATAGTTTATATTTAATTTATTTTATAATGGCTTTATTCTTATTTATTTAAATATTAAGTCATCTATTTCTTTGATTAACCTACCAATCGAGAGGAAAGACGGCTCACTTTTGCCAATAAATATATTTGTTTATGAAGTTTTGCGTTTAAACTAACTCATCTTATGCATCTCAAATTAGTAAAAGTATTTTTCTGAAATGAATTACAAGACATGAAAACATTTAAGGTTTTTTAATTAGTTAATCACTATTATGTAAAGACCCTTTCATCAGGGTTGATAAAAAGATATCATCACGGTTGATTAATCGTGATAAGGTATAACTATTGTGAGATATATATATATATATATATATATATATATATATATATATATATATATATATATATATATATATATATATGTGTATACATATATGTGTGTATACATATATATGTGTATACATATATATGTATATATATATATATATATATATATATATATATATATATATATATATATATATATATATATATATATATATATATATATATATATATATATATATATATATATATATATATATATATATATATATATATATATATATATATATATATATATATATATATATATATATATATATATATATATATATATAAAAGTTATGGGTTTCACACTCAGTAACAACAATTTAATTAAAGCGCTTTTAAAATTAATATTTCACGACAGTTATAAATTTCAATTGTGGTGGTATGTATACATGAGTTTTTTTTTTATAAAATATGTGAATTGCTTATTTTTCCCTACCCCTCAATAAACATATACAATTATTCGAATTGATTTAGAAGATAATAATCTAAAAAATAAATTATTCTATAAAACTAACTATTTTTCAAATTACATGCATCTCGTAATTCATCTCTCACTCCTTAACATATAGAATTTGATTCAATGCCTCAAGTTTTTCAAATGATTGGTTCCTTCTTTTCTAGTTTATTTTAGAAAGCAACAATTTGTTGACTAATTAGGATTTATTATCATCACTATCATCATCATTATCTTAAATGATGATGATGATTATTAAGATGGCAATGATGAAGATGAATAAGAATTTCTCAACAAATTTAATGCTTTGCAAAATAAACTAGAAAAAAAATATAGTTGTTTTGAAGAACGTGTGGCATTTAACCAAATTATATATATTAAAGAGGGAGAGATGAATTACAAGATGAATGCAATTCGAAAAATATTGATTGATCTAAGTTAGTTTTCAAATATAACTTAATTTTTTGTTTTCTAAATCAATTTAAATGAATGCATGCTCACTGAGGAGTTAGAGATACAAGAAATCTACATATGGTATAATAAAATCATCTGAATTTAGCAATTTTTTGTTCTTGTATGTTGGCCGAACAAAATCACATCTAGTTGTACAAAACAAGTTTGTTCTATGACATAATAAACACGTATTCTAAGACATTAACAATAAAAGAAAACAACAACATTTATTAAAAAAAATCAACAATGCAAATATTTTTGAAACAAAACCTATGATACATAAACAACACCGTTCCCTTCTTAGGTTATACATTCACTCATATTAAGCTAGTTTCTAAAGTTATTATACCCATCTTAAATTCACTTCTTAGTTCATATTATCCTACAAACAATGTGAAAGAAGTTATATTATACATGTCAATAAAAGTTCACTTTTTAGATTATCCATTCACTCGTCTTAAGTTAAACAAATTTAAAAACATAAATTATTGAACAACGATATAGTTATATTATATAATATGAAAACCAACCAGTTAGGTACAATTTTCTAAGATTTGATGAAGTTAAATCACATTTCATAAGCTTTGATGCAACAAAGATAACCCTTCGAAGAAGACGAGTTCGCTACATGAATTTAACGTTTTCATTTTACATTTTTATAAACACAAATAACAGAAATGTTAGAATTTTATTTTGAGAAAAGAGACGATTGTTATGTATTGAAGCGAAATAACTTCACCTATATATACAAGATTATTCCTATACAAAAACAACAACCTCTTCGGCACAGGTTTCAAATGTTCAGAGGTCCAAATTTTTTTATCAATAATCATAAAAGAATATTACAATAAAAATTTAGTATATAGAAAACTTTATGATAAAAATTTTAAAAGTCAAATGGATTATAATTAAAAATGAATTAGTATAGTCCATTGAAATTTCAGTGTTGAAAAAAGCATATAAGCATCCAGCCAGCTATTGGATTTGTCAGAGTACCTTACTACTGTAATGTACTTTGACATCAAGAGGCCAGTGGAAGACGTATATTGGTGCTGGAATCAATCATAGCCGTACTGCTCTCGAATATATCTTTTACAATCTTCCTTTATTTGCCTCTTTTGATGAGGCTCATGGTGGCTACATAAGATAGAAATGTCGCACAAAGTTACAAAGTTAACGTGGCTGGCTTGCCGTAAAGTTGAACATGATTGCAAACAAGCGTGGAGGAAGAATACTGATATAGTTGGATAACAACATATCTAAACACTTGTTTTTTAGCAGCCATATCTTTTTTGTTTATGGTCAAAGCATGATTGATTGGGTTCTTTGTATATATTTTTCGCAGCTTTTCACACTGTTTGACATTATGCGTCATTGACTGTAGCTTTGTTCCATCCATCAATTATTATTTTTAATTTCTTACTGTACTTGTTGATGAGAATAGTAGTGCCATGCATTGACGTTGGGAAAGAATGGATCATGATAGTTATGAGAATAATTCCAACCCATAAAAGTACACTATACTACTGTTCCCCCTCATGCGAAGCAGTACAAACATTCCTAAATATAACCACTCTAATGCTTCTTCCAAAAAATAAAATAAAAATACTAAATGTAATATTAAATTTTTTGATAACTAATATTATTTTTATCCGTTTAGCTTTTAAAAGAGAGAATTAATTAATGTTTCTTTAGAAGTATTTGTTATTAATTATAAAAAAAAAAAGAGTTAATTAGAGATATAATAATAAATAAATAAATAACTAATACACTTGAAAATTTAAGTAAAGTCTTATAAAAATGAAATGATCAATTTTTAATTAACAAAAGTAATTGGTTAAATCAATTAATTAGGATAATTAAAATTAATTATCAAAATTATTCTATTAGATCAAATAATTAAGTTATTAAAATTAATTAATCAAAATTAACTAATTATCCAAAATTTAATTAACTAATTAATTTAATTAAAATGAAAATGAAGTAAGCGATAATATCGAGACGAAATTATTGAAGCAAGTTAACCACAATGTCCTCAAAGCCGGATTTGTGCGTAATGACAACACAAGTAATGTCATTTGCAAGATCATAACGCGACAAAAATATCCTATTAATATATCGAAAACTCAACAGCATAACAACAAATAAACGTCGAATCGGCCTAAACCTTGATTTTAAGAAACCCACGTGATAAATCTTAAACTTATCTCCGTTTAACAACAAAAATGAAAAAAAAACTAAAAGAATAAAAAAAAAACAGGGTAATACTTTTTACATGAAGGAACATGAATAAAAATTATGGTCATTCTGCAGAAAAAATCAAACAACTAAAAATGGCCCTCGTTTACTATTTCTTCACTGTTCTTGCATCTATCCAATATTTCCAAATAAAATGCACTGCTCCATACATCCTAGAATTACTAAGTTTAATCAAGATGAAAATTAAACTACAAGAGATCTTACATGAGCAGAATTTCCATGAAATCACTATACCAGGCTATGTATTTATATGCCAATGAAAGCTAAATAGAAGTCAAATAAAACTTGAACACCACTAACTATATTAGATGATTGTGTTGTTGGCAGTAATATAACCTCATGAAAATTCTTTGGCATTCTCATCTGATTTCATTCGAGTATTTCAAATACGCATAGCACCAAGTCGAAGCACATACCAAGTTAATGTCTGCAAATTGAAATTACTTATTCAGGAACAACAACATCCAAGCATTTTCAACACACCACAACGTAATCGAATCGCAATTGCTAACATAACTATTCGCAAATAAACCATAGAAATGATAGAAACATTTGTCCAACTTAGAATGAAAAATTGTAGAACCAAAGTTGATGTAATCCTAATAGTAGCAAGCAAGTAATGTATTCACGGAACAAACTTAGATAGAGACGAACATAACCGCTTTACAAACAATCAATCATAATTTTTTATTAATTAAAAAATAAAAATAAAATATTTTCTCTCCTTTATTATCACAACCACCCCACGATTCTAATTAAAAAATAAATTAAATTTTAAATAAATTTAAATTTTTCTTTCTTTCTTATTAGTTATTTCTAAAAATAAGGATTTAGGTGCATTTCCATGCAAGTTTTTTTTCTGTATTCACGTCTTTTATGACAATATTATCGAAATCGATCTAAGATACACAATGGACAATAAATATGCCACAATCAACAAAAGCATATGCAATAAGCTATAAGCGGAAATATTCATTAATCAATCATATGAAAATAGAACATTAATACTTACTTGTTAAAGTCATGATTCGGAATCCCGAAATGATGAATGACCTTATCTTCTTCTGTATCTCACACTTTCATTCAAAACTCTCAATGAGACAAGTTGTGGATTCATCAGTTACATTTCTGATTCTTGTGATTACAGAGGGGACCTAGTCATATAATATATATAACCCTAGTCCCTACCCATTATGGGGAAAAGGTTAAAGTCAACACTTTTTTCTACACCAATCAGGTTTTAGATACTCAGTCTTTAGTTAAAAGAGATCACTTAACCAATAAAAAGTCTTATATATGCACCCCCATCAGAATCACGATTAAGTCGTTTTTCACAAACTAAACAACAATTGATTGTATTCCATAAAAAGTTAGATAAATCTAACATTCTCCCACGTGGGCAAAATCAATTGTATGATTTTTATTTTAAAATAGATTTTGAAAATGACTCTCGAGTTAATGACTAATTTCTTAAAATGCGGCTGCATTTTTAGAAAATGCATGATTCCAGGTGCAGTATCTGAATATAACTTCATCCAACAAAAGTCAAGTAGTATTGAATCACGACTATTATTATATCCTTCATTGACAAATACTACGGACTCTGTCAACTAGTCATCAGTGTGGAGTGTGGCAAGAAAATAACATGCTAATGTGATCCAATAGCCAACTAATATTTTCTTTGCCATTCCTTAACAATTTCTCTCAAATGCATTAAAGTCAAAGAAATTGCATGGTTTTATAAACCATAATGCCTCAGCTCCAATATGGTGTCGACCACCGGCACAGTGGTCCTGACAACACCGAATTTAAAATTATACATCAGCTTCAATATGGCATCGACCACCGGTATAGTGGTGTTAATATATAAAATTAAAACCTTTGTATTCTGATTGTTAACCGAATTATATGCATCAAATTGATGGATGTCAAAGAAATTTGATTTGATGTTATAAATAGTATGGTGCTTTCGAAGGCTTTATTTTCAACAGGAAGTGATATGTTATAAGACATTAAAAAAGGGATTCAAAAAAGACATTTGAAGAAGTCATTCAAAGACTTAAATATTGATGTATTGCATTGATCAAGCAAACAACTGGCACATCAGATGGACGCGACGTGGGCCATGATTAGGTGGTGTGTTAAATATAATTCATTGTGTAAAATATAATCCATTGTGTAAAATATAATTCAGAGTTTCACATTGTGTCTAAACTGTCTACATTCAAGCAGACCTCGACGAACAAGACACATGCCTGCAAGGTTGCAAGAATGTGTAATCACATCAGATGATGTAGTCGATGAAGAGGGTGAGCTGGTACGTTATGCTTTCTACGCAGATGTCGAACCAGTCAATACAGCTGAGGCATTGAAAGATTCGAAGTGGGTGAAAGCAATGATTGAAGAGTTAGAGTCCATCGAAGTCAATGATACCTGGTCACTTATCGAATTGCCGCAAGGCAAGAAGGCAATTGATGTGAGGTGGGTTTACAAGGTGAAGGTAAATCCTAAAGGAGAAGTAACTCGACACAAAGCGAGACTTGTGGCGAAAGGATTTCTTCAGAAGGAAGGAATCGACTTCGATGAAGTATTCGCGCCTGTTGCTAGAATCGAAACAATCAGGTTGGTTGTTGGTCTAGCAAATATGAACAACTGGCACACATGTCAGATGGACGCGAAGTGGGCCATGATGAATGTAGACACTTTAGACACAATGAATTAGGTGGTGAGTTAAATATAATTCATTGTGTAAACAGATTTGATTTGATATGATTAGATATCATATGATTAGATTAGATTTGATATCATATGATTAGATTTGATATCATATGATTAATTTGATATGATATGATTAGATATCATATGATTAGATTTGATTTCATATGATTAGATTTGATATCATATGATTAGATTTGATTTAGAATATTTTGGGCCTTTTATGTTTTGGGCTAGTGTAAACCTAAAACTATAAATAGGGTGCCTTGCTTTGTATTCTACATCACAACAGAACAGATTTCACAGTTGCAGTTAGCAAGTGAAAGTTCAATAAGAAATCCCACAGTTGTGGGTAACACATTCTCTCCAAATACTTCTTCTCTCATTCTTCTCTTTCTTGTTTGTTATTCTTCTTCTCTTTTGTTGTTCTTGATAATTACTTGTTATTACCATCATTATCATATTGTGGGTTTGTTCATCAATCTTGAGATCAAGATTGAAGGGAATTCTTCATAGGGTGTGAGGTGAATTTCCAACACATTGTGTAGATACCTAGTATTTATAATTTTCCTTCCAATCAAAAGATAAATACTGTATGACCTCTGCTAATATATAAAATTAAAATCTTTGTATTCCGATTATCAACCGAATTATATGCAACAAATTGATGGATGTCAAAGGAATTTGAGTTGGTGTTATAGATAGTATGGTGCTTTCAAATTATTTATTTTTAACAGGAAGTGACATGTTATAAGACATTCAGAAAGAGATTCGAAAAAGACATTCGAAGAAGTAATTCAAAGAGTTAAATATTGATGTATTGCATTGATCAAACAAACAACTCCTACAAGGAAGTTTTCATAAGTTATTAAAAGTAGTTATCCAAAAGGGCATGTGTCAATCTTAGATTAAGGAATTTATTAAATAAGACACTTGTAAAATCTTAGAGGTAGAGAGTTATTTTCTTTTCTCTATAAATAGTTGTAATTACTATGTATTAAGGGTTGGATCCTATTTTTTGAAAGTCTTGCAACACCCATGTAGCGAGGGCAAACGGGTTCAGGGGCGGACAAAGATGGATTCCAGCCACCCTTTACATTCTCATCAATTTAAGATTGTTTTTTTGATGCTTTTTTTTCCTTTTTATTTTGCAATTCTGCATTTCTTTTCAATTCCTTTATTTTTCTTTCTTTTGAATGCTCACTTGACTGTTATTTCTTTTAAGTTGTCATGAGACAACTTGTTTTATAAAAGTTGTTAGAAATAACTCTAACACTAATAAGAATAATGATTTTGTTCTTAAAGAATGCATGAACTGATATCGTAAATCATGAGACTTGAACGAATATTGTAAAAGGAATTTTATCCAGTCCCAAAGTATTGATGGATAATGATTGTTTACATTACCAAAAATCGGTGTAAACAAGTGGTCCTAAAGATACCGAGCTCAAAATTATAACCATACCTCGAACTCCGAACTAGTGTCGAGCATAGGCATGATGATCCCAATGACACTGAGTCCCAGTTTTAACAATTAAAATATAAACAATGACAAATAATAATAACAATATACATTGTAATATCAATTTCTCAAAATAGAAAGTACTTGACAATCTAACACTTAAAGTGTTCAAAATAAAATATAACATGAACAAAAAAAAGACATAAAAAACAAACTCCCACTGACCAAGTGCATCAAAATAACTCACAATACCCATGCTCTCAACATGGTTTTTAAACACAATGGACCTAAGTCCCTTAGTTAGGGGATCATTTAGCGTGAAATCAGTATCAATGTACTCAACAACAATGTCATTTTTCTTTACAAGATCTCTGACTGTCAAATACTTCAATTCCAAATGCTTAGAATCGTTAGAAGTTTTATTATTCTTGGAGTAGAACACAACTGCACTATTATCACAGTAAAGCTTTAGTGACTTTGTAGTGGAATCAACAATACGAATTCCAGTTACTAAATTTCATAACCAAACAGCATGAGTGGCAGCAGCGTAACAAGCAACAAACTCTGCTTGTATAGTAGAAGAGGTGACAAGAGTTTGCTTTTTACTCTTCCATGATATCGGACCTCTAGCCAACATAAAAATGTAACCAGAAGTAGATTTCATATCATCAACACACCCAGCAAGATCAGAGTCAGTATACCCAACTATTTCCAAGTTGTCAACTCTCCTAAAGATAAGCATATACTTTTTAGTTCTCTACAAATATCTCATCACTTTCTTAGCAGCAATCCAATGATCATTCCCATTATTATACTAGTATCGTCCCAAGACGCTAACTATGAAAGCAATGGCAGGCCTAGTGCATACTTGAGCATACATCAGGCTACCTAATGTACTATCAAAGGGTTTTTCCTTCATTTCTGCCCGCTTAATCTCATTTTTAGGATATTGATCTTTACTGAATTTGTCTCCTTTATTGATTAGAACATCTCCTGGCTTACAGTTCTGCATATTGAACCTCTCTAGAGCTTTATCAATATAAGCCCTCTGTGGAAAACCAAGCACACCACATGATCTATCTCTGTGGATTTCAATTCCCAACACAAAGGATGCTTCACCAAGATCCTTCATATCAAAGAACGTGGTTAACATAAGTTTGGTCTCATGAAATAGACCAAGATCACTACTCGAAAGCAAAATATCATCAACATATAGCATGAGAAAGATGAATTTTCTCCCACTAACCTTAAGATAGATGCATTGATCAACTTTATTTTCTTCAAAACCCAATGAAGGCACCACCTCATCAAATTTCAAGTACCATTGTCTAGAAGCTTGTTTCAAACCATAAATAGATTTTCTTAATTTACAAATCAAATGCTCATTACCACTTGTCACAAAACCCTTAGACTGTTGCGTGTACAGCCCCTCATTAAGATCACCATTCAGAAAAGTAGTCTTAACATCCATCTGATGCAATTCCAAGTCAAAATGTGATACAAGGGCCATAAAGATTCTAAAAGAGTCTTTAGTGGAAACATGAGAAAAATTTTGATTAGAATCAATCCCCTCATTTTGTGTGAAACCTTTAGCCACAAGTCTTGCCTTAAACCTATCAATTTTACCTTTTTAGTCCTTCTTTGTTTTGAATGCCCACTTGCATCCAATCGCCCTACAGTTTCTTGGTAACTCCACTAATTCCCAAACATCATTATATACCATGGATTTCATTTCATCATGCGTTGCATCTGTTCACATGTGTCATACCCCAAATTTTATCCTTAGATTCTTTGATCTTATGCATATCATCTAGGTCAATCATATTGCATAGCTAACCAATTATCAGACTTTGTTTATTTTGTTTTACTTGTGAATCAAGGTTTGCTTCAAGAGGCTTCAAGGGTTGATCAATCAAAGTTTTGGAAAAGTCATTCACTACTCTTACCAAAAAGAATCAATATCACAGGCTTAATCAATTATACTTTAGCAAAATCAAACACCTCAAAATCACTCCATAATCAATTATATACCTCTAAAATAGTTTTTACCTCTTCCAAAAGTCAAATCAATCATGCTAATAATTCTAAAAATACATTCGTCAAGTTTAGAGATGGCAATGAGTATGGTTTGGACAGAGTACTATAGTATCCATCCTTATACCCGTAGTTTGAAAAATCCTCGTGTCCGAGTCCACACCTGTGTCGGTATCAACATTTATACCCGTATCATATGCGCTCTTAAGTGCTCATACTCATATTTGTTTGGTTACCTGCATTTCTAATAAAAACTAATCGATAAATTAAAATTTATCATATCATTTTAAATTTTTTCAACAAACGTTAAAAAAATTCAAAGAATTTATTATTGAGTTAAGAAACAAACAATAATACCATGAGTTAAGAAATTAAAATATATATATTATGCTGGTATGGGACAAGGTGGTATTAATGTACCTGTACTCGCGCCCATATCTGCTTATTTTAGTGGTTAAATGTTCCACTACTATGAAAAACCCCTCTCACAACGGTCGTAAAAGAGATATCACCACGTCTGACCAATCGTTGTGAGGTAAGGGGTGGTTGCATGTATGATCTTTTCTACTACGGGCATTTGACTGTTGTGATGGACTAGGTAGCGTGATACCTATCACAACGGTTATATTAAATAACCATTATGATATATATAGGTCATGATTTCGCTAATAGTGGATTTAGTCGGTTCAAGTGGATTTTCGAGCAGATATTACTCGGTAGTTATTCGGGTTTGTTTCTCATATTGCTTGTGGTGCGGATCATCTCTTTATTTGAGATTTATGGTTAGTTGGTAGATTTGGCTGATTGCCGCTCAAATCAGAAGTTTGCTTGGATTCAAATAAAAGGGCAAAGTTGGAATAAAAGGATAATTTCATTCACTTAATGAGAATTCACGATACGATGCATATTTCTTGAGATACAAGTTAAAAGAATGGATTGCAAGGAAAGAGGATAAAAAATTACATCTTTTGAGTACAATTGACTTTTTTGGTCACACAATTGACTTTTTGGTTACACAATTTCAAGGCACTTAAAGGAATGAGAATTCAAAAGTGCCTATTTTCAACATAAAATCACTTCTTAAAGGAACTTAAAACCATGGGATGATTCACTAAAAGTTCAAGGCATAAGTGGTAGGAAAATCAAGGGAAAAACATTCAAATTCAAGTTAATTACCATAGACCATTTACCTTACATCTTAACTTGATACTTTGGCTAAACTCCAACACCATTAGTCTCTAATTAGCATTAACTACCTATTTTTCCACAAACCATTCATTTACCTAATTACCCCTAACTTCTCTAACTACCAAACTAACACAAAATTTTAAACAAACACAAATCTCAACTTCCATTTTTTCATTCATTCTTAATCATTCTTAACTGTCATATCCTAAATTTTGACTACTAACTTTATAATTATCTATTATTTTAGTACTTCAAAATGGAAATAAAATCAAAAGTGTCGAGTTAGTCCAGTTGGTAAGCATACCTAATTGTTATGTATGAGGTTGTGGGTTGAAATTTGATGTACAACTTTTTTATCCTTGTTTTTTTTGCTTTTAATATTTTAAAGGGTCAAAAATTGTATTTTTTTTATATTTATTAATAATTTTCGTTTTTTATTAATATATATTTTAAATGATAATGAATTTTTTAAAATTTCATCCAAAATAGTAAAAATTAGTCCAAAAATAGTAACAAATAAAAAAAAAAATAAAAAAAAATGTTAAAAATCATTCACATTAAAGTTTTGCCTTTATTATTAATTTTATCTTTTTCAGTTTTTCTACTACTATTATTATTATTATTATTATTATTATTATTATTATTATTATTATTATTATTATTATTTATTAATATTAATTTTAGTTAGTTATTATTATAATTATTACTATCTTAGTGTTAGTTACTAGATTAGAATTATTAGTCCATTAGGATTTATATTATTTTGAAATCTTATTGAGTAAAAATAATATAAAACAAAAAAAAATTGTATTCTTTTTAATTATATTTTATTAATCTTCATATTTTTAATTTATGCATTTTAGAAAATTATTATTTTTCACTTTTTGCATGTTTTTTTTAGTAAAACAAATATAAGAAAATAAAAAATATATAGCTTGTTTTAAATAAGTTTTATTTAGATTTATTTAAGTTAATTAAGTTTTTAATTCTAATTTAATTTAGTTTAAATTAATGTGATCTTATTTAATTTTTACTTAAAAATAAAAATAAAACACAAAATGATACTTTTTAATTTTGATTTTTATCTTGTCTATTAAGGAATGAATCTAGTCCTACTTGTGGCATCCTGTAAATATTATACGATTGGCTTTCCCATTTTAATTTAATTTTAATCTTTTCTTTTATTGATGGTTTTTTTTTAGTATAAATACATGATACTTTCTAATATTTTTTTCATCCACAATTCATAAATAAATGAGTCTAAATAATTGTTGTTCTAATTTGATCTTCATGAATTTCAATGTTTTGTGTAATTTGTTATTGTGTTATGTATTTTGTCTGTTAAGTTTTTAGTTCATATTTATACTATTTAGGTCATATTATTTTAATATTCAAATTATTAGTAAAAAACTAAAAAATATATATAATCACCTGGTTGTTTTTTTTATATTCAAATCCATTTAATTTTATAAATTAATTTTAAGTTTACAAAAAAATTTCTATCAATTTGTTAGTCATATAGAAATTTCTAAAAATCTTTAAACAATTTGTTAGTCATATTGATATGAGTTTGTGTCTTGGACTTGTGGGTATTAATTCTTCAGTTCTGTTTTTCCTATATAAATTTCGTTTCTTTGTTTTATTATTTTCTATTATTAACACAGCATTGAGAGGAGTGTAATAGTGAGTGGTGGAATAAGTCCGCGTTTTAGTTTTTAGGGAAAAAAAGAGTAATATATATTATTGAAAGGGGGCGCCCCCTATGTGAGTTTTTAAAAAAATTACTTTTATTTATTTATTTTTACTCTATATGCTTTTAATTTCTTTGATTTTCATAATTTTTTAATTATTATGATAATTTAGATGTGGGTTCTAGGCCCATTAAAATCATTTGGTTTCACACCCCATTCCCTGTTATTTTTTTAGGTGAATTAATTCATAATTAGGATTATATCTTGACTAATTAATCAAATTAGTCTAAGTTAGAATAATTAGGTTAATTAATATTTTTTACAATAATTATTCATTTGGATTATAATTTAAAATTAATTAAGTTAATCTAGGATTTAGGAATTAATATGGAAATAATTAGCTTAATTTTATTTGTCAAGTGATAATGGAATAAAAGTAAATATAATTAGGGATTTTAATTGTAAATAGAGATTTCAATATTTTAATTTCTCTAATTATATTTCTATTATTTAAATAATTAGAAAAAACTATTTATTTAAGTAAGAGTTTAATACATTTTATGATTGATATTAGGATAATCTAAGGGATAATTAAGGGATATAATTTGGGATAAATAAATAGGGAATATAAGATAAATTGTTATGGTTTTAAGGGATAAAAATTGAGGAAAAAATAAGGGATAAGTATTTCGTTTATAGTATAAGGATAATTGTGGGATAATTCTATGAGATAATCAAGAGATAATACATGGGATAAACTTTGGGATAAAACTCTTATAGTTTAAAGGGCATAAAATCAAGATATACAATTAAGGGATAAAAACATAGGTTTTATAATAATTTAATATATTATTATTATCAACTTATTTTCTATAACCAAATTAATGAGATATTTTTGCAATAAAATCAATGGGATAAAATCAATTTCACTCACTTAAACGGTAAGTCCTTCACCCTTGTGCATTGAGACATTTTTTAAAAATCAAATATTTCTCAGCCCCTGATGCGTGAGAATTTTTCAAGGGATAAAAACAACCAACTAACCAACGTTTTCGAGAAGAACTAAGGTGCTCTGATCCTTCATCTAACATGAGGTTACATATGCATAGAGTTGTAAACTCTAGCGAGTACAATAATCAAAACTTTTTGGGTTCTTCTTTGTAAATATAAAAATAAATAATCAATAATTGGTGATAATAAGCAAACACATCTTAAGAACACACTAACCCTAAATTTAGAGCAGGATCCCATTGGATACAATGGAGGTTAGGGGTGCATAGTACCTTCATCTCACTTAACTGACTCCTAAAGGTAGTATCTCACCTTTTAACTTTTAGGTTTTATCATGGTTTTCCTATTCCTTAGGAACGAATAAAGGATGATGGCGACTTTGTCATTTTGTTGGCCGCGACATTAATAGTTAATCTTATGGTTGAAATTGGTGATTCACTACTTGAGCTTAAATTAATTTCTAACCATTGTTAAACCCATTACTTGGATCACAGTCTAAGGATAATCATTCATTTACCAAGTCTATATAAACATGTCGTTATTCACAATTTTGGGAGCTAGCTAACATAACTAACTTAACTTAGAAAATTCACAATTGAATCATTATTTTTTTCACCATTTTCTCTTCTCAAGTTCTCTCTCAATTCATCTTCTCCCTCACCCTCACCAAAGTTCATCTTCATCACCATTTAGAACTTCATATTGAAATTCCAAAATTGTGGAACTTAACCACAATCCAACTTCAACAAATCATCCATCAACAATTTCTACATTTTCATCAACAATCATCATCTAAAGTTTATCAAGTACCATCCACAATCATCATCTAAAGTTTATCAAGTTTCATCAACAATCATCATCAAAAGTTCATCATTCAAGATTATTCACCAATATTTTACATTTAAGATTCATCTTCTACCTTCATTCATCATCAAAATAATCATCAAGCTTGAGAGTTAATTGGAGCTTATTTTTGAAGTTTTCCTTATTTCATGTTGACACTTAGACTTTCAACAATAACCGGAGCAAACATCTGCTTTGTCGGTAATTCTTTATCTCTTCTACACCATTGCCATGAATTATTGATATTTGCTTGTTGATTAATTTAAACTACTGTTTTCAAATAGCTTATTAGAATAATCATTTATTTTGACATAAACTTGAAAAGAATGATTTTTTAATTCTGAATCGTTAATTACATGTGAATATACCATTTGAATCGATTTTTTGCGTTGATCATAAATATATAATTAACTTTTTATTCCGATGCATATTTTAGTCGAACCGACGCATTCTTTATTCGAATTTTCTGCTCAATTTTTGCTTTCTTCAGTATAGTTCGTAACTTGTTTCACAATTTGCAGTATATATTTGATTTCTTTACGAAATTCAGAGTATAATGATATATTAACTCGTCGAATCCATTTACGTTAGCCATTATCGAAAACTTGTTTTAATTTGATTGTTTCCTTTTTTTTCTACCGCTACTTTCTCTTTTTTCCTACTAATACTTTTTCTTATTATTATTAATATATATATATATATATATATATATATATATATATATATATATATATATATATATATATATATATATATATATATATATATATATATATATATATATATATATATATATATATATATATATATATATATATATATAGTACTGCTATGTTTTTTTTTTCATTTTTTATACTTATTATTATATTATATACTCCCTCTGTTTTTTTAAGTGTTATTTTTTGAATAATTTTTTATTTTTTTTAATTCTCATTTGTAAAGTTCAAGATAGTATTAAATGTTTTTTTGTCAAAATTATTCCTAAATAATTATTGCAGAGAGAAAAAATAAAATAAATATAATAAATAATTAAAAATATTATAGATAAAAGAAAAATTACTGTATAAAAAATAACAATATTGATGAGTAATATCTTATTTTGTTTACAAAATAACAATGTCATGTTGTATACTCAAAAATCATGATATTGGAACACACATAATCGTAACATAGCAGTATATTCCTGCGCATAACAAATTAAATTTATGGCAATAAATAGCTAGATGAGTTATGTAGCAAAGGAAGCGACCAATTACATGATCCATATGGTATCTGATTAGTATCCAAAACAAGAGACATTGATGCATATAATAGTTTGTGAGATTAAAGCCTCTCCTATTGACCTCCACTTGGATAAAAAATGCAGGCTAGAATATATATACATTAGTCTTAGTCTAAAATAATACTTTAGTTTTGGTTAAAAATGTACATTAATTTTATAAATAATCTTTAACTTTAACTTAGAAAATAATCATTAGCTCTGCTCACAAAATTAATAGGTTAGCATAGTCACAATAATTTATCTTAATCTTTAATTAGCAAATTACAGTAGTTAGGATTAATTTACTCTCATTAGAATTAATTTCTTTTGCATCAATTCTTAGATTATATTTTGGTGCATAGGTCATTGATTGTAAATGTGCTTATGTTCCTTCTGGCCACTTGATTGATTTTTGAGCATGGTAGTATTGTATGTTTGTATGAATTTTTTTTAAATTCTTGTATAGTTTATGATTCATTTTTCATGGTAGATAAAATATCCCTCACTCCCATGAACATGTAATGGTGTAAGATTTATTTTCTTTACCGCTTTCTTTAATATGCTGATAACCAAGATAAAATGAAACAATAAAAATAATTTTTTAAAAAGAATAAAACACACTTGATCCAACGTTAAGTGCTTTTCAAAATCAAATTCATTTGAAAGCAACGTGAGTGTTTGATCCAACATCAAGTATCTCATCCATTCCATTCCACCTTTACACATTCATTTTCACACCCAATTTCACATTTCAAACTCCAAATACTTGATCCAATCAAACCTTTTTGTAAACAAACTAAAAAATACAATAAAATACGATTAGAATTGCACGTCACAAGCCTTAAGTGGTGGAGAAGGAGTGAGAATGAAGCTTTCCTGCCCTCACTTTGAGTATTTTGAACACAAAACGCTTAACTTGGTAATTTGAAATATTTGTCTCTACCCATAGTCTTTAGTGCAATTCGAATAAAAAACAACTCTCTTTTCAAAATCCTAAAGTCAATCTCAAACTCATCAAACTCTTTTTTTTTCGCCTTAGGGCATCACTTTCAAAAACATTTTCAAAAAGGACATGTTACTTTCGTTCCACCGCAATACAAACAACGCTTAAGCTTCCCATGTGCGAGCATAAAAGCTACATTTAACTGCTAGAATGCGATCCAAGCGCATCCGTTCTAGCGCAAACAAACGCTTAATTCTCGCATGCGCGAGCATATAGGCAACGTTTAGCTGCTAGAGCGTGAACGTTAACACTATTCACTAAAAACAATCAACACACACTTAGTTTTTACCCCAAACTACGGAGCTCTGATTTCTCATTTCATAATAAGGATACGTAGGCACGAGGACCCCAATCCTTGGCGAGCACGCTAATTTAAATTTTTTTCCCATTTAGCAAGTAACCTTTAGATAAACGACACCCGTTCGCTCGTAGATAACTTAGATGGTTCTCTTTGAGTACACAACAGATGTGAGGGGTGCTAATACATTCCCCTTGCATAACCGGCTTCTGAACCTGAATTTGTTATGAGACCATTTTCTTCATCTTTTAGGGGGTTTTATCGATATTTTCCCTTTCTTCGGAATAAATAAAGTCCAGTGGCGACTATTTGCATTTTTCGCGTAGCGATAATGTGGATTGCTTATTTTTCCTTACTCCTCAATAAACATATACAACCATTCAAGTTGATTTAGAAGATAGTAATCTGAAAAGTTAAATTATTCTTAATAAAACAACTTAAAAACTCCACTATTTTTCAAATTGCATGCATCTTGTAATTTATCTCTCGCTCTTTAACATATATTATTTGGTTCAATTTTTCTCGAGCACACAACTTGTTGAAACCCAAGATTCTCGAACACAATTCATCGTCTTGCACTACTCCCTTGTAATGAAACTACCTTGTCCCAAGACTTTCACTCGATCGAATATGTGTTGACGTGATCTTGTCCAAAACCTTCAAATCACATGGATGTTGATGGAAACCCCCCACCTTATTTTTCTTATTTGAAACATACAAAGTACCCAACCCAATATTCTTGGTTACACCAAACCTAATTGGGCATTATCAACCCTAATCTATATAGTCACCCAATCAAAAAATGATTATGTGTAGTTCAATTGTGTGTATGCATAGAAGAAGGGATAAAGATGATGTGCAACTTTGTAATCTGGTTTCGTTTAGGTTTTACTCTCTAGAACCTTATTAGAAAAAGGTGCATGTATGAGTGTGTGTGTGTGTGTGTGTGTGTGTGTGTGTGTGTGTGTGTGTGCACGTGTGTGTGTGTGTGTGTGTGTGCACGTGTGTGTGTGTGTGTGTGTGTGTGTGTGTGTGAGTGTGTGCGCATGTGGAAATAGGAAAAGAGGATGCAAAAAGAAAATTTCAAGTTTGAAGTTGCATAGGTCGGCCTATGAAAGCAATAGGTTGGCCTATGAAGGTGTTCAGGTCGGCCTGTGGGCAGAGCTTACATCCTTCATTGTTGGAACATGGGAGCCAATCTAAAATTTGGATGTGCCAACCTGTACTAAAGCAAAAGCTTCCATAAGTCGACCTGATCATGTATAGGCCGGCCTGTGCAGTTATGTTGACACACAAAACTTGGTTTTTTATGTGTATGACATTCTTAAGACCTATCAAACTTGTTCAAGGACTTTTTTTATGTATCTTAAGGCTAAAATGACCAATGAACATTTAAATGTAGGTTGATATCATCCAATATACAAAAATGCTACGATATACTACTATGTTTGACATTATTCAAAACCCGATTGAATTTGTAGATAGTTGTTCTAGACTGGACTGGAATTTGCCTCACAGAAGGGCAAGGCCCAATCCAGTATAACTTAAATCCATGCCCAATATGACCATGGGACACAATATAACCGTTGAGCATAATATAGTTGTTGGTCATAATATAGCCGTTGGGGACATGCCCCTCACGCGCTTGACAGTTCACACGACCAACTGCCCTTCCGAAAGTCACGAAGACAGTTGGACCAGGTCAGAGATCATGTGCTAGATCTTCCACCTGGAAGTCCCCTATTGGCCGACCAGATATTTCGGTTACATGGGAGACATTGGCTCCGCACTGGGGGAAATCTTATAAATACCCTCTCTCTTGAGAGCGCCAGGTATTCTAATCATTCTTGCTCATACCTAAACACTCGTACTTGCTTTCTCTCTTTAGCTCAAAATACTCACTTTGGCATTGGAGTACCTTGCAGGTACAACCCCTTCCTCTGCTACAACCACTGTTGTTGCCCTACATTGAAGGCCAAGATGATCCATTCTGATCACTCCAAATTAGTGGCGCCGTCTATGGGAAAACCAGCTCCCCCGTCTTTTTGAACCAAGATTTTCCTATCTTCCCGAACAAAAGACCAAAGCTATCTCTGAATCTCCATCGTCATGACCTCTCACCATATTGACATCCATGAAGATTCCATCGTCGCCACTCTGGGTTACGGTGAAACCCCCATTCCCAGAGCTGCCATCGGAGAAACTGATCACAGGGACGGAAAACCGGCATCTTCTGACAATGTGAAGCCTTACACCCAAAGTTCTGACCATACATACGAGCCTATCATCGTCCCACAAGATTATGACCATTGCATTGTGGCCCTCATCGCTTCCCTCAACAAATCTAACTATCTGCTCTTCCAACAAGAAGAAAAAATCCACATGTTGGAGAACACCATCGGAGAACGACCTCCCTCGCGGGGATCCCTCATCCCATCTCGTCGGTCACACTCCCCTCTTCAGAAGTGTCACCGAGACGAATCTAGAAGCAAGTCCCTAGTCAAAGAATGGTCCAAACTGGAGAAGCATGGACATGAGACCATCCGAAGGCGCGATCGTACCCCTCCTCGAAAATCCAGGCACTTCCCAGTATCCAAAAGGACCAGGCCTTCTGGAAAGCCTCGCGAAGAGCACTGAAGCTGACATGAATGTTCTCCTCGATGCAGTAGGAGCCGAGGATGCAGTTATTTGTTCAACAGGTTGCCCAACACGAGCGACGAAGACACCGCTCGCAGTCTCATGTCGCGGAAAATCATGGATACCCATATTCCTCGTGGGTTGGAGAAACATCCCCCTCTAGCTCTCTATGATGGTACTACCGGCCCTGATGACCACATAGAAAACATTGAAGCCATGTTGCACTAGCACAATGTCACTGGGGCAATCAAATACAGGTTGTTCCCCATCACCCTCAGAAAAGGGGCTATGGCTTGGTATAAGAGCCTTCTTCGAGGATCAATCATGTCATGGAGGATTCTGAATGAGCAGTTTGCCCAACACTTTACTGCCTCCAGTCGTCATCCAAGAAAGGGATGAGCCTCTTCGCGATTACGTCGACAGATTCACTAAGGAAGCAGTCAAAATCTGCACAACCAACCACATGAAAAATATCTGCTGGAAAAGGGACTACGGCCGAAAAGCGACTTCTGCAAGACGGTAAAGATCAACCCTCCTTATTCTCTAGTCGAGCTTCTCTGCAGGGTACAATCTTATATTCAATACGAAGAAAAGGAGGCCACATATAAAGCCAGAGATTCTAGGGACCAAGAGAGTTCTAGAGCATCAAAGAAAGACGAAGCAAAAACTTCCAGGCGGAACTGAGATAGGCGATGAGACAACTGTCTTCGCGACAACAAAGGGCTTGGAGGTCGATTTACCAAATACACCATGTTAACCGCTCCTCGTGAGTGTATTCTATCTTAATGTATCAATGTCGAATTCAAGCAAGAAGGCGTCTGATTCCCCAAGCCAATAGCTTCGAAGAGCAACACCGACCAAAGCAAATATTGTCGTTTCCACCGCAGCCACGACCACATGATAGAAGACTGCATCCACTTGAAAGACGCCATTGAAATCCTCATCAAAGAGGGCCACCTAAAGCAGTATACGAAGAAAAGAGAAGCCCCCCAAGGAGAAACACAGAATCCAAGAAAGATACAAGAGCCTCGTCTTCTAGCCCTCCCCCTCTGGTCTCCATGTCTATCTCACGACCAGAGGACTTTCTCATCCCTAGCGGGCTTGAGGGGCCTGCATATTTTTCTATGCATAGCCTCTGGGAGGCCTCCCCCGACACAATGGTTATTTCCTGGGTTAGATACAACAAACTCATAGTAGGATTAGTAAAGAGAAAGTTCGAACAACTGATCGACTGTAGTCTAGATCGTTTGTCAACACTCAAAAAATTCCAAGGAAAATCCCATCCAATCACTTTCTACTGTGAAGAGCTCCCTGGAGGCTCCCCTAACTCTCACATCCCTCTTTTTATCAGAGTCGGGTTAAACCTACACTGACGTCCATCGAATCCTTGTCAATCAGGGTAGTTTGGTGGACATCATGTACACCAGCCTATTCTGCACCCTCAAACTCGACCAGAAGAACCTGTCCCCATATGTAGGCTCAGATCTACAAGGATTCAATAGGGCCACGGCTAGACCCTGGAGATACGTAGAGCTCCAAGTTATGCCCAGGAAGAGAATGCTGCCAAAATGATTAAGACTCAGTTCTTAGTCATAAACTGCCCCTCATTATACCAATACATCTTGGGGAGACCGACACTCACCGAATTAATTGTCGTCCCTTCCACAGTTCATCTTAAGATGAAGTATTATACTGAAAAAGGGCATGTCGCCACTCTGCACAAGGACATCGAAGCTGCAAGACGATGCTTCGAAGCGGCTACCAAAGGGAAAATTTTAATCAATGTAGCACCGCAGATCTTCAAATGGGAAAGAGACGAATATCTTCTCAGCAAAGAAAGCTAGTACGGAAAGAAGCCATCGCTCCAGGTTCATACTATCAACCTTGACAGTCGGATCCCAGAAGAAGGCGAAGAAGATACTTCAGTCCCAACGGGAAGCACATCCTCCTCGATTGTTATGTGTCCAACACCAGATGGGGAATCTGAGGTGATCATATTTGGGGATGACCCCAGCCGAGGAGTCAGGATTGGCGCGGGACTTCCGGATGAAGTCAAAGAACAGCTGAAGACTTACTTGAAGAACAAAACTGACTTGTTTGCTTAGAGGTCCACGAATATGTCCGACCTCAGCCCATAAATCGGTTGCCATCAGCTCACTATCAACCCATCTGCTCAGGCGGTAGCACAACACAGACACAAGCAATTTGACGAGAAGAATGAAGCGGCGAATAAACTTGTAAAAGACCTCTTAGAGGCCAAATTTATCTCGGAAGCCAGGTATACAACCTGGTTGTCCAACGTTGTATTAGTCAAAAAACATATTGGAAAATGGAGAATGTGCGTTGATTACACTGATCTCAACCGAGCTTGCCCGAAAGATGCGTACCCCCTGCCCAACACCGATAAGTTAGTGGATAACTCCGTCGGTTTCAAACTTCTATCTTTCATGGACGCCTGCTCGGGATATAATCAGATCCCCTTGGTAGAAAAGGACAAGAAGTGCACTGTTTTCATGACCTCGTCGGGCAATTATTACTCCAACATAATGCCCTTCGGTCTGAAAAATTCAGGGGCCACGTACCAGCGAATGATGAATAAGGTCTTTATATCACAAATCAGAGACATGCTCAAAGTATACATGGACGACATGATTGTCAAGTCCCAAGAGGAATCTGATCATACGTTCCACCTACAAAAGGTCTTCGACCAAGCTAGGGAGTGTAAAATGCGATTCAACCCAAAAAATGCACCTTTGCATACGAGCAGGAAAGTTCCTCAGGTTCTACCTCACTGAGAGGGCGATCAAGCCCAACCCTGACAAATGTCAAGCATTTTCTGAATTCCCCACACCTAAGTCAAAGAAATCCATACAGTCTCTCAACGGTATACTCACCTCACTATCTCGCTTCATGACCAAATCCGCCCAACACGCCCTACCCTTCTTCAAGCTCCTTCGGAAAGAGGCAATGTTCGAATGGATAGAGGAATATGAGCAAGCTCTGCGCCACCTTAAGCAAGCCTTGTCCAAACCACCTATTTTATCACGACCAGACGGAGGGGAAACACTTTACCTTTATCTCTCTGTCACTAATGATGCCATCAGTACTGCCCTCATTCGAGAAACCCTCGACGGACAAAAGTCGATATACTTCACAAGCAAAGCCCTACAAGGGCTAGAACTCAGATACCAACAAATCGAGAAGGTACCTCTGGCCCTTATCAATGCTGTGAGGAGATTAAGGCACTACTTCCTGGCCCACACGATAGTAGTTCGGACAGACCAACCCATTAGACAACTACTAGACTGACCAAATATGTCGGTAGGATGCTCAAATAGTCTCTAGAACTGTTAGAATTCGACATCCACTACGAAAGAAGGAAAGCGCTTAAAGCATAGGCCCTGGCCTATTTTGTGGCAGAAATGACACCATCGACTTCCCCTTCCAGCGAGGCACACAGGTGGACAATTTTCGTCGACAGAGCTTCCAATTCCACGGGCAGCGGGGCGGACATCATCCTCGAGAACAAAGAAGGGATCCTGATCAAAATGTCGTTGGTCTTGTCCTTCACCACCATTTCACAAGGGGGTTCAATCATTTTCTCAATTTCTACATTCTTCACTCTCAATTCTCTCACATTCTCTCTGAATTTTCTACAACATTTTCACCTTCATCTTCACCCTCTCTCAAAAACCCTCACAAAAGCTGAATTTCCACCATTAGAGTGTAACAATCTTCACATCAAAATTGTTATTCTCTCGAGCTAAACCTCATTCCACCATATTCTTACTTGAATTTCTGGATTTATAGTAGATTCTTCTCCAATTCAAGTAATCATCTCAAGCTTCTTCGGTGCAAATTAGTATTCGGAGCATTTATCGGTTTTTCTACGATTTAATCGCAAGCTTGTAATTCTCTGGTTATCTTTGCTTATTTCTCATCACGTATCAATAGCAACAATTACCAAGGCAATCCTCCGCCTTGTAGGTTGGTAATTCGCACTTGATTTACTGTTTTGATCACTTTTGCGCATTTACGATGTAGTTCGATCATTTTTCAGTGTTGATTGACCATGTGATTATTTGATCTTTGATCTTCATGTTTAATGCTTTCAATTAATGTTTAGTTGATGCGTAAGTGATTTTGAACTTCATTTTTCGGGCTCAAGTGTTAATCATGGCATGTGGAGGTTCGGATAAGTCTTTTGGTTGCTGAAAGTGATTTTTCAAAAAAGTTGTTTTTGCCACTATCAAAGTGGTAACCGGTTACACATTTTCTAGACAAAACAGAGTAACCGGTTACCCTGTACCATTTTCACCTAATTTTTCCATTTTAAGCAAGTAGTCGATTACCTGATTATGAGTAACCAGTTACCACAGTGGCAGAAGGCCATTTTTGCCTATTTTCAAGCTTGTTTTCTATTCTTTCCTCATGTAACTTCCATGACTTGATATGCTTGATATTTGTGGATTTTTTATGAGATTCTTAACTTTTGTATGAAGCATGTATCCAAACTTTCAATGTGCTATTTTTCGATTCTCGATTATTTGTATTTTTGACATTGTAGGATCATGATCTTTCTTGCACATTCTTTGATCACATGCTACATGATTTGTGTTGCATACTAATTGCATTTGGTACTGTTTTACACTTCCATTCATGTTTTCATTTATTTTGTTCCTCATAGGAATGAACTTAATCTTGTATAACCAATAATTCATCCTTTGCTTCAACAATTGTTCATCCCTTTGGAAAATTGTTAAGATCGTCCTATCTTGATTGATTAATCGAAGCTTCGTTTTGATTAGTCGATCCTTATTTTTTTCTTCTCCTTTGGACCGTCTAGAGCTTTGTCCTCTCTTTTCCCCCGTGGAGTTGAAGATTCACAATGCATTGGAGCACTGTACAAACTTAGCACTGTTGTGCTGCCCATTTCGTTTCTCGCACCGCACTTTGGTGTTAGAGAAGGAATGAGAGTGGAGAATTCCTACACTCATTCTGACTATTTTGGGTAGGGGACGAATGACCCTGTTCCTGGAATAGTCGCCTCTATCTCCTTATTATGGTATCCTTGCTTTTAGTCGAGTCGATCCTTGATCACTTGCACCCTTATCTCTTCTTTGGAAGTAACTTCCTCCTTTCAATTCAACACTCTTTTCTCTTGAGACCAATCTATTATTGGTTCCCTATATATTTGTAATCACTTCTTTCCTTGGCTATTCAACCGTTCTTTGGATAAAGCCAATTCTCTTCTTCCCCAACAAAGTCAGTCTTTCTTCTTCAGTTTACACAGTTATCCTGTTAAAACCTAATCCCCATCAGAGTTCATAACCTTCTCTTGGTTCTCTCTCCTTCGTGTTTGGTTAGTCACTGCCTGACAGTTAAACACCCATTTACTCTTTTCCTCAGTTAATCACAACCCATCTGTTAATACTGAATTTTCTTTGGGTTAATTTCCCTCTTCCAGCTAATCACCCGATCTTTGGTTGATCACGGTCTGCCCTTTAAAACCATATTTTTATTTGGGTTAACCACCTTCTCTTGGTTAATCACCCGCCTTTTGGTCAATCACAGTCCGCCTGTTTGAACAAATCACTCTTCTTCTCAGTTAATCACAGTCAGTCATTTAAGATGTTGAGTTTCTTTTGAGTTAATCACCTTCTCTTGGTTAATCACTCATTCTTTTCGGTTAATCACAGTCCGTTTGTTAAGCACCGAACCCCCTGCAGTTAACAACCTTTCTTTGGTTCAAAAACTTCCAGCTTTGGGTTAGTAACCTTTTTTCGGTTCAAATACCCCTTTTCTTTGGCCAAGTGTTGTTTGTTCAGTTAATGTGTCGTTCTTTGGGTCATAACCTTTGCTTGGTTACACACCTGTCTCTTGGTTGATCATTGTTTATCAGTTAAAACCAATTCCTTTCTCCTTCCGTTTAACCACAGTTTATCAGTTAATATACAAATTTCCCCTCAAAGTTAAACACCTCCCTTTGGTGTAATACTCTCTTTCGCTTGGTTTGTCATAGTCTGTCTGTTGACACCAACCTTTTTGCTCTCCCCATAAAGTTTTACTCTTATCTTTATTCGGTTAATCACTGCTTACAGTTAATGCATAGAGTCCCCTGTGGATTTTACCTTTATTTTGATTCTTGTCTTTTACGCCTTTCTTCCCCAGCCACGTCGCCATTCTTTTGTTTTCTCCCTAGTGGAGTCATCGCTTTTCTTCTGCATTCCTCAGCAAAGTTCTTGTATTGCTTCTCTGTTCCTTAGACGAGTTTTCTTGGTTTTGACACCATTTCTTTTGCATTCCCCAGTTGGGTCTTGCTTTCTATTTTGGTTCTTGGCTTTGACGCCGTCTCTTTCCCTTTTCTTTTTTAGCGTTAGTTCCCCAAACTACGTAGGCACTGACTTCCTCATTACACTATAAGGGTACGTAGGCACAAGATTGTGAAATCTTGGAAAGCCACCTTCCTCTGTCTTCTTCCATTCTTCTGTCTCTCTGGGCCGTCCAGATCCTCTTTTTTTCCTTGGTTCCTTGAACTACGGAGCTCTGACTTCCTCATTGCACTATGAGGGTACATAGACATGAGGGCCCCAATCCTCAGCGAGCACTTTCCTTTCTTTCTTTTATTTCCATCCTTTTTTAGCTAGAAGCCTTTTAGATAGATAACCCATCCAAGCCTAGAAGTATGCGAAATGGTTCCCGTCGGGTAAGACGGATGCTTAAGGTGCTAGTACCTTCCTTTCACATAACCGACCCCCTTTCTCGTTTCTCTTCCCTTGGGTTTTATCGATATTATCCCTGTTTTTTGGGACTAAATAAAGTTCGGTGGAGACTCTGTTGTATCATTGAGTGTGCGATTCACTCAGGTATAATCCTGCTAGCTTCAATCCCCCGCGAAAGAAACTCTCGGGCTGACATTCTGTTGAAGTTAGCTAGCACAAGGAGGAAATATGACAACAAGTCCGTCATACAAGAGACACTTCCCCGTCCAAGCATCACGAAACCAACAGGATTGCTCGATGTCAACGCCATCGACGACAGTAATTTTTGGATGACTCCTGTGCGTGACTATCTCACCACGGGGAATCTACCCGAAAATAATAAATATGCCAACGCAATTAAGCGAATGGCCTGCTCTTATGTCAAAATCAAAGGTAAGCTCTACCGGCGAGGATTCTCCATTCCCCTCCTAAAATGTGTTGAGGAGAACAAGGTCCCAGACATTATCCATAAAGTTCACGATGGAATCAACGCACAACACTTAGGAGGAAGATCATTGGCACGAAAAGCCCTTTGAGCAGGATACTATTGGCCAACCATGCAGCATGACACAAAGGAGCATGTCAAGAAATGCGATAGATATCAATGCCACTGGGACATGCACTTAGCACCCCTCAACGAATTAAAGACCATGTCCTTCCCGTGGCCTTTCGCTTGGTGGGGGACGAACATACTCAGTCCCTTCACCGCGGGATCTTATCAGAACAAGTTTCTGATCATGGCCATCGACTACTTCACAAAATGGATTGAAACTGAGGCCCTCGCCAAAATTACGACATTTAACATACTTCGATTTTACAAAAGAAACGTCCTCACACGATTCGGTGTGCCCTAGGCTCTCGTGACCGACAATGAGACACAGTTCACAGACAGGAAATTTCAGGATTTCGTTGCCAAACTAGGAACCAAGCAACACTTCACGTCCATCAAACACCCCCAGACCAATGAACAAGCAGAAGCCGCGAACATGGTGATCCTCCGCAGACTAAAGAGAAGGTTGGGCGAGGCCAAAAAGAGATGGGTCGAGGAGCTCCACAGTGTACTTTGGGTATACAAAACAATTCTACATTCCACCACCGAGGAAACTCCCTTTCGACTAGCGTATGAAATCGAGGCAGCAATCCTAGTAAAAATCAGAGAACCCTCGAGGCGGACAGAGGCCCCCCTCGATGAGGAAATGAATGACGAAGCATTAAGAGAAGAACTCAACCTGGTCAAAGAGATCCGATCAGGGGCAGCTCTCCACGAAGCTTCGCTGAAACAAAAAGTAACTATACGCCACGACTCCAAGGTCATAAAGCGCGATTTCCAAGAGGGCGGCCTTGTCCTGCACCGAAATCAAAATGATTTGTGTGAGGGCAAGTTGGCCATGAATTAGTAAGGCCCTTACCGGGTGAGATCGAAAATAGGTACCGGAGCCTATTACCTTGAACACCTAAGCAGATAACCATTTGATCGACCCTGGAATGCTGAAAAACTCAAAAAATATTACAGCTAGTGCTAATGCAATTAAAACTAACTGCCGACGAATCCACTCCCCAACGAAGGGGGATCGTCCGGCCAAAGGAGCGTGCCCTGGTGCAAGCACAATCCTTAAACATAACGAAGGTAAGTTTTTGCTCATGGAAAGAACAAATTTTATGCCCGATGGGGATAACTCAATCGAGCTCTGTCGTTGTCGTACCAGCGAGGCAGGACACCCAGCTCGCGATGGGAAAGTCCAAGCCCTATGCAATCAAGATCTCAACCGAGATCCTAGTCCCACAACCGGCGAGATTACTCTGCCACCTCAACAAGTTCCCTAAACTATCGAGCAACACAACTAGTCGAGCAAATTCTAATTTAACAAACGCAAGAAAAACTAACACATGGCATACAATGTCAAATAAACATCCATAAATAGGTCCGACCACATGGCCAGAAAGTGTTTAGATATTACAAATATATCTGGCACACAGGCCAAAATACACTAAGTTACAAATGATAATCAGTCATCATTAGCAGGAATCTCTGGCGGAACTACCTTCTTGTCGATCGCCTGGTACAGAACACCCATTCCTTCGGTAACCAGTTGGACATCGGGATTTAAGGCCTTCATCTGCTTCATAGTGGCAGAGAACCCAAACTTGACGGATTCGAGGGCATCCTGCTCGAGGATACGTATTTTATCGATCATCTCTCGTCGGGTCTTCAGAGATTTTTCCTCCTTAGTCTCGTCTAGCCCCGCCGCCGAGGATCCTTCTAGCTCCATGATCTTGGTCTTCAAGTTGGAATTATCTTCCTTAATCTTCTTCATTTCCTTTGTTATCTTGTTCATATCCTTGAGGAGTGTGACCTTGCCCTTGTAGTTGCCTTGAAGGGTCGACAACTGGTTGAACAGGTCCGCTGTCTCCAATTCAAGTTCAGCCTCCCTGACCTGCACCTTTTTGAACTTTTTGAGTGGAACTGTATCCGCATCACCCAAGGTCAGCGTAGTTTCCAGCACCCTCATCATCGCAATAACATCACGACAGAGGAACACCCTCCTCACCTTCGGATCAACAGCCAAGATGGGCGACACCTCTAGATCGAGAACCAGTACAGACCCCTCCCCATCAAAAAATTTATCTTGCAAAAAGCAGAGGGGCGGAGTGAATTCCCCCCAAGAAAACCCACCTAAGCCTTCATCCGAAGACGAACCGAGGTCGTCTCGTTTCCTCTTCTTCTGAGGATCCGGGGTAGGAGGATTGAAAGTGCTTCCTAGAGAAGGCGAAGGAACAATAAACTTTTCCAGGGTCACCTGCTGTCTGGCCGCATCCACCCTCGAGGTCGATACTGTCGTGGTGAAAATTGGATACCAAACTATTGATTAGTTTGAATCTTTAATTCATTTTGCAACCGAACTTTGATTTGTCCAAAGGAAGGGATAAAGATCAAAATTCCCACAATGCAATGAAAATGCAAGGTTTAGAGAGTTATAGGTTCGGGGGTTGGTTAAACTTAGGGAAGGTACTAGCATCCTAAGTTTCTGTAGTACTCTACAAGAAGCTCTTGTTTTATTATTTTTTATTGCTAAGTGTTTATCTGCTTAAAGGTTGAAAGACCTAGGGGTTTATTTCTAAGTATACTCGATAAGGCATCGCGTCTTATGCCTACATATCCTTACGGGAGTAGAATCAGAGTACTTGTAGTTCCCTTAAAGGGTTAGAGGAGTTCTTTGACTGTGGTCAAAGTTCCTACGGGTTTAGGGTAGTTGTTTGATTGGGTTTAGGAGAAAAGGTGGGTCATCATTTTAAGAGAGATTACTTGACTTTAGCCACCACATGTTTGTAGGAAAATTGTATTTGCGCCGTCTTAAGAGAAGGGCTCAAGTACTTGGAAAGGTCGACAAGTACGCCTCTATCTCTCTTAAGCGAAAAAGAAGATATTGATTGTATTTGGTGTTGTGGGGCATGAGAATTTATATCTCGCTTAAGATGATTAACATCTATTCTCTATCGTGTTTGAACAGTTTGTATTGCATTGTTGATTGTATTGTGTTTAATTTATAAAGATAAAGACAAGGTCCTTCCTATGGGGTAGGTCCTATCCTAAAATGATCGACTTGAATGGGATCAAGGATCTTATGGGGAGAATGATGCAAATGTAAATGCACTACACACGATTGTTGAATCATGTGTAGGATTTTCCTTTGGACGGAATGTGATGCAATAATATGAATACCATAATGTAAATTGCTCGTAGAATAAATTGCGGAAATGATAAAGCATACACATACGCATGAAAACGCTGAAGTGTGTGAGAGTGAATTGTGTCGTGAGTGTGCATGATTAAATTGATTAAATTGCTTGCGATGTTGATTGATTTTTGAGCGGATTGATTAATTTTATGAGAAAGGTTTTTTAGTCAAATTGATTTATAAGAAAACGTTGATTTGAAAAAGTTGAATTGATTTTATTAAAAGGGTTTTGGGGTGAACTAAATTACTTAGAAAGATTCTAGAAAAGTTCAATTTATCGTATAAAAAGGTGAGAAGGTTCAATTTTAATAAAAGTCGTTATTATAAATTGATTAAAAGAGTTGTTATTATAAGGATAAGTTTTACTATTTTACCTAATGACTTTGTTATAAAAGAGATAATTAGTCAAATTATCAAAGGTTGGTATAAATTATTTAATTAAATTAAAAGAGATTTATCATTAGATTAAACTTCTTATCATACTGGTCTTCGATTAATATTATTAATAGATTTTTTTGAGTAAAAAAAAAGGGTTTACAAAAGATGAAAATTAAAAAGATAAGAGTTTTTTTCATATTTAAAATTATAGGGAAATAGAAATTATTAGGTTAGAATTAAATTGAATAAAGTTATTATTAATTAAATGACTAATGGCTGTTTTTTTTTTTAGGAATAACTACTAGCTAAATTAATTAATTAATAAAAAAAGGTAAATTCAAATTAAATAAAAGTGGTGGTTAAGGGAAGATTAGAGGGTTAACGGAGGATTAATTAAGAGTGGAGGTGATCATGTGATATGCGGGTATAGGGGTTTACGGTGTGCTGCGGGTGTGAGTCGTGTGATCGTGATCTGGTGGCTGTGGTGTGAGGGTGCATCTTATGGTTTGTGGATGCGTGTGTATACAATTGCAAATAATAATAAACACAAAAAGTAAAACCCTAAAAACGGCGAGATCATCCTTTTTCCTAATCTCTTCTGCGATTCCGCCTCCACTCAACCTCTTCACGCCTTCTCCTCAGATTTCTCATAACCTATCAAATTCTTGCAAAACAAAATATCAATCATGAACGGAGAAATGTCAATTGAATGAAACTTACCCACAATGAACAAAGGCAACGGCTCGCTGGTGGTTTCGTGATGGAGATTTGATGACGGACGGTGGGAATGATCAAGATTGGTTATTCCGATGGTGGCTTTGTGAGTTTTGACGTCGGCAACTTCGAGATAGTTTCGCTGCGACGGAAGGATTAGCGAGATAAGTTCTTCTTTCTTTTTTCAATTTTTGTTGTGTTAGGGTTTTTTGCCTTTCGGTAATTCTAGGGTTTCGTGAATGTGAGATCTTTAGCGGTGACTCCTCCTCCCTTCTTATACACGATTGTGGGCTTTGGGTCTTTTAAGACCTTGATTGAATCTTTGATTGCTGATTTTAGACTTTCCATTCTTGTTTGGTTAAGATTTGAAATATTTCCTTTCTTGCTTTGATTGAGTTAATGTTGTTGATGGTAATTCTTTTTGTATGATTTGATTCGAAGGATCTCTTGATTGATGCTGAAAAAAATCCGATACCTGTTGGGATTGGATCCTTTTTTGAAAAAAGCATATTCCTTACACGATTACTGACTCTGAATTGTGACCTGGCAGGTGCGAATAACAAGTGATTTGGGCCAAAGGGAGACTAGCAGCCCAGAGTTTGTTTCATGGAGAATTCAACGGTCTTGAGGATTAGGGCGAGTGAGGCAACGTTCTTTGGGGACTTGTACTTGTGGATTTAGGATTTTCGTAGGTTCATGCATCAACCTGTACACATTGGCAGTGAACAACTAACACGAGATTTAGCTAATCTCGTCTGGTAAATAGGACAACACCCTGCTTCACCCTTTGAATTGGTCTTGGATACAATTAATGATACTGTGCTGATTATGTAGGTGGGTAGGAGATGCTTCTACTGGGCGTTTTGTACGAGTACAACTATTTCAGTCTTGCCAAAAAGCTTCGCGGCTTTTGATGTCTTCTGATTGAGGCGACGATGTTCTCAGTGAAACTGCTAACTGCCCTTGGTCAACTGCGGGGTGAGCATTTATCCTTGAAAGTTTTGTAGTTGGTTATGAAAAAAAAACCTGGTTCTGATCATCGTGTCCATTTTGATTGCAGGGTTGACAGCTTCGCTGTTGGTTTTTCTTGTTCGTCACTTATTCGAACAGGCTGTTACATTCTTCTGATAAAATGACTTGGGTAGGGTTAGCTGCAGCAGCTGTTTGTAGAAGCAGGAAAGGATTCTTTGCAATGAGCGACGAGTTCTTGCAGGTATGTAGACGGTTTATTTCCGGGCGCGGGGAGTTGGAGTGAGATATTTGAACGAGTCAACATCCTCATCCCATCGATGGTGATGTCTCCACGAGAATATCCATCAGTTCAGGTGCATTATCGACCTTTGTAACATCTTCTCTAGAGGACTCGGGGTTATCAAAAGTAGGGAATGTCGTCCTGTAGCAGGTGGTGGATTTGAATACAACCTCTGAGCATTCCTTTGGACAGAGGAGTACTTGCAAGAGCAACTGAATAGGCAAGTACCTCAGCGCATGACCTCTTTCTGCATCAACACTACAATCATGATTCTCTGGCATGTTCATTAACAGGGGTGGCATCATTATTATAGGTAGGCCGTAGTTCTTCCATATGTAGCTAATTTGGTAATGAACTCGATAATTGTGCTAATCTCAATCTTCTGTTTCTTCTTTTGTCATTATTACACTGTTGCAATGCTATCTTTCCAACAGTTCGAATGGATCCCCCCTCAATTAGGATGTCGACATTTACAGCCTAACTCACATAATTATGTCACTATCTTGCAGGTGTTACTCTTGCAATCCCTATTTTCCGCAGCACAACAGTTATAATGTGGCGTGAAGTTGTGGAAGCCAGTAACCTATGCGGACGACGACAACTTGTGAAGTGGGGAGTCAATGCAGTGCTATTAGTGGCTGCTGTCTGTAACCAGGTTCTGGTATTCATATAGATTTGTTGTTGGTCGGCTTGTGAATGCCCTGTGGTCATGAGATGCCAAATGGTCTAGAACTTCTGTGTTACGGTTAGTTGCTGTGAAGAACTGGTGATATGAGATACTCCCGGCTAGTATTGAATGGTGGATCCATCCTTGGTGGTGCCGGAATCAATTCTGAGTTGTCGATACTGCAACCTCGGTGTGTTATCTCTTGACGTGTATTTTTGCATCGAGTTTTCTTCCTTGTTAGAGCTCAATAACATTCTCATGGTGTCAAATGCATCACCTGGGGCGCTGCCTTCACGTAAAATGCCGCTAAGAGGAACAACGCAAAACATACCTCTCGAAGCATCCAAAATATACACCTTAGAGTCAGGAAGGTCGCCAGTCAATAATACTGTAAGTTGACTGATAGTCGTAGTATCAGCTTCATGTCTTTACTATGATTGCATAAATTCTTAAGGATTATTACTGAATCTTCCTTTGCTTTTGCAGATCCAAAATTTGAACAAGCGGAGGTATACAACCAGCAGCAGTATTTGCCCATTTACTTTCATCATTTTCACTGGATCAAAGGCAAAGCAATGCAACTACACATTCCTGCTGCTGTTCTGATGAAAGGCCAAGCAGAGATATCGAAAGTTGAACTCCTTCACGACCCCGAAGTGCGCGCTACAGACTGCCTTCACCTTTGCATAGTGTCAACAGAGCTTTTATAAGCTCGTCTTGCACTTCATTGGCAGCCGCAACTGTGCGTTTCGCCGTTACGTAACAATGCAAGAGAGGGGACAAAAGGGGCCTGCTACGGCTGTTTGGCTATTAAAGTATCTGTCTTGAAACCAAATAAATGGCATCTTGTAAACTTATCTTGTAAACTTTATATTGCACGCGATGTATATTAGATTCAATATTGCTTTCACAGTGGAAGAAGATTTCCAATATTATTCCCAGAACTTATGTTAATTGCTTGTGTTTGTAGCTCAGTAAGGTTAAAACCGTGAAATTTTAAGAATGGTTATCCAAGTTGTAATCCTTAAATGACTTGTGAATAAGTTAACTTGTATGTTTTTTGCCTCGATGGTCGAAGTCTGATTGCCTGATTGTGAACTCATGTATTGCCCAATGATATCTCAAGATTATCAAGATCTCTAAACCTTATCAAATAAGACAGGTGCTATGCAAGTAACCACTTCATGGCTTTGATACGTGGCTTACCTAAGGTAAGTGCTTTGACGAAAGCAACATGTTTCCCCTGTGCCTCAATTAATCGGCCCACTGAAATCTAAATTGCACCATCTCTTAAACATGACCTTTAATTCATCAACTTGAATAAACACAACTTAACCATTTTGATATGATCTTGGGACAACTTTGACAACTCTGCAACAACCCATAGTGATAAAATCCAAACACGGCTGGAGGCTGCTGGGAATTATTTCCTACACATTAACTTAGTGCCTGAATCCAGTTAAGTCAAGACCCATAGGAATAAGGGCATATTCTTCTTTCTCATCCCCACGACTTCAACATAGCTTAATGGATATATACAAGGAATTCTCAAGACTTTCACAGTTTCTCCAATACTGCAGAACGAACTAGGCAAAATGGTTAGCTAAAGCCAAAAGAAAGACTTAAAAGATATGCCAAAAAAATGCACGATGGAGGTGGTATCTTAAGGTCAAAAAATAGGGTGCAACAGTTCGAAATCTTTCCCGCAAAGAAGAAACAAGAGTCAGAACGACATTAAAACACCAAGACAAAAGTCAAACACGTCATCTATACCTAGAAGCTTGAAGGCCTCGACCTAAGTTTTGCAGTCAAGAAGGGCTTTGGTATTTATGTAACGAGTTGTCCGGGCAGGCTCCCCATCTTCAAAACAGAGCAGATTTCCATCCTTGTCCACCATAGCGGCAGGGATGAAACTCTCCACGAATGTTGTCAATGCTCGAAGAGATTTCTTATCCTCGGAGCACAACTGATCGTGCTTCACACGGAATTGATCTGTCCTATACCGAAAATTGGCATACACCCACTCCAAGGGAAACTTTGACACGAGATGCACCACCTTCCGACCATCCTCCTTTATCATCTTCATCGTAACCAGGGAGCTCTTGGCTACCTCTGAAAGAGGTTTTACCACTAGAAATCTAAACTTGAAATTTCGGACAGACTCTGAATAAGGCTAGAACAGCCTGCTCTGCTGCTTCAAAGACACCCAACTCTGACTCAGAGGTGCTCCTCTACAGCTGAAAGATGCAAAATAAGTGTTCCATGGTAGCCCCTATTCGGAGATAACGACACACCATCTCGAATGCCTGAATGAACGCCAGATCATTCGGGTGAAGTTGGGCAGGACACAGTTCAAGATGGCAGAATATCGCCCCTTGGAAGTCCGTGAAGGGCAGACGATACCCTGCTTCCGTAAAGGTGAACTCATACATAGGGAATCTTCTCCCTGGATACACCAAACATATCCGGTCGTTCTCTATCGAGCTAATCGCCCTCCAACTCATGGGCGCATCTCCGACCCTATCTTGAGGAGATCAAATTTACTGGCCTCCTTCTCGATAAATGTTGACTTCGTCACGAGTGTCTCTTGGGTAACCCAACTAAGATCCCCCTCAGCAACCCGCATGTTGGCATACTCGGCAGGAGGCACTTCTTCATTAATATTTGCCTCAACGTTTGGAACGGCTCCCTCGTGTCGATCATCCATTTCACCTAAAAAGCAGAGGAAGTAATAATGAATTTGACGGAGATCGAATCCACCCTTCCACCACAAATCAAGTGAAAGGGCGTGGATTAAATGCGAGGATGTCTCCTCGACTCAAGCCCTTATCAATGATAAAAGGTCTCAACGAAAGATTTCCCCAAAATCGGGGACACGTCCCCGCGACTCATAAAAATCCTAAGGGGGATAAGCCCCATCTAAAGGCAAAACCCTCAGCGGCGAGGACACCCCTGCCCGACAACAAACATGAAACATTCTCACAGAAAAACCTAAGAAGATCTACAAACATAAAAACATCCTAAATGTATGTTCTTTAAGGCCTTCATGAATTTCCCAAAAAAATCATGTGTTCATCAAGAAACACATGAACTTCAACTGGAAAACTCATGAACCATCAGTGAACTCAAGAGAAATTTCTAGAAATTCAAACATTTTCACAAGAAGTTTGAAGAACTTACTTGGGTGTAGAGGTTGAAGATGAAGATCTTGGGGAAGGAAAGAGCAGCTGACGGCGGCGACAGAATCTCTGGTGACAGACGTTTGTTGTAGAGCAAAAGATAAGGATGAGAGAAAATTTCGTGAAGTGAAAATGAATCCTCTTCCCCCCTTTATATAGACTCTCTTACTCGCATGGGGAAACGCAGAGGGAAAAACGCCATCATTGCCTAGCCTCCTAGACCTTAAAATTTTTTATTACGCCTTCACATGTGGCAAAAGCTGTCATTTGGCATTCTCAAAACTGTCTCCTCACATGCTTGTGAAAAGACAAGTCTCTTCATTTCCCCGCGGGCTCATTCTCCTCGACGACGTCACCTGATCAGTATTCGAGCAGAAGCCTCGTTGATGTTTTCTTCATCTTAAGAGCAGGATTGGTCGACATAAAACGTGCCTTTCATATCCAACCTCGCCCTGGCATCTCCGAGGAGGTCACACACGACCAAGAGTCGACCATGCTAATCACACTCTACGCACCATCGCGTCCCCGAAGTTTTTTGCTCAATTAATGGAGATCTCAAAGACCTCCCCGCGATATGGCTCTTGCCCATTGGTCGGAAAACTAGGCTAACTCAAGTAATTACTTCTCACCTCGAAGCAACGACTTGGGGGGCTCCTGTTCTGGACTGGATTGGCACCTGCCCCACAGAGGGGCAAGGCCCAATCCAGTATGGCTTAAGGCCAGGCATAATATTATCATGAGACACAATATAGTTATTGGGCACAATATAGCTGTTGGAGTGTATAGCTGTTAGGGACATGCCCCTCACACGCTTGACAGTTCACGCGACCAACTGCCCCTCCGAAAGTTACGGAGACAGTTGGACCAGGTCAAAGATCACACGCTAGATCTTCCATCTGACAGTCCCCCATTGGCCGAACAGACATTTTAGTTACGTGGGAGACCTTGACCCCCCGCTGAAGGGAATCTTATAAATACCCTCTCTCTTGAGAGGGTTAGGTATTCTAATCATTCTTGCTCATACCTAAACACTTTTAATTGCTTTCTCTCTTTAGCCCAAAACACTCAAATTGGGATTGGAGTACCTTGCAGGTACAACCCCCTCCTCTCCTACAACCACTGTTGCTGCCCTACATTGAAGGCCAAGACGATCCATTCTGATCACTCCAGATCAATAACACTCACAAAGAAATGATCTACATATCTCATAATGGAAATCATATTAAAGGAGGATGAGGCTAAAGTGAGAGCGACAAACTTGTACTCCTTGAAAGGAGGATGAAGCTCAAGTATTCCGCTTTCACATTAGCTCAAGTATTCCTCTTTCCAAGAAGTTATCCTAGTATTCATCTGACTCGAAGTCACTTGATTCCATTAGCTCTTTAACAATAACTTCTATATCTCTTATCATCTCGGAATTCAAATTAGTGATCCTTATCTTCTTAGTTCCAGGTGTCCCACTAGAAGGTTCAACAATGATGATATTATTCATAATATCTCCTGCTTTCTTGGTCTTATTTAACCAAGACTCAATCATATCACCAACATTCTTAGGAACCTTAATTTTTTGATAGGTACGCTCCCATCTAAATTGGTTAGATAAATCTTTAGAATTTTGATTCATATGTTGAGAGGAAGAAGCTTATGAGGACGAGGAGTTCGATGCATGTGAAAGAGAAAGATGTTAGGGTTTTGTTTTGAGAGTGATGGCTATTTTGTGCGAAAGCTTATATATATGTGTGTAAAACTTATCATCACGACTGTTAACAAAATCCGTAATAAAATGTAAGTAATATCTTAATATATTTATTAGACTATAAGGACAAGCACTTTTCGTAACGAAAAATATAAAAAAAAATAGTTGGTGCTGAGAATCGAAGCAAGTAACCTTTCATATATCACAACAGTTGTTATTATAGACCGGGATGAAATGTCTTTGAATAAAATAATAAAAAATTCAGACTAACGAAAATGAGATGTTACTATGATTTTTTAACGGCCGTTATAAGATGATATTATCGAATATATATTTTATAGTAGTGCTCGTGCTCATCCTCGTATTCATATTGCGGAGTTTTAGCTTATCTGTTATGGATAATTTTTGTGATTATCCACTGTGTCATACCCTAATTTTGACCCTGAATCGTCAAGCCATTACATTTATCATAACATTCACATCATCTGCATATCATAGCATGTATTTCATCTTGCACAGTGCCTAAGATGTTAATCATAATATTTTTTCGGATTTACAGACAAACCGATCAAACTGAATCTCAACTATGCGTAAAATTAATGGACAAAAAATTTCAGATTCGAGCTTGCAGACTCCAATTTATTAATCTACGTTTCGTGTAGTTTAACCTGGTGTGTTCGTTTTAACTTTTTACTGTTGTTTTGGTCGCATTTTGATCAGTCTGAGTCTTTTAACTGATCAGATTTTATTTCAAAATTAGATAAAACGCCGTATTTTTCCAAATTTATTTCGCACTGATTTTATGCACAATTGAGATTCAACTTAACCAATCTGTCTGTAAATCCGAAAAAATATTCCGATTAACACCTTAGACACTGTGCGAGATGAAATACATGCTATAATATATAGATGATGTGAATAATATAATAAATATAATAATTCGACGATTTAGGATCAAAATTAGAATATGCCACATTGCTAATAATATAATTGTTATCCCTTATCCAATTAATCCTTGTATTTAACCACTTTCCTGTTAAACTAGTCAATAACTATTTAAATTTTATTAAAAAATATTTACATGAAATACAACACTAAAAATACATTCACAAAATACTTCTTATATTTGACCATGTCCATGCCTCTAAGCAATTTATATTAAATAAGTTCTTACTTGTATGAAGAAGATTAAAACATAATGCTAGCGTATCATGACTTTTGTTCTGAAAGGTAAATGTGTTTAGAGTTCACTAACATGACAAACATATGTAATTGGATAGTAAAATTAAGAATATTAAAGAAGAAGATATGACAAACATATATAACTGGATAATAAAATTAAGAATATTAAAGAAGAAGATTTGCCACCAATAAAAGAAATTGATGAAGAAAAAGTGATAGTTGGAAGAAGAAGAAAAACATTTGTCAATAAAATACTAATAAAGAAAAAAATGATTGGAAGAATAAGTGATTACTTTAAAGAAAACAAATTAGTAAACAGTTACATAACATTTAATTTGTCACGTCACAACTATTAACATCATTAAATCATATATATATAGTACTAATAAAGAGATTTAACTGAAAAACTTTCTATACAATCTATAACTAATTTGAAATATTAATAGAGTTAAAAGACATATTTATAAATAGACACCAATTTTGGCTGTTGAATTATCAGTCACATGACTATTAATTTGTCACAGCGTTATTATTAATAGTGCTAAATTATATAACAAAAACCAAACAAAAAATATTTAATACAGACTAAAATAAAATATTAATAAAACATTTGTTTTCACAAGGTACTAGAAGCATGATATGTTAGTTAGAAGATGGAAGAGAGTCCCATACTGTCACGGCTACAATAGAACTCTTTATGTTTGCTAGCAAATGGAGGTGAGTCTCACGCCACCACGACCACACCGTACTACGAGTTCCTTCTCGTCTCGTCTCTGAAATCTATGGACCAGGACCACCGTAATCTTGACAAGTACGTACCGACACGACCATTTATCGATCGCGACGTGTGGCTAAATCATTGCCTCATGTTTTCATTTCGCGAATTTTCCACATTGGCATGTTTTTTTCTTTTTCAAAACGGCTCTATATATGAGCTGTAATGCACCGTCGGATTTGTGTCCACTGGGTCCCTCTGGTGCTATTACGGCACATGAATTCTTGCCGGCAAAACTTTATTCGCCTTACATTACAATTTACAAAGACTTTAAATTTGGCAAATCACATAAATATTTTTGATGCGACAACAAATTATAAACGTACATTTCTACAAGTTATTTTTGTATATTTAAATGTATCTCAATAAATATTTATTAAGTTATATACTCATTTTAAATTTTATATGCTTAAATTGTCTATTAAAACAAATCATTCCAGACAAGATATATCATAGATGACAATAAAGAATTTAAAATTACAACAAAAAAACTTCAAAAAAAAAAATAACGCAATGCAATCTACAACATAATAAGTAAGCAAGATAAATGATTTATTCTCTGATAATCAAAAGTAACCTATTTCAATTTTAACCACCAATGAGATTGAAGTTTTATCATTTTTGATAATGCCAGCAAAAATGCTCCTCTATATTTTAGAAAGTACGAATGTTTTGCTATTTCCAATCATAGAGAGTCAAATAGTATTGAAAAACAATTGAACATTCTTTGAAAAACCACATAGATTTTTTTCTCTTGAAATTTCATTGAGAAACCTAGCCAATTTGAAATAATAGGCTACAATCTAAAAAAAATTACATTTTACAAACAAATGATCTTTGTCTTCATACACACCACAATTCGCCACACATCTTTGATCGTTTGAAGCAAGAATCTGCCGCCTAACCAAATTGTCCTTCATCAAAATACAATTCAAAAACAATCTCCATACAAAAATAGAAACCTTAAACGACACAGACTTCAACCACAAAATTTCGGAACTAGTCTGATTGTTGTTGTCGTCAATCTCATACAAAAATTTATAAGCATTGTTGACTTTGTAGCAAGAAGAGGGATGTAAATTTCAAACCCTACAATCTTCTACGTCCACCTGCAAAACAACTGAGGTTGACATCTCAATACACTCTCAATAATTTAGGATGTCGGTGTTTGTAAGCCTTAGTTAGATACAATAGGATGACATATGGGTAGTCATTCAAGACAACTTGTCTTTTATTTCTTAAAAAATCTCTAAGGAACACCTCAACTAAGCCATACATTTCTTATACTTAGGAATTTTGAGGGTTCTAAAGCCTATGTCTATAGTCAATCAACGATGGGGACTCGACCTAACCTTTACTTTTCATGTTTCTTCCATGTGGACATTAGCCCCAGGGATAAATAATCTAGAGTGAGGTGTGTGTTGATTATTGTTAAGAATCTATAAATGCAATGTATTGATATATTTTCTTGTAAGTATGATCATCAGTTGATTTTGATGATGACAACTGATGAAGAATTTTTTTTAATGATTTTAACTTCATAGGTCAAACAACTTGTGAATGTTGAGAGTTCTCTATCAAATTTAAAGATAACAACTCCATAGGACAAACGACTTGTGGATGTTGAGAGTTTTATGTGACAAGGGGGTTAACTTCAACTGTAAAATTAAAACATCTAATGACGGTACCTATCAAGAAGATATCTTAAGTCTTATCAGTCAAAAGATTCAAGCTCTAGTTGAAGTGTCAAGTCATAGTTGTATCCTGCAAAGGAACTTGAAGATTTGAAGTTATGAAAATATAAAGGTTCACTTAATCTTGCGCTTCGCGTCTTAGACTAACTAGTTAAAATGTAAAAATTCAAGAGTAAGTCTTGATGTAATATGAGAATTTCACACACATGGAAAAAGCTTTTAAAATCCGCTCTTATTTCATGAAATCGCTTGAAAACCTATCTAGACTCATATGAAATTGATTAAGGAGTAGTTCCAACCAATTAATGAAGTCTTCTCACCGCCTAATCGATTAATGATTTGGTATAATTGATTAAATCAAGGTAAATGGCCTTTTAATCGATTAGAAAAGCTTTTGGTATAATTACAGATTTGGTATAATTGCTGGTTTTTCCCTATGTCCTTTGAATTTTAGCTACAAGTTGTTTACTGAGAACCATGTCCTAGACATTGTGCTCTCCAAACTTCCAAATTTTGGTATTGTAGATTTGACTTTAGGTGGCAACCTGATAAATGGTTTTTATATCGTTTTTAATAGTTGTTTTTCCTTTATATTTTATTGTCTTCATATGTTTTTCTTCATTTTACCATGTTTTATGCTTTAGTATTGTATTTCCTTTATTTTTAGTTCATAATAAGAATTCCAAGTCAAAGAAGGATGAAAAGTGGATAGAACGCGAAAAAAGGCGAAGAGTCAGAATTTCTCCATATAAATACCAAAGGCCTAATACGGCCACTCGTAATGGCTATTACGGGCCGTAATAGGCATGACCCTCCAACCCTTCACAAGAGGCGCCCAAGTACAAAAACCAGAGCCTTGCTAAGGCCACCCGTAATGACTATTATGGGTCGTAATAGGAAGGTGAGATTTCTCCCGATTTGTTTCCTTTTTCGACCCGATCCCATTTGCTTAAAGGCTTTTGATTGCTTGGATCTGATCTTCATTGTTTGTAATTGGCATTGAACTAAGGAGATTCTTTTCATGCTTAGTATTTGATATAAAAACTTATAGGTAGTCTTTAGTTTTTATACAGTTTTTAACATTCCAGTTTGTATTTTGCGTTTAGTTTACTACTTATTATAAAAGTCTCTATTGGAGCGCTGGATCAAAATTGTAATCAAGGATTTCCTTTCTTTTAATTAGGTTCTTCATCGCTTTATTTATCATTTTGTCAATTATGTCTTTGTCTGTAGTAATTGCTTTAACTAGATCATTCCTCACCATGAGTGAGTAGTCCACTAGGTTCTAAGGGTTATGAACCCTATCATATAATTATTTGCATGAACATAAATTAGTTAGGAGAGTTCCATCCTTTTTATTTTAAAAGTATGAGTTTTTAATCAAACCTCGCTACGAAAGTAGGAGTGTTTTTAGGCGTTCGCCTTACGCTGAAAGAGTAGAGGTAAACACTGGAAAGCAATTTTTTAAACAATCAAGTTTGAAGTCACGATAGTGATCGAAATAAATTGAGAAAAGTTCAAATTTTTATTACTTGTGAAAATGTAATGACCAATAACAAACATTTCTGCGCGAGCAAAAGCCGACGAGTGTCTCGTTCGTTAGAGATAAGGCAATAGGTTGGCAAAAGTAGGTATCCCAATAAGAATATATTTTTCTATGAACTGAGTCGGGATTCTCGTAATAGAAATGATTAAGTCATGTGGAGAAGTCTAAGATAGGAGTTATAACCCCAAGTTCTATTTGTTTTTATATATTTAAGTGTTTTTATACATTTAAGTTATTTTTCACAAAAGTGATTTTTCACTTAAGTTGCTTTTAAAACCCATTTTCAGTCCCTCTAGATTTACATCGATAGGATAGAAATTGATACTTAACTATTGTTCTCTGAGGTTCAATACTTTTTAAAACTACTCCGACATTTTACGTATGCTTGCGGCGTGTCAAGTTTTTGGCACCATTGTCAGGGACCAATTGTGTTAATATTGATATTCTATTTGATCATCGTAGAGACTAGATTTTTATTTTCCTGCTTAAGTTCTACCGTTACTTTTATATGCGAATAACTCATTCTGCTGATACTTCAGTCGAACCTATTGATGATATCGAGTGCTTTTTACTAGAAAGGTGTTGAACTCAAAGATAACTTACAATGACTGCACCCGTTATTGATACAAAACCTTTGAAAGATTATGCAATTCCTACTGAAGAGGAACCACAGTGCAGTATTGTGCACCCGCCTATTGAGGCAAATAATTTTGAACTTGAACCTTCATTGATAGGTATGACCCAACAAAATCAATTTTCAGGATTACCTTCAGAAAACTCAAACCTACACATATAAGTTTTGTAGATAACTGTGGCACTATCAAACAGCGCCGATAAGTCGCCTCTAAGACCACCCCTGAAATTGGAAAGATCTATGAAGTGAGTCAATTAGATCACATGAATTCTAAATTTGATGCCCTTTATCAAAAGATTGAAAATTTAAGCATCACTCATCCATCGTCCACTACACCTACCCATGTTGCTTGTGTTACCCTCGCTACTCTCAGTTGTGAGATTTGCGGCATAAACAGACATACGGCTAATGACTTTCAAATGATCCTCACTGGAGGGTCTACCCAAGAAAATTCCAAATTTATGAATAATCAGAGGAACAATCCTTACTTTAATACCTACAACCCCGGGTGGCGAAACCACACAAATTTTTCTTATAAAAACAACCAACCTCAACAGACTGTGAGACCACCAGGTTTCCAAAATGTTGGCCCAACTACCCAAAAGAAATATAATTTAGAGTTGATTGTGGAGAACTTTATGGCGATGCAGAGTCTCCTAAATGAGGAGTTTAAAAATCAAAACCTCCACATCAACGAAGTTCTTAGGCAGTTAAATACCAAAATTGATGGCATAGCTACATATTCTAAGATGCCGAAGACTCAAATTTCCCAAGTTGCTCAGCAGCAAGCATCCACCTGAATGTTATAACCACCCTAAGTAATGAGAAGTTGGTTAATTTAAAGGAGAAGAAAATAGAGGTTGAGGAAAGTTTTAGGAAGAGAATTGGTGAAATTAAGAAAGACCAACTAACACCACCTTAAAAGGAGGTCGTTTAAGAGGAAGGAGTGAAATTAGCTTCCATTTCTTCATCCCCTATAAAGTTTAGATTTTGTCTCAGAAAGAAATCGTTAAAACTAAGAAGGAAGTCCGTCTCAGAAGCTTCGTAGAGTTATTGAAAAATTTGTATGAAAATATCCATTTTTTTGAGACTCTATCTCAAATTCCTAGATTCGAGAAAATCCTAAAAACAATCCTTTCCAAGAAAAGGAAATTGAAGGATCATGGAACCATAAAAATTATTGCTAAATGTAGTGTTTTGATCCAACAGGGAACACCTCCTAAGTTAGGAGACCTTAGGGCTTTCTCAATCTCCTATGAGATAGGAGCTTTGAAATACCTAACACCCTTTGTGATCTTGGTGCTAATGTTAGCATGATACCTCTAGCCATTCATAGGAGGCTTAACCTAGGAGAGATGAAACCCCCTAACCTATGTCTCCAACTTGTCGACGGGTCGGTGAAACCTGTGTCGGGAGTTCTAGAGGATGTGTCTGTCAAAGTTGGAAACCTATACATACCCACCAAATTTGTGGTGATAGATGTAGAGGAAGATTATAGTATACTTGTTATCCTAGGGATACCCTTCATGGCCACGACCAAAATGATTATTTATATTAAATAGGGAATGTTGACCATTGAGGTATGGGAAGATAGGTTAGGATTTTAGTTCCCTAATGATCAGGATCTTTTTGATGCCTAAGACTCTCACCACAACCTTAACCTTATACAAGAAACGATCACATGGGTAGGGCCTAAAAAGAAAGAAAGAGAAAATGAGGAGATTCGTGAGGAAGTGGACTTGGTGTATGAACTTCTGCAAAGGAAGAAAAAGAATGGATGTATGACTTGGATGAAGAGAATTGGTTGGGGTTCCAAGTTAGAAAATGGAATGCTAAGGACCCAAGTTTAGTAATGGAACCCTCTTGAGTGGAAACACTCGAGGGCTGTCAAGCCATGAGACGTTAAACGAAGCGCTACGTGTAAGGCAACCCGCACCTTTTTAAACTAATCTTTTTTTTTGTTTATTTTTTCTTTCGTTGTTTTATTTTTAGGTAATCAATAGGTACTCACAAGATAAGTCAAACATAAATGCTACAATTGAAATGTTGAGAAGAATCGAAACTAAAACCTTTGTTCGAAAAAATCGAACACAAATCAAGAAAAACAAAAAAAATAATGGAACCAGCAAGCTATTACGGGCACCCATAATAGCCATTATGGGTCGTAATAGATCCTAGACCCACAACCATCCAAATTACCACACTCATACAAAAAAAAAGAGCCTTGTTACGCGCACCCGTAATAACTATTACAGACCGTAACAGGGCCTAGTGAAAAAAAATTCAAATTTTGAAACCACCCTATCTTCTAATCACCAATCCATCACCTCTCTCACTCCCAATTAAATCTATTCAATATCTCTTAAACACATCAAATCTAATTTTTAAACCCCATCATACCATTACCTTTCTCTCTCCAATCTTACCATCTTCTTTCTTTAAACCTCTCTCTCCAATCTTACCATCTTATTTCTTTAACCCCCCCCCCTCTCTCTCTCTCTCTCTCTCTCTCTCTCTCTCTCTCTCTCTCTCTCTCTCTCTCTCTCTCTCTCTCTCTCTCTCTCTATCTCTCTCTCTCTCTCTCTCTCTCTCTCTCTCTCTCCAAAAAAATCCATAAACTCCATCAAAACCCAAATTTAAAACCTTCACATTTACCCAGATAACAACTCAAAACCACGAACACCATTCACAAAACCTTTCTAATTCCTCACCCTAAACCATATTTTGGGTTCGACTTTGGAAAAAAAAATCAAAAGTTTGAATTATCTACTTTTCAAGAATCAAGAATGCCTCCCAAGATAAGTGCAAAGGGGAAATAGCCCGAGTCATCTAGGTCAAGGAAGAGAGGAACCACATGGGCACCAAATCCTCACAATATTGTATTTGATGATGATGAGCAAGCAAAGAGATATTCGATCTTGATCAAATGCAAGCTCATTCCAACGAGGTACATGTGTGAACAACCTCTTTATATTCTAGGTTTGAAAAATGAAGTTGATAGGTTGCTTAACAATATTGTGTTGCTAGATTTTATGCAGAGGGACACTCCCACTTATGAGCGTATCACCCTTGAATTTTTAAGCACCCTAACATTCAAATTAGATAAGAAGTGGACTGATGGTATGAGATATTATTATGGTACTATTAAATTCTAGTTATTCAACTAAGACATTGTGTTAAGTGTTGAATATTTAGGAGAAATTCTCCGATTACCCGCCTTGGCTCCAGAGAAGTTCCAATTGGATTTGATTTTTCTAATTTTTGGGCTTCCATCTTTGGGCATAATGATTTCACTGTTGCAAATTCTAAGGCCTCAAAAATCCAAACCCAATTTTCAGGTATATTAAAAAAGCCTTGGACTACACTATGTTTGGCCGAGGCAATAACATCGGTGTAGTTTCCCAAAGGGAACTTTTCTTCATGCACTATATGATTAATAATGAGCTTCATAATATCGTCGCTTTTGCAACTAATTACTTTGGACGAGTTGCACGTGCCATATTCGGTGATATCTCGGTGGGAGGAATGATCACCCTCGTCGCCGAGCATATAGGTCTTGAGTTCAACCTTGAAGTCAACCAAATTGTTGAGGGGAAATCCAACGTCGACAAGGAATTCCTCATCCACCAAGGAATGACCCATTGGGAAGGAAACACTTACTTGGTGATGATTAATAACATTTCCATATTTGACTTACCCAACCCAAGAAATATAAGGGTTGATATTGATAGGAATTGGTTGTACACGACAACTGTTGATTCTTTAGTTATCTCATCCGAGGAGGAAGGAGACCCCAATTTTACTAATGTTAATGTAGGTATAGTTATGGGAGATGATACTACACCACTCACCCGATTATTTATCCTAATGGCGGTTGAGTCTCAATTGTCGTCCCAAAGTGGACAAATAAATGCCAATGTGCATAAAATCGTCAAAAAAGAAAAAATATAATAAAAAAGTGCCTAGAAAAAAAAGGTCCTCGATCAATCATATGCATGTAAGGGAAAAATAATTGCAAATGTCTTAATATGATTGTTCGAATGAAAGTGGAAGAAAATAAAAAAAAAGTGACTTAAGCCCAAATCATAGTTGGAGAGGTGTCCGAAAGGGAGATCTAGGTTCATGGTTTTTCCACAGTGTATATTATTGTAATGCTTTCATTGACAAATGAATACCAAGAGAACTAAGCTTAACCTATTGGAACAAAAACTCACGTATGAGTACCACCACGTTTCATATTCACAAGCTCTTTCATTGAAGTAAACTGCTTTATCGAAAAATTCGCTAAGCAAGTTTAGTTGTTTGAGGACAAGCAACAATCTAAGTTTGGGGGATTTTGATAAGTGGTTTTTATATCGGTTTTAGTAGATATTTTTCCTATATGTTTTACCGTTTTCATTTGTTTTCCCTTCATTTTATAATGTTCTACGCTGTAGTATTGTATTTCCTTTATTTTTAGGTCATAATAAGCATTCCAAGCGAAAGAAGGACGAAAGTGGATTGAACGCAGAAAAAGGCGAGTGTCAGAATTTCTCCATACAAAGACCAGGGCTTGTTACCCCCACCCGTAATGGATATTACGGGCCGCAACAGGCATGACCCTTCAAGCCTTCATAAGAGGCACCCTAGTACAAAAACCAGAGCCCTATTAGGGCCAAAAATAATGGCTATTACGGGCCATAATAGGAAGGCAAGCTTTCTCCCGATTTGTTTCCTTTTCTGGCTCGATCACATCTGTTATGAAGGTGAAGGATGGACTCAATAAGGACTTCAACATGAAGGGTTTGTGAGCTACATCCAGGATTCTTGGGGTCATATCTGGAGAGATAGAAAGAAGTCGAGATTATGCTTATCTCAAAAGATATACTTGAACAACATTCTCGAAAAGTTTGGTATGTCGAATTCAAAGCCTTTTGTAACACTGACTATTCTTTAGTTCAAGCTAAGTTTGACTCAAAGTCCTTGTAGTGAAGTTGAAACATGCCAAATATACTTTAAGCCGAGTTGTGTAGCTGGACAAGGTCAAGCATGAACTAGACTACGATAGCAAGAAAGGTCGAGCAATGCAGAGAGCTACGCAAGTATCTCCTATAACCCGAGCCACTCACATAACCCGAGTCCCATCAGCCAAGCTCTGACAAAGTCGAGTACATACCCCATCAACTCGGTACTTACGCCGGACAGGAGCTCAACTGGCATACCAACAGTTGTAACAGTGGCGACGCATCAATGTCGATGTTACCAGAGCTTCAAAGCCTACATTCATGAAAGGGAGTTACAACAATGATGGCCATGTAACGTCAGAAGGCCAAAAGACTTCTCTTAATGGCATATCTTAATGGAAGACTATAAAAGGGGCTCCCACATGAGGGTTAAGCAAGACACAATTATCTTGAGACAATACACAGCATAAGTGTAGCTCTCAAATCCCCAAATATCCCTCATAATATAAACATTGTAGTTCTTCTTGTCCAGAACAAGGGGAATTAGCATTTTTGGTGTATCTAACCATTTTTGGCTAGAACATTTGACACCCACCGCGGGGCCTAGGTAAAACTCTCCCAAAGCACACCTTACACTAACAACATGTCCTATGAAGGAGATCCTTGAGACATTGCTCAACTTCTAGCCATGATGAAAGCTATGTGTCAGCAGAATGAGACGCTTCAAGACAGCGTACAATTTCTGCAACAACAAAGTCAGGCTGACGACAACCATGAGGAGGAGGTTCTTGAGCCACAACCTCTTTCTCAAGAGATATGGGACGACCACGTCCCAAAAAACTTTAAAGCACCATCACTAACCTCTTATGATGAGAAGACGGATCCTCAGGAGCATGTTATTTCCATTAACACTCAGATGGTTATAGTTTCCCCTTCAGATTCACTGAAGTGAAAGCTCATGGCCAATACCTTTAAGGATGTAGCTCTAATATGGTACATAAGCCTTCCTCGAATCTCCATCATAAGCTACCAAGAATTGACTAAGAAGCTAGTATAACACTTCTCGGCAAGAAAGCGTCGAAAGGTGTCCACGACCACACTGTTTAGTGTTTGGGAGAAACAATCAGAATCACTACGTGAGTACCTGACTCGATTCAATGAGGAAACCCTCAAAGTATCTCATCCAAACCAGGAACTATTTTTGGAAGCTTTTCAACATGGATTGCGAGCCAGGCAGTTTAATGAGTCGTTACCTCAGAAGTCGACTATCAGCATGGACGAGATCACCACTCGGGCTGAGTGTTACATCAAAGGAGAAGAAAGTAACCAAGAGAAAAGAAGCGATGAAAACAGTGAAAAGATAAAGAGCAAGGAAGAGGCGTCAAACAGGAGAAAGGAGCATCCTCGGGTAGCTATGCACGAGCGACATGCTCCCAGACCATACAGGCAATCATATAAGCGGGACAGAGACTTCACCCAATTGAATGCAAACATGGGAGATATCCTTAAAGAAGTCGTCCATATGAACCTATTATCGGAGCCTCATTGTCTCAAAAGAGCCAACACTCTCAGGGGAAGGTAACCTGAGGCTTGGTGTAATCACCACCATATACGGGGACATCACACCGAGGATTGTCAACAGCTAAAAAAAGAAGTTGAAGCTTATTTAAATCCCTTTCACCGCGATTTCTCGAGTCTCCGCTGCTCAAATCATCCGGTGAAGCTTTTAAAAAAATAATTTAAATAAAATACGAAAATAATAATTAAATAATTAAAAAAACTATTTTTGTTATTATTTTTTTTTATGAAAAATAGAAAAGTTAGAACAAAAATAAAAGAAAAACAAAAAGTGAAGAAGGTGGGATTTGAACTCTCGACCTCTCACACTCACAACTCCTTACACACGGTCTCTTGCCAATTGTGCCGTTTTATTCATTCAAAATAAAGTGGCACTAGAAACTATGTAAAGGTAGGACAAATTTGGGGTGCAACAAAGCTCTAATCCAGAGAGGTCATCTCTTGGCATATGTGAAGGATTTTCGACCATAAAATAACAAGAAAAGTCCCCGCCGAGACGAACCGGGACCAGAAAAGTCAGCCCGGAAGAAGAGTTCAGATGCCGAAGAGGGTACGAGACAAAGATAGCTTGACACACGCTAATCGCTGGAGGGTTTGCTGGTGGTGGAGAAACAAGTTCGGCCAGAAAGAGATATGCTAGAGCAATCATGCATATCGACCAAATATCTCTAGAGAAACCAGAAGGCAACTTAGATGCTGTAACATTCTCAAAACAAGACACCATAGGAGTCCTAGCTCATGAAAATGATCCCATGGTTATTAAAGTACAAATAAGAGTCTGGAGCGTGAAAAGGGTATTGATAGACCCTAGAAGCTCAGTCGATGTACTGTATTGGGATGCTTTCAGAGGAATGAGACTTGATACGGCCGAGTTATTACTATTAAAAGGCAATTTAGTAGGATTCTCGGGAGAACAAATGCAGGTGCTCGAGCACCTAGCATTGCCGACCACCTTTGGCAACACTGCTAATGCGAAGACCGTACAAGTGAGGGACCTGATAGTCAATGTTGCTTCACCCTATAACACCATTATAGGCCGGCCATCATTCAACTCACTGGAAGCTTCGCTTTCAACTCTGTATTTGACCATGAAATTCCCCCTCGGAGATGGTCGGGTTGGTTTCGTCAAAGGTGTAACACCTCAATTTTAGTAATTATTTATTTAATTAAATTAATTGATTAATTGTGTGATTTTGTACTTAATTGAATTAACTAATTTATGTTATTTATTTGAGTTAATTAAGTTAATTGATTTACTTGATATATTTGAATTAGTTGATTTATTGAATTTATATGAAATATTTGATTTATATGAATTAATTGATTTATTCAATTTATATAAATTATTTGATTTATTTGAGTTGTTTGAATTAATTGATTTATTGGACATATTTGAAATAGTTGATTTAATTTGATTATTTAATTTATTTGATATATTCTATTTGGTAGAATAATATAGAATTGTTAGATTAATTAATTGGGCCTAATTGAAATGGATTAGTAAGCCCATTAGAAATTATTAGGTTTTGAGAAATTGTGAGAGTTTAAGAAAAAGAAAAAGAGTTAGAATAGAAAGTTGGTAACGGAGGCTAGAGAGAAAGAAGAATGGAGAAGAAGAATCAAGAGAGAGCTCAAGAAATCATCAAAAACCAAGGTAAGGGTGAGTATTTACATGGTTATGGGATTGTATGATATAGTATAATGGATGGTGGATAGATCATAACATGTAGGGTTTATGTTTTCTTCTCTATTCATATTCTTGATGAATGAATGATTGTGTAAATTATGAAATTATGATTGGATTGCATGTTAGGTATTGATGTTGTTGTTGTAATTGTTGTTAGAATGATACATAGATGCAATCGTTGTTGTTGAAATCATATGATTGATTATCCGTATGATGTTGTAGAAGTTATGGTCGTGTGTGATCACGAGTCAGAGTCAGAACAAGGTTATGAGTAATTTTAATGAAAAGGATTTGGGTTTTGAGACTTTAGGAAAGTGTATTTTCGTGTTAAAATATGTTCCAAACGATTTATAAGAAAAATTGAGTTTTGGGAGGGTTCAAAAGTTATTTTCATGTAAAAAGTTGCAGAAAAAGTGTTTCTGTAGCAGGGGTAATCGGTTACACTAAATGTGGTAACCGGTTTATGGTAATCAATTACACTGGGACCGTTTTTTTTGGAAAACATCGAAAATTCATAACTTGAGTTCCGGGTGTCTGATTCGTGCACCGTTCAAAGCGTCAGAAAGCTAAGGAATAGAGCTATAAAATAGTATAGATAATATAATTGGTTGCCCAATATTTTATATCTAATATGTTTGGGAATTCAATATGTTCTATTAATGCACTGTTTGCTGCCGTTGTGAAATTATTTGTGGATAATTTATCAAATACTTGTGTGTGTGCTTGTATAAGTATATTTTGGTGTGTGACAACATAAAATTCATGATAGTTATTGCTTGTTGTAGTGATAATAAAGTTGTGATTGTTTTGTAAAATGTGTTGTATACCATTTGAATAGTGAATTTAATTATTGATGATGAATTAATTATTCTATGATTAATTGGTAATGTGTGTATTAAGATTAGATTGTGTTGATACTTTGTGTATTATTTACTAAGTGTGGTGGTAATATTTTAAGTAAGAATGTTATGATTATGAAAATGTGATTAATGATGATGGCCTTTATAGCGTGAAAACATTGTATAAATGAATATCAATGTATGTGGTAAGTAATTCATTGTGTTGAATTACGTGTGTATGCATATGTTTTTCATGAGTCAGTTATCATGGTTTGCATTGCATAAGACTTGGACAAGACTTGTACTCAGTGGGGTAGAATGAATGAGATGTCGTTCCTAATGGGGTATAAGTGATATAGTCGTACGCACCGGGGTAGAATGACTAAGATATCGTTCCTAGGTGGGGTACTCACTGGGGTAGAATAACTGAGATGTCGTTCCTAGTGGGGTGTAAGCGATGTATCCATAATTCTGAATGGGAATTTATGAGAATTGATGGGGTTCTATATGAACCAAATGGCTAGTTGCATTGTGTCGCATTGTCATTGCATTGTGGTTGTAATATGAGACTATGTGTAATCGATTGGTTTGGTGAAATTGTGGATTGGTGAGTATGAACTTGTGAGTAATATGGTTACTTGATTAATATTGTGTTGATGAAACTTTTGAAGTGCGAGAATAATTGTGATTATGCTTGTATGCCTTAAATTATATATTATCTTCTGATTTCAATAATTATGTGAATTCTCACTCTTCTGTTAGAATGATATTTTGTATGACATTGCTCAGGTACTGCGGAATAGAGTTGCTTGTAGCGCGAGGTAGCCGTTGGAGTAACTTGTTTTAGTTTCTTTATTTATGTTGGGTCGAGTCGTGCTTTGATCACGTAACACTAGGATCGTTTCAGTTTATGTTTTGAGAGATACTTTATATACTCTACTTCATTCTGTTATTGATGTTTTGAATTATTTGAAGTATTGGCTTTTATGCCTAAGTATTGATTATGAATGAGATGAGTATGAGATTTTCATTATGTCTATTATAATTAAAGTAAATCTACTGCTACATGCTAATGTGAAATTGTATGAAAAGCATGAAGTATATAAGTATTATTGAGCATGACAGGTGTTTGTGTGATGTTTTAAAATTTTATGTGACACCCTTTTGTGAGATGTATGATAATTCACTCTGATTATTCATATATATTCTGTGGGGTTTAGAAGGGTGTTACAAAAGGCGGCAAGGCTGGCGAGAAAGTGTTATAAGGATAGCCTAAAGTTGAAAAGAAAGGAACACACATGAGAAGCAAATCCCAAAAACACCCTCAAAGTTCACGTGGTCCACATAGACCCACGTGATGATTTAGTTGAAAACAACATAGTGCCCAGCAAAGAAACAAAGCAAGTTTAGATTGGGCACCTACCGTCCCATGTTACACACATTGGGGTCAACTTGTCCCCCGAAGAGGAGAAAGAGATCGTTCGAACACTAAAAGACAATTTGGATATTTTCTCTTGGAAACCTTCAAATATGCTAGGGATAGACCTCAATTTCATGTGCCATCAGTTAGCAATCGATTAGGATATCATGCCAATTTCCCAAAGGAAAAGAAAGGGTTATGATGAAAAGAGGAAAGTAATTGCAGAGGAAGTCGAGAAGTTGTTACAGGACGGGTTTATCAAGTATCCGACCTAGTTATCTATTTTAATGATGGTAAAGAAGAAATCTGGGAAATGGCGAATGTGTGTGCACTTCACGGACCTCACCGATCATTGCCAAACATTGATCGACTGATAGATGCTACATCTGGGTTCTGTTTGCTTAAATTTATGGATGCATACTCCGGATACAATCAGATCCAGATGAATCTAATAGATGCACCAAAAACCACTTTCATGACACATCAGAGCAATTATTATTATGAGTTCATGCTCTTTGGACTCAAAAATGTTGTGGCTACTTACTAGAGGTTGATGGATAAGGTGTTCTCTACTCAGATAGGTCGGAATCTAGAGGTCTATGATGATGACATGGTTATCAAGACAAGCACAAACTAGTCACATGTAAAGGATTTAATAGAAACCTTTGCATCCATAAGAAGCTACAACATGAGACTAAACATAGACAAGTGTACCTTTGGAGTACAAGCCGGGAAGTTCCTCGGATTTATGCTCACTGTTGCACCCTAAAATTTGCCCAACCTTATTCCTTGGGTTTATGTTTCATTATCATTAGCATTTGCATATAGGGTCATGTACATAGACTAACCATCTGCATAGCATAAGCATAGCAAGTCATTCAACAGGGGACCAATCATTATTCTCATCTCTAGAGGCCTATCAAGAGGTTATTATCCCAATTCAATCTCATTCAAGTCATCAGGAAAGAATTTGAAAGCAAAGAGTTCAGCAGATCAAGCCTTGAGTCCATCTCCTAGCTGAGGGTATCTGAGGGTCAACAAGAGGGTTGTGAGCTGTGAATTGAAGGCATGGAGAGTATCTAGACATTATGAGAGGCTTAAAAAGTCATTTGGAGAAGGAGACAAGTCATTGATGAGAGCACAAGAGCTACAGTTGAAGACAGTCAACTAGGGTTTCATCTGGGTCAACCCTAGGTCAACCCTAGGTCAATTGACTGACTTAAGGGGCATTCAAGTCTATTGGAGAGATGTGGGGTTCATCATTGGACATGTGAAGAAAGATATGGAGATGTGCCAAGGAGAATTCAAGAGAAATCAAGGAGAAGAGGAGTTTCTAAATTAGGGTTTCTGTGTAAAATTCCCTAGTTTAGGTCAAATTTCCAAGCAAGATAAGTCAAAATGATAGCTTCAAATGGCTTCTTGGCCAACATGAAACTTGTAGAGGATCTCAAGACCTTTAAATTGAGTGGTGGAAGACATCAAGGAGATTTATAGAACTCAAGTTATGGTCCTTGCAAGTTACAGGTCATCTGAGGTGTCTGAATTTTTGTCTGTGAAAGTGACTTGACTTCCAAGCAATTTTTACCCCTCAAGGAGATTTCAAATGAATTCTTGGTCAACATAAGAATTGTTCCTCATTGTCTTAGCTTTCTAGAATGGTATAGTATGCCTTCATATGATGTGGAGAACTCAACTTATGGTCTTGGCAAGCAAAGGGTATTTTGGGCATTTGTGAATTACAGGTCATTTTAACCTATACCCAAAACTCATACAAGGAGGCCTCAAATGGAAAAACTTACAACATCAAACTTGCTCCAAATGGGATTTTAAGTCTAGAAAGAAGGTCACAAATTATTGGAAAAGCTCATAGCATGAAGTTGCATAATTGGTCAAAATTTGAACTAAAATGGCTTATAATTCAAAGAAATTCAAGATGGAAAATGGTTTGGGAGATTTATGAATCCAAATGGAGACTTCCAATATATGATTTTGAATGGAAAAGCAATTCTAAGAACAATGGTTCAAACACTTTTTTGAGTTTAGAAGGAAAAAAGAAAGTTATCTTTGGTTACTTGTAATTGAAGAAACATGACCAAAATGGATCAAAGTTGGAATGCAAGGGAATGTGCAAGATGGATCTAGAATGTTCATATGAGGTCTATATAAGCATGAAATGAGGATTGATCAAGGGTTGGCTTCATTTGCACCAAGAATTTCACAAAATTCTCTCATTCTTTTTCATTGAATTTTCATTCCAATTCTCCAAAACCTTCATCAATTTTCATTCACATCAATTCAATCTTGTTCAATCATCATCCTGGATCATAATTGAAGCAAAGATTTGGTGGTTAGACTCCATTTTCGAGCACTTTCTTCAAGAACATCAAAATTGAAGTTTCCATTGGATAGCACAATTCAGGCCAAGTCTCACTCAAGTGTTGCATACAGAATTGAGTATTGAGTGTGTAGATCAAGATCCAAGCCTCAAAAGCCTCGGATCCACAAGTTTCCATAGCTGTCTTCAAGCTATTGCACCAGGTATGTTTTCATTCAAATTGCTTGATTCAGTTAGTTAGGCATAGCTTTGTTAGTTTAGATGTAATGTGGAAGGTTAGTAGAGCAGTTAGGGTGAATTTGGAGTGGTTTGGTGATGATGATTAGCAGGTTGTAGAAACTGTTAGGGCTTGAAACTCTTAGGTTAATGCATCATAATCTTAGCTTGATAGCGCAGGTTAATAACCATTATGCATAGAGCAGATTAGGATAGGTTTGATGGAGAATTGTGTTGGTGCATCTCAGAGGATTTCCATGGTGACCAGAGTTTGTTGCGCGCGGGTTTGTTGTTGTGATGAGTTTCAGAGCAAACTAGTGCTATAGGATTGTAGAGGGAGAGATCCTGAGCAACTTTCATGTTTATAGCATGTTGATTCATGGCCTGGAGATGGAGAACAGATTGGGAGAAAGTGTGCTCGTGCATGGCCATTCATGGAGCTGAAACCCTAAGTTTCAGAATCAAGGAAGAAGACGAAATCGTGATGGTTCATTTCACGTTGGACCTTTGACTAAGAGGGAAATCCAATGGCTCTTATTTGATCTGATTTTTGGAGGGAGATGCGTTGGCCAAAACGCACCGTTTCATTAAATGAAACGGGCGGGCCTCAGATTGTGTTGTTAATCCCACCCCCCAGTTATAGGCCCATTCCATTTTGAACGTGGATTTGCTTCTGAATACACCCCCTGCGCCTCTTTTTATTTTCAATATTTCTGAGCTAATTCTGGGCCTAACTCAAAATGATATGCGCACCCCCCTGGTTGCTGGCCCATCCTGATTTTCACTGAACGCGCCTTCTAAATGCACCCCTCTCCCATTTATTTCTTGCATTTTGTTTTTTATTTCTCTTTAATTTTTTATGCACTTTCAAAATTCATAACAAATTCATAAAAATTCATTTTTAATCCATTCTTTTTACACTATTTTCTTTGAGATGTGTAGAAAATTATAGAAAAATAAAATTGCATTTTTATTTTCATTTCATATTTTTTTCATATTTTCTAAATAAATGTCATTTTAAGTAGTTTCATTTCATGCATAAATTTGTTAATTTTTGTTCTATCAAATGCTTTAATATTTTTTGTTCATTATTTTTATATTGTTTAGATTAGATGTTGAACTTGTAGAAATATTTTAATTCCCATTTTTAGAAGTTAACTTTAGGTGATTAATATAGGCTTGAACATCATGAACTAATTAGGGTTTTTAGGTGACAACTTAAGAAGTTTGATTTCATTTCCCTTAGGACTTAGGGTTTGAATAGATTAGTTATGGGACTATAGGGGCTATGGGTAGTTATTAGATCCCTTAGAAAAAGTCAGGATTCCCCTACTGCTATTAATACTGTCTGTATATCTGATTGACTGGTGTGGTGTGCCCTCTGGGGATTATTGCTTGCTTGTTTGGGTATTGGGTTTGTCTGGGGCTTGGGAGAGTTGAAGACTTGAGGATATGAAGACCATTGGAGATCCAGAGATTGAAGATCAACTGCCAGAGTTGGAGAGGAGGTTCTTGCTAGCAGCTGTTGAGGAGACTAGGGTTTAGGAGCTAGGCAGAGCTCTAGGTTAGAAAGTTTGTTTCTCAAACATGGATTGCCTTGTCTGCATCCATTCTTCTCTGTGATTCAGAGTCTCTCTAAGACACTCACCCCCTTCCTTTGGAAGGCTTGGTGATAGTGTCTATGAGATAGAACTCTTGAGAGAAAATGTCTCTTGTGTTAGAAGCAGTCTGTTCACCACCTTTGGTAGTCAGCTGATTGCTTAACACCCAATTCACTCTTGTGACTAATCCCTCATTCTGGAGGTTTGAGCTTGAAGAAAAGCCATTGAAGACTGATGATCAAAGCCCTTGCCTGAAGGCCATGAAGATGGAGATTGATGCTTGTTGAAGCCTGTAGCTGATTGGAGATTTCTTGGAGCCAGTTGTTGATTCAGAGCTGCTGATGCTGTTTCTTTTATTGCTGTATTTCATTTGCTGATGTATTGATTGGTTTTCTGAACTGTATTGTTTGCTGTTTACCCTGCTGGGTTGAAAGTGAAGTCTGTTCACTTTTGCCTATTGTTTTCTAGGTTCGAGGTTGAGTGGGACTCCCTTGCCTCGCTTGTACTGTTGCATCCATGCATTTTTACTGCTTTACTGTATATATCTGATATTGTTTCTGTTTCTGCCTATCCCTTAGGATCTCTGTTTCTCTCTGTGCAAGAGAGGAGCATGATAGACACTAGGTCTTAACCCATGCATGATAACATTAGGATAGTTTGATTCCCTTCGCAACCGTAGGTTAGAGTTCTGTCTCTTCTTTCTCAAAAACAAACAGAAAAACACAATAAAGATTTCAAACACAATAAAAGACACTTCTTCCGTAAAAGAATGTGAACTCATCAAGGCGTCATTTTTGTCCGCCGGGACTGTTAATCAAGAAAACCTTTTTCAGAAGGAATAAAAACAATCAAGACAAGCTTGCGTCTTCCGTAGCCCGAACTACGTTTGCTCTGATCTTTCATGCTGTATGAAAGTACGTAGGCATAGGATGCGATATCCTAGCGAGCAACCTTCCCCTCCTTTCCCGTAGGTAGGCGAACTACGTTGACTCTGATTTCTCGTTCCAGTCGAGAATACGTAGGCATAAAGTGCGATACTTTGCCGAGTCATTTTTATTCTCATTTCTTTTTAACCCCTGACCTATAGAGTAGATATAATAACAATCCATACCCGAAAGCAAGCGTGGATCCCGTCGAGTACGACGGACGTGAGGGGTGCTAATACCTTCCCCTTGCGTAACCGACTCCCGAACCCAGGTTGCGATGACCATACCTTTCCCGTGTTGTGCGAGGTTTACTCTGAGCGTTTCCTTTCCCTCCCGTGGGATAAATAACGCACGGTGGCGACTCTTCTGTTCAGCCGGCGCCGATTTTCGCAGTAGCGACAGCTGGCGACTCTGCTGGGGATCCAACGTCCCCTGGCTGCTAAGGACTGCGATGGTTCTTATGCATTTGGGATCCAACGTCCCTTAAGAGAGTCAATCCTAGCGCTTGTTTTCCCGTCGAGGATTTTGTATGGAGTTATTTTATATTTCTAACCTTGTATTTTCAGCATTATATATTGATTATTATTGCTGTATCTTGGGGTGTGACGGGTGTTCTGATATTGAGAGATAAGTCGGACCTGGGCTTGAGTGCACCTAGAATTAGAGTAGAAATTAGTGGGCGCCCGCTTGCTTTGCTTGCTTTGGTGTCCCATGAAATCTACACTCAGACGAGGTTCCTCTGGTTGGCCTCCTGCCCCTTCCTTTGGTTGGCGTGGGTTGCTGGTTAGTTGGATTGTCGACTCTGGGGACCGATCATTTGGAAGTTGGCTAAGTGAGGCCTCTTCAGGGATTGATGATGCCACTCCTTCTGGGAATCGTATCGTCAACCCTGAAAGTCTGTGACGCCAACGACCGCATAGGATGCCGTACCTTGTGCCAGTTATAGGGCCACCCACCTGTGAGGGGATTTGGGGTTATGCAGGTAACCAGACCTTCAGATACCGGTTATTTCTTGATCAGAGATCCTGGTTATTTATGGAGAGTTATGAGGTCTGTCAGAGACCATTTGGAGATGTGTTCTGAGGTCTGTCAGAGACCATTTGGAGATGTGTTCTGAGGTCTGTCAGAGACCAGTGGGAAAATGATATGAGGTCTGTCAGAGACCAGTTGGAGATATGATTTGAGGTCTGCCAGAGACCAGTTGGAGTTATGGTTTGAGGTCTGTCAGAGACCAGTGTTGGGGTTTTATTTTAGGTCTATCTGAGACCAGGGTTTGATGACTTCCGGATGGTCTATCTGAGACCTTTCTTGATTGGGTTTAGGCTATTCAGCTGCAGCTTCGGTCCCTGTTGAATGTTACTTGCATTGCATGGCCTGCATATCCATTACCATTTGCATTTCACTAACGTGTGTCTGTGCTGCAGGTTCATTTGCATTTCCCTAGTTCTAGTGCCCAGACTTCTGAGTGTTTGATCATGACTAGCTTACGGAGAACGGTTGCCTACAAATTGCCTACGCCCGATATTGTTCCTTTACTGGGGTTGATCTCTCTTGCTGATGAGGGTGTTCGTAGGAGCTTCCGGATGAGCTATGGTAGACTACTGAGATTGGTGTGCAAACCTACAGAGGTAGAGTTAGATGGGTTGTATGCTTTGATGCAATTCTACGACCCTGCTTTGAGGTGCTTTACGTTCTCTGACTTTATTATGGGACCAACCCTGGAGGAATACGCTGAGTATGTTGAGCTGCCCGTGCAGAACCAGGTTCCATTCATTCATTATGACGCCAAGCCCAAGCCGGAGGATTTGGCAAAAGCCTTGCATATTGATGCTTCTGAACTTGTGACTACTGTTTCCCGTGGAATTCCAGGCTTCTCACTTCAGTTCTTAGTTGGTAAAGCCCAGGAGTACGCTAAGAGCGGGTGCTGGGTTGCTTTCAATGCTGTGTTGGCTTTGTGCATTTATGGCATAGTACTGTTCCCCAATATACCGGATTTTGTGGACTTTGATGCTTTCTACTTGTTTGCCGCTGGTAATCCTGTACCTACCTTACTCGGAGATCTCTACCATTCGCTGCATTACAAGAATGAGAAGGGAAGAGGAAAGAATGTTCATCTGTGTGTGCCCTTGCTGAGTATGTGGTTTGAGAGTCACCTTCCTAAGAGAAGATCTGCTGCAGAGACCACCATTCCAGTTGGTTGGCCAGAGCGCCTGATGAGGCTATCTTCCGAAGACGTTGTATGGTTTGATCGAGATTTGTTGGGATCCGAGCTCATCTTCAGTTGTTCTGGGTACCCTAATGTGCCGCTGATAGGAAGAAAAGGGTGTATCAATTACAACCCTTCTCTATTCATTCGCCAGTTCGGATATGCGCTGAAGAACCCACCTCAGGAGGAAGAAGTACAGGAATCTCTGTACTTCACCGGTGACGTGAAGGGGGAGTTATTAGCCAAGTTGCAACATGCCTGGACGCGTATTAACCGCAGAGGGAAGCCGTTGTTAGGAAAGAATGACTGTCAGGCCTATGCACCTTATAGAGTCTGGATCCAGGAAAGAGCAAGTCAGTTGAAGATGCCGTTTCCAGACGCACCAATCCTCGCTCTTATTCCGGCAGCCGAGCCAACTACTGTTTCTAGGGAAGTCTACGAGCAAGTTGTGAGAGAGAAAGAAGCCTTAATGAAGATTAATGAAGGGTTAGAGCAAGAGTTAGCCCAAGCACGCAGTGAGAAAAACAAGGCCGTATATGCTTTCCAACAACAGATCGAGCTGGTAAACAGGTTAGGAGCTGAGTTGACCGAGGAAAAGAGAAAGCGTGAACGTCTGGGGCAAGAGTTCAGGAGTTCCCATGACATGCTTGAATCCAAAAAGAAGGCGCTCGACGCAGCACACCGAGAGATATCCTCTTGCAATAAGACTTGGAATGCTACACTCACCAACAATAAGAAGAGGGAAGATAAGCTAAAGCAGCAGATCTCCGACCTCGAGGAGAAGTTGAAGTCTAGCATCAAGAAGTGTGAGGAAGAAGTTATGACCCGGTATAGTGTCCAGCATGCACTGAACAAGGCAATCAAATCCAGAGATGAAGCAGTGTCTCAGAAGAGAAAGTTAGAAGATTGCTTCGGAGAAGCAACGTGGGAAGAAACTGCGGAAGACGTACGCCGTGTCCTTAAGAGGAGAAACCAGCTTGTTGAAGGGCTGCTTGATCGACCAAGCCATCCGGAGACCAAGAAGTTGATAGAGGAGTACCAGACTTTTGGAAAGATTTGATCATTTCATGTAGTAACTTGTATGCTTTATTTGCATAGTGCTGACCATCACCAGGATTGTTGGTTGAGGTCATGCCTTCTTTATACTCTCAGTGATATTGTACCCTGGGCTTATTGATTTTCTCTGCAATATATGAGGCTTTCTATGATTCAGCTCCGATATTCCTGTTGTCAGCACTGTCACTGCACCGGCACCTTCGCACTAGAACTGGGGGAATGAACTTCCCTAATGCACAGACACATTGCATTGCATTCATACTCATATTGCATTACAGGTAATCTTTGAAAGGTGTCTTATTTCCTGCTCTGTACCAGGTACTTAACAGGATTCCAGATCAACATCCGCACCGCTATTCTACACGCTCCAACTGTCGGAAAGTCATGGACCAGATTCAGAACGAGATGCAGGACGTGCGCGAGAAGCTCGCCCTCTTCATGCAGACCATGGAAGCTATAGCAAAAGGGTAAGAGAACTTGCAGGCCATGGTCCAGCCTCTGTTGGCTCGCAACGCTGGTCATGGTAACGAAGATCACCAGTCTGTCCGGGTTGATACTGCTCATGGAGACGGCACTCCCACGCCAGTGGCTCCGCCGGGGATCAATATGACTGCTGCTAACGTCAACAACGCTACCGCTGCTGTGAATGGTAACGTCGGAGTTGGAAATGAGACTGCTGTCCATAACGCTGGGCTGGGTGATGTCAATATGGGAGATAATCTCGGAGGCAATGGCTTTGTCAATACTGGGTTCGGATTCAACGATCAGGGATTCGATCACACTGGGAAGTATGGCTTTAATGCTCAAGGCTTTGGGCAAGATGGTTATGGTATGGTCAATCAGGGTTACGGAGGCTTTGGTAACGGAAATGGTACTGGATTTATGGCTGTTGGTCCTGCTGGAGGTGTTCAAGTGTACGGCAACAGAGGCCGAGGTCCGGGGATGAATCAGATCAGAGCTGGACGTAATAATGCGTACGATGGGTACGGGGCTGGAAATGGTATGTGGCAAGAGGATCAGCAGGAGGATGCCTTCTCCGGAGGAGGTTTTGAAGGGCCGATGGATGATTCCCAAAAGATTAGAATGCTGGAAGAGCAGATGAAGGGAGTCTTAAATCAGAGTGCTGTGGGACTGGACATGGCAACTATGGGCTTGGTACCTGGCTTGAGGGTGCCAATTAAATTCAAAGCTCCTGCGTTCGATAAGTATAAAGGAGACACATGTCCGAAGGTGCATGTACGAGCTTATTACAGAAAGATGTCTGCATACTCCACTGATGAAAGAATGCTAATGCATTTCTTTCAGGATAGTCTATCGGGCCCTTCCTTAGAGTGGTATATGGGGTTGGAGCCAACTGATATCAAGACTTGGAAGCAATTGGCGGAGGCGTTCGTAGCCCATTACAAGTATAACAGCGACCTGGCACCCAATCGGGTCCAGTTGGCCGGGCTTTCGCAGAAGAAGGGGGAGAGTTTTAAAGAGTACGCGCAAAGGTGGCGCGATATGGCTGCCAGGGTCCGTCCCCCTGTGGAAGATAAGGAAATGAATGATATGTTTGTTGGCACATTCACCGGGCTGTTTCATGATATGCTGTTTCACACTTCTCTGGCCAGTTTTTCAGACCTGATCCTGATGGGGGAAAAGATTGAGCGTAATATTAAGCAAGGAAAGTTCCAAGTCGATGAATCAACTGCATCTGGCAGCAATAGGAAAGCTTATGGTGGGCGCCGTCAGGGCGAAGCTAGCGCGGTATTTGGAGGCCGAGGCCGAGGCCGAGGCAGGGTAAGAAATCAATATCGTCAGCCGCAGCAAGTGTCAAGTGTTACAATCCCGTATCAACAACAACCACTCCAGCAACAACAACCGGTTCAGCAGCAACCAATGCCACAGCAGCAGCAACCTCAGCAGGGGGCACAGCAAGCTCAACGAAGATTCCAGGGTGGCAAGCCGAGAAGAGTATTTGAGAAACCTCCCTCAACCTATGCTGATTTACTACAGACATTGTTGGGATTGAATCTGGTAGAGAAAAGAACCCTGGCACCGATAACGGGAACTCCCCCGTTCGGCTACGATGCAAATAGGCACTGTGAGTTTCATTCTGGGGCCCCGGGCCATGATATAGAAGGTTGTCATGCTTTTAAGCACGTTGTGCAGGATCTCTTAGACAACAAGACTATCAACTTCGGAACGGCAGGTCCAAATATAGTCCAGAAACCCATGCCTAATCATGGGGCGAACGCCGTTCTGATTGAGGAAGGTCTGAATCTGATTATGAATGTGGAGGATTTGAAGACGCCGCTGAGCGAAATAAAGAGCCGACTGTTGCAAGGAGGTGTTTACCCAGGATGTAATGAGTACTGTTTAGATTGTTGGACCCTGGCAGGGGGGTGTGAGGATTTGAAGAAAGGCATTCAGGCCTTGATTGATGATGGCATATTGCAGTTTGATAGAACAGCAACTGATGAGCCTGCAGGGGCAGTAGTGGATAATCGGAGTGATGTGGCCACGGTAACAATACCTCGGAAGACGATCACTATTGCAGCACCAGCTCAGCGACCTCCGATCACTATAACTAAGGCCGGGCCAATCCCGTATGAGAACACGAAAGCAGTCCCATGGTCATATGGGCTAGAGGTGTATTGTGATGGGATAAAGATTGATGTCAACAAGCAGCCAACGGAGATTGTGGATAATGTTGTTGGCTTAGGAGGCATGACGAGGAGCGGCAGGATCTTTATATCTCTTGAAGTGGAGGCCGAAAGGCTGGCGAAAGGAAAAGGGAAAGTGGTTGAAAATGTTCCGGTACAAGCAAGTGAAAAAGAAGCAGCATCGAAAGATGTGGAAGAATTCATGCGCTTAATTCGGAAAAGTGATTATAAAATTGTGGAGCATCTACAGCAGACACCGTCCAAAATATCTATCCTGTCATTGCTGTTGTGTTCGGAAGCTCACAGAAACGCTTTGCTGAAAGTCCTGGACACTTCTTTTGTACCCCAGGATGTCTCCGTAAATCAGCTAGAAGGAGTATTGGCACATGTGAATGCTGGCCACAGTCTGGGCTTTACTGATTTCGACTTGACTCCGAAAGGAAGGGACCATAATATGGCATTACACGTATCTGTTGAGTGTAGGGGATCAGTAATGTCGCACGTATTGGTTGACACCGGATCGTCTTTGAATGTGCTGCCTAAGAAGGCGATGATGAAGCTGGATGTTCGAGGAATTTTGTGTACACCCAGTGATTTGGTAGTCAGAGCGTTTGACGGCACGCGGAGAACAGTCTTCAGATCGATTACTTTGCCTCTGCAAGTGGGGCCGGAAGTGTTTGCAACGGAGTTTTATATCATGGATATACAGCCTGCGTACAGCTGCTTGCTTGGAAGACCCTGGATTCATGGGGCAGGGGCAGTCACGTCTACCCTGCATCAGAAGTTAAAGTATATGGTTGGAGACAGTGTAGTCACCGTGTGCGGAGAAGAAGACATCCTGGTCAGCCATCTCTCTTCATTCAAATATGTGGAAGTCGACGGGGAGATCCACGAGACGCCATGCCAGGCATTCGAAGGTTTGCGCATTAAGGACAAGAGTCCCGGGCCGAGCAAGGTGCCAGAGATAGCTGTTTCATCGTATAAAGAAGCTCAAGCGCTAGTGGAAGCAGGAGAAGCCAAGGGCTGGGGCAAAGTATTGGACATTCCTGTGAAGATGGACCGGTTCGGACTGGGGTACCGACCGTCGTCATCAACTCCTTCTGTGGGGGCCCCCCATTTCCGAAAGTCAATCACCATCTCTGCCAGTGGAGTATGTCATGAAACTGTCAATGCTGCTTCAGAGGCTGATGAAGGGGACAGCGACTGTGATATGGATGCCTGGATTCAGCCAAGCACGCCAGGACAAGGACTGTGCAACTGGTCTATTCAGGAGCTTGTTCCTGTGACGTTTAAACAGTAATGCTTTGCTTTATTAATTGTTGAATAATCTGATGTCTTGCCCGGGGCATCAGGATTTGCTTAGGGCTATGTTGTTATAAACATTGCGTGTTAATCATTAAATAAATGGCGTTTTTTCATGTGCAAATACCGTAATCCCTGTCTTTCTTATTTTGTACTTTTCAATAAAATGGCAATGTGGTTATTCGCTTTATACGCATTTTGAAGCACTTAACCATTCCTTTTGCAGGATAACATTTTCAGATGACATCCTTGAGCCACCTATGACTCGTCCCGACTTTGAGCACCCGGTATTCCAGACCGAAGAAGAGGTTGTCGAAGATAGCGACGTTCCTGAGGAACTGTCTTGGTTAGTGAAGCAAGAGGAAAGGGCCATTCTGCCTCACGACGAGGTCATCGAAATTATCAATTTGGGGTCGGAAGGGGTTGAGAAGAATATTCGTATCGGAGCCGCACTGCAGTGTGATATCAAGCGAAGACTGGTTGAAATGCTCCGAGAGTATATTGATGTATTCGCTTGGTCATATGAGGATATGCCAGGGCTCGATACTGATATGGTTGTGCATCGCCTGCCACTGAAAGAAGACTGCCCGCCTGTCAAACAAAAACTTCGCAGAACTCGACCAGATATGGCAATGAAGATCAAAGAGGAGGTTCAGAAACAGTGGGACGCTGGTTTCCTGGCTGTGACGAAGTATCCTTCATGGGTTGCCAACATCGTACCAGTGCCAAAGAAAGATGGCAAGGTTCGAATGTGCGTGGATTATAGAGATTTGAATAAAGCAAGCCCAAAAGACGATTTTCCGCTTCCTCACATTGACGTGTTAGTTGATAATACTGCTCAATACTCTGTATTCTCCTTCATGGATGGCTTTTCAGGCTACAATCAAATTAAAATGGCGCCAGAGGATATGGAGAAGACTACTTTCATAACGCCTTGGGGAACATTTTGCTACAAAGTGATGCCCTTTGGTTTGAAAAATGCTGGGGCAACATATCAGCGTGCGATGACGACTCTTTTCCATGACATGATGCATAAAGAGATCGAAGTTTATGTTGACGATATGATTGCTAAATCCCAGACGGAGGAAGAGCATCTGGTGAATCTGTTGAAGTTGTTTAAAAGACTTAGGAAGTTCAGGCTGAGACTGAACCCTAACAAATGCACCTTCGGGGTGAGATCGGGTAAACTGCTGGGGTTTATCGTAAGCGAAAGAGGAATAGAGGTCGATCCTGCTAAAATAAAAGCGATTCAAGAAATGCCGACGCCTAAAACAGAGAAAGAGGTGCGCGGGTTTTTAGGGAGATTGAACTACATTGCCCGGTTCATATCTCACCTAACGGCCACGTGTGAACCATTATTCAAGCTGTTGAAGAAAGATCAAGCTATAACGTGGAACGAAAATTGTCAAAAGGCGTTCGATAAAATAAAGAAGTATCTGCAGGAGCCTCCTATTTTGATACCCCCGGTGGCAGGGAGACCCTTGATAATGTATTTGACGGTTCTTGAGGGAAGCATGGGTTGTGTTCTCGGTCAGCACGACGAGACAGGGAGAAAAGAGCATGCGATCTATTATCTGAGTAAGAAATTTACAGACTGTGAATCTCGATACTCAATGCTGGAGAAAACTTGTTGCGCGCTAGCCTGGGCCGCCAAGCGTTTGAGGCAGTACATGCTGAATCATACAACCATGCTCATCTCGAAGATGGATCCTATCAAATATATATTCGAAAAGCAGGCGTTGTCAGGTAGAATTGCCCGTTGGCAGATGGTCTTGACTGAATATGATATCCAATACGTCTCGCAAAAGGCTATAAAGGGGAGTGTGCTGTCTGAATATCTGGCGGAGCAGCCTATTGAAGAGTACCAATCGATGAGATTTGATTTTCCTGACGAGGATATCATGTACTTAAAGATGAAGGATTGCGAAGAGCCGTTGCCAGACGAAGGACCGGAGCCGGGGTCCCAGTGGAAGATGATTTTTGACGGAGCTGTGAATGCTTACGGTAGCGGAATAAGGGCAATTATCACTACGCCGCACGGGTCGCACATCCCGTTTACTGCCCGATTGACCTTTGCCGTTACCAACAATGAGGCCGAATACGAAGCTTGTATAATGGGGCTTGAAGAAGCCATTGATTTGCGAATCAAACATCTAGACGTATACGGAGACTCAGCTCTGGTGGTGAATCAGATCAAAGGGGAATGGGAGACACGTCAGCCCAATTTGATACATTACATGAATTATGCAAGGAGATTGTTGCCTTTCTTCGACAAGGTTGAATTGCATCACGTGCCGCGGGCAGAAAATCAAATGGCTGACGCCCTTGCCACTTTGTCTTCCATGTACAAGGTCAACTTCTGGAACGAAGCTCCCCAAATCACTATCTCTCGGTTGGACAGGCCAGCTTATGTATTTGCTATTGATGAAGCGTCTGATGACAAACCGTGGTATTTCGATATCCTTAATTTCCTGAAGAATAAAGAGTATCCTGCTGGGGCATCCAGTCAAGATCAGAAGACTCTCAGGAGATTAGCGGGTAATTTCTATTTGAACCCGGATGGAGTCTTGTACAGAAGAAACCACGATCTGGTGTTGTTGCGTTGTGTAGACGAGAAAGAGGCAAAGATTCTCATGGAGGAAATTCACGAAGGTGCCTTTGGTACGCATGCTGGTGGACATGCTATGACGAGAAAGCTGCTGAGGGCAGGTTACTTTTGGCTGACGATGGAAACTGATTGTTTCAAGTTCGCGAGGAAGTGCCACAAGTGCCAAATCTATGCTGACAAGATACACGTGCCTCCGAGTCCTCTAAATGTGATATCATCTCCATGGCCATTCTCGATGTGGGGAATCGATATGATCGGAAAGATCGAGCCGACGGCTTCTAACGGGCATCGGTTCATCCTGGTAGCAATCGATTATTTCACCAAGTGGGTGGAAGCGGCGTCTTACGCAAATGTAACGAAGCAAGTGGTGGCTAGATTCATCAAGAGAGATATCATTTGCCGATATGGGATTCCCGAGCGGATAATCACAGATAACGGGTCTAATCTGAACAACAAAATGATGAAGGAGCTCTGTCAGAATTTCAAGATCGAACATCACAACTCCTCCCCTTACCGACCCAAGATGAACGGCGCTGTTGAAGCGGCCAATAAGAATATCAAGAAGATCGTTCAGAAAATGGTGGTGACTTATAAAGATTGGCATGAAATGCTACCTTTCGCTTTGCACGGTTATCGTACGACGGTACGCACATCAACCGGGGCAACTCCGTTCTCGTTGGTATACGGAATGGAAGCGGTATTACCATTAGAGGTTGAGATCCCTTCTCTGAGGGTATTGCGAGACGTTCAGCTGGACGAGGCAGAATGGGTAACGAATAGATTGAACCAACTGAGCTTGATGGATGAGAAGAGGCTAGCTTCTCTGGCATACGGTCGTTTGTATCAGAGGCGAATGAAGAAAGCGTACGACAAGAAGATACTTCCGCGAAGCTTTCAGACGGGCGACCTTGTGCTGAAAAGGATTCTCCCGCCGCAAGCAGATCACAGGGGCAAGTGGACCCCCAACTACGAAGGGCCATACGTTGTCAGTAAGGTCTTTTCAGGAGGAGCGTTGTTGTTGTCCACCATGGACGGAGAAGACTTCACGTCACCTGTGAATTCGGACGCAGTTAAAAAATACTTTGCTTAAAATAGACCCGCTGGACAGAAAAAAGAGAGTCCAGGCAAAAATGGGGCATCCTGGCGAACCAAAAACAGAATGAAAGGTTCGGGCAAAAATTAGGGATAAAATTGAAAAATGTACACCCGCGAAGTTGAAAACCTACACTGGGCGGCTTCGGCAAAAAAGGGTATCCCGGTGAACTGAAAACCCGTAAAGGGCGGTTCACGCAAAAGTTAGGGATTTGAAAAGCAAATGACTGCGGTCCGAATTTGATATTGCAATGAGCATCAATGCGGGAGAATACATTTGAGGAGTCGGTTATCGGATACAACCTCTTCAGAAGTGGGGATACTGGGAAAGCATTAGAGTCTGACGAGTCATGGGAGGATCAGTTCGTGGTGTTCATCTGCATCCCGTTGCCGACATGTGTACAAATTTAATTTGTCAAAATATTCGTGCTTCTTGTGCATACTTATGTATTTGCTTTGCGTAGCTTCCTCTTTTCAGGAGTTACATCCCGTGTACAAAAACTCCGCCTATTCAGGGGCTCGATCAATGGAAATATGTTATTCAATACTTGATGCCTGTTCTTTACTGTTTTGTGCATAGTAAAACGCCTAAGTTTATTGAAGCTAGCATGAGTATAACGTCACTGGCCCTTGCCAACAATTGTTAAAGCTTTGAATTAACTGAGTGTAACGTCACTAACCTGAATTGATTTGATTGCATAGGCTTGTCGTGTCTTGTTTGTGTTGTTGCAGGTTTCATAACCATACGAGGAGGATGATTAAAAGATTGCGATAACGAAAGACTCAGTCCCCATGCAGGTCATGCATGTTCTTCCTGAAGAAGGATAGAGTTCCCCAGCTAGCTGTAGCTTACCCAAAAGGAGCAGAAAAGTTATTCACCCTCAACAGAGTTTGGCGATTCTAAGATCGTAAGGCTGTATTCAGACAGGTTCATCTTTCCCCGTAGAGTCAGACACTCTCCCCCATTGGAGTCAGTTAATTGTTCCCAAGAGAATCATCCCATCTCCAGCAGAGTTCTCTTTGCAAGTGTTTTTATTCCTTCCAGTGGAACTCGAAGATCAAGACTCTCCGAAGCAGAGTTGATGGTGGGTCCTGTCATTTATTTTGTCAGAGATACTGGTGATATCAGTTCACGTTCCAGCAGAAAGTCTGAGCATACTGTGCACATCTGCTATTTCCCAGCAGGGTCGACTTCACACTTCCAGCATTTATTTTGCTGGAATAATTCTGTAGCATCTGGCTATCCCCGGCGAGTCGGCATTATCCTTCCAGCATTTATTTTGCTGAAGCAATTCCTGTATTCTAGCGGTTCAGGTGGAGAGAGCTCTCGCTCAAATGAATTACCAAACACTCAAGATCTCGGCATGAGATATTCAACGAAAATGTCAGCTTTGGCATTATTCCCCACAGAGTTATCATGATGAAGTTCTCTTTGTCCCCAAGCAGAGTTACTTATTTCCCCACCAAAGTCAGTAGGATAAGTTTCTCTTTGTCCCCAAGCAGAGTTACTTATGTCCCCACCAGAGTTTTGTTGAAGTTTCTCTAGACCGATCAGCGGATTGTTTCCTGCAAAGTTGTTGTTACGTCAACAGTAAAAGGGTTTCCATGAATCAGAATTTCAGAGGCCACCGCCGGTTATCAGAGCAGGCGTCCGATAGTTTGGGTTCCAGACATCCCCAGTAGAGTCCGCCTCAAAGTCGTTGTCACGTCAGTGCTAAGAAGTTTGTGGGTGAGGATCATTGGAGAACTAAGTCCTGACGTGGACTATTTACTCCTATATTGACGGGATTTCTTCAGAAGTGGGCGTCCTAACGTGGACAGGTTTATTTCCCCGGATTGATAAGAGGTGTTAGTCCTATCGTGGGCAGATTCGAGTTCTCGAAATTAGTGGGATGGGAGGTCATGACGTTGACGAAAGTGATTACTCTTTGTGTTGGTGTCCTGACGTGGACAAGTTATTTCCCCAGTGGGTCGAGGGTGTGAGTCCTTACGTGGACGAGTCTTATTTCCTCAGCGGGTCGAACACGCCTGAGTCCTAACGTGGACAGATCAAGACGAGATCAGTGTCCTGACGTGGACAAATCAAAGAAATTATTATTCCTAACGTGGAGAAGTGGGTCCTAACGTGGACAATGTAGTCCTTACGCGGGCATATCAAAAGAGGTGATTCCTAACGTGGAAAGGTTGTAGTCCTTACGTGGACAGATTAAGATGGCATTCCTTACGTGGAAAAATGTAGTCCTGACGCGGACAAGTCGGAAAGAAGTTGGTATTCCTTACGTGGAAAGATCAGAGTCCTTACGTGGACATATCAAGAGCATTCCTTACGTGGAAGAAAAATGGTTTCCTTACGTGGAAAGACGAGTTTATTCCTTACGTGGAAAGATTAAGTCCTGACGCGGACATATCAAGTTTGGTTCCTTACGCGGAAAGATTAAGTCCTGACGCGGACAGATCAAAGAAATGGATTATTCCTAACGTGGAAGAAGAAGATAGATTCCTTACGTGGAAGAAATTGAGGTCCTTACGTGGACAGATGCAAGAAAAGTTGAGTCCTGACGTGGACAGGTTCAGAACCAAAGTTGTTTTCCTTACGTGGAAAGATTGGAGTCCTGACGCGGACATGTCAAGTGGTATTGGAGTCCTTACATGGACAGATTGATATAGTTCTCCTTACGCGGAAAGAGGATTGCTTCCTGACGTGGAAAGATGAAAAGTTTAGTCCTGACGTGGACAGATACAGAAAAGATGATTCCTAACGTGGATAGGCGTTACTCCTAACGTGGACGATGTTATTCCTAACGTGGACAAGTGTTACTCCTAACGTGGAAGAATGTTATTCCTAACGTGGACGATTCAGTTTATGGAAATGCAGATGAATTATCCCCAGCGGAGTTGTCGAGATTTTCCTGGGTTAACAGTAAGTGGAGTCCTAACGTGGACAGGTTTTGGTTGAGATTCCTTCGTATTAACGACAGACAGAGTCCTAATGTGGACAAGCAAGCAATCTGTTATGACAGAATCCTCTTCAGAACGATGAAGACAATCCCCAGCACGGTCGCGCGAGATCAGTGGGTTGCTGTAACAGTCCGATTCAGCTGATGAATGTCGTTCCTCAAGCAGGAGCGCAATTTAATTTTGCGGTTGGCAAATTTCTGGTTTCACTAGTATTCAATCGTCTCGTACCGCGAATGTCTGAAGGCTCCGGGCTCTTCACCCAATCGGGTCCAAGTCGCTTGAATAGGGGCAGCTGTTGCACCCTAAAATTTGCCCAACCTTATTCCTTGGGTTTATGTTTCATTATCATTAGCATTTGCATATAGGGTCATGTACATAGACTAACCATCTGCATAGCATAAGCATAACAAGTCATTCAACAGGGGACCAATCATTATTCTCATCTCTAGAGGCCTATCAAGAGGTTATTATCCCAATTCAATCTCATTCAAGTCATCAGGAAAGAATTTGAAAGGAAAGAGTTCAGCAGATCAAGCCTTGAGTCCATCTCCTAGCTGAGGGTATCTGAGGGTCAACAAGAGGGTTGTGAGCTGTGAATTGAAGGCATGGAGAGTATCTAGACATTATGAGAGGCTTAAAAAGTCATTTGGAGAAGGAGACAAGTCATTGATGAGAGCACAAGAGCTACAGTTGAAGACAGTCAACTAGGGTTTCATCTGGGTCAACCCTAGGTCAACCCTAGGTCAATTGACTGACTTAAGGGGCATTCAAGTCTATTGGAGAGATGTGGGGTTCATCATTGGACATGTGAAGAAAGATATGGAGATGTGCCAAGGAGAATTCAAGAGAAATCAAGGAGAAGAGGAGTTTCTAAATTAGGGTTTCTGTGTAAAATTCCCTAGTTTAGGTCAAATTTCCAAGCAAGATAAGTCAAAATGCTAGCTTCAAATGGCTTCTTGGCCAACATGAAACTTGTAGAGGATCTCAAGACCTTTAAATTTAGTGGTGGAAGACATCAAGGAGATTTATAGAACTCAAGTTATGGTCCTTGCAAGTTACAGGTCATCTGAGGTGTCTGAATTTTTGTCTGTGAAAGTGACTTGACTTCCAAGCAATTTTTACCCCTCAAGGAGATTTCAAATGAATTCTTGGTCAACATAAGAATTGTTCCTCATTGTCTTAGCTTTCTAGAATGGTATAGTATGCCTTCATATGATGTGGAGAACTCAACTTATGGTCTTGGCAAGCAAAGGGTATTTTGGGCATTTGTGAATTACAGGTCATTTTAACCTATACCCAAAACTCATACAAGGAGGCCTCAAATGGAAAAACTTACAACATCAAACTTGATCCAAATGGGATTTTAAGTCTAGAAAGAAGGTCACAAATTATTGGAAAAGCTCATAGCATGAAGTTGCATAATTGGTCAAAATTTGAACTAAAATGGCTTATAATTCAAAGAAATTCAAGATGGAAAATGGTTTGGGAGATTTATGAATCCAAATGGAGACTTCCAATATATGATTTTGAATGGAAAAGCAATTCTAAGAACAATGGTTCAAACACTTTTTTGAGTTTAGAAGGAAAAAAGAAAGTTATCTTTGGTTACTTGTAATTGAAGAAACATGACCAAAATGGATCAAAGTTGGAATGCAAGGGAATGTGCAAGATGGATCTAGAATGTTCATATGAGGTCTATATAAGCATGAAATGAGGATTGATCAAGGGTTGGCTTCATTTTCACCAAGAATTTCACAAAATTCTCTCATTCTTTTTCATTGAATTTTCATTCCAATTCTCCAAAACCTTCATCAATTTTCATTCACATCAATTCAATCTTGTTCAATCATCATCCTGGATCATAATTGAAGCAAAGATTTGGTGGTTAGACTCCATTTTCGAGCACTTTCTTCAAGAACATCAAAATTGAAGTTTCCATTGGATAGCACAATTCAGGCCAAGTCTCACTCAAGTGTTGCATACAGAATTGAGTATTGAGTGTGTAGATCAAGATCCAAGCCTCAAAAGCCTCAGATCCACAAGTTTCCATAGCTGTCTTCAAGCTATTGCACCAGGTATGTTTTCATTCAAATTGCTTGATTCAGTTAGTTAGGCATAGCTTTGTTAGTTTAGATGTAATGTGGAAGGTTAGTAGAGCAGTTAGGGTGAATTTGGAGTGGTTTGGTGATGATGATTAGCAGGTTGTAGAAACTGTTAGGGCTTGAAACTCTTAGGTTAATGCATCATAATCTTAGCTTGATAGCGCAGGTTAATAACCATTATGCATAGAGCAGATTAGGATAGGTTTGATGGAGAATTGTGTTGGTGCATCTCAGAGGATTTCCATGGTGACCAGAGTTTGTTGCGCGCGGGTTTGTTGTTGTGATGAGTTTCAGAGCAAACTAGTGCTATAGGATTGTAGAGGGAGAGATCCTGAGCAACTTTCATGTTTATAGCATGTTGATTCATGGCCTGGAGATGGAGAACAGATTGGGAGAAAGTGTGCTCGTGCATGGCCATTCATGGAGCTGAAACCCTAAGTTTCAGAATCAAGGAAGAAGACGAAATCGTGATGGTTCATTTCACGTTGGACCTTTGACTAAGAGGGAAATCCAATGGCTCTTATTTGATCTGATTTTTGGAGGGAGATGCGTTGGCCAAAACGCACCGTTTCATTAAATGAAACGGGCGGGCCTCAGATTGTGTTGTTAATCCCACCCCCCAGTTATAGGCCCATTCCATTTTGAACGTGGATTTGCTTCTGAATACACCCCCTGCGCCTCTTTTTATTTTCAATATTTCTGAGCTAATTCTGGGCCTAACTCAAAATGATATGCGCACCCCCCTGGTTGCTGGCCCATCCTGATTTTCACTGAACGCGCCTTCTAAATGCACCCCTCTCCCATTTATTTCTTGCATTTTGTTTTTTATTTCTCTTTAATTTTTTATGCACTTTCAAAATTCATAACAAATTCATAAAAATTCATTTTTAATCCATTCTTTTTACACTATTTTCTTTGAGATGTGTAGAAAATTATAGAAAAATAAAATTGCATTTTTATTTTCATTTCATATTTTTTTCATATTTTCTAAATAAATGTCATTTTAAGTAGTTTCATTTCATGCATAAATTTGTTAATTTTTGTTCTATCAAATGCTTTAATATTTTTTGTTCATTATTTTTATATTGTTTAGATTAGATGTTGAACTTGTAGAAATATTTTAATTCCCATTTTTAGAAGTTAACTTTAGGTGATTAATATAGGCTTGAACATCATGAACTAATTAGGGTTTTTAGGTGACAACTTAAGAAGTTTGATTTCATTTCCCTTAGGACTTAGGGTTTGAATAGATTAGTTATGGGACTATAGGGGCTATGGGTAGTTATTAGATCCCTTAGAAAAAGTCAGGATTCCCCTACTGCTATTAATACTGTCTGTATATCTGATTGACTGGTGTGGTGTGCCCTCTGGGGATTATTGCTTGCTTGTTTGGGTATTGGGTTTGTCTGGGGCTTGGGAGAGTTGAAGACTTGAGGATATGAAGACCATTGGAGATCCAGAGATTGAAGATCAACTGCCAGAGTTGGAGAGGAGGTTCTTGCTAGCAGCTGTTGAGGAGACTAGGGTTTAGGAGCTAGGCAGAGCTCTAGGTTAGAAAGTTTGTTTCTCAAACATGGATTGCCTTGTCTGCATCCATTCTTCTCTGTGATTCAGAGTCTCTCTAAGACACTCACCCCCTTCCTTTGGAAGGCTTGGTGATAGTGTCTATGAGATAGAACTCTTGAGAGAAAATGTCTCTTGTGTTAGAAGCAGTCTGTTCACCACCTTTGGTAGTCAGCTGATTGCTTAACACCCAATTCACTCTTGTGACTAATCCCTCATTCTGGAGGTTTGAGCTTGAAGAAAAGCCATTGAAGACTGATGATCAAAGCCCTTGCCTGAAGGCCATGAAGATGGAGATTGATGCTTGTTGAAGCCTGTAGCTGATTGGAGATTTCTTGGAGCCAGTTGTTGATTCAGAGCTGCTGATGCTGTTTCTTTTATTGCTGTATTTCATTTGCTGATGTATTGATTGGTTTTCTGAACTGTATTGTTTGCTGTTTACCCTGCTGGGTTGAAAGTGAAGTCTGTTCACTTTTGCCTATTGTTTTCTAGGTTCGAGGTTGAGTGGGACTCCCTTGCCTCGCTTGTACTGTTGCATCCATGCATTTTTACTGCTTTACTGTATATATCTGATATTGTTTCTGTTTCTGCCTATCCCTTAGGATCTCTGTTTCTCTCTGTGCAAGAGAGGAGCATGATAGACACTAGGTCTTAACCCATGCATGATAACATTAGGATAGTTTGATTCCCTTCGCAACCGTAGGTTAGAGTTCTGTCTCTTCTTTCTCAAAAACAAACAGAAAAACACAATAAAGATTTCAAACACAATAAAAGACACTTCTTCCGTAAAAGAATGTGAACTCATCAAGGCGTCATTTTTGTCCGCCGGGACTGTTAATCAAGAAAACCTTTTTCAGAAGGAATAAAAACAATCAAGACAAGCTTGCGTCTTCCGTAGCCCGAACTACGTTTGCTCTGATCTTTCATGCTGTATGAAAGTACGTAGGCATAGGATGCGATATCCTAGCGAGCAACCTTCCCCTCCTTTCCCGTAGGTAGGCGAACTACGTTGACTCTGATTTCTCGTTCCAGTCGAGAATACGTAGGCATAAAGTGCGATACTTTGCCGAGTCATTTTTATTCTCATTTCTTTTTAACCCCTGACCTATAGAGTAGATAGAATAACAATCCATACCCGAAAGCAAGCGTGGATCCCGTCGAGTACGACGGACGTGAGGGGTGCTAATACCTTCCCCTTGCGTAACCGACTCCCGAACCCAGGTTGCGATGACCATACCTTTCCCGTGTTGTGCGAGGTTTACTCTGAGCGTTTCCTTTCCCTCCCGTGGGATAAATAACGCACGGTGGCGACTCTTCTGTTCAGCCGGCGCCGATTTTCGCAGTAGCGACACTCACCAACCGGTGAATTGAGGCGAACTCGGACAAATGCCTGGGTATAATAGATATGAGAAGTCCAACCACAAAAAAGGAGGTCCAACAGCTGACTGGGAGACTAGCCGCATTGTCACGATTTTTATCATGTGCAGGAGAAAAATCAATACACTTCTTTGCAGCTATAAGGAAGTCTAAGGAGTTTGAATGGACAGAGGCATGTGAAAAAGCCTTTCAAGAAGTAAAGCGTTTTCTATCCTCGTCTCCTATCCTAGTAAGGCCCAAAGAAAACACACCTTTGGTCTTATACTTGTCGGTCACAGATAAATCCCTTAGCTTGATTTTAGTATAAGATGGAGAAAATAGAGAGGGACCTGTGTACTTTATCAGCAAAGTTCTAAAAAGGGAAGATCTAAGATACTATAAGATGGAACGGTTGGCACTGGCAGTAGTTATCATAGCCCTAAAGCTGAGACATTAATTTCAAGGTCACCCTATCACAGTCAAGACGAATTACCTAATCAAACAAATACAAAAAAAGCTCGACTTAGCAGGCTGAATGGTCAAGTGGGCAGTAGAGCTCTCTGAGTATGACATCAACTTTGTGCCCATAACTAGTATCAAGTCACAGACACTGGCCAATTTTATGGTAGATTTAAGTGCACCAGCTGGAGAAGAGATTTCAAACAGATGGATCCTTTATGTAGATGGATCTTCAAATCTCAAGAAAAGCGAAGCCAAAATATTTTTGGAAGGACCCGGAGATCTAACATTAGAATACTCTTTAGATTTCAATTTTCAAGTTAGCAACAACCAAGCAGATTATGAAGCTGTGATTACTGGAATGAAATTGGCGAAAGAGGTTGGAGTAACACATTTATTAGTGAAGATCAACTCCCAGCTAGTGGTCAGACAGATGAAGAATGAGTAGCAGACAAAGGATTACCTTTAGAAAGCTTCAGGAATATCTAAAGCATTCTCAGAATTCGAAGTCGTCCACATCTCAAGAGAAGACAATGCTCAGGAAAACCTCCTAGCCCGATAAGAATTCAGGAATGAATAAAATTGTGATTCAAGGAGTTCTCAAAGCACCCAACATTTAACCAGAGGAAGTATTAACAATAGAGGATGTCCAAGGATGGATGAGGCCCATCATCAGCTACCTGACCCATGAAATATTACCTGAAGATGTCAATAAAGCCCGAAATATTAAAATAATAGCCTCCTGATATGTCATGATCTCGGACACGTTGTACAAGATGGGTAGGTCAACACCTATGCTCAGATGTGTGTCAGAGCCTGAGATTGAACTGGTAATTAAAGAGGTCCATGAGGGAGCCTGTGGTAGCCACATCGGTGGGAGAGTACTATCCGAAAAAATCCTGAGACCCGGGTACTACTGGCTGCATATGATACAAGATTGCATCGAGTACGTTAGCAAGTGTGAAAAGTGCCAATTATTCGCTCCAATCAAACACCTATCAGCTGAGTCGCTCCATTTGATTTCATCTCCATGGATGTTCCATCGGTGGGGAACAGACATCCTAGGACCATTCCCAGTTGCTTTAGGACACCTTAATTTCCTAATCGTTGAAGTTGACTATTTCACAAAATGGGTGGAAGTCGAGGCTGTTGCTCGTATCTCTGCCGAGAGGGTTCGCAAATTTTATTGGAGGAATATCATATGTCGGTTCGGTTTGCTGGGAATCATAGTCTCGGACAATAGAGGTCAATTTGCAAGCACTTCCATCATAAAATTTTGCAGAGATTATTGAATAAAAAACAGGTCCACATCTGTGGAACACCCCTAAACCAATGGTCAAGCAGAAGCTGCAAAAAAGGTTATCCTAGGAGGAATAAAAAGGAAACTGAAGAAGGCAAAAAGAATGTGAGTCGAGTACCTACCCGAGATCTTGTGGTTATACCATAAAACACCATATTCTACTACTCAAGAGACACCCTTTAGGATGGTGTATGAAGCTGATGCAATGATACCGGTGGAAATCAACACCCCGACTTGGAGGCGTGAACACTTTGATGAAGTCGCCAACATGGATAACTTGAACATCTCGACTGATCTGATAGATGAGGTTAGAGAGATAACACGGGTTAGAGAAGTTGCTATAAGACATAGGTTGTCAAGAAGATACAACCTGAAAGTCCGACATAGGGAGTTCTAGGAAGGTGACCTGGTCTTGAAGAAAATCTCAGACCCAAAAAACAAGGGAAAACTTGTCTCCAACTGGGAAGGCTCATTCAGGGTACTTCGAAAACTAAACAATAGAGTCTACAAGCTAGAAACATTAGAGGGAGTAGAAATACCCAGGACATGGAATGTGTCCAATCTTAGGCTATATTTCAGCTAAATATTATGTAATTCAATAACGAATAAAGGATCCGGGTTGCACTTTTTTCCCTTGCAAGGGCATGGGTTTTTAACGAGGCACCTGGACTTAAATTTTTTTTATGTCTTATTTATAGGTATTCGACTGAAGTGGTGAGTTATAAATCAGAAAACTCCTATAACCGTGTTGACTTGCTCCACGTATATAGGTCACCCATAAACGCTCCGCATACAAGGGTTGATTAAACTCTTATTAACATGTTGACTTGCTTTGCGTACATAGGTCACCCATAAATGTGTTGACTTGTTCCACATACACGGGTTGAACAAACACTTATAAATGTGTCTACTCGTTCTGTGCACACAGGCTAGATAATCAATTATGAAAATGATGAAACTAGGCCTAAGCACACCAAAAGAAACTTGGGGCTCATGGGTATCAAAGTCATTTATGACCAACTGCCAAAGGCTTATAAAGAACTGGGATCAAGTCTCTGAAAAAAGAACACCCAAGTCAATATCATAATCGGCACCTAAGACTATAAGAGTTATGGACTCTCTAAAGTGTCAGAGCTATATAGCCAAGGTTTTTTTTAATAGATAGCCGAGTAATGAGCTAGCCAAGGGTTTTATAATCGGACACCTTAAGTTATTCTAACTTAGTGCCCGAGGGGTTGGATATACGCACATGATTATTTTGCAAAGGAATTAAAGTGATGATAAACGAAAATAACAGTAGCAAAAGGAAAGCCACAAAAGGGCCAAATTTTGTTCAACATAAAGCCTGAAGGTTGAAAAGATTACATCAAAAACACATCTAGAAGGATGACTAACTAAAATAAGAAAACATCACGATCATGTAGCAGTTGAAGTCTCATTGGCAACATCATTGTTGGTCGGGTTCACGTTCCGTCAGTGCCATTGACTAGGCCTTGAGATCCCTCCAGGCTATCTTTCTCCAGCTTGCCAAGATCTACAAGGCGACCATTCTGCACCACCTTAAAGTAATCCATCTCCAACAAATCCAAGTCAGGATGGAGATAGAGAACTTGATCTTTGGCTCTACCAAAAGCTTCATCACCAGCAGACAAAATTTCGATCTAAGCTTTCTTCAGAGATTTTATAAGACTGTTATTGGAAGATAAAAGCTCGGTATTGGAGGCCATTGATAGCTTAAATTGATTAGCAAGTTGGGCTAGGGCTAACTTGTGATTAGACTCTAAAGTCTCTTTATCCTTCCTCGCGTTAGCCAAATCCTACTCCAAGCTGAAAAACTTCTCAGACTGAGATTCTTGGGTACTATTCAACTGATGGATATCTTTATTCATTAGAACCTTCAGCTTCTTTGGATCACCTTAAGAGATCTCATCTTGAACTGGAAGAACAAGAGGGTGGGGCTCACCTTTACTCAGGGCGGCTTTAGTACTTGTTCCCCTGGATCGTTTTGGTGCTCGGACCTCTAACCCACTTAAATCGGATTTGGATGCAGACGCACCCCTAGCCCTTCTCTGGGCTTCCTGAGCTTCCTGCATCAATCTCTTTTGCTCGACTACAGTCCTATCATTCATCTTGTCTGCAAGAAAGCAACATAAGGTTAGAATAAAATGAAGATGAGAAATATTTAAAGCAAAAGATGATGATTACCCAGAAAGGCAAGAAGTCGATCGTCATCTAAGGGCAACGATTCTTTGATCCTCATCATACATAATGAGTCAAGAATGGCTAAGGATTGAAGTTCCAAGTCATTCAGTTTTTCATAGTTAAAACCAGTAACCGACAAGGGATCTTTGGTCCAATAGTGAGGAAATAGTGGATGTCTATCTAAGGCGTATAACACCTGTGGACATCTTGTCCCGCATCGGACCCTCAAGAAACGATCTTTATAATTCTTATAATTTGAGGTATAAGCCTGAAGGAAGCTTCGGCTAGGAATTCCACTGATTTGAACCCAACTCTAGTTATCAATTCCTTTCACCTCGAAGAAGGAGAAGAAAAAGCCTATGGTCAGAATAATGCTCAAAACCTCACAAACCCTCTCAAATCCTTTATAAATCACCAACTGTTGGGACGAAGTTGGGAAGGTTCTATATTGATGGTCTTCAACACGTTAACCTCGAAGTCTGAAAAAGGGATACGAATGTTGAAATCTTCCAAAATACTAGGATAGAAGTAGAAAAATTTCTCAAAAACATCTTTTGGCCGAAGTATACACACTATTTCATTTGGACCACATGGTTCCAAAATAACATTATCCTTGGAACCAGTAGAGGATATAATCCTCATGGATTAGATTTTGGAAATATCCATGTCATCAGCTATAATATTCTTATGGTTCATAACCTCATATTCAAAGGGGTCAGTGGTCTCCATTATAATTTCTACAGAACCTGAAGAGTCAGAGTCAAAGTCACTTTCAAAAGTGAGAACATCATTATAAAATTTGTCTATGACTCACTGTTAGATGCCAAATTTCACTTATTTGATCTATCAAATATTGACATCTTTAACTTATTTTTGTCAAGAAAGTGTAGAAAACCACTGTTGCTGTGTTTGGTTTGCAATATATTGTAAAAATCTCTTGGTACCTTTGTTTTGTGTGTTATTTTGCAGGAATTAGGCACATAACAAGTGAAAAGTAAGACACAAGAAATGGGCAAGGAAACCAAGACAACATGCAACCAACAAAATGCTGCTAATGTGCAGGATTGACACTTGTTGGAGTGTTGGAGCACCTTGGAAAAGATGAGACAGAGCTGCTGGAAGAAGCTGGATATCAGAACATTCGCCTGGCGAAGCCCAGCGAGTGTTCGCCTGACGAGTGCTGGCGAGCCAGAGCAAGTAATTCAAATTAAACTCCCAGACCAAAAGGGCATGAAGTTTTCCTGGCGAGCGAAGCCAGCGAAGGTTCGCCTGGCGAATGGGGGAAAACAGAACATCTTTTGTACTTTATTTAGTGCTTTTTAGGGATTAGAACTTAATAACTTGGGATATTTTCATTTTGTAACATTTAAAAGACCAGAACTTATCTCTCTTCATTTTTTAGAGAGAGAACTACAAGACCCTAAGAGGGAGGAGGTAAGATCTTCGATCTCTTGTTGGGGTTTGGATTGCAATCTTTTGATACCTTATGTATTTCATCTAATTTATGTTTATGAACTAGTTTGGATTCTCTATTGATTGATTATCTTTGATTATGTATTTGTGGGTCTTGACAAAATCTTTTCACATCTTTGATCTCAGATCTTCTTCTATCAATGAACAAACTTTTGACATGGTTTTGAAGTTGATATTCATTTTATCCTCTTTGGTGTTGTGTTGATCAAGTAGCATGGGTAGCATGAGTAGGATTAATATGATATTGTGTGGGTATGTGATAATAGTGATGAAGAACGATGTTCACCGACATTTGGCGGATTAGATGAATACATGTAAAAAGGGTTAAGCGTGTGTACGTATTCTGATTATTGTATTTTATGCAAAACAATCGTTTATCCTATATGGGTGTTATCTTTGCTTTCCTGTTTATCTTTGATTTGAATCGTGATAGAGATATACTCTTCAGATCTGGATCTAAAATGATTGCCTGTTAGGTCCTAAATGCTAGAGATAGTTTTAGGCTTAGCATTTGCTTGAGTATCAGATCTTAATGCTCTGTGTTGTGTTTTTGTTGGATGAGAGATCACCAATGAGACAACACGGTTGTTCTCTCGACGCCGTGTTAGAGATAAGCTTTGTCGTGAGTGATACGTGATGATATTAGACGAATGATTGCGTTGTGTTTAATTTGATCAAAAGAATGCATGTGTTATCAGTTGATGAAATCTAATCCCAACAAGGCTCCGTTTATATTTCCGTCTTCACTTTTTATTTTTTGTTTTTATTTATGGTTCCTTGAACCTTTTAAACCTAAACTTTTGAACAATAAGCTTAGAAATGTAGAAATCGTTGAACGGCGTTCATATCACACTAATCCCTATGGAGACGACAAAACTGGGTACTTAATATCTTTTGCTTGCTGCCTTACCTCTTCAACAAAATGGCGCCGTTGCCGGGGATTGGTGTTGAGATTTTGAAGTGCATTGCAACGGTTTTATATTTTTAAGCTTTGTATATTTTTTATATATTGTTTCTTTTTATGTTTTTTCTACTATCTACAGTAATGACGAAAACTCCTTCTAGAGTGGTTGCTATCAGTATAAAAGCATTCAATGAAGCTTCAACCGAGTGTGGATGGCGATGATAGTATGAAACAAGTGAATGTTGTCAAGGTACATGGTTTCCTTTGTTTGGAATTTTAGAATTCTTAAGAACTTAAGTCTTTGTGCAAATGAAATTTGGTCTTTTGGCAACTTGTTTGAATGATTGTTTCACTTAAGACCAAAAGCCACAATTTGTGAGAAAGCTTCCATTGTTTACTAAATGCTGGATTTCTGATAAACTTTGTTGATTCGTATGATTCATGCTTTATCTTGTTATCATTGTAAATTTATGGAAGCATTAGAAATGATCAAGGCATTTGTTTATATTGAGCACAACCATGTCCAAATCCAACTTACCCGTGAGTAGAGAGAATTCGTTAACCCCCTTGAGCCTAAACAGTATAAATCTCAGTGTGAGTTTGTGAGATTCTAAAATTTTTCTTGAACCCTTGAATTTGTTTTAATTGTTTTCTTCGCCATAAAAAGCTAAGAGCATTCACTTGAGGTTTGAGTAAAAGTTAAGTTGGGGCGAATGAAAAAGGAAGATAGTAGGTTGCTACAACTTTTGAAAAATTCAAGCAAGCACAAAAAAAAATTGTGTGAATATGAAAAAAGAAAAGAAAAAAAAAAGAGAAAAGAAAAAGAATGCTTGCTTGAAAAAGAAAAAAATAGTGAAAGAATAAGTTGTGAAATAAGAGTTGGGAAGGTTTGCAATCGAAAAACAAATGGAATGAAGTTGAGGTGTGTACATAACATGTTCGGTGAATGTCTCTTTTGCATTGGCAATTTCGTTTCAATGGCCTTAGAGATGTCCCTTGTTTGTAAACCCGACCAAGCTACAACCTTAAAGACCTTAGTGATCTTCTTGCTTCCATATTTTCGCTTTTGATTGTTAGATTTTGTATGAATTGAATTGATATTGGCATTGTTTGTTAGTGGAGTGAAATTGTCCCCGCGGTTGCAAACGCGTAATTTATTCAATCCTTATTCGAAGAGGAGAGATAGAGTGATTCATTCATGAAAAACATAGTTGTTGATTGATACATGGCTTTATATTTGCTTTAAGAATTTAGTTCTTGTGCATTGTTTGATTCTAAACATTTGAAACAATGGCTTGTTTGCATCATTTGTGTTTGAGCCAATTTTATCCATTCTTGGGTGAATCTTAGTCTTGAGAAAATCCTCTTGTTGCGAAATGAGAGGCATACTTTGCTTGAGGACAAGCAAAAAGCTAGTTGGGGCGAGTTGTTAGATGCCAAATTTCACTTATTTGATCTATCAAATATTTACATCTTTCACTTATTTTTGTCAAGAAAGTGTAGAAAACCATTGTTGCTTTGTTTGGTTTGCAATATATTGTGAAAAGTTTTGGTACCTTTGATTTGTGTGTTATTGTGCAGGAATTAGGCACATAACAAGTGAAAAGTAAGACACAAGAAATGGGCAAGGAAACCAAGACAACATGCAACCAACAAAATGCTACTAGTGTGCAGGATTGACACTTGTTGGAGTGTTGGAGCACCTTGGAAAAGATGAGATAGAGCTGCTGGAAGAAGCTGGATATCAGAACATTTGCCTGGCGAAGCTCAGCGAGTGCCAGCGAGTGTTCGCCTGGCGAGCCAGAGCGAGTAATTCAAATTAAACTCCCAGACCAAAAGGGCATGAAGTTTGCCTGGTGAGTGAAGCCAGCGAAAGTTCTCCTGGAGAATGGGGGAAAACAGAACATCTTTTGTACTTTATTTAGTGCTTTTTAGGGATTAGAACTTAATAACTTGGGATATTTTCATTTTGTAACATTTAGAAAGACCAGAACTTATCTCTCTTCATTTTTTAGAGAGAGAACTACAAGACCCTAAGAGGGAGGAGGTAAGATCTTCGATCTCTTGTTGGGGTTTGGATTGTAATCTTTTGATACCTTATGTATTTCATCTAATTTATGTTTATGAACTAGTTTGGATTCTCTATTGATTGATTATCTTTGATTATGTATTTGTGGGTCTTGACAAAACCTTTTCACATCTTTGATCTCAGATCTTCTTCTATCAATGAACAAACTTTTGACATGGTTTTGAAGTTGATATTCATTTTATCCTCTTTTGTGTTGTGTTGATCAAGTAGCATGGGTAGCATGAGTAGGATCAATATGATATTGTGTGGGTATGTAATAGTAATGAAGAACGATGTTCACCGACATTTGGCGGATTAGATGAATACATGTAAAAAGGGTTAAGCATGTGTACGTATTCTGATTATTGTATTTTATGCAAAACAATCGTTTATCCTATATGGGTGTTATCTTTGCTTTCCTGTTTATCTTTGATTTGAACCGTGATAGAGATATACTCTTCAGATCTGGATCTAGGATGATTGCCTGTTAGGTCCTAAATGCTAGAGATAGTTTTAGGCTTAGCATTTGCTTGAGTATCAGATCTTAATGCTCTGTGTTGTGTTTTTGTTGGGTGAGAGATCACCAATGAGACAACACGGTTGTTCTCTCGACGCCGCGTTAGAGATAAGCTTTGTCGTGAGTGATATGTGATGATATTAGACAAATGATTGTGTTGTGTTTAATTTGATCAGAAGAATGTATGTGTTATCAATTGATGAAATCCAATCCCAACAAGGCTCTGTTTATATTTCCGTCTTCACTTTTTATTTTCTGTTTTTATTTATGGTTCCTTGAACCTTTTAAACCTAAACTTTTGAACAATAAGCTTAGAAATGTAGAAATCGTTGAACGGTGTTCATATCACACTAATCTCTGTGGAGACGATAAAACTGGATACTTAATATCTTTTGCTTGCTGCTTTACCGCTTCAACACTCACCTATACTCTTCTACCCCTAAAGAACCCCTCATCTCTTGCATGTTTTATTTCCATAATATTTTCCTCTCCTCATCACTCTTATGGATGACCTTACCCTCATCATCACATTCCCTAAGGACTACCATTTATGTTAAATAAAAATAGAGGAAAATCAAGAGAGAAAGAAAAAAATACCTGAAATGAAGAGAACACTTGCAGTTGAAACGTACTTGTTTAAAGGAGAATAAGAGCGTATGAGTAAAGGGATGAAAAAATGACTTTAATAGGAGCCTAACATTAAAAAATAGCTAGAGAATAGCCACTCATGATGCATTAAAGTCATCATAGTGCTAAAGAAGATTAGGGAACACGACCGTTCGAAGGTTTTGTTTGACATGTAAGGACCTAATAAGTAAAGCCGACCTATAGAATAACATCAGTCAAATATATCTGGGCTCATGTTACTGCCGAGTACTGTACCCTTGTAAACGGATATAGTAATCGGGGGGCTTATGTACATGCCAAATACATTTTAAGCTGAGTTGTGTAATCGGACAAGGTTAAGCATAAACTAGACTATGATAGCAAGAAAGGTCTAGCAATGCAGAGAGCTAGGCAAGTATCTTCTATAACCCGTACCGGTCACATAACCCGACTCCCATCAGCCGAGCTCCTACAAATTCGAGTACAAACACCATAAACTCGGTACTTACGCCAGACATGAGCTCAACCGGCATACTAACAGTTGTAACAATGGTGGTGCATCAATGCTGATGTTACCAAAACTTCAAAGCCTACATTCATGAAGGGGAGTTACAACAATGATGACCATGTAACGTCAGAAGGCCAAGATACTTCTCTTAATGGCATATCTTAATGGAATACTATAAAAGGGGCTCCCACATGAGGGTTAAGCAAGACACAATCATCTTGAGACAATACATAGCACAAATGTAGCTCTCAAATCCCCAAATATCCCTCACAATATAGACAACATAGTTCTTCTTGTCTAGGATAAGGGGAATTATCACTTTTGGTGTATTTAACAATTTTTGGCTAGAACGTGAATAACATTCCATATGCTACTACAATAGGTTCTTTGATGTATGATATAGTCTGTATTAGGCCATACATAGCGTACAGAGTGAGCTTTGTAAGCAAGTATATGGCCAATTCTGGGAAGGTACATTAGAAAAAATTAAAGTGGATCCTAATGTACATAAATGGGTCTATAAGTAGTGTCCTGATTTATGATGGATCCTGTGGTGATGATAACAAAGTCAAAATCAAAGGATTTGTCGAATCTGATTATGCAGATTGTATGGATTCCATAAAATTATTTTCTGGATATGTATTCACTATGTTTGGCACAACAATTAGTTGAAAAGCAACACTTTAAAAGGTTGTTCCCTTATCAACCACTGAAGCGGAGTATATTTCCCTCACTAAAGCTGTGAAAGAAGCATTGTGGCTTAAAGGTTTGCTAAGGAGCTGAAACTTCAAGGTCAAGTTATCATTGTTAAATGTGATAGTCAAAGGGTCATACATGTGTTGAAGAATTTAGCCTATCAAGAGAAAACCAAGCACATTGATGCAAGGTTGCATTTCAATATAGAGATAATAGAACATGGAAAAGTCCAAGTGCTGAAGGTTTTGACTAATGACTATGCTGTTGATATGATCACCAAGACATTTCCAAGTAGCAAGTTCTCCCACTGTATGTAGTTGATAAGTTGCATGATGAAAGCTAGTTTGTTCCCTTGTCACTATAGAGTTTGTTCCGAGGTGAAGATTTGTGGTATTTGGATCAAACTCTAGCCTTGACAAGGTTAACTTCACGGTTCGCTAATACTAGAAGACGTGCATGTCATAGTCGAAGTTTGTTCTTGCATGCAAGTGTATTAGTTAGCTAGTCGAAATATGTTAGCTTGTAGTTTAAGTTAGCATGTCGAATTAGGATAGTTTGTTGGGCCAATTGTATAGTATGTTAGTTGAAAGATAGGATTTAGTTTTCCTATAAATAGAATACTAGTTCTCACTTCTCCATTAATCCTTGATAATCCTAATCAGAGGGAGAAAGTGGTGTGGTTGAGATTAAATTGTAAACATTGTTCCCTAATGTGTAATTGAATGAAGAATCCAGAGTTTTAAACTAATTTGATTTGTTTTCTTCTTTCTTCTCTCTTTTTCTTTACTTTATGGTTTTCTTTCTAATCAAGAAACCGATCATACTCTATTTTCTGGGCACCAGTTTCACAACACGTGTTTATTTGTTTTAGTCTATTTATTTTGTTTTGTAAGATTTTATTCTTGAGTCTTATTCCTATGTTAAAGAATAAAGTATTTTGATTTGTATTTCGTTCCATCATTCTGAAACTATTGTAACTGCCCAAACACTTGGGAGAATGTTTGAGTGAAAGTGAGGGGGGTCTCATATTTAAGGAGAATCATAAATAGAAATTCACGAGTCATATTAGGAAAAATGTCATTGAACTATGAGAGTTTAAATCAGACCAATTTGTAACTTTGACCATCAATAGTGAATTTCCTTTCTTGAGTTAATGCCCTCCAGGCATAGGACGATTTGCACCAAATTGGGTTTCCAATTCCCGTGTCATTTTACTTATTGTCATAATTTTACTTATTAGGTACTACTATTGTCATACACATTATTCTTACATTGTGTCTAATATCTTGGCATTCGAAAAATAGAATTTCAATTGTAAATATGCAAGCACATAGTTCACATAGATCTCCCATTTTACTAAGAAAGGGAAAATCATTATCTTATTAATTCACATAGAGGGTATTTCAGGGATGTCATAGTCAAAATCTTCTACATTCATAGGCACTTCTTGTTTTTGTTGTTCCCATCTACTTTTATTTCATTTGGAAGGTGTTGCGATGAGAATTGGATATCAAGCTATTGAATTAACTTGAATCACAAATCATGAAGTTCACCATCGAGCTTTGATTTATCCAAAGGAAAGGGTAAAGATCGAAGAAAACCCTAAGTGCGCTATGTAACAACAAAGCTAAGAGATCTAAGGTTCAGGGGTTGGTTATACCTAGGGAAGGTGCTAGCATCCTAAGTATCTGTAATACTCTACAGGAACCTCTTATTTGTATTTGTGTTATGTTAAGGTTTGCTTGCTAAGCGAAGTGCTAAGGTAAAGACCTAGGGTATATACACTAAGTATGCTCGCCAAGACGTCGCATCTCGTGCCTACGTATCCTAACTAGAATGGAATCAGAGCATTCATAGTTCACCTAACTAGGGTTGAGGAACTCTTAATAATGATAAAGGTTCCAAGGGTAAGTAAGTATTCGTAACCATGACACTGACACAGAGTTAACCAACTCTCTAAGTCTAAGTTGAAAACTAACTAGGGTTGACTTTAACTAAAGTCCAAAGTGAAAGTGAGTTCATAACCATGACACTCTGTTGCGGTGAGAATTGGATATCAAGATATTAATTAACTTGAATTGCAAATCTTTAAATATTCACTTAATATAGATGGCCGTGGTACAAGGAAGTCATTCGTTTCTCGTCGATGAGTTTCAAATGATCGAACCTTTCTCTAACCCATTCAGCTTCCTCCAATTTAGCTTCCATCAGGACTCTCAAAGAAGGTATCTCTAATTCAATGAGAAGGATTGCGTCCATTCCATATACCAACGAAAAGGGGGTTGCCCCTGTTGAAGTGCGAACAAATGTTTTGTATCCGTGTAAAGAAACGATAACATCTCATGCCAATCTTTATAGGTCACAACCATTTTCTACACGATCTTCTTAATGTTCTTGCTCGCAGCTTTAACAGCTCCATTCATCTTTGGGTGATAAGGAGAAGAGTTATGATGTTTAATCTTAAAGCTATCACACTGATCTTTCATAGTCTTGTTGTTCATATTGGTCCCACTATCTGTGATGATTCAGCTAGGGATCCCATATCGACATATAATCTCCTTCCGGATGAATCGGACAACCACTTGCTTGGTCGCGTTGGCGTAAAATGCAGCTTCAACCCACTTTGTGAAATAGTCGATAGTAATGAGGATAAAATGGTGTCCATTAGAAGCCTTAGTCTAAATTTCCCCAATCATGTCAATGCCCCACATAGAGAAAGGCCACGACAATGATAAAGCCCCACATAGAGAAAGGCCACGTCAATGATAAAACATTTAACAGCGTTGGAGGCACGTGCACCTTATCCGCGTAAATCTGACATTTATGACATTTCCTGGCATATTGGATGCAACCGGTTTCCATAGCTAACCAATAATATCCAACTCTTAGAATCTTTTTAGACATGGAATATCCGTTGGCATGGGTGTCAAATGTTCCTTCATGGATGTCTTGCATTAACAAGTCCGCTTCTCGTTTATTGATACACCTAAGCAAGACCATGTCGTGATTTCTTTTGTAGAGAACATCATTGCTAAGAAAGAACTTGGATTCCAACCTTCTTAAATTTTTCTTGTCGAGCAAAGTGGCATTAACTGGACATTCCTCATTGTGCAGGTACTATTTAATATCATGAAACCATGGTTTTCCATCGGACTCCTCTTCTACCATCTGGCAGTAAGCATGCTCGATCTTCCTCTCAATTTGGATGAGCGTTTCTTCATTAACAAAACAGACATGCCACATAGAAGCCATCATAGCCAAAACACCGGCGATGTGATTCTCGGATCTTGGCACATGCTTGAAGGTTATCTCGTCAAAATACTCAATCATCTCCCCAATATAAGCTCTATACGGGATTATTTTCTCATCTCTGGTCTCTCATTCACCTTTGACTTTGTAGACAATTAAAACTGAGTTACCACTCACTTCTAGAATTTTGATGCGGAGATCAATTGCTGCTTCTTGTCCCAAAATGCAAGCTTCATACTCAGCTATGTTGTTATTACATTTGAAGCATAATCTGGCTGTGAAAGAAGTATACCCATCAGCTGGGTTCATCAAAATGACACCTATACCATGCCCCTTTTGTTTGGAAGCACCGTCAAACATCATCTTCCATCGGGAACCAGGTTCAGGACCTTCATCTGGGCCTGGCTCTTCATAGTCTTTTTTGATTAGCATAATATCTTCATCTGGGAAGTCAAACTTGAGAGGCTCATAGTCTTGCACTGGCTGATCAGCAAGGTAATCTGACAAGATGCTACCTTTGATGGACTTTTGAGCAACGTACTGGATATCATACTTTGAAAAGAGCATATGCCAACGGGCGAGTCTTCCTGTCTGAGCAGGCTTCTCAAAAATATACTTTATTGGATCCATCTTGGAAATTAACAAAGTGGAATGACATATCATGTATTACCTCAGACGTATGGAAGCCCAGGATAAAGCACAACAAGTCTTCTCCAAAATTGCATAACGACTTTCACAATTGGTGAACTTCTTACTGAGGTAATAGACGGCGTGTTCCTTTCGTTCAGACTCGTCGCGTTGACCCAATATACAACCCATCAATCCCTCAAGTACTATCATGTACATGATGAGAGGTTTTCCTGGTATAGGAGGAATCAAGATCGGAGGCTCTTGGAGATAACCTTTGATCGTGTCGAAGGCTTGTTGACAGTCTTCATTCTAAACAACTGTCTAATCTTTTCATAACAACTTGAAGATCGACTCAGAGGTTGAAGTCATATTAGAGATGAATCTAGAGATGTAGTTTAGTCTCCCAAGGAAACCTGTAACTTGTTTTTATTTCTTTGGAGCAAGCATCTCTTGAATAGCTCGCACCTTTTTATGGTCCACCTCAATTCCATGCCGACTGACGATGAAGCCGAGTAATTTTCCAGATCTTACTCTAAAAGTACATTTTGCAGGATTCAACCTCAACTGGTATTTCCTGAGCCTTATGAATAACTTCAACAGGTGATCCAGATGATCTTCTTCACTTTGAGATTTGGCTATCATATCATCGACATATACCACAATTTCTTTGTGCATCATGTCATGAAATAAAGTGACCAAAGCTCTCTGGTAAGTGGCTCCTGCGTTCCTCAAACCAAAAGGCATGACTTTATAACAATAAGTTCCCTAGGGTGTGATGAACACGGTTTCCTCCATGTCCTTGGGATCCATCCTTATCTGATTGTATCCTGAGAAACCATCCATGAAAGAAAAGACAACGAATCTAGCAGTGTTATCCACTAAGATATTGATATGTGGCAGAGGGAAGTCGTCCTTTGGACTAGCTTTGTTCAGATCCATGTAGTTTATGCAAATTCTAACTTTCCCATCCTTCTTTGGCACAGGCACAATGTTGGCCACCCATTCCGGATATTTGACACTGCTAGGAAATCTGCATCTATCTACTTTTTGACTTCATCTCTGATCTTGAAAGCCGTCTTGGGTCAGGTCCTTCTGAGCTTCTGTTTGATAGGCAGACACTCAGGTCAAAGAGGTAACTTGCGAACAACTATGGAAGTATTCAAACTAGGCATATCTTGGTATAACCAAGCGAACACATCAACATATTCTTCTAGAAGCTTCAATAGTCTTTGCTTAACCTCTTCCTCAAGCGTTTCCCCAATCTTGACTTCTCTTCTATTTTCATCAGTGCCAAGATTAACGAAATCTACCTGCTCTTGGTGAGGTTGAAGAACCGTGTACTTGTATTTAGACATTTTTGCCAACTCGTCTGGAATATCAAAATCTTCATCGTTTTCGTCTTCGGCTTGATATATGGGTGAATCAAAGTCAGGAGAGAAAACATAGTCATTGGATTCAACGGGTTTTGGAGTTTCTCTGCTTGTTCGGAATGACTTTATTTATTAAAACACACAAAGATAAATGCATAGAACAAAACAAATATATTTTTGCTAGTTTTCAAAAGAAATTCCATTTTCTTTAAAAGTAAAAGCAAAAAAACAGTAAATGAAACAAATGAGGAAATGTAACAAAACATCTTCTTTGATCATAACAATTTGAAAGCATGTGGCCCATACAAAATAATCCGATAACCTCGGGCATGGCTATGGAAAACCTTTTGAAGCAAACTACAAAACAAAACAAGAGAATTACTTCGTCACATGAAAGATGACAAGAATTTCAGCAGCCTCCCAATTGTTTAGAGCGACCTCATCATGATATACCAACTGATCAGTATAGTCGTCCTCAAAATCCTCTTCAACTGCGTTGATTTGGATACCTCCACTGATGAACACCTCGGTGATGATCTTCAGTCGGCTTTTGGCAAACTCTTGAGTCTTGTCATGGGTTTGTTTGTAACCCAACCCTTGGCGACACGTCTTCTCTCTTGCTTCCACTAACTAGGTACGGATTTAAACTAAAGCAAATACAAGAAAAATACAAATAAAATGCTACAATATGATATTACAAATCCAGAGTCTTCTTCATTAATCCATCATATGTAGGGAGGGAGTTGCTTCTTACCGAAGCAAAAGGTTGATTCGAACCTGGGGCTTTCACATTTTAAAAGATAGAACCCATGATTGAATCATTTCCTTTACTTTTTCTTTAAGAACATAGCACTCTTCAATGTCATGGCCAGGTGCTCCTTGGTGGAAGGCACAGAAAGCATCAGCTTTAAAGTAACTCATGTGGGCCTAAGGGATAGTTGGTGAAGTTTCTTTCTTGACCAATCCATTCTATAGGAGTATAGGGAACAGCCGAGCATAGAGCACAGGAATACCTCTGGATTCATCACTTTATTCTGACCGCTGATTGGTAAATGAAGAAGAACCACCATGTCGTTGGGATATGACCAACTCTTTGACCAAATATGTCAGGTTCCTTTTAGCAGCCTTCAGGTTTGTTACTTCATCCCGAAGCTTTTGATTTTCCTGCTCTTGTGTATCTATCATATCCTTAATGGCGGCAGAGAAGACCTCCATGTTAGTCCTTAAAGCAGAAAATTCTTCTCGAAGTGCCTGATTCTCTTGTTCCAAATGATCCATCTTCTTTCGAGCTTGAGTCTTAGTGTTGTAAGGATACTGAGGACTCAATGTGATAGACTGAAGGCAAACAACACAAAATAAGCTATAGAACAGAAAAATGCATATGAAGTGCTTATGGAATGCTAATGCGAAGCTAACATTCAAAGGAAACCCAAAATTATATTTACAAACATCAATAATGGAGGAAAGAGCAAAGAAAAGTAACTTTTCGTTAACGAATGAATGTTTTACAGGAAAAGGAAATACACATCCAAAGCCCAAGTGTGGACATAAATTACAAGAGAAAAGACTGAAACTGAGAGGCCTAATCTTTCTGACAAGAAGATCCTTCCCCTTCTTGAAGCTTTATCTTTCTTGCGATTTCTTCTTTCTGGTTCTGGTGGAGCAGCTTCTAGAGTTCTTCGTTCTCTTGAACAACCATGAAGTGTTTTTCCTCCCATGCCTTCTTCTCCTTTTCAGCTTTGACTAAAGGATCCTTCAATTCCTTCTTATGTAAAGCTATCTCTTTAGAACAAAGAAGATACGCCTCGGGACGGTACATTCTGGATGCCCCAGAGTAGTCACCCCTTGGGTATTTAGGTGACACCAAGCGTATGCAATCTGTGCTTTGAGATATGGGTTTCTCCCTTCTTTAAGAAAACATCTTCTCAGAAGGACCAAATCAGGCTCTTCCTCTGCAGGATATCCTAGCTAAAGGTGAGCTAGGATGAGGTTATAACTAATGCATCCTTTTGTGCCAAGAAGAGGCACATTAGGGAAGTCTCCATAGTTGTGAATCATGGTAACTCCTTCATACATGGGATTGTACCAACGGATGTAATAGTTTTTGAGTGATAGAAGCTTTTTTGTCCATGCCAGACTGTCTTTTAGATTCCACATAAAGGAGGTCCTTAGCAAGTGCGAAATAAACCACTTGTGAAGGAGAGCGATACAGAAAGCGATATGGCCTTCTCCATGGGAGTTCTTTAGATGAACAGAGAAGTAAGCATCACTTAGTAGGATGGGAACATGGTTCCTAATCAAAAACAAGTTGATGGTGTTCAAGTCTATGAACTCGTCAGCACTTGGGAACAGAAGGAGTCCATAAATCAATAAGGCCAAGATAGCCTTAAAGATTTCGGTGTCTTGCTTATCAACGTGAGCCTCAACTCTTTCCATCAAAGATCTTGCTTGCAAACCAGAGAATCCATCCTTGACATCCAAATGTGTCTGAAGGTCAGATGGTTCTAGGTGTAAGGCTTCATCCAATACTCTCCTATTTGGTATTCTTTCTCTCCCAGAGAATGGTTAAGGAGTGATACATAATCCCATCAAAGCAGAATACTCTTCTAAGTAGGTAGCAGTTGATAGTATGGAAACGTGAAGCAATGGTAAATGGTATCGTAGAACTGTACGAGCACCATTAACATCTGTTCATCTACTTGGAGCTCTAATAGAGGCAAAAGGTTTCCATACTTGTTGCTAAACGACAAAGGATTTTCTACTAGGCCTCCTAGCATTATCTGATTTTGCAACTTCGGGCTTTTGAATGTGCATCTTGGAGTTGTTTTCTTTCTTGATTCCATTACAATGTCTGCAAAAAAAGATTGGGCTCCTCGAATGTTAACAAAACAATGAGACGCAAAGCAATTGCTTTTAAGAAACTCAGAAGATTGACTTGCAAAAGGAACGCTTTTTGGCACAAAACCTTACTTCATTAATATTGGAAAAGGTTACAACTTTAAATTACAATACAAGAGACTGAAAATACAAAGGGGAAAAAGACTAGGCCCTAGGGTATTCCATAGAAGCTGGCTCGAAAGGTCCTATCTGCGCATCCTATTCTGTCTTTTCAACTCTGCATTCTCCAATACCATCTTATCGATGATTCCCATCCAAGCACCGGATGTAGGCGAGATGTCAGAGTACTCACAGGTACTAAGTACGAGCTGAACACTAGACAAAAATAAATTCTCCCGTGCCACGTATCTGTCAATGACCCTCCTTTCAAGCAGCTCAATCGATTCATCCTTCGCTTTCAACTGTCTCTTCATTTCCATCTGCTCGGAATGAATGACGTGGTACTTTCCCTCCCAACTATCTCGTTCAAGCTTCAATCTAGCCAATGTTTCTTGGTATTCCTCCATACTCCAAACAGGAATGATAGAGGAAGAAGCAACAACAATATGCAAAGGTCTTTCTGGGAGATAAGGCATCTTGAGATCACGAGCTGTAGAATGGACCCATTGCATGAATGGCTCAAATGCTATACAATTCTTCTTCCCTATACCAATCTTGGTCTTCTTGTGAATGGTCTTCCAAGCATCTGCAACGTTATCCCTAAATCACATATCAGCTTCTGCGTTGAGGTAGAAGAAACCTGTCAATAGGATGTTGTTAGGCTTTTCTTTCATGGGAAACCCAAATTGACGTCTTGCAAGGATAAGGTTGTAATTGATTCCCCCTCGTACATTGAGAAGAGGTACATTGGGAAATGAACCACAACTGTCAATGATCACTCCTTTGTCATAAGCGGGATCATACCAATGTACATCGGTCTGAGTCAGAGCCATGAGTCTTTGACACCACCTTAGTCCATTTGGATTTTCTCCGAAAAGATCTGTTCTCGGCAAATGTGCAACATACCATGTATACAATAAAGGAGCACATCATAGAATAGTCCCATCTCCTTTTAGAGTCCTATAGTGAATAAAATTGTACGCATCTCCAAGCATATTAGGTACGGGGTTACCACTCACAAAGATATGGATAGCGTTGATTTCTTCGAAACCTTCTTCTTCGGGGAAGAGAACCAAACCATAGATGAGCAATGCAAGGATTTTTTCAAAAGCATCTAGGCTATTTTCTTTGGCTAAGAGAGCAACTTTTCTTATCAAAAATTCAGCAGGTAGACCTCTGAGTCCATACTTGGAGACGAGATTGGCTTTGACTTTAGAAGCTTCTAGGTGGATGGCATTTGAAATATCCTTTGATGAAGGGAACTTCTCCAAACCACTGAACGACTTCTTATCCAATACTGGCAGACCAATGTGATATGAGTACTCTTCCAAGGTTGGGACGCGTTGATAATCGAGAAAGGTGAAACAGTGATATAACGGGTCATAAAATTGCACAAGAGTGTTGAGAACTCCTTATTGCATCTTGATCTTGACAAGCCCCAATAATCTTCCATATCTCTTTCTGAAGTTTTCAGGGAAAGACACTAAGGCCACCAATTTCCTTAACTCTGTTAAATCTGGTTTCTTGATGTTGTACTTTCTAGTGTTTATTTTTCCAAAATCTATGACCTAAGGTTTTTTGCAATAAAGAAAACTACTGAGCTTCTTAAAACCAATTGCATGAATGCCTATGATAAAATGATGATGCACACGTAACACATACACAGATATTCACATTTTTCACATATATAATGCATATACACACAAATAAGGGTCCTAGGTTTGGGTCACAAGTATGGAGTCATGGTATACCCTTCCCAATAAACATGTATTATGGGTTGTTTGTACCTACACAACGGGTTCTACAAAGTTCCCAAAGTCATCGATAAATCTTTCGGATATTATCAACCTACATGACTACTCATGCGAGTCAAAAATATTCTCAAGATAAACTCGTCTGAGTGTAGTATCGTGTATCAACCATTCGAGACTACTCCCTCACAACCATCGCACTACGCCCTAAACAGGCTAAGTGGGGTAGGTGGGTGACTAAAAGGTCCTATGTTTCATGGACTCCCAGGTCGGAAAAAGTAATGAGCGTACGACTACTCATACGCCATCAGTAATCCCAAAGGGGCCTCAACTGAGCATGGTTACATCATATGTCAAACATGTTAAGACTACTCCCAACCGTTAACTATTGATCATACCAAAATTCTATCATAGGTATATACTCAAGTCCGGGCTAGGACTTACCTCACCTCTCAAGGTAGCAACCCAATGCACATATGTAATATAACAGGTATATTATACAAATATTTACAAATATACATGTATAAATAAACAGACATGAACAAAATACAACTGTAAACAAGGTGGGCTTAACCCTCATCAGCCATCCCTAATGAAGTCACCATTTTTGTTGCAGTGAGAATCAAATATCAAGATATTAATTAACTTGAATCACAAATCTTTAAATATTCACCACCGAGCTTTGGTTTATCCAAAGGAAAGGGTAAAGATTGAAGAAAAGTTTAAGTGTGCTACGTAACAATGAAGCTAAGAGATTGAGGGGTTCGGGGGTTGGTTATAATAAGGGAAGGTATTAGCACCCTCAGTATCTGTAGTACTCTACAGGAGCCTCTTGTTTGGTAGTTGTGTTTTTGTTAATGTTTGTTTGCTAATGGTTACGGTAAGGATTGCTAAAGGTAAATACCTATGGGTTTGTACACTAAGTATGCTCGCCAAGACATTGCATCTCGTGCCTACGTATCCTAACAAGGATAGAATCAGAGTAACCGTAGTTCTCCTAACTAGTGAGAGAACTCTTGACTATGGTCAAGGTTCAAAAGGGAATAAGCATAAGCATCCATAGCAATGATACATATGTAGCGTTAACAAACTCTCTAAGTATAAGTTTAAAGACCTAACTGGGGATTTGACTTTAACAAAAGTCAAAGAGGAAAATGTGAGTACCCATAACAATGGTTCACACATAGAGTTAACAAACTCTAGTCCTAAGTTCTAAGTTATAGGACTCCTAATAAGGTGTGCTAAAGATATTGACTTGACAAAGTCAAAGGTATGAGGTTCTTACTTAATGTTAAGTTGAAAGTCCTAATGACTCTAACAAGGTCAAAGGGATGTGGGAACAAAATGAGCTATCTATGACATTGAGTCAATAGAGAGACTTTTCTTTGGACTTAGGTGTCGCCACCGAATGTTATTTATCCCAAAGAGAGAGAAAGGAAACGATCAAAGAAAACCTAAGAGAACGGGAAAAGGTAAGGTCATCGCAACCAAATCTTGGGTTTGGGAGTCGGTTACGCAAGGGGAAGGTATGAGCACCCCTCACGTCCGTTGTACTCAACGGGATCCATGCTTGTTTTCTAATCTATGGGTGGAAGCTATCTAAAAACTACTGTTAAATGGGGGTGAAGGGAAAGACCAGACTTGATAGGACATCGCCGCCCTATGCCTACGTATTCCCTCGTGCAATGGGAAAGTCAGAGTCAACGTAGTTCGAAAAACTACGGGTGATGGGGGGAAGATTTCTCGCCAAGACATCGTCGTCTTGTGCCTACGTATTCTCATCTGATATGAGAAATCAGAGTAAAAGTAGTTCGGGTAACTACGGGACAAGGCTGATTAAGTGTTTTTTATAAGTGACGTTAAGTTTCCATTCCAACAGTTAGGGACGATGCCTGTTTGCGGTAGAACAAAAAAATAACGTACTCTTTCTGAAAATGAAGTCTGAAACAATCCCGAAGGATGAAAATGTTTTGAATTTGTTTGTGAGTTTTAGAAGAAGTGAATTGAATTGATTTGAGACTCGTGTTGAACTAAAGACTATGACACAAGAACGAATTTGTCGCATATCACCCAAAAGGCATATGCTAAACACTCTAGACAAGTGAAGAGAGACCTCCCCAATTATCATTCCTCATGTACTTAAGGCTCGTAGCGTACAACATTTGTCATCCCTTATTAAGTGTATTAGAGGAGTTTGAGATGAGAAGAGAAGACACAAGGGCACTAAAGGGGACTGAGAACCCTAATATTGTCATGCAAAGTGGTCCTAAAGTTGGGATGAAAGGATACTACCTAATGTTATCATACAAAGGATTGAAAGCCTAATGTCTCTCCTACTCCCATATTAAACAGAGGGACTAGGAATCCTAAGGGATCATGTGAACAAGCACAAGTAAACACATCACTAATCAATCACAAATGAAAATAAAAAGAAAGACTTAAACAAGTCATGAAATATGAAAAGAGATAAGAGAAATATAAACAAAAACAACAATGAATATGCACTCATGAGACATACACCAATGACACACACAAGTCATATCCAAGTCAATAAGATGGAAGTTATAACACAAAGCAAAACACACAACATCACATGCCTTAAACATCTTAAGAAGAATGATGTCAAACATTGAACCACAAACAAAGAAATGAGGAGAGGAATGGATTTGGGCAGCAATCACATCATGATCATCAAAGTCAAACATTCATCCATAGTCTATCAAAAGAAAACATCCAAACACTTCAAAACAAGTTCAAACATTTACATCATTCTCAAAGTAAAGCACATGCCCCAAAAACAACAAGATCAAGTATCCATCCATCAAAGTTAGAAGCAAAGTCAAACAATATGCATCAAGTTCAAATTCAAGTTATCAAACAAGGTCATGAAGAACCACACTTAATTTGAAACACCAAAGTCCATGCAAACATCTCATAAGTCAAACACAAGTGGAAGATATGATCATACAAGGCATGTGAGATGAAACCAACATTCAATGGACCTCTAATCATGAAGATCAGAATTTCAAACATGTCAATGAGAGCCAACAAAATTTATCAAGCACTCAAGGGATCACACAAGATCATATCCCAAAACTAGGTCAAGATATGTGCACACACACACATAGTTAAAACAATGAGGTTTTGAAACATCAACCAAAAATAGAAATGAGCCCAAGTGAAATCCAAATAAATCACCAAACTCAAATTAAGTCCATCCAAAATCAGTGTGCAAAAGATCATGGAAAGAATTGCATCAAAGCATCACCAATTGTGTCAAACAAAGTAAGGTACCCAACTTGTCGATTATACATCGAGGGTCAAATAAAATCAAATGAAAAACAATCAAGAAGTGATCATCAAGACCTCAAACCAGCTCTCAAATAATCCTCAATCAAACACCCAAGTGTGAGAGGAAAATTGGTCAAAGGGGATATTCAAATAAGGTCAAACTTCAAGTCTAAATTAATGAGACAAACCATAAACCACTTCATAAAATAAATTGATTAAAAATAATAAAAATAAATGAAAAATAAAATAAAAATGTTGAAAAATATCTCAACATGTTAAATAATCAGAAAGCATTTTTATTTATTTTTATAATGATTAAAACTATGTAAAATGAAATTAAAATGAAAATAGAAAATAAATAAAAATAAAATAAAAAGAATTGAAAGGGAGGTGTGATAACAAAAATATAATGAACTGAAATCATGTTGTATGCGCGCATGGGCGCCAAAAGGGGTGTGTGGATATCAAAAATGTCTGAGCCCAGTCCAAAACTCAAACAAAAGTCTGATTAAATGAAACACTGTGTTTCATTAACAGATGTGGCATGCCACATCACGTTTCAACGCGCCACACAAGCCAAGTCAAAGCCCATTCATTGCCCACCACATCAAACACCTCAGACACCGGAGCCCTAGCTCCGATCGTCTTCTCCGGTGAGCCTTACCGGTGATGGCTGAAAATCTCCATAAAAATGAAAACCCAAGACATGTTTTTGAAGGATTTTTCACGTAGAACACACATATGCCATTAGTTTTTCATAAAGATTCCTCTATCATAGAGAAAACAAGGCACAAAAATTTGGTACACAAACTGAAACTTCATAAAACAACCATAATAACATCACAAACATTGCCTACACATGGTAGGACTTCAGATGCAACCAACATGAACATGTTTAAATGTCTAGAATGAAGGTTCCAGATGAGAAAAGTTTATCTAACAGAGCAACTCCGTTGGTCCTTCAAATGCAATGCAAGCTCCAATCTGAAGCTGCCAAACTTTTGCTTGTGCTTCAGTGAAGGAGAAATGAGCAAGAGATAGAAGGAAAAACCAGAGAGAAATGGAATTCGAAGAGAGAGAAATCTTGAGACTTTTTTTTTTTGATGGAATTCACTCTTTCTACAGCTAATAGCTCATGTCGTCGCGTAAGGGTTTCTCTATGGTTTAAATATGAAGGCTTTGTGTTGTTTTTGCATGCCCATGATGGATAATTCCCTTAATTTCACAAAATTGTAAAAAAAAAATGCCAAAAATAGGGCACACACGGGTTTTTAGGGTTTTCCCTTCATTCAAGTGGTTCTCTTGGGTCAGATGGAGGTGAGAAAACTAAGTTGGGTGGTTTGAAGGATTGGAAATGAGTTTGCATATGGTTTTGAGTGGTTACCTCATATGGTATGAAATTTGAAAATGACTTGAAAATATGGGTTCATGCTTGCTCATTTGGGGTAAAATCTTGTATAGTAATGTGATGATATTTGAATGGTACAAAAAAAAATCAAAAACAATCTCATTTGGTGACTTGGAATGTAAGAAAACCACATTGTATCCATAATCCATGTTTTCATGCTCATCATGCCTTAATGGTCTCACCAATCATAAAAGGCCATGGATTTTAGGATTGTGATGGAGCTAAGGTCTTAGCAAACAAGTTTCATGTGGCAAGAATTTGGATTTGAAGTCTTGAAGTTCATGAATTTGGTCCTTGAAGTGAATGACCTAAAACTAGGTTTCCAAAGGTAACCTTGACTTGGTATGATCATAACTAGAGCTTCACACATGAGAATGATGATTTATAACACTTTTTAGAAAGCTTATCCAACAAGGAACAACTCTCATGTTTGTTGAAGAATGAGGAAAAGCTTGATTCCATGTGAAAAATTCCTTGGAAGTGAGTTACCCTTGAGTGCCTCTAAATTCTCTTCATTTTGTGACACCAACTTGTACCAACCATAACTTGAGATGTATGAATCCAATGGGAGAATTCTTGTGCTCAAAATAAATCTTGAAAGATGAGTAACAAGTCTCATGTTTGATGGAAGATGAGATGGGACTTGCATCATAGTGAGAATTGTCATTGAAGTTATATGCCAAAAGAGGGGATTTTACACTGAGAATCACCTGAAACCCTAATTTAGCACCTTCTTGAACTCTTTAACCTAGCTTCCACATGACAATTGATATGACTTAGGAGGACTTCTCATGGATTCAATGACCAAGACTCAAGCCTTGAGCTCTCTCAAATCCACAATTGACTTTTGTTGACCAGATGAAACCCTAACACCCTATCTATTGACTGAGGTTCTTGCAAATGGTTTGTGTAATCATATGGTCCCCATAGAGGACCCTCAAGGTGTACATTGAGCTCTTGAACCATGTCTCATCCAAGGAGGTAGCCATATGCCTCTAATCATCCTCAAGATAGGAGGAAATAACCAAACACTTACCCTCTCTCCTTAAGCAACCTTGAGACCAATTCTGATGACAATAAAGACTTAGTGACTTGAAATTGTACCCTTGCTTGAAATTTGAACATGAATATTCTACTTAGAGTAGTAAATACAACATCTTGATCCCCTATCTATAACCAATGCTATGCACAAATGCTAATGCAAGATGCTATGAAACGTAAGCCAAGATAGGAGAACAGGTTGGGCAAATTTTGGGGGTGTTACATTAGGGACACAAGACAACTCTTTAGGATGAGAGATAACAAGCTATATCACTTGGGGGATCTTAAAAAAAATTAAGCACACACATACATTCATTCAAACTTGATAAAGGTATAAAAATCATGGTAACAACCAAGGAAGATAAGGTCAAGCATGTGACAACATTAAGCAAAGATAATAATAAAGTTACAACCAAGTATTCATCCATAGAAGAGTCAAACCAAATGGTAAACATAGATGTTAAAACATCTAAGAATTTTATGAAGTTAGGTTCTTACAATACCAAACATCATAGATGGAAATTTGAAGTACAAACAATCATGCATAAGTCAAAATATTACTTATCATGGAAAAGTTTACAACTTAAGATTAACATGCATAAATCTTAACAATATTTAAAGCATGTATATAATTCAAGTCAAATCATGCATAAATCAAAACATGACTCATCATGATGAAGTCAAGTAGGATCATGCATAAGTCAAGACATTATTTATCATGGAAAAGTTCACAACTTAAGATTAACATGCATAAATCATAACAATATTTAAGGCATGTATACAAGTCAAGGTATGTAACAACCAAACATCTTTGAATAAGGGTGTGACATTTGTAACAACAACATGTGAATTGTGGTGAATCATGTTAAACAAGTGGATAACAAACAAGCATGTAAAAGAAATTCAATCATGGATTTGTAAGCAACAATGAGAAGCATCTCAAAGGGGATTCATACGAACATGTTTCAAAGTAAAAATAACAAATATTTAGGAACATTTAGGGCAAGATATGAGAACATGAAGCATATGTTCATTCAAGACATTTAATTTCAAGAGAGAAACTCATTTTAATGGCAAAGTAACAACCAAGGTTTAAATGACATTTCAACATGCATTCACATATGATCATGAACTTAAGGCAATAACCAATCATGTAACAACAAGGGTATACAAGTTCATACATCAAGTAAAGTTCATACAAGCAAGGTTGGGTGCATATAAGCAAGGTGTGTAAGGAGAATCAAGGGATTTAATCAAGAGAAGTCTCCTAAAAACCCTAAAAAGAATCAACTATGAATACACATAAATGTAAGGACAATAAACCTTTTTGGAAATTTCTTGACACAAATGGAGAATAGGCATTATCGTGAACAAAATGCAAAAGGAATGAGATCAAAATGATAAAAATCAAAGAAGTTATGATCAAAACATTTTACAAAGGAAACCATAAAATCCAAGTGGTAAAAAGAATAATGAAAATGCATCCAATGGGGTTTGAACCCACGCCCTGGGCATTCAGGCTCAAAACAAAAACCATCTAAGTTGTGCGTGCATTGTGAATAATGCTAAAGGCAAGCATAAAATAAAATAGAAAACAAGTTGATTACTTAGAGGAAAAAAATATTAAAAGGTCTGTGGGGATCGAACCCCAGAACCTTCACTCAACACAACACACAAACTCTCCTCCTTGACCAGCGGTGCTACACCGTCATACAGTAAGTATATGCTTCACAATTATTTTAAATTAGAGACACCTTAAAATGGCCACCTCAGTGCCACCTCATGCCAAGTCATCCCTGACTCAGCTTCATCTTCCTCAGCCATTCTCTCTCTCGCTCGTGCCCTAGAACCATCACCATGGCCAGAACTTCCTTAATCCATATCTTCCTCAACGCTCAACCAAATCAAATTATGTAAAAACCAAAAATACAGTATTTTTCAGAAGGAATACGAATCTGCTATTCTCTTGACCTAACACTCAATGTATAAAGCACACCAAAACCATTAACATTGCAACATCAAAAATATTAAGCATGTTACAACATGAGATATTCAAATGAAATCAAGCCACAATGATTCAAAACAACAAAGAACACCACATACTACATTTTGCTAATCAAATGGCATCAAAACAGTGAATGAACGTGAAGATTCAAAAGTAAGAAACCTTACCTCTTGGAGAAAATCCAAGGTTTCTTCCTCAAAGTTTGCAGCTACAAGAAGATGATCCTTAGAGCTTCCTCGAGCCTTTTGAAACTTGCTGGAATGGTTAAATAACCTAGAATAAGTCTGAGGAACAGAACACGATCCTTTTGCTCAAATGGAGGTGTGAAAATGTTAGGAGGTATTTGGAGTTTTATAGAACTGCTTCAATGGTTTGAATGCACTCTATTGAATGTGTAGAGGTATTTTATGAAGTTGGTTTTGGAAATGCACGAGCAAACTGTGTGGTTGAGGTGTTCTTGCAAAATTGGATGGTTTTTTGCAAGAACAAGTGACTATGAGTATGCAAGGGGTTTTAAAAGGTTTTTTAAGGGTATTTTGTGTTGTTTTTCATTGAGGATTGATATCCTATTTATAGGGGAAGTGGAGAGCTTGTGGTCTGGTCAGAATATAAGTTTTTGCAAACTTGTCCACTTGAAAACCAACTTGCTTGTGATGATGATTTCTCTTTGCTCAAGTGATCAAGTACAAGAGTTACTGGATAGATAGCATGCTTCTAAGAATAGTATGTACTTTGGAGTGTAGAAGGAGGGTAGGGGAGTGGCTCGAGGCAGATTTCAAGGAAAATCCATACTTTACCAAAGTGGAAGTGTTTACTTTATGCCATAAATGGAAAACCTTCTTGGTTCATGCCTTAAAACTTTGTGCAATCACTTGAAATTTCGTGTAACACTTTGATAAAAGAGTATCTTGCAATTAAACAACTTAAAACAACAAGATTGGTAGCAAAACCTTGATTATGCATCATGTCATGGCAAGTTGAAACCTTGAATTTCATGTTTTTGGACCTCAACTTCTTCTCTTCAAAAATCCTAGCTCACAAATGCTATGAAGGAGTTCTTGTATTTTTTGAAAATAAATAAAAAATCTCTACAACTTTCATGTTTTAAGAGTTTCTTGAATAAAAAATAATCATGGTGAAAAGTGACCTTGAAGTTGACTGAAAAATGAAGGAACAAAGTTTGTTTTGAAAACTTCTAAGTGTTTTTGAAATCCTTCCAAGATTTGAAACTTCATAACTCAAAATATAAACATCTTTTGCACTTTTGTAGTACATGAGAAGATATTTAAATTGATCTTTGTAACTCACAAAATGGATGTGTGGATTAGAAGTTATGGCCTTTCAAAGTTGGTACCAAAAATAGGGGTTTTCCACACTAAGAAAAATTTCAAGTTGCCTAAGTTTTCTTCTTTTGCAAGAAACCTCTCAAATCTTAATTTCTTCATGATCAAACTCATGGATTGAACATATATTGATGAAATTTGGATTGGATTCTCCAATTTGAACTAAAAACCCTAAAAGTCAAAGAGTTGACTTTTTCTGACAAAACCCTAATTTGGGGCCATATGAAATTGGGCTTCAATTAACTTGTAGTGAGATCAATTAGCACTTGATTCTTGTTGAATATAGCTCCTTGAATGTATGGGAACTTGATTTGATGATGATTATTCCAAAACATTGACTAATCAAGCAATATTCCTCTTGATTCCACAGGTGCAAAACTCTAATTCAGATGAACTTCAACAACAACAAGCTTGAAACAAAGTTAGGGTTAGGAAACAATGCTTGATGCTATAAAATGATAATGGGATATAGGGGTAAAAATTTGGGGTATGTCATACTCACTTAGAGTATACAAACTCTACACCTAGTTCTAAGTTGCTAGACCAATTGGTTCTAACCAGACCAAAATGAGGGGGTTAAGTGTTAGTTGTTAGTGCCTATGTATCCTAAATAGGAATGAGGAATCAGAGCCTCCTTAGTTCGCCTAAATAGGGTTGAGGAACTCTTGATAATGATTAAGGTTCCAAGGGGAACGAGTGTTCATAACCATGACACTTTAGTGGAGTGCGGGGACTCCAAACCTAAACTAGGTTAAACAAGCAAGATTCCCTTAAGGTGTGTTTGGTTCGGGGTAGATGGAGGGGAGGGGAGGGGAAATTTTTAATTAAATATGTTTGGTTCAAATATTAGGAGGGGAGGGGAGGGAATATGAGTTTTGATATTTAAAAATTATTATATTTACTAAAATATCCTCAGTTTAATTTCAGTATTTCAAAACTATTCGTTTTCTTTCGTGTTATTGTTTTTTCTCGATTGTTTCCATCAACTTATTATAATTGTTCTCCACCTTTAAATTATTTTATAATTTCTATACTTAATATAAATCATAATTATTGTCTTTTTTTTATAAAAAAAATTATGTTTAGTTATATTCGTTTTTTTGTTTTAATTTTGTTATGTATTCTATCATACTTTCTTTTATATTAAATTGTAAACCATTCATTTTATTTATTTTTGTTTATTCATTTTATTAAATAATTTGAACCATGAATATTTAATAATAAGTTAGTTTATATATTTGTTTTGTTATATGATTCATCACAATTTAAACGATGTTATTGACATATAGTTTAATTTATGTTGGAAAGTTATAAGTCGAATCAATTGTACTCAATTTTTTAACTTTATGTGACAAATAAATACTTTTTTAATCACTCAATATTAGAAATTTTATTACCAACAAAAATACGCATGAATTTTTCACATTTTAATATCATATGACTTATATAAGATCATAAGGATAAAAATGTAAATTATTAATAAAACCCATCCCCTCCCCTTCTGTACCAAACACATTTTTAATTAAAATCCCTCCCTTCCCCTCCCCTCCTCTCTTTTGAACCAAACACTTATCTGATTAAAAAAATCATTCACCTCCCCTCCCCTCTGCTTCCCTTCATTAAAATCCCTTCCCTCCCCTCCCCCTCATTTGAACCAAACAGACCCTTAAGGTCTCAGGGGAAAGATGGACAAGGTTATCCAACATGACATGACAGTCAACTGAGGGAGATCTTTTCCTTTGGAATGAGGTTAAGAAAAGACTTTGAACGCAAACATAAAGGATAATCTATGGGAGACTGAATCCTAAATGTTGTCATGCAAATGAAGGTCATAAAGTCAAGATTCAAGGGAAATTGCTAACCTGATATTGTCATACAAAAGATTGAAAACCTAAATCTATCCTACTTCAATCTTAATAAAAAATTAATTCGAACTAGGAGATCCTAAGGGAACATGTCAATACACAAGCTAGCAAGTAAATAAACAGGATATGTACACAAGCATACCAATCGAGAAGCAAAGCTAAACAAGACTTGAGCAGAAAGAGAAATTCATGTCATGGTGAAGCATCAAGCACAAGACAAACAATGTCAATTTTTTTTTATTAAAGTTCCAAAGACTAATCAAAAGGTTTTATCAGCACTTAATCCAAATAACTATAACACAAGTATCATCAAGAATTGTATCCAAAATCAAAATCAAGAATTAACAAAAAAACGAGATTTAGTTAAACAGAAATGAAATTAAAAGTTAATCAAAAACTAAAATTTAAGAATTAACAAAAATGAAATTAAAAGTCCATCAAAAACTAAAATTTAAGAATTAATAAAACTGAAATTAATAGTTAACCAAGAATTAAAATTAATAATTAATAAAAAAATTGAAATTAATTAAAAGGTAAAAGGAGGTGCAGAATATAATTAGAGAGTGTGAATAACAAGAATGTGGGCTATGAAGCCCAAAACAAATAAGTTAGATTCATATTGCATTTGAGGTGCATGTAGGAAAGAAACAAGGCCCGAGTTAGTTCAAATGTGACCCGCTTGGCTACTTATAACAAAGTTAAAACCTAAATTGAAAATTGAAAAGCATAGCTACATAAAGTCATGGTTTCAAAAGCCTTCGTCACGTCTCAAACACCCTCCCTTCCACCATTTTCGTTCAAAGACGAACTCAAATCGCTATACTTTGTCCTCTTTTCTCTCGATCGCGCATCAATGAACGAAAGCACCCAATTGGAAACGAATTAGGGCTGGATTCAAAAACCAAAATGTTCACATCACAGAATGGAAGTTTTAAGCAAGTTTACCGTATTTGCGTAACGACAACGACTATGGTTGAAACATCAAGTATGTTACTCGATTCATTTTTCCTCCCTCTTCGACTTTAACTACTCTATGCGACGTGCGGGTGCTGGGTTTGTGTCGTTATGGTTTGGGTGATTGTGTGCTGGGGGCGGAGTATACGTTATGCATGTGTCGTACCTCGAAAAAAGCATGATCCTTCGCGAATGGTCGCAGAAAACAGATTCGCCACCGAACTTTATTCATTCCATAATGGAATAGGAAAATATCGAGAAAACCTTTAACGAGATAAGAATATGGTCATCGCAACCAAGTTTTAGATTCGGGAGTCGGTTATGCGAGGGGAGGGTATTAGCACCTCTCACGTCCGTTGTACTCAACGGGAACCTCTTGATTCGATTCGTAAGAAAGGTTAGGTTAGTTTATTTGTTTTCTTCTAAGGAAATAAAGTGAAAATATAAGAGTTTATAATTCTAAATAGAAAGGGGTGGTTTTAGATTAGAGTGCTCGCCAAGGATTAGGGCCCTTGTGCCTACGTATTTTCACTCCGGAGAAGTGAAGAATAAGAGTGTCCGTAGTTTGTGGGACTATGGGAAAAAAGAGAGAAGGTTGAAAAAGAAAAAGGTTTCTCTCTAGGATCATCCCAATCCTATGCCTACGTATTTTCATTTTGACCAATGACAAATCAGAGCGTCCGTAGTTCGGACTACGGATGTTGGTTTGATTTTATCGAAAGATTCTTAGTCGTATTCGACAGAAAATATTGCTTTATCCAAACTGGTGAGGAGAGGACGCTTGCATGACTTTGAATGGATTTCCATATATCGACATTCATGGGAAACACGTCACTTATCTCGACTTAAATAGATTACGGACGAAGCAATATTTTGTGTCGTTCTCAAGACACCATATGTCACGTTTATGAAAAAGTTTGACGGTTCGCACGACGGTGAGAAATTGAATTAATGAGTTGATGTTTATGTTTAAAAAAGAGAATATATTTGAATAGGTTTAGGGTTTCGATCACACGGGGGCGAGGAAATGAGCTTTGACGTATAAGATGTTTAGTTAGAGGTGACAATTACCTGAAGCTTAAGAAAGGCTCCTCGGGCCCAAGTAATTGAGAAAGTGAGTCAAAGACTTGACTCCCTCTCTTTTTCAACCTTAAGTGCGAAAGGACAGGATGTGGTTCGAGTAAGTTGATCGGATGATGATTACTCGAAACTTAAGGAAGGCTTTTCGGGCCTAAGTAACAGGAGAGTGAGTCAAAGACTTGACTCCCTCTCTTTTTCCATCTTAATTGTGAAAGAGTTAAATATGGTTCGAATAGGTTAATCGCATGACGATTACTCGAAGCTTAAGAAAGGCTTCTCGGGCCTAAGTAATCGGGAGAGTGAGTCAAAGGCTTGACTCTCTCTCTTTTTCATCTTATATTATGAAATAGTTTTGATATAATTAGCGTGGCTTATGAGCGATGATTACTCGAGGCTTAAGAAAGGTTTCTCGGGCCCAAGTAATCAGGGACAGAGTCAAAGGTTTGACTCGCTCTCTTTTTCATCTCAGTATTCAATAAAATAGATTTGATTTCGTTTATCGTTTTAGAAGACAATTGTTCGAGCTTAAGAAAGGCTCCTCGGGATCAAATAATTGAGAAGAGGAATCAAAGACTCGATTCCAACTCCCTTTTCATCGTTACCGAAATTGTGTTTAAGTTTGGTTAGGTGTATTGATTTGATTTGAAGAAAATAATCGATGTGAATCGAGGTTTGAATTTGCGAAAGAGTGCAAAGGTGGAAGAAAAAAAATTAGGAAAAACCAACTCCTAATATTTCCACGTAAAGGATTGCAAACCTGACGATTCACCTACCTCGAGCCTAATCATGAATTACATCAAGCTAAGAATCCTGAAATATCAAGTGAACACCTACAATCGAACATTACATTGAACAATTATTAACAGAACGATGTCGTGATCTCAGCTAGGGAGCAAAACTGGGCGACTCTTTGTTTTCAACCGAAAGAACGATGTCGTGATCTCAGCCAAAAGGTAGGACTGAGTGACTCTTTGTTCCCCACAAAACATAATAAAATGGTAATAAATAAAACTAAAGTATAAATTGAATTGGCATACAAGCCAAACATACAATTAGGAGTCAAAACTCCGCGATCAACAACAAGCGAAAACAGGAGCAACGACAGCACTTCAGCACAACACCATCGTAAATTCTAGCAAGCACCAGTTCCAATCTTCGAGATAAAAGTGTGCTCATCAGCATCATTTCCTGCATTCAAGCAACTAATGTACAAAGGAAGTTTAGCACCATCTGTAACACCCTAAATTTAATTGGAATATTTTAATTAATTTATTTAATTAAGAATATTCATTTGCGGTGATTTTCGGTGGTTTTGTGGAATTTTGAAGAATTATGCATAATTGGGTTATTTATTTTGAATAATAGTATATAATATGAAGATATTAATATTATTATGAATTAAAATAAATATAAGTGAAAGAAGGGCAAATTAGACATTTAAGAGGAGTTAGTGAGGGTGTTATGGAAAAAGCCTAAATTGTGAGGCCCAAGACTAGGTTTGACAAAATAGAATTCTAAAGGGAATTAGGATTCATTTTGTAAACCGTGAAAAGTATTGTGACCAGAGAGCTCTAAGGAGAAGATTGGAGGCATAAGATTCCCGACGATAATCGTGAAGGCTTTGAATCGACTAAGGTATGAGGAGTATAACTTTTCATGATTTTCCATGTGTAACTTTCAATGTAATTATAGTTGATTTACGGGTTTAATGATTTTATGGAGAATTATGAGAAAAAGGGATTTTTGGCCTTCGTGACCTAAATCTATTATGGAGATTGTAACCGTAGGGTTTGAGGGTAGAAATGAGAAATTATGATTTTTGGTCTTCGTGGCCTAAACCGATTATAGGTAAATCTAGCTGTGGTTCAATTGAGGAAAAAGGAGTTTTGGCCTTCGTGGCCTAAATCTGGTTTTGGGAACTCTGATGTTGTGGTGTAGTGGTAAGTATTCATGACAGTTAGAGCATAATATGAGAAAGGGAAACCTTAGGCCTTCGTGGCTAAAACCTTGAATTGTTATATGACTAACCCTGTAGGAATAGGAATATTTGAATGTGAGTAACTTTAATTCCTTATGGTGTAATTGAAGGAAAAATTGTGATTTAGGGCTGAATATGTTACGTGATTGGCCTAATAAACTATAGATTTTGTGCCTTTATTACCGTAAGACCTCAGGGATGATTTAGACATGTTTTGGGGGCATTGGGGAAGTGAATCATGTGGACTTTTGGGTTGATTTAGGTTCTGGAGCGTAACAGCGTTTTGTTGTCCGTCACGACTGTTCATGTTTTCGGTCGAAATCGTTTTGGACGTAACTTTTGATTCGTAAGTCCGTTTTGGCCCCCGTTCAAAGTGTTGGAAAGCTAATGAACAGGGCTATAACATAGTATAGATAAGGGAATTGGTTTCCTAATATTTTTATATATAATTATGTTTGAGAAGTCAATTGTGTATATGTTCTATTAATGAATCATGTTCTGGTTCAGTGATGTCTTGATGTTTTGATGCTGCAATTTTCCTGATGAATTACCATGAGGATAATTGTGATAATATGATGAATTAACATGAGTAGGACTGTGAAGTTTATGTGTTTAATAGGCGATTGTATGAGAATTACCGCGAGTATACTTATGAATTAATATGTGATAATATGATGAATTAATATGAGTATGACTGTGAGCACTATGTGATTTGTATATGATCATATGATGATTTATATGATGTATGATGATGATTATTATGATTATATGATGACAGGACGTATGATGATGATTATTATGATGAACTATGATGACAGGACGTATGATGATGATTATGATGATGAGCTATGACGTTTGATGATGATGAATACGATGAATGATGATGCACCTATGATGTTGTTATGAGGATGATTTGTGACGTGTGCATCATGCATTCATGTGCATCCAGACTTCAGTTTAGGACCTCGATTACTTTGGCTTCAATACCATTGTGTGGATGTGAAGTGTTTTGATGTGCTCTGGTTCTCTAGTAGAATCGATCCTATTGATGGGGATCTATGGAGGATTGATGGCCCAATGTCCATCGCGTTGTGATGATTGGTACCACATGCATTGAGTCTATGTTGAATTTGTATTTATGAGTCTTTTGTATGAATTATGATGTTGTGGCCTTCGAGGCCTATTGAAGGATATGAATGTGTTGAATATGAAATGACGCCGTATATATGTTGATTTTTATACATTGATTATTATGAATTGTTTTACTCACCCTGCGTATTTGAATGTTACCTCCACGTGGGTAACATGCAGATGACCAGGTTTATCCGTGGATGCCGTCGAGGATTATTTTTTGAAGTCTTTGAGTCATTAGCCTTTTGGTTAACTTAGAGGGTCTTGCTCTGATATGTAACATCGAGTTGGGTTCTTTTGAGTTAAACTATATACCATTGAGTTATTTTGCTTACCTTCCCATATGAGGAAAACCTTGAGTTATGTTTTGAGTTCCGCTGCTTTGTGTAATTTGATGTATTTTGAGAAAACCCTTTATATATGGAGCATTGACTTATTTTGAGACATCGAGAAATGTACGCCCTTTTTGGTGGCTTTTTATGAAATTTAATAATTTACTCTGATATCTGTGTTATTTTGCCTTAATAATTGTGGGGTAGAAAAGGGTGTTACACCATCAACCAACGATAATTCATATGCAATTTCGAAGGTTAAATGAGAACAAATGCCTTAAGTACCAGAGCATAAATCTTATGCAGTTAACTCGAGAATTATCAAGAAAAGTTAGCCAAAGTTAATTACCAAGGTTCTAATGGAACTTAACCAAAATGTCCACAAGAACTTAAAAAAAATCCAAAGAGGACAAACTAAAATTCACCGAGTATTCAATCCTCACTCAATGAATTCAATTGGAAACTAAACCTGAACTTAACTAATAATCAACGGAGCATTCAGTTAAAATCGACACAAAATTCAATTAGGAACAAAGATTTAACAAAGAATTCAAATCCAGGTTTCAACATGGAGTTTAATTAGAATCAAAATCAAAACTCTAGTTAAATTTACTCAAAATAAACCAAGTGAAATTGTGTTAAAATAAAATGATGCCAAGAAATTTCTTAAAAAACATCAAGGTCTAATTAAAACTAAGAGATTTAATCAAAATTATCAAACTATTTGAACAAAAATCACTCAAGAAATTTAAGTTAAGGTTATTACCGAAAATCAGCCAAGAATTAATATCTAAAACTTAAATCCAAATCAAATTACTAAAATCCAATAAACTAATTAATGATCAAGTCAAAACATAATCAACAATTAAAATAAACAAAATTAAATTAGCAAGACTCACATGGAATCATATGGGCCTTGGGAGGCCCATCATCCACGTGAAGGGGAAGGTGCGGCCAATCTGAGGAGGGTGTGTATCAAAGCAAACTCCATGGCCCAATTAACTCAAATTGTAAAAAAACCAAAACCTCACAACATAATTCAACTTCGACTCTGTGAATGCGTGCGGCTGCAGCAGTAGCAGTTATTAAAGTTTGGAGGTGATGGTCGTGAATGTTGTGATGTGAAGAATGTTGTTGAAGGAGTGAATATGAAAGTCATGTTTAGATGTGAGTCACACAGATTCGTGGAGATGGAAAGAGGGTGGAAAAGTGCAGGCGGTGATGGCGTATTAGAACTGATGGGAGATTAAATGGGTGTCTCCAAAGAAGCAGGTTATGTTGTGGCTTCTTCCTCTTTAACATTGCTCTGTTTTTTTCTTTTTAAACAACGCCAAACTTCCTCTCTTTCTTAGTAGTTGTTTTCGGTTTGTTTTTATGTGCAGGTCGTGGCTTTTGTATTGCTGTACGGGCAGCAACAGGTTTGGTCTGGTGTGGAGTGTAGGTTTGGGGATGTTTTTGGCGTGGCAGGACGGTAGCTGGTGATGATAGCAGACTGTGGTTTTGGCATGGTAGCAGTTGTATTGTTGTATGGCATTGTGGGACAGGTTGGTAATTGTGTGCAGTATGAATGGTTTTGTCGTGTAGTCTTCGGAAATGGGTAACAGAGGTAGGTTTAGCAAGTTGAGGCAAATTTTTGCGTGAAGGTTTAGGCAAGTTGTTATACGGTTTGTAGTGGTTGCTTTATGGGGCAGGTTTTGGGAATAAAGGGTAAGTTTTTATGCAAGTTTGTGGTTGTACAACACTTTTCACAGCTTATTGTGATATGGAACCCCATGGCCTTTTTATATTATTATTTCTGCAGAAATTTGATAACCCTTAGATGACTAAAGCACTTCTTTGAACAAATTGAAATTTTTTGAATTGTTATGTATCATGGGCCTTTGATTATTTTAGAATGATAAATTGAGTTTTTTCATGGTAATGTAATTTGAATAAAAACTTTGAATAGAACTAAGAAAAAAAGAGTGAAACTTTGAATAATAAAAAAAAAGAAACTTGACATGGATTTGAGTTTTTTTTAAAAACATGAATTTTAGACCTCGAAGTGAAAACTTGACATGAAATTGGAATTTGAATACTTGAAGGAAAAAAATTGCCACATGAAATTGAATTACATTAAATTGAAACTTAGAATGAGTATGGAATTTGGAGTTTGAAATTGGACATTGAAATCTAATGGGCTTATTATAAAAAAATAAAAAAATGATGGATTTGAAAAATTAGAATTGTATGTTGAATAGAAACTTGTGACTAATCATTTAAATTCTTGCGAGTTGAATCGGAACCTGGGATTTAGGAAAGAAATTTGAGATCTTGAATTTTTTTGAATTAAAAACTGAATGAATGGGATTTGAAAATCTGCTTATGACTTGAAACTTGAATTAGAAACTTGAATTAGAAACTTGAACTATTTGAATTTGAAACAAAGAACTTAAAATTCTTGACTTATAATTGAGATGAGATTAAAATGAAATGAAAGCTTGAATGGTTTTGAATTGAATAGGAAGCTTGAATTCTCCTATAACAAGAACATGAACTGCATTGTCGGCATTCGCAAATGACTTGACGCAACTTGACTTCAACAGATAACTTGTTATTTGGCATAAAACCCTAATCCTGATAACTTGATCCTGAAGCAAATCAATTGTTTGACCACGATTAGGTCAAACTTACACTGAATTTCAACCAAAATTGCACATGTACTTGACTTGATAATCTTGCCTAATCCTTGATTCAATCTTGTAAGATCTGAGCTTAAGCAACAAGAAAATGAAAAGCAGAAAGACACACATTCATAGGCATAATGGTTAGATGACATGAATAATGGCTATGATGCCAAGATGGTGATAATGCTATGAAATGCACAGTTGGCAATTCAGGGTCAAAATTAGGGTGTAACAGCATGGAGAAAAAGCTGAGGAGAAAATTATTGAGTTGAAATCACGACGAAGGAGTTTGAAAGAGGACACAGTGGTGAGATTATGGTTGTTATACAAGGGTGATAACATGGAGTTGTGTTATAGTGTGATGGCACAAAGGTTGCGTTGTATGTTAGTAATGGTTGTTTCAGTGTGTGGATTGTTTGTTTATTGATGAAGAAGGTGAACAGAGAGTGGGTAATAGAAATGAGAAAGGTGCAGTGATGTTGAAGTGAAGGGATTGTGGAAAAGACATGGTCGTGGTCTATAGAAGATTAGAAGATGGTGGGTGAGTTGATAGAGGTTTGTGATATTCCTGCTGCTTTGCTTCAAGTGTCGTCCCCAAAGGTCGTTCCAAGAAGTCCTCTTTCTGAGTTTTCTTCCCCCTTTTTTATATCAATCTGTTCATCTTCAAAACAACTTATGTTCTCAGTTCTGACGCGTCTCTTTCCACCTCTACATCGTAGGTTTTGTGCTGATATAGTGTTGTTGTTTTCATTGTGCAGAACATAGCAGGATTTATTGTTTTGTTGCAGAGGTTTGACCACAGTATGATCTGCAGTATTTAGACTCTAGTGTATAGGTTTTGGTCTTGACAGATTTTAGAGTTTGCAGTCTGGGCTATGCAGTATGGATGTGTAGTTTTATCATATCGTGTGGAGTAGAGTTGTATGAAGGTTGAAGTTTTTGGATGGTGTGTAGTCAAGGTTTTGTTTTGGAGTGAGACAGGGTTTTGGTCAAGGCATGTTTTGGGATTGACTAGTTGGTATTTTGGCAGCAATAAGGAGTGTGGCAAACCTTGTCTTGTATATTTTTGTATTTTTGGTCATGGCTTTTGTAGGAAATATGGAAATGGGCTTGTAAGCAATGTTATAATGGGCTTTTATTGTGAATTTGAATTTTGGAATTGGAATGTAATGAGAATTAGTTTACTCAATTGTATTTTTGACATTTGACTTTTGGTATTGTATTTTGATCATGAACTTTGACTTTTGGTATTGTATTTTGATCATGAACTTTGACTCTTAAATAGAACTTGAATGAACCTTGACATCTAATTGGAACTTTGAATTTGAAACATGAATTTGAAACCTTGATGTCTAATTGAAATTGTGGATAGAAAGACATGAAACATGAATTCTTGAATGAAATTTAAAGAAACTGACAAAAAACTTGAATTTTAAAACTTGGATTCGAAACTTGGAAATTGATTTGAAAAATTAAATGGACACTTTAACTGGAATTGAGATGAGATTGAAAGTTGACACTTGACTTTCCATTAGGGTTGATACTTGAAAGGAAATTGAATTAGATTAAAATTAGATCTTGAAATTGCACATGAATTGGAAACTTGAAATGGTTATGACTCTTGAATCTTTATCGGAAATTTGGAATTGATTATGAATTTGGGAATTTGAAAACTTGGCATGAGGAAATGAATTGTATGAACTCGAATCTCGCATTCTTCATTTGATGCTTGAAAGTTAAACTCTGATAATAGCTTGACATCTTGAATAAATTCCTTAGGAAATAGAATCAAGCATAACTCGATCTAGAGTAAAAAATACATTGAAACTTTGAATCAATTCCATGAGAAATGACACCACATCCTGACTCCAACTTGAAAGAAATATTGATGAGAATATGACCTGAAATATCATGCCTTGAAATGTTGACCATAAGTCCTAACTTTTATGGCTATGCCACTTGACCTCATCAAATAGACTTTGACCAGACGCAAAACCCAAATTCTAATCATTTGACAACTGGCAAACATAAACTCCTTAAAGCTGATACTTTCTTTCCCTCCAAACAATCCACAACATAAGTGACTTTAACTGAAACCACCATTGTAACAAAATCATAATCTGTTAATCTTCTAACATAAATTACTGATTCCTGACAAAATCCAACCTTTGAAAATACAACAACCTTCTCTTTCCTAACCAATATCAACTTACGCCCGACTGGACTGACACAACACTACACACACACTTAGCCTGCTCACCTCAGACGAAACTCAACTGAATGTCATTTTCCTGACTTAAACCCAAGGGTGGGAAACCTTAATCTTCACCTTGAGTCTATACTGACACAATGACTTGATGAGAACCAAAACCATGATTCAAAGTATTCCCAGGAAAACCACTGATAAACCTTAAACAAACTACATCCTTATGGAAATTCATAGAAAATGATGTCATGCTTGGATAAACCTCTGATAGGAACTGATCATGACAATTGAAAACCCAACACCTTTGCCTCAAACTTGAGTACCATAACCAAAAGAAACAACCTTTGAACAATGGAACTCCAACTCAAATTAAAACCTCCTATCCAACCCTAATTCAACCACCTTTGAAGCTTCCGAACTGATTCGTAAGTGAAACAAAACAAACAAAAGCTGAAAACTAGTTAATTATGCAATATGATTGGCCTAGAATGATATGCAAAAGATCAAAGAATATGAAGGTAAAATTTGGGGTATGACAAAAGTTTTTTTTAAATTATTTTCCAATCAATGATTTCATACCTCATCATTCCTAGTGCAACTTCTCATATTTTTGTTACATCTTCCATGTAATCTTGTCCTTCAAGGTTGAAATCAGTGTGTTCCATGATTTTTGTGACCAAGTCACCGCATGGTAAGAATATTCATTTCCTTTTGTTCCCTAAAATGCATTGGATTATTGCATTTTCCCAGCTTGTTTCAATTTTGTCGGCAATCAACCACACCGTTGCAACATCAAACCTAGTTAAGCGATTGAAGTTGCTTTTTTTTTGGAAAGAGTATATGATTTGCCACATAATGAACTAGACGAATTTTTGGGAGCACAAAACCTATAGTTAATGGAGATAGTACCATAGATTTTGGGTTTGTCATAAACAAGGAGTCAATTACCTTGTACTTGAAGTTTCTGCCTTGGTCATCTGGCTTGAAGAGATGTTCATCTTGGGGAAGATCTATTTTGTCAGCAAAGTCTTTCAAAGGTAGAGATATATTTTGTTTTCTTACTTCAGAGTATATGATTCTATCAGTGAAGTAGCAATTTGAGAATAACATCTTGACTAAGAATGGATACATTTTCCTTGGAGGGCTGCATATGAATGTTTTTAAATTCAAAAGTTTTAAAAATTAGGAAGAATTCATATTATTGAAATATTCTAGCATCCAAAGTATGAATTCCAAAGACAATTCTCATTGTGAAGTCTTGAAAGAATATTCCTTCTTGTTCTTGAGATGAGAAGTCATCACTGAGAAGAGAATGAAAGAAAAATATTAACCTCCTAAGTGCCATGATGATCGTGATGGAATACTAAAGTAGTATTCTCACACACAAACAAGAAGAAGATAGAAAAAGTGAGATGAAAAATGAGGTAATAGAGTTACCTATTTATAGTGTTCCTTCTTACGGTTTGAGCATGAAAAAACTTCATAAAATACTTGAAGATTTGGCCCAAAAGATATGAGAACCAAATCTTACTAAAGTAGGCCATCTAATCGATTAGATTTGTGCCATAATTAATTAAATCATGATGATTTTGAAGATCTCGTGTTTCTTCCATCAATGCACTGATTTTATTTACTTGGAGGCGAATATAAAATACAATTTTGTCTGAAATTTGAAACACGTAGGTTATCTAATAGATTATTTCCTTGCTTTTTATCCTCCTTGGTGCTTTTGGTTGTTTGGTTGATTTTTAACTTTGGTACACTAAGTTTTGCACCCTTACTCATTATGTTTGCACCCTTTTCTTGAAAAATGATAGAAGCTCATACATTTTATTAGTAATAATAATTTTGATTTGATGACAAAATAATAAAGCACTTATTTAGAGGGTTAATCAAATTTTCCCAATTATTCGGCCTCTAAAAAGTGTACTACCTTAAATATCAAGTAATCTTAATAAAACACCCCCCTTTCGAGGGAAAGACAACATATTATCATACATATTTTTCTATGAATAATTAGATAGAACAGTTGGTCAAATACACGAGATAGATAGATCTGCTACAAACTTATCTTCTCAACCTACTAAGAGGTTAGCTGGTCATCATTGATCATGAATATTGAGACCATCCTCAACGAACATTTTCTTTGATCGTGATCATTGATATACCCCATTAACAAGCATTCTTGGATTACAAGAATCATTATAACCATAAACTATTATATACACGACACCTTGCTTTTGAAAGCTTCATTTAATATGCGTTATTGCTTCATGAAAGAGTCAAAGCATCCCTACAAAGCACAGTAGATTTTCACCTTTGGAACCTAAATTTTCTTGGGTCCTAGTGCGTTAGGAGTTCTAAGAGGTCTAAGGTTACTACCTTTAGACCTTCTTAATTTATAAAAACAAAATGGATACAGGTTGCCAAGTCCATTACAGTAAGAGTAGTTGTAAAGATGGCGATTAAATTTATTCCTACTAAACCCTTTATTGTGTGATCTACTAGGTTTAAACCTTAATCCACTTTTTATTCAAGGAAGGCCTTTGACTTGATAGAATCAAATCAAGAATTTATTTCCCTTTATTAAATTTATTTAAGGTTTCATGCAATTCTTTCACTTCCTTTTTCATTGAGACACAGTCTCACATGTTCCAGCTTGATTTCTAATATTAGCTATTTCATACTTAAGCGTTTCATTGCTACTTTATAGAGACTCAATATAGTCTTTATGGTCTAGGTTGCACTCTTTAATTTTTATCATTTTCTTCTATTATCTTAGTGCTTAGTTTAAGGAACTGTTTGTATGATAACTTTGTTACCTCACATTCATTTCCTTCGTGAGAATATTTTTCAAGTAGATTTCATCTTTTTCGTTGGAAGAATATTCTTTGAAAGTTCCACCAGAGGTTGATTCTTTGATATTTCTCCTCGATGTTGAATCTCTGAATGTATTGTTTATTAAGAATTTATTCTTCTTTCTTCTTTCAAATAGTTCATTATATGATACTTCTTCGTCATATTCTATTCTTGATGAATTTATTCCATTTGATGTTGAATTTTCTAAGGATCGTTTGACCACTGAGATTGTTCTTTCGAAGGATATTGCTGGAGTTAATTTTTCTTATTCACAAGAGTTCTTTGATGAAGTTTCAAGAGATTCTTCTAGATTTTAGCTCATGCCTTCATCGTTTAAATGTTGAATCAACTCATCCAATTCTTAATTCTTAGACATTTGTTAGTGACATAAGTTCTAATACTATTTCCAACATTTCTAAGGATTGAAAAACCTTTGCGAAAGAAGCATTCATCTTCTACACCTCGAGTGTTCATTCTCTCTTGTTTAATGCTCGGAGAAACTTTATAGATCATTTTAAGAGTGTTACACATTTCCTTGGTGGAATTACAATTAAGGATATAGAATAATTGATTTCATATAAATACATTACTAAGAAACTTTTAGTTTTAAAATCAATTTCAAACTTTCTCTTTTCTTCTTCGGTCCAAATAAATATGGTTTATTACTTTACCACTAACATGGTGAATAGGGAAAAATATGCCATTGGTTAATGATGCTTATAATTTTTCATAAGTCACTAAATGAAGAAAAAAACTATCAGTTGCATGTGTGCACCTTAATACTTCCTTTTTTCCCTACAAATTCCAACACCACTTTTCAACTTCTCAATAATTTCGTATTTATTGAAAATGACCATGTTTACTACGCTCTTAATTCCATAAGAAGTGAGAGGCTTCACCTCTTTGAGACCTTTTACGTGATCATAGTGTAATGTCATAACATTTTGTTTGACATTTAATAATTCTGAGATTTTTTTCGCACTTTGACACTCATCACAATCTTTTCTTATAGAGGTTATCCAGATCCTTTCAAGATGCTTCCATGAGTTACGATGCCCTTCAGATCTGATGAAGAATTTCAGATGTTGAATAAGATGTTGGAACTTTCTCTTTGTGCCAAGCGGGTTTTTTCTCTTTTCAGGATAGACATGTCTAGATACAGATTTTTATTTTATGCTATAGTTAATTTCTGCTGGACTTTCAGCTTTGAGAATATCATTCAACACATATGTTCCATTGTTTATCACTCTAACAGGTTTGGTCAAGTGATATAGCATTGAGGTTACTCAGGATATTTTACTTTGAAAATCAGACACTTTAGTAAGCAATTCCTTCTTCTCATCCTGCAGTTGTCTTAAGATGATCTTGTGCTTTTCACTCTCCTTGCATTCCTTTTTAACTTTTACACATAAGTTTTTGTAAGCATCAGCAAGGTCTTCATACGACATTTTCTTTCCTCCCATAGAGTCACACTTCCTAGAGATGGCTATAACAAGCTTGATATCTTTAATTTCCTTCCCTCCTCCAAAATTATCCTTAGTCCAAGAACCCGTCATCCCTTTTTGTTGTTTATCGAGGTACATTGGGCACTCAGTACTCAGCTGTCCATTCTCTTGATGCTCATGACATTGAAAAACTTTAAAATTTTCTTGAAAATCACAATTCTTGTTGGTGTCAAGAGTAATGTTCTCAACATCTAGTCTTGTTCTTTTTATCATCTCCTCGAGTACATGATTTCCAATATTATTTGACATTCCTTCCTTGGTTTCAGAATCATACTGAGTCTCTATATCTTCAATAGTTATCACCTTCATATCAGGTCTCTGAAACAATGCTCTGAAGGTTTCTATAAGCAAATTTTCATCAAAGATTTTTCCTTTAGATGTGCCTTCATGAGTTGTCCTTAGGATTTCCCAAGCCCTTTTAGCAACAATACAGGTGCTGATCAACCTGAAGGTGTTCTTGCTTACTCCATTGAATATGGGATTCAAGGCTTAGGCGTTTATAAGAGCTAATTCATCTTTCTCTTCTGACCAGTCTTGTTCTGGCTTTCAGGACTCTTTTCCCTCCTTGGCCTTCACAGTGGGATGATCCCAACCTTCCAAGACAACTTTCCAAGATCTAATACCCATAGATTTTAGAAATACTATCATACAATCTTTCCACCAGTCATAGTTGGATTTATTCAAAAAAGGTGGTATGTTGTTGCATCATTCTTCCTTGTCCATGATACCAGAACACAAACTCCCTAGAGCTCACCCAATAATAGAACAGGGTGACATGCTTTGTTGCCAATTGTAATTCTGGCACGCAGATACCAGATGTCGAGACAGATGTCACAACACTGGGATCAAAACACAGCTTGAACACACACAACCAAAAATTATAAATTACAGAAAGTAAATAACACCAAAGTTGTTAACCTAGTTCAGTGCAACTCACCTACATCTGGGGGCTACCAAGACAGAAGGATATACACTATTAGTAGTATTAATTTGAAGCTATACAATCCCAGTTTACAACTCCTCACTTAATCCATACCCAGTGCAACTTCTACCTAGTAACTCCTAGATATGAGAACCCCTCTAACTCCCTAATCACCTCAGTGATATCAAACAATCACAATCCGAGTGACTGCATACAAAACAACAAAATAGAATATCACACTTCCAAAACAATACTTGATCTTGCTTAAAAGCTTCAACCAAGAATAATACACTCTTTACTTAAAAGCTTCGAGTGAAAAATGAACAATCAGTCAAACTCAATGCATTAGAAGATACATGAGTGACATATAATTAACAAACGAGAACCATAGGGACCAACCAAAACAACGACTAATCCTTATTCTCTAAATTCTCACGATCTCTTCCTCAAATAAGGTTTTTCTTCTCTTTAAATAGCCTTCAGACCTACTGGACTTGGGAATCATGAGGTGCACAAATAACAACAATAAGTATAAACTGGCTGCAAATCAACCTACATAAAAATAGGAGAAAATACAAACATTCATAAAAAGTATAATGGATCCTTTTTATGTAAAGCAATATAATCTGTAATAACATAAATTCCCACAATATAATCTCATAACATTCGCCCACGTGTGCATCAGAATACACTCAAAAATCACACTAAAATTACAAAAATAGCCATACCCTAGCTACCTGGTATAACATGTCCTGGAACATGTAACAACATCATGTATAACATGATGTCTGACAGACATGGCAGAATATCTAGTTCAACATCTTGCTAACATCATGTTGTTTTACCAAAAAGCAGCCAATTCAAAAACTACAAGACTCACAATCTCCTCCTTTGGAAAATTTTGGCTAAAATAACCTTAGCCCATATCAGAGATACACAAAGCAGAAACAAAAACACAACGCAAAAACCCAACAAAAAAACCCAAGAACCACAATGTTGTAAAAACAATAAAGAACACCAGACATCACAATATTAAGACATTAGGCCTGACATCATAAATCAACACAAGCTTTATGAGATCATGTAAGCTCTGTACAGACTACAATCTTCCAGCAGCAACATTGACAGGTACCCCACTCCCCTTGTCACACATAATCAATTCCCCCCTTAAAGATAAAAACAAAATTGAAAAAAACTTGAGCAATTCAAGCTCCCACAAATAGAAACATCAAACACCACAACCTTACTTCCCTTGAAGACAACAACCTACTGTAGAGAATAATAACTTCTCCCAGATATAGAAAAAAGCTCCACATCTTCTCAGCAGCAACAACATGAATGACAAACTATCATGATCCCCCTAAATAGTTGCATGTAAGCAACAACAAGAAACACAACTACTTTTCCTAAGCAGTAGTACAAACATGACATAAAGTCATGACATCTAATCTAACATCAAAAATAGAAAATAACACAACACTTTACTCCCAGTTTTAGCCAAAAATTGATTAAAAAAAACGTAAATTTAAACATAAATGGAATCACACAAAATGTAAGCACAAAAGAACCAAAATTCATACAACACAAGTTCAAATGGAATCAAAACAACCACAAAGTGACCTCATAATTGGAAACACAGAACAGTTCATGACTTTGTCAGAAAAAAACACCCAAAAAGGCACATAAGTGCAAATAGAAACAAACATAGCCACAAGGGGTACATTCTAAAAAAAACTTCAACTAGCTCTAACCATCAGAGCTCTCATCTTCATTGTTGGGGTCTTGATCTTCATTATTTTCCTCCTCATTCTCTGCATCTGCTAGGTCACTGATTGTTCCTTCCTCAGGCACAACTTTAATGAGTCCCTCCAACTTGATATTTCTAGCAGTGCAAGCTTTGATAGTCTTGTTTAATTCTTTACATGTGGTCCTTAGCTCAGCTATGACACCAGCCTTGGAAGTGGTAGGAACCTTTTCTTTTCTTGATGTTGTGACAATGTCTGCAACATGTGTTCCTTCAAAGAGTTTGTGGTGAAAATAAGTGGACCTTCCCTCTTAGAAAAACCTTCTGAATCAGCTAGGATTCCTAGGTATTGGTTCAGTATTATTCCACAGATTAAGGTTGGAAAAGCTATGGGCACGTTAACTGCAGAAGATGTGGCATGTCTCAAGGTCTGTTCAAAAATATAAGTACTAAAGTCATAGTCTATTTTGGAAGAAATTATGTAGATAAGCTTATCCAATACTGTAGCTATTGTGGAAGTATATTAGTGGTCACCCAGTTGACAGCTCCAATTTTGTGAAGGATTGCATACTTCATAGTTAAATAACTTGCAAATAGCTTGCCTTTCCTAGGCCATTGCTTCACTTGTTCCCTAGTGATTGTTCTAGAGATGAGATTATCATATTCCTTAACTTCTGGTCATTATGATTCACATCTTCTTAAGTACCTGTTTATTATCAAAGGGGAAAATTCTACGCATCTTCCTCTTATATAAACCTTCCTGAAGTCCGTGCTCCTATAATCGTCACATCCTTGAGTGATGTTCACAACAAATTCCTTTACCAGCTTCTCATATCACCGTCCTAGTTTGGGAAATGTATTCACCAAACCAGCTTGTTCAATGAGATTAGCAATCTCCTTGCATTCTAAAGCTTCTTTTCGCAGTTCACTTTTAAGAGAAATGCGTTGTTGGTAGACATACTTCCATATCTCAACATTTTCGAATGAGTGGAAGGATACATTATCCAAAGGAATATTAGGAATCTCAACAAAGCTTTTCTTAGCTACTGATTTTATTCTGTCGTTATGGATGATGTCCTCAATATCTGTTTCAACTTCAAACTCTGAGTCACTGAAAGAAACATCATTCCTCTTCGGGTTCTTTCTTAGAGGAAGGAGTCAAAACTTTGCTCCATCCCTTTGTTGGACCCACACTCACACTTTTCTTTGAGGGAGTATCATTAGCCTTTTCTTTCTTGCTTTTCAATCTCCTGTCAATGCCAAGGGGTAATCTCTTACTAATGGGTTAATCATCAGAAGTAAGACTGTCAATGTTGACTACCTCATTCTTTTTAGCATTCTCTTCAATGTCAGCTTTTGTAGCAACCTCGTGCTTAGTTCCACAGACCTTAGGATTTTCATTGTTCACAATATAAGAGGATTTTATCTTTAATGTTCCAATATCAGGTGCATCGTCACGAACAGCCTTTCTTCTCTGAATGTCAAACAATAACCTTCATATGCTTCGATCAACATCAATGTCTTCCTGGTTGGAAATTTTAAAAGCCTTTTTAATATCGGACTCCTTGATTATGTTAGTGACATTAGGTTTTGCTGAGCCACTATGCACATCCATATATAGGGTTTCCATTTAGAACCTTTTAGTAAAAGTACTTACACCAAATGAGTGAATACTTTTTCACGTCTGAATCTTTTTTTTTTTTTGCGCTTCTTAGGAGTTTCACTCTGAATGATAGTGAGAGGAACAACGTCCGTTATCACATTAGGCATTTCTTTAGAAATCTTAGTGGAGTAGGGAGTGGAATCAAACATGTCATCTTTGTTAGACATATTTTGTTTTTGAATTTCTAAGGGAGAGATATCAAGAATGATGTTCTGAGCAAGTTCTTTATGGAAGAATAAATTTAACCACTGTTGAGACTGAAGTCTAACCAAGCGAGACAAATGAATAGTGTAGTACATGAAAGGGTCTATGTAGCGTGTGAGAAATGCAATACTGGGCAATGATGCTTCTAATTATTCATAAGTCACTAAATGAAGAAAAAAAACTATCCGTTGCATGTGTGCACCTTAATACTTCCTTGTTTTTTGCCCTACAAATTCTAACACCACTTTTCAGCTTCTCAATTTGGTATTTATTGAAATTGACCATGTTTACTACACTTTTAATGACTAGAACTTTATTTAGCTTAAGGGGTGGACAAAAGTAATTCCATAAAAAGTGAGAGCCTTCACCTCTTTGAGACCTTTTACGTGATCATAGTTTAATGTCATAACATTTTGTGTGACATTTGATATTTCTGAGATTTTCTTCTCACTCTGACACTCATCACAATCTTTTCTTATAGAGGTTATCCAAATCCTTTCAAGATGCTTCCATGAGTTACGGTGCCCTTCAGATCTGATGAAGAATCTCAAATGTTGAATAAGATGTTGGAACTTTCTCTTTGTGCCAAGAGGGTTTTTTCTCTTTTTAGGATATACATATCTATATACAAACTTTTTTCTTTATGCTATAATCAATTCCTGCTGGACTTCCAGCTTTGAGAATATCATTCAACACATATGTTCCATTGTTTATCACTCTAACAAGTTTGGTCAAGTGATATAGCATTGAGGTTACTCGGGATATTTTACTCTGAAAATCAAACACTTTAGTAAGCAATTCCTTCTTCTCATCCTGCATTTATCTTAAGATGATCTTGTGCTTTTCACCCTCCTTGCATTCCTTTTTATCTTTGACACAAAGGTTTTTGTAAGTGTCAGCAATGTCTTCATACAAAATTTTCTTTCCTCCCATAGAGTCACACTTCCCAAAGAAGGTTTTAACAAGCTTGATATCTTTAATGTCCTTCCCTCATCCATAGTTATCCTTAGTCCAAGAACCAGTCGTCCGTTTTTGTTGTTTTTCGAGGTACATTGGGCACTCAGAACTAAGTTGTCCATTCTTTTGATACTCATGACATTGAACACCTTTTCTCTTTTCTTGAAAATCACAGTTCTTGTTGGTGTCAAGAGTAATGTTCTCTACATCTAGTCTTGTTCTTTTTATCATCTTCTCAAATACATGATTTCCAATAGTATTTGACATTCCTTCCTTGGTTTCCAGATCATACTGAGTCTATATATCTTTAATAGTTGTCACCTTCATATCAGGTCTCTGAGACAAGGCTTCGAAGGTTTCTCTAAGCAAATTTTCATCAAATATTTTTCCTTTAGATGTGCCTTCATGAGTTGTCCTTAGGACTTCCCAAGCCCTTTTAGCCATAATATATGTACTGATCAACCTGAAGGTGTTCTTGTTTACTCCATTGTATATGGAATTCAAGGCTTTGGAGTTTTCAAGAGCTAATTCATCTTCCTCTTCTTACCAGTCTTCCTCTGGCTTCAAGGATTGATTTCAATCCTTGTCCTTCACAGTGGGATGATCCTAACCTTCCATGACAACTTTCTAAGATCTGATGCCCATAATTTTAGAAAGACTATCATACACTCTGTAACACGGTGGGAGAACTGACTTTAAACAATGTTGCGGATAGCAAGAGTCGCCACCGACTTTTATTTTATCCATAAGGAAAGGTTATAAAAGAACAGGAAAGACCTTAGAGAATATTTTGGGTCCGGGGGGTAGGTTATGAAAAGGGAAGGTGTTAGCACCCTTTTCATCCATGGTTATCCATGGGCTCTTAGGTACTTAAGCTCACTTTTGAATTGTTTTGAAAGTGTAGTGTGTGAATAGCAAAAAATTTCAGAATAGTTTAATAATAATCCGTGTATGGATGTGAAAAAAACTTGTTTGAAAATTTTGTTGGATATTTGTTTAAGTGTGAAAAAGTTTTGAAGTGAGCAAGTATCTAGGAGTAGCCTACCCTAATGTTTTAAGGTCTTTCTTATTCTTTATCCTTTCCTTAGTAAGACTATCCCTACTATAATGGAGTAGGTAGTCCTTACTTTGGATGTTAAGGGACATGTGAGGGACAATTTGACTTTGAAGGCCATTGTGGGATGTAATAAGCACATATAAGGGACCATCATCATTTTTCGAAAGGGACTCGATTCGTAAAGGCAACCATAAGGGACTTTGATGATTTTTCTATTTGAGGGACTTGCTTTATACACCCCACTTAACCATTATTCGTAGGCAACTTGAGGGATATCCTTAGGAAGTGAGACGGCGGTTAAAATCGACTTACGTGTGTGACGTGTTTATTTTAATTATCTTTATTTAAAAGTGATCTAAATTTATTTTAATATTACATACATGTTGTTACACTCCCTAATTACTAACCATAATAATAATTAAATAATTAAACAACTTTACATCCAAGAAACAATTACAAAATAATAAGCAAAATAATTAAATAGCAAAGATAAATAAAATATAAATAAGCAATAATAAATAATAAAGGGGGTTAATTCTAAGTTTACTCGGCAAGACATCGCATCTTGTGCCTACGTATCCTTACGGGAGTGGAATCAGAGTAATCGTAGTTCCCCTCAATAGGGAGGTTAGAAACTTCTTGACTGTGGTCAAGGTCTCAAGGGGAATAAACGCATCTTAAGGACACGCTTACGTGGAGTGTAGAAACTCCAAATCTCTACGTTGAAATGTTAAGTTGTAATTAGGGTTAAATTAGGGATTCCACGGCGGGAAACCCTAAAATGAGCGCGGCGGCTCTTTGACCTAATGCTAAGGGTAAAATTGTAATTTTGCCTGCGGCGAGGCATTTGTGAAAATTAGGGTTTGTAGTTTGTAGTTTTGAGGATTTGAAATTGAATGTGTGAAGTTTTACGGACTATTGGCGCGGCGGCCAAACAGTTAGACCTAACCTTCGGATGTGTGCAATGTGACAGAAATAATAGTAAACGCGTGAGATAATTGAATCATGCAAACAGAGAGATAATGTCATAATTTAAACCATGCAAGCAGAAATTTTAAAGGCAGAATTTAAAGAGCGATTGTTAAGTTCGCGAGGTTACATGAGAGGAGCAGATACAATATGATAATGAAATTTGAATTGAACAATAATAAAATAAAATAAATAACGGTTCTAGTTATTATTTAAAAAAAAAGATTTTAGTTATTATTTTAAATTTATCTAAAAAAAAGTTTTTCTTAAAAATAATAGGTTTTCATATTAATTTGGAAAAGATGTTAATGTTATTTATTTTAAAAAACAGATTTTTATATTATAACAAATTTTAATAAATTAATGATAACAATAATAATAATAATGGTAATAATAATGATAATAATGATAATAATAATAAATAATGATAATAATAATAATAATAATAATAATAATAATAATAATAATAATAATAATAATAATAATAATAAAGCAATAATGAATTTTAAATGTGCCAAATAACCCAACAATGTTGCTAACGCAGAAATGCGCTCATCGCAACCAGATCTAAATCGGACGAAACAAAATTTATCGCAAAGAAAAAGAAATTAAGCAAAAAATAGTATTATTGCTCACACAAAAATGCGATCATCGCAACCAGATCGAACTAACACAAATGTCACGCGTCATGCACACAAATGTGCAAACATCGTATCGACATAATTCGATCAAAAATCTTATATATATAAACTCTAACAATTTAAAAATTATATATATATATAAACGTAACAGTAATAGATAAAGAAAAAGAAATAACGGTAATAGATGAAGAAAAAGAAATAACGGTAAAAGATGAAGAAAAAGAAACAACAGTAATAGATGAAGGAAAAGAAATAACGGTAAACGATGAAGAAAAAGAAACAATAGTAATGGATGAAGAAGAAAACTAAATAACGGCAAACGGCACTCACTCCTCTTAGGTTTTTTTCGTTCTCCCCTCTTTTCCAACAAGGCAACACATGTATATATAGGGAACAAATTAGGGTTAACACCAAATTGTCAATAATGTCCCTAAAGCCCATTTTAAAGCCCAAACTAAATAATTAGTTAAGAAAAAATAAAATTTAAATAATTTAAAATAATTAAAATAAACTTAAAATAAAAACTAATAATCCTATTGATTCCTAAAATAAAAAATATTATAAAAAGAACAAAATTTTTTCAATATTTTTTATTTTATGATTTTTTGGATATTTTTATGAATAATTTAGAAAAAAGTGAAAAAAAATAATATTTTAAAAAATGATTTAATTAAAATACGAAAATAATAATTAAATAATAATAAAAAACTATTTTTGTTATTTTTTTAATGAAAGATAGAAAAATTTAGAGTAAAAATAATAAAAAACAAAAAAAATGACAAAGGTGAGATTCGAACTCTCAACCTCTCACACTCATAACTCCTTACACATGTCCTCCTGCCAATTGTGCCATTTTTACTTTTTAGAAAAAAAAATGCATGCCATATGATATTTACCTGCAAAAAGTCAAACGACTACACAAATTTGTTAGTAATTGATTAAATGCAATGAAATGCGACGACAAATCTTAGGGCAAAATTTGGGGTATTACAGTTATTATGATAATATTTCTCACCCAACCTCTCTTTGATGTTGGCAAAAAAAAATCATGAAGTTTGACTTTGGTTTGACTTTGGTTTGACCACAGTTGACCTCAGTTTGACCTTTTAACTGCATTGACTGCTTTTGACTTATCTGATCATCTGACTGAGCAAACTTTTGAGAAAAGTCTTGAAACTTGACATGGGGGTTCTTATACACATATAAGATGTTATGAAGCTCACTTGAAGTCTTGGAAGTCCATTTAGCCTGATTAAAGTCAAAACCCTAGTTTTGGATGCACTGCTTAGGAGGTGCATTGTCTGAGGGAATTGTCAACTCTTCTGACCAATTATGAATTTTGTGAACCTTGTGAACCTTCTTGGAACACAAAGTCTTGTATTGTGAGGGCAAATTTTGGGGTGCAACAGCTGCCCCTGTTCAATTTTCTGAAACCTGAGGGGTTAGATTGGTATATTTGCCAGTCGTAACCTGGAAGGTTGAAGGGGATTGAACACAAAAGCCCAAAAATTTGCACTCACCAGTGCATGGAGTGATATTGATGGTTGGTTGAACATGATTGAGTGGGCTTAAAGATGCCACTAGGGGAAAGTTCTTCAGTAGTATAATGAGAACTGTCAGGAGTCTGGAGTAATACTGATGTAACAGCATGTCTTCATGAGGATAGAGCAATCAATAATGATAACCCTAAAGCAATCTTGAAGTGATAAATCTGACCTCAGGAGGATAGAGCAATCAATAGCTCTAAAGCAGTCTTGAAGTGATAATGGCTTCAGGAGGATAGAGCAATCAATAGCTCTAAAGCAGTCTTGAAGTAATAGAATGGCTTCAGTAGGATAGAGCAATCAACAGCTCTAAAGCAGTCTTGAAATAATAATGTGATATGTCTTCAGGAGGATAGAGCAATCAATAGCTCTAAAGCAGTCTTGAAGTAATGATTTCAGGAGGATAGAGCAATGGATAGCTCTAAAGCAGTCTTGAAATAATAATGTAATTTCAGGAGGATAGAGCAATGGATAACTCTAAAGCAGTCTTGAAATAATTAGATGGCTTCAGGAGGATAGAGCAATGAATAGCTCTAAAGCAGTCTTGAAGTAGTAATATGACCTCATGAGGATAGAGCAATGAATAGCTCTAAAGCAGTCTTGAAGTAATAGGATGATTTCAGGAGGATAGAGCAATCAGTAGCTCTAAAGCAGTCTTGAAGTCATGAGAGGCTATCAGGAGGATAAAATAACCCTGAGGTTACAATAAAGCAGTCCCAAAGTAATAAGAAGCTCATCAGGAGGATAAAGTAACCCTGAGGTTACAATAAAGCAGTCCCAAAGTAATAAGAAGCTCATCAGGAGGATAAAATAACCCTGAGGTTACAATAAAGCAGTCCCAAAGTAATAAGAATCTCATCAGGAGGATAAAGTAATCCCGAGGTTACAATAAAGCAGTCCCAAAGATCATAAGATTGTTTGTTGGATAATTAACCTGAAAACAAGGTAGCATTCTGTATAACAACATTAGTTTATGCTTTATGTATGCATGTATGACATGATGCACTTAGGTAATGTACTATAGACATATATGTTATGGTATGATGTAAATGATGTATGTATGCTATGACACTGCTGGAAGTGTCTGGATATCCTTGTATAACAACTGCTGGCCAAGGAAAATAAATCCCGATTCGTTGTTGAAGAATATATAACCCTCCGTCTGCTGGGGATAACAAGGTATAGATAACCCTCCGTCTGCTGGGGATAACAAGGTATAGATAACCTCCCGTTGTTGGGGATAACAAGGTATAGATAACCTCCCGTTGTTGGGGATAGTAGGGTATAGATAACCTTCGTTTTCGTTTGATAGTAGGATAAGTATAACATCCCGTCTTCGTTCATCGTGCCCTTATTGGAAAGTAATTTCCCGTATATCCGTATGAGGATAAAAGAGATGGATATAAATTCCAGGGGAGATTAGACTTTGTGAAAATGGCTTAGTCCTACTGATGGTTTGTAACTGTCTTGTAAAGATGAACTGGCGAAGCTTCATTGAAATCCTGCCCTCGTTCGTCCTTAGTAAATACTATTACTGCATTTTCATGCATTTCTGGTAAACATCAATCATATTAAAAGCATACCTGCATTTCTGGTAAACATCAATCATATTCAAAGGCATACATACATTCAAACACAACCAATGGACGTTTCGCTTATGTAAATAGCGTAAAAGTAAATCTGGATTCAAAAGATGGAGTTTATTTATATCAAAAGTGACCCATACACGGGTAAGTTTGTACAAGGAGACATAAACCCTAGTAAGAGAATTTTGTCATGAAGTTTTACAAAAAGAATCAGCTATGTGGGAAATAATCCTATTGAGTTTCAATTCTACTATTGCCACTCAAGTATCTCATCTTCTTGCTGTTGAGACGGAAACGATTGGATTGAGCTTTATCTGTTTGAGCTTGAGTAAGTAGTGCAACTGGTTGCAGTTTCATGAGTGATCCAAACGAGACATAGTCATACGCTTTAATCCCTAACTTTTGCCTGGATTGCCCTTTCAGGTTTTCAATCCACTGGGATACCCTTTTTTGCCCAAGCCGCCTTTTCAGGTTTTCGACTTGCCGGGTGTACATCTTTTTATATATATATCCCTAATTTTTGCCCAAACCCTTTTGGTTTGCCGGGATGCCCTTATTTTTGCCTAGGCCTGTCAACCTAGCGGGTCTCTTTTTATGCGTAGTATTTTTTAACTATGTCTGCGTTTACAGGTTGTGGGAAGTCTTCACCATCCATTGTAGTCAGTATCATGGCACCTCCTGAGAACACTGTCTTGACTACAAATGGTCCCTCATATGTTGGAGTCCACTTGCCCCTAGGATCACCCTGTGGTAATATGATACGCTTGATTACCAAGTCACCAGCCTGATATACCTTTGGCTTAACCTTCTTGTTAAAAGCTTTGATCATCCGTTTCTGGTACATCTGGCCCTGACAAACTGCTGCTAACCTTTTCTCATCAATCAAATTTATCTGGTCAAGTCGAGTCTGAATCCACTCATCTTCATCCAAGCCTGCATCCTTCATAATTCTCAAGGAACTGAATCTTCATATCAATAGCAACTTGCATACCCATGATACATGCCTCATACTCAGCCATGTTATTGGTACAATAGAAACAAAGTCTGGCAGTAATCGGGGTATGACAACCTTCAGGGGAACTAATCACAACACCAACACCATTACCATGTGCATTGGAGGCACCATCAAAAACCATAGTCCATCGGGATCCTTGTTCAGGTCCGTCATATTGTCCAGGTTCTTTGGTAACAGACATAATGTCTTCATCAGGGAACTCAAAATTCATTGACTGGTAATCATCTACTGCTTGATGAGCCAAATGATCAGCAACAACACTCCCCTTAATGGCCTTCTGAGTGGTATACTGTATATCATATTCCGTCAAGATCATTTGCCATCTTGCAATTCTTCCGGAGAGAGCAGGTTTCTCAAATATGTACTTGATTGGATCCATCTTCGAAATCAACAAGGTAGTATGGGTCAATATATACTGTCTTAGTCGGCGAGCAGCCCATGCCAAAGCGCAGCAAGTTTTCTCGAGCAGTGAGTATCTTGTTTCACAGTCGGTAAACTTTTTGCTAAGGTAGTATATTGCCTGCTCTTTTCGACCAGACTCGTCATGTTGCCCCAATACACACCCCATTGAGTTGTCTAATACTGTTAAATACATAATCAAGGGTCTTCCATCAACTGGTGGCATTAAAATTGGAGGTTCTAGCAAATATCTCTTGATTTCATCAAAGGCAGTCTGGCACTCATCATTCCATTCCATCACCTGATCTTTCTTCAACAACTTGAAGATTGGCTCACAGATGGTAGTTAATTGGGAAATAAATCTTGCAATGTAGTTCAATCGTCCCAAGAAACCTCTAACCTCCTTCTCAGTACGGGGAGCTGGCATCTCTCGTATAGCTTTCACTTTTGCAGGATCCACTTCAATACCTTTTCCACTGACAATGAAACCCAAGAGTTTTCCAGATCTAACTCCAAAAGTACACTTGTTTGGGTTCAATCTCAACTTGTATTTCTTCAACCTCTCAAACAACTTGTGCAGATGATCAAGATGTTGTTCTTCATTCTGAGACCTGGCTATCATATCATCCACATATACCTCTATCTCATGATGAATCATATCATGAAACAAAGCCACCATAGCATGCTGATATGTTGCCCCTATCTTGACCTCTTTTCTGTTTTCTTCAGTTCCCAGATTCACAACTTCGACTGGCTCTTCATGTGGCTGTATAGCTTTCTCTTCTTGTTGTAACAACCTAGCAAGCTCTACAGGTATTTCACAATCGTCCTCGTTTCCATCTTCAGTTTGATAGATCGGATTCTCGAAATTGTAATTGGCAATAGTAGAACTGTTATCAACTGGATCCAGAGTGGATGAGGATCGGCATTTTAGTGACGTGGGTGTGTGTAAGAACACATAGCTGATAAAGCAAAAATAAAAGAAAAAGAAAGACAAGGAACACAATATTTACGAAAACGAAACGTCCCCTGATTTTAATGAATGAAGTATGCAAATGAAATGACAGCCCGTAACAAGCACACCATTGTGCCCCGGGTAAGGCACATGGCTTGAAAGTTTTAATTGTTCCAGAAATTATAAATTTAAAAACATAACACAGTAATAGTATTTACTCCTGACTAAAGGAGATAGGGATAACATCTTCAGCTTTCCAATTATTGAGTCCAGCACCCACAGTAGGAAAAATCCATGCCTCCAAGTTGTAGTCTTCATCTTGATCTCCCACAGCATTGATAACCCCTTGATTGGTGATACGAACAGCACGGGCACGACGGACAGCCTTCTGGGACTCTGCAGTGAAACCCAAACCAAACTTGTCAGACTTGTATGGAATATCAGGAAGCTGACCCCAAATAGTACAACCACCTTCTTCCACCACAGCTTTTGCATCATTGAGGGAGGCCATTGCCATTGTTGGAGGGTTTCTGATGACCACAGGAACCTTCTTCACAGCAGGAGGAGTCACACAATCCTTAACAGCCCAGGGAACCACTTCAAATGACTGACATGGAGTTTCAATGTATTCACCTTCTACTTCCAGATACTTGAAAGTGTTTACATGGCTGACAAAGTATTCTTCCTCTCCAAAGACAGTAACAACTTTTTCATTCACCGGATATCTCAACTTTTGATGTAATGTGGAGGTCACAGCACCTGCCCCATGGATCCAGGGACGACCAAGCAGACATGAGTACGAAGGACGAATATCCATCACATAGAATGTAGCAGTAAACACCTGAGAGCCAACCTTGATTGGAAGATCAATTTCCCCATGCACTACTCTTCTAGAACCATCAAAAGCCTTTACCACAATATTACTGGGCTTCAATACCGTATCTTCAGGACTCAGCTTGTTCAGGACTTCCTTAGGCAACACATTCAGAGAGGAACCATTGTCTATCAGCACATGAGACAGGGTAGTGCCCCTGCATTCAATTGAAATATGCAAGGCCCTGTTATGATCCCTCTTGGCAGGGGTCAAGTCAGCATCAGAAAATCCTAACCCGTTGTCATAGGTCAGGTGCGCAACACAATTCTCAAACTGGTCCACAGAAATTGAACTGGGTACATGAGCCATCTTTAGAAACTTGATCAATGACTTGGCATGAGCCTCAGAACATAATAACAGGGAGAGCATAGAAATCTTTGAGGGAGTATGCCCCAGCTGATCAACAATATCATAATCACTCTTGCGAATGATTTTCAATACTTCTTCCATCTGCTTAGAGAGGTCATCAGCAGCTGGCACATCAGTAGATACAGGCTCAATAACAGGACCCTTGCCCCGAGCATCAGTGGTGGAAGTAACAGCAGGAGTAACTGCACTCTTAGAAGCAACTGGAGGAGAGAAGACTCTTCCACTAACTGATTGTTCAAGAGCCATTGTTGAAATAAACAGCGAGAAGATGAGAAACCTGTGCACAATTATAAACCTGTGATGCAATGATATGGGAATGCATATGCGATGTTTTCAAGGACCGCAGGATTTAAATTTGCTTAAACAAACAAGAAAGTAACTTTTTATTAGTAATAACTTGTTTTGCCTTTTAGGCTTACAAAAAATGAAAACGAAATAAGTACAAAAGATGGGGTTTTAAGTCTCCCATGGACGTTTCCTCTTGGTGTTGAGGTATGAGTTGAGGTTTCGTTCCTCATGAAGTAGCTTTGTTAGCTCTAGGATCCTTGCTTGGCTTGCTTTGTAATGAGCCTCGAAAGTATCCCTTTGCTCTTTCAGTTGGATCCATGATCTCTGCAAGTCTTCCATATCAATAGGCATGTCTGGGTGAAGGATGGTATAAGTTGTGTCTCCTTCAGCAACAGGTTCCATGGTAACTGGTAGGATGGCAGGATATGGCATCATGAGTGTCTGAGCACGAAATCGTACCCATCTGAGATAAGCCTCCATAGGAATAGTGCACTTAGGCTCCAGTGTCTTGCTGTCAATCCTGTTTACCTTTCCCAAGCTCGTATGAATCTCTGACGGTAACCCTGAAGATCGTTGTCGTAGTCAAACACAATGCCCTGAATCAACATGTCATGTGGACCATCGCTCCGGGCGTAACCAAACTGTCGTAAAGCTAGAGATGGGTTGTAGGTGATGCCTCCTCTTATGCCTAGAAGTGGTACATTAGGAAACTCCCCACAACGGTCAATGATGGTGACGTTCTCCATAGATCTGGAGCACCAATGGATGTCTGAGTGAGAAAGTGACATGATCCTCTTGGACCATCTGAACCCTTGCTCATTCTTCATTACTGAGCGAGGAAGGTGAGAAATAAACCACCTAGAAAGTAAAGGTATGCAGCACATCAAAGTTCCTCTTGCCCTTGTAGTACGGGTGTGAAGAGAATGTAGGATGTCTCCAAGTAAGGTAGGCACTGGATTGTGACTCAGGAATATGTTGATGGCATGAACGTCTATGAACTGATCAGGATTGGGGAACAACACTAAGCCATAAATCAATAAGGCTAAGATCTCCTCAAAAGCATCATAGCTCATAGCCTTCAAGAACATTTGAGCTTTATCCACTAATACCTTGGCAAGAATACCTTTAACTCCACTTCTCGTCTCTAGAACAATGTCAGACTTCTTCAGATGTAGAGCTGCAGCAATAACTTCTGGTTTAAGCTCCTTCTCTAAGCCTGTGAATGGCTTCTGATCAAGAACAGGTATACCCAGAAGTTTAGAGAACTCCTCCATGGTTGGAACCAGCTGATAATCAGGAAATGTAAAGCAATGGTGCTTAGGGTCAAAGAACTGAAACAACACACTCATCATGTCTTCACTGAACCCTGAAGTAACTAGATCCAATAAGTGACCATGTCTATTGTTGAACTGGGAATGATCAGGCACTAGGGAAACCAACTCCTTGAGCTTAGCAGGTATCCCTACAAAGTTGATCCTGATGGTGTTTCTACGAGCAGAAGCCATGACCTGCAACAAAGAACAAAGATAAATCCTTTGGTCCTTGAAATGGTTAGGGAAAATGATATGCTTATGATGCATGATGATGTCATGATGTCATGCTCAATCACAAACATGTGGCACACACAAACAAGTCACACCATAGCCCTAGGTTTAAAGGCTTGCATGAGGTTCAAAGGCGAGTACCCTCCCCTGAAGTTAGATGGTTCATCCTGTCCTACAAAAGTAACCAGGTTCTAAGGGATCTCAATATCATTGATCCTTCACAAGGGTGGTTGTTCAGAAGGCAACTTACTTGCCAACCAAAACCCTCCAAGTTTAAGATCTCAATGAGCGTAGTATCGAGTGTCAACCAACTTCAGTCTGCACCAAAGCCGGTTACCTCACTACTTTCTAAAGGCCAAGATGAGTTAACTAGGGTTCTAAAAGTCAGTTAGTGCATTGACAACATATGGCAGCCTCAATATTATCCTCAACTTGACTTAAGGAATATAAGCACCAACCAAGAAGTCGCACTAACTATGGCCACCAGATCAACCGTATCGATATACGTCGTACAGTTTCCTTGGTCTATTGCCATTTACCTAAGGTACACTAGATCCGGGTTAGGACCTTTCACACATAAGAGCACCCCAACAATATAATAATAAAGCAAACAAGGCAAACAATTTAAAGTGATCTTAATTCCTAAGGGTACCCCTCTTAAATAGGTCCCCAGCAGAGTCGCCAGTTCTGTAACACGGTGGGAGAACTGACTTTAAACAATGTTGCGGATAGCAAGAGTCGCCACCGACTTTTATTTTATCCATAAGGAAAGGTTATAAAAGAACAGGAAAGACCTTAGAGAATATTTTGGGTCCGGGGGGTAGGTTATGAAAAGGGAAGGTGTTAGCACCCTTTTCATCCATGGTTATCCATGGGCTCTTAGGTACTTAAGCTCACTTTTGAATTGTTTTGAAAGTGTAGTGTGTGAATAGCAAAAAATTTCAGAATAGTTTAATAATAATCCGTGTATGGATGTGAAAAAAACTTGTTTGAAAATTTTGTTGGATATTTGTTTAAGTGTGAAAAAGTTTTGAAGTGAGCAAGTATCTAGGAGTAGCCTACCCTAATGTTTTAAGGTCTTTCTTATTCTTTATCCTTTCCTTAGTAAGACTATCCCTACTATAATGGAGTAGGTAGTCCTTACTTTGGATGTTAAGGGACATGTGAGGGACAATTTGACTTTGAAGGCCATTGTGGGATGTAATAAGCACATATAAGGGACCATCATCATTTTTCGAAAGGGACTCGATTCGTAAAGGCAACCATAAGGGACTTTGATGATTTTTCTATTTGAGGGACTTGCTTTATACACCCCACTTAACCATTATTCGTAGGCAACTTGAGGGATATCCTTAGGAAGTGAGACGGCGGTTAAAATCGACTTACGTGTGTGACGTGTTTATTTTAATTATCTTTATTTAAAAGTGATCTAAATTTATTTTAATATTACATACATGTTGTTACACTCCCTAATTACTAACCATAATAATAATTAAATAATTAAACAACTTTACATCCAAGAAACAATTACAAAATAATAAGCAAAATAATTAAATAGCAAAGATAAATAAAATATAAATAAGCAATAATAAATAATAAAGGGGGTTAATTCTAAGTTTACTCGGCAAGACATCGCATCTTGTGCCTACGTATCCTTACGGGAGTGGAATCAGAGTAATCGTAGTTCCCCTCAATAGGGAGGTTAGAAACTTCTTGACTGTGGTCAAGGTCTCAAGGGGAATAAACGCATCTTAAGGACACGCTTACGTGGAGTGTAGAAACTCCAAATCTCTACGTTGAAATGTTAAGTTGTAATTAGGGTTAAATTAGGGATTCCACGGCGGGAAACCCTAAAATGAGCGCGGCGGCTCTTTGACCTAATGCTAAGGGTAAAATTGTAATTTTGCCTGCGGCGAGGCATTTGTGAAAATTAGGGTTTGTAGTTTGTAGTTTTGAGGATTTGAAATTGAATGTGTGAAGTTTTACGGACTATTGGCGCGGCGGCCAAACAGTTAGACCTAACCTTCGGATGTGTGCAATGTGACAGAAATAATAGTAAACGCGTGAGATAATTGAATCATGCAAACAGAGAGATAATGTCATAATTTAAACCATGCAAGCAGAAATTTTAAAGGCAGAATTTAAAGAGCGATTGTTAAGTTCGCGAGGTTACATGAGAGGAGCAGATACAATATGATAATGAAATTTGAATTGAACAATAATAAAATAAAATAAATAACGGTTCTAGTTATTATTTTAAAAAAAAGATTTTAGTTATTATTTTAAATTTATCTAAAAAAAAGTTTTTCTTAAAAATAATAGGTTTTCATATTAATTTGGAAAAGATGTTAATGTTATTTATTTTAAAAAACAGATTTTTATATTATAACAAATTTTAATAAATTAATGATAACAATAATAATAATAATGGTAATAATAATGATAATAATGATAATAATAATAAATAATGATAATAATAATAATAATAATAATAATAATAATAATAATAATAATAATAATAATAATAATAATAATAATAATAATAATAATAAAGCAATAATGAATTTTAAATGTGCCAAATAACCCAACAATGTTGCTAACGCAGAAATGCGCTCATCGCAACCAGATCTAAATCGGACGAAACAAAATTTATCGCAAAGAAAAAGAAATTAAGCAAAAAATAGTATTATTGCTCACACAAAAATGCGATCATCGCAACCAGATCGAACTAACACAAATGTCACGCGTCATGCACACAAATGTGCAAACATCGTATCGACATAATTCGATCAAAAATCTTATATATATAAACTCTAACAATTTAAAAATTATATATATATAAACGTAACAGTAATAGATAAAGAAAAAGAAATAACGGTAATAGATGAAGAAAAAGAAATAACGGTAAAAGATGAAGAAAAAGAAACAACAGTAATAGATGAAGGAAAAGAAATAACGGTAAACGATGAAGAAAAAGAAACAATAGTAATGGATGAAGAAGAAAACTAAATAACGGCAAACGGCACTCACTCCTCTTAGGTTTTTTTCGTTCTCCCCTCTTTTCCAACAAGGCAACACATGTATATATAGGGAACAAATTAGGGTTAACACCAAATTGTCAATAATGTCCCTAAAGCCCATTTTAAAGCCCAAACTAAATAATTAGTTAAGAAAAAATAAAATTTAAATAATTTAAAATAATTAAAATAAACTTAAAATAAAAACTAATAATCCTATTGATTCCTAAAATAAAAAATATTATAAAAAGAACAAAATTTTTTCAATATTTTTTATTTTATGATTTTTTGGATATTTTTATGAATAATTTAGAAAAAAGTGAAAAAAAATAATATTTTAAAAAATGATTTAATTAAAATACGAAAATAATAATTAAATAATAATAAAAAACTATTTTTGTTATTTTTTTAATGAAAGATAGAAAAATTTAGAGTAAAAATAATAAAAAACAAAAAAAAATGACAAAGGTGAGATTCGAACTCTCAACCTCTCACACTCATAACTCCTTACACATGTCCTCCTGCCAATTGTGCCATTTTTACTTTTTAGAAAAAAAAATGCATGTCATATGATATTTACCTGCAAAAAGTCAAACGACTACACAAATTTGTTAGTAATTGATTAAATGCAATGAAATGCGACGACAAATCTTAGGGCAAAATTTGGGGTATTACAGTTATTATGATAATATTTCTCACCCAACCTCTCTTTGATGTTGGCAAAAAAAAATCATGAAGTTTGACTTTGGTTTGACCACAGTTGACCTCAGTTTGACCTTTTAACTGCATTGACTGCTTTTGACTTATCTGATCATCTGACTGAGCAAACTTTTGAGAAAAGTCTTGAAACTTGACATGGGGGTTCTTATACACATATAAGATGTTATGAAGCTCACTTGAAGTCTTGGAAGTCCATTTAGCCTGATTAAAGTCAAAACCCTAGTTTTGGATGCACTGCTTAGGAGGTGCATTGTCTGAGGGAATTGTCAACTCTTCTGACCAATTATGAATTTTGTGAACCTTGTGAACCTTCTTGGAACACAAAGTCTTGTATTGTGAGGGCAAATTTTGGGGTGCAACACACTCCTTCCACAAGTCATAGTTGGATTTATTTAAAAGAGGTGGTCTATTGTTGCATAATTCTTCCTTGTCCATGATACCAAAACATAAACTCCCTAGAGCTCACCTAAAAGTAGAACATGATGACATACTCTGATGCAAATTGTAATTCTGGCACGCAGATACCAGATGTCGAGATAGATGTCACAATACTGGTATCAAAACACACCTTGAACACACACAACCAAAAACTATAAATTACAAAAAGTAAATAACACCAAAGTTGTTAACCCAGTTCGGTACAAATCACCTACATCTGGGGGCTACCAAGCCAGGAAGGAAATCCACTATTAGTAGTATTAGTTCGAAGCTATACAATCCCAGTTTACAACTTCTCACTTAATCCATACCCAATGAAACTTCTACCTAGGAACTCCTAGATATGAGAACCCCTCTCACTCTCTAATCATCTTAGTCATATCAAATAATCACAATCCCAGTGACTGTATATAAAACAGAAAAACATAAGATCAAACTTCTAAAATAATACTTGATCTTGCTTAAAAGCTTCAACCAAGAACAATACACTATTTGCTTAAAAGCTTTGAGTGAACAATGAACAACCTATCAAACTCAATGCATCAGAAGATACATGAGTGACATACAATTAACAAACGAAAACCCTAGGGACTAACCAAAACAACGACTAATCCTTATTCTCTAAATTCTCACAATACACTCTCTTCTTCAAATCGGGTTTTTCTTCTCTTTAAATAGCCTTCAGACCTAATGGACTTGGGCTTCATGAGGCGTACAAATAGCCGCAATCAGTATAAACTGCCTGCAAATCAACCTGCATAAAAATAGGAGAAAATACAAACTTTCTTAAAAAGGCTCATGGATCCTTTTTATGAAAATTAATAGAATATGTAATAATAGAAATCCCTACAATATACTCCCATAAATCTCACCCACATGTGCATCAGAAAACACTCAAAAATCACACTAAAATTACCAAAATAGCCATGCCTTAGCTACCTGGTATAACATGTCCACTTACATGTCACAACATCATGTAGAACATGATGTATGACAGAACATCTGTTTCAACATCTTGCTAACAACATGTTGTTTTACCAAAAAGAAATCAATCAAAAAACCACAAAACTTATAGGATAAAAAAATGTGTTAAGCCTATATCAGATACGCGATCATGCATTTCATCTTCGCTACCCCTGTTTTGAGACCATGTAAGCTCTGTACAGACTACAATCTTCCAGCAGCAACATAGACGGGTACCCCACTCCCTTTGTCACACATAATCAATTCCCTCCTGAAAGATAAAAACATAATTGAAAAAAATTTGAGCAATTCAAGTTCCTATAAATAGCAATAGCAAACACCACAACCTTACTCCCCTTGAAGACTACAACCTACTGCAGAGAATAATAACTTCTCCCAGATATAGAAAAAAGCTCCACATCTTCTCAACAGCAGCAACATGAATGATAGACTATCATGACCCCCCTAAATAGTTGCACACAAGAAACACAACTACTCTTCCTAAGCAGTAGTACAAACATGACATAAAGTCATGACATCTAATCTAACATCAAAAATATAAAATAACACAACACTTTACTCCCATTTTTAGCCAAAAATTGATAAAAAGAAGTAAATGTAAACATAAATAGAATCACACAAAATGTAAGCACAAAAGAACCAAAATGTATACAACACAAGTTCAAATGGAAACAAAACAACCACAAAGTGACCTCATAATTGGAAACACAGAACAATTCATGACTTTGTCAGGAAAAAAACACCCAAAAAGGCACATAAGTGCAAATAGAAACAAACATAGTCACAAGGGGTACATTCTCAAAAAAAAACTTTAACTAGCTCTAACCATCAGAGCTTTCATCTTCACTGTTGGGATCTTGATCTTCATTATTTTCCTCCTCATTCTATGCATCTGCTAGGTCACTGTTTGTTCCTTCCTCAGACACAACTTTAATGAGTCCCTCCAACTTGATATTTCTAGCAGTGCAAGCTTTGATAGTCTCGCTTATTTATAGCAGTGCAAGCTTTAATTCTTTACATGTCGTCCTTGCTCTGTTTTATGCTTTAGCGAGGCGCTTTTTGACTACCGAGGCTAAAATCTCCAGGATTCTTTCTTACTTCAAAGTTTATCTGTACCTCAAGTGATCACCAGGTGGTTGGTGATTCTCTCCCAGGTAATCCAACTTGATGGTCAGCTCCCTCTGGCCAAGGATATGTAGTTTTCTATGACCATTTCATGTTATGGTCAATAGTTATTTTAAAGATGTCGAGGAGCACGTGATTATTCATACATTTGATTCCTCTGTGGTTTGGGGGTAAGGAAACAGTGTGTTTTTCCAACGACAAGGTTGCACAGAGTGGAAGAAAAACTCCACAAATTATCAAACATATTCAATTGGGTGGACAATGGGTGATGCATTGTTACTTTTCTTCATTAGTTCAATAAAAGGTTATAGTATCCATGCATGAAATCTTGGATCGCTGGTGTTTTAGGATTGGTTTTTTTGGATATAATGGTGTGTATCTTTTTCTCTAGTTTTAGAGTTATTATATAGATATTTCGAAGAGACATAGCATGAATTAATCATAATCGTTATCTAATTCTATAATTATTGTCTTGTGTCTTACCATTTTTGGTTGACTAACCATTAGAACCAAGGATAAAAAACTAATCTTTGAGTTATGGCTCTATTTGGCAAGATATGTTTTGAGCTTATAGCTTATAGTTTATAACTTATAAGTTCATATGATAATAAAAGACCTGTTTGGTAACACTCTTTTCATCACGAGCTTATAGCTTATTTTTCATACGCTATTTTAAATAGCGTTTTAGCTTATAGTTTACAGCTTATCATTTTTTTTTCTTTCATTTTTGTCCTTATTATTTTAACTAGAACCTACTACTACCCTTTATAATTTATTTTAATTCAAATAAAACAATTATATATTAAATGTCTTTTATGTCATTTTAATTTTTCAATTAATTGAATCGCTAATTTTACCAAACACTTCAATTAGCTTATAAGCTATAAGTCATCAAACATCAACTATAAATTATAAGCTATCAGTGATCATCCATCAGTCATAAGCTATCAACTATCAGCTAACTTATCAACCTACCGCTATTTTTAACAAACAAAACTATAGACTATGAAATTAATTCCTAATAGATTGGACTTGGAAGAAGTCTTAAAAATAAAAGTAAATAAAAATATGTTATTAAAGTATAATTAGAGGATTAAATTTCTTTATTAAAATAAATATTACAATAAAAATTTAAATAAATAAATAAGTTATGTTATATTATCATAACAAATAAACTAAATTACATAACTATATTATATTAACATATGAAAAAATCACAAATCTTTATAATTCAAAAATAATAATCCTGTATGCCACAATAACATAGTAAGGAATTTTAAGCTCTCTAGCTCTTTCCTTCACCCAAAGTGTATAAGGATCCAAAGCTACACAATTTGGTTTTCCAAGCTCTCCTTTCCCTTTCTTATGAATTTTATGCCAAAGCATGATCTATTCTCCCTTTAAAACCATGAGTATCTTTTCCCTCTTAGGAAAATAAACCTTATAATAGAACATTATTACGGCTATCCTTCAAAGCACACCCAAGCTGACGCATTGCTAAACTCGGGTTGTAGTTAATTCCACCTTAAGTACCAAGAAGAGGAACATTGGAGAATTCTTCACAACTATCAATAATTTTGACATTATCGTACACAAAAGAATACCAAGTAATACTAGCATGAGTGTCATACCCCAAATTTTGACCCCTAAATTCCATCATCATTCTATGAGCATCAAACATATTTTGCTAACCCTAACCTTGTAGAGGTGTTCTTTGCTTTGTTTCATCTATGAATTAGGGTTTTACACCTTGGGAATCAGGAGGATTATTGCTTGATCAGTCAATATTTTGGATTGGTCATCATCAAATAAAGTTTTCATTCACTCGAGAAGCCTATATTCAACAAGAATAAAATGTTAATTGATCTCATTGCAAGATCATTGAAGCCTAATTTCAGTTAACCCCAAATTAGGGTTTCATCAAGGAAAAGTTAGTTGTGCCCTGATTTTTTACCCAAGCATGATCCCTAGACTTAGGACATGATTCATCATGTTCATATACATCCTTTGAGCCTATCCATGAAAATTTAAAAGTTCAAAGATGCAAGTTCATTGAAGATCACACAATTGAATTCATCTGATACAAATTTCATCTAACAAAGTCAACCCTTTGACTTTAGGGTTTTTGGTTCAAATTGAAGTATTTAAGACAAATTTCATCAAGACATGATTAATCATTGAGCTTGAGCATGATAAACCAAGATTTGAGCGGTTTCTTGCAAAAGGGGTAAACTTGGATAAGTGAATTTTCTATAGGTATGAGAAAAAACCCTAGCTTTGGTACCAACTTTGAAAGATCATAACATTCAATCCACACATCCATTTTTTGAGTTCTAAAGGTCAATTTGTAGCTCTCATCATATACTACAAAAGTGTCCAACTGGCCTATGAGTAAAAGAGGGTTAAATTTTGAGATACGAAGCTTCAAAGTTTGGAAAAATAAAAAGGCAGATTTTGGGCATCAAATGCAACAATCTTTGGAGCCAGTTTTCATCATGATCCTTTTGGATTCAAGAATTTAACCAAACATGAAACTTGTAGAGCATGTTTGGGGCTTTCTAAAAATTACAAGAACTCATACGTACCGGGTTTGATCAGCTGAATCTCATTGACGAGAAGCGAATGACTGTGATGTGTCATGGCCAGCTGTATCAGAAGAGGATCAAGAGAGCCTTTGACAAGAAGGTCCATATCCGAGAGTTCCAATATGGAGAACTCGTACTCAGAAAGATATTTCCAATTTACAAAGACATGCATGGGAAGTGTATGCTTAATTATGATGGCCCGTTTGTTGTAAAGACAGTTCTCTCCGGAGGCTCGCTCATTCTTATGACAACGGATGGTGAACAACTTGCTCATCCTGTGAACTCTGATGCAGTAAGAAATATTAAGCCTAAAAAACCCGCTAAGTCAAAAACCTGAAAATGAGACTTAAGCAAAAATGGGTATCCCGGTGGATCATAACCTATGAAGGAGATCCAGGCAAAAAGTAGGGATAAAATAAAAAGAAAACGCTCGCTAAGTCAAAAACCTGAAAGGGCAGCTTAGGCAAAAATGAGCGCCCCGATGGATCGAAAACCCAAAAGGGAGGTTCAGGAAAAAGTTAAGGACTAAGGCATTTCGCTGCATCAAAGGTTGTTACCATTGCCAAAGATTACTAAAGAGGATCATTTCCACTACTCTTATCAAAGGCGAGGGTCTCGGGAACTCTTAGTTGGTAGGGGCAAGATTGTCATTGGATTTGATGTAACCTTTTCCTTTTTTCCATTTTCAATTGTGAATATTCCATGGAGCTTTACCATTCACAAGCTACCATTCGTAAATAAAATCAGTTTTGGACCATTTGTTTGTTTGCAATTTACAGCAGTCTTTACTTTTCTTTGTTATGCAAAACGTTACTTATTTGTTAATAACGATTTTTGAAAGCAATAACGTTTTAAATTAAAAATGATTTTAAAGAAAGCTCAAACAGAACGAGTAGTTACTTTGGTTTATGGAAGATTTCAGTGGAAATTAGGTTGTGTCCCAGAAAGTCTAAAAGTGGCCGAAACCTTGATATTGCTATCTCAACAGTATATAGCCCCACTGAAAACAAATTCTCCGGTACCCCTTGTGTGATAGAAGTTTCAATGTGATTGAATACTCATTCTCAGAGTAGACACTTTGACTCTCCAAAAGGTTGTATTATATCTTTAGCAAGCTTACCTAAGCTCTACAATGTTTCTCAATAAAGTGAGTTGGGTTTAACCCCCATGTATTGTGGCAGACACTTTTGTTCCCTGGATTCAGTGTGATTCCTTTGTTCCCCCAGCAAATTAGATTGTTATCTACCTCCCCTTTGTGTCTCCTGTTCATGTGTCTCTTGTTAGAGTCTGTTCTTGCGCATCTTTGAGCATTTGCATCATATCATTAGCATGTGCATTTATCATATCTTTGGGTTATGTTGTTTGGTTGTAGCTTTTGATTCTAATTCTAGTTTTGATCGACAATCCTTGTTACATCTTTTGTGGTTGTTATTTGTTTCTATTTCTAGTAGTCACTGGAACCTTTTGAGATCTTTAGTCGTCACCAATTCCCTTATCCAAACCCAGTTGTTACTGACATCTATTACCTCTTTGGTTGTTACCAATCCCCCTGAAGTCTAGTTATAACTAGCAATCTTTGGTGGACAATCCAATAGTCATTGGCACTTATGCAGGTTCAACTTTTATTGACATTATCTATTTGGTAGTTACCAGTATTGCTCTGTGAGGCTAGTCGTTAATAATTGCTCAATTCAATTTGTTATCTGGTGCCCACTAGCTTTTCCCCATGAAGTTCAGTCATTGCTAGCTCCCCAAAAAATCCATTAGCTATTGGCATTGCTTAAATCCAATTGTTATTGGTATTGTTGATTTGGTCATTACCATATCTCATTTTGAAAGTCCAGTAGTGTCTGGCATCAATTCGAAAGTCCAGTAGTTACTAGCATTGCTTAAATCCAATTGTTAGTGGTATTGTTGATTTGGTCATTACCATATCCCATTTTGAAAGCTCAGTAGTGATTGGCATCAATTCGAAAGTGCAATGGTTACTGACATTGCTTAAATCCAATTGTTATTGGTACTGTTGATTTGGTTCTCACTATATCCTATTTTGAAAGTCCAATAGTGACCGACATCCATTTGAAAGTCTGGTGGTTACTGACATTGCTTAAACCCAATCATTATTGGTATTATAGATTTGGTCGTTACCGATCCCCAAAAAAGGCTGGTAGTGACTGGCGTCCATCTGAAAGTCAAGTGGTTACTGTCAATGCTTAAACCCAATGGTTATTGGTAGTGGATTACTTGGTTGTTACCGATCCACTGTTTGAAGTCTAGTTGTTACTAGAGTTTATTTGAAACCCAATGGTTATTGGTAAGGGAATATTTGGTTGTTACCAATTCATTTTTTTGAAGCCCGTTGTTACCGGAATTTTGAAGTCCAATGGTTATTGGCATTGTTCACCTAACCCTGTAATTTTAAGAAGATTGGTTGTTACCTATATCCCCAGTGAAATCTTAGGATGATTGGTTGTTACCAATATCTCTGATAAGTCCATTTAGCTTTGTTTTTGTTTTCTCTTCCGGTCATTTTCTGAAGATCCCGTTTGAACTCTTCGCCGTAAGGAAATTCTCTGTTTGATTTAGTCCCCTTGGGAGTCTTGTTTTGTCCTGTTTGTTTCTCTTGTTAGAGGTCAACTCCTAGTTTTAACCTGATCCTCAAGGGAGATCATGTTTCTTTCTGGTTTTCCCTAGTGGAGTTGTTTTGTTGTTTCTACCTCCATTGGGAAGTTCATTCCTCTAGAGTATCATTCTGGTCATATTTGAGCCCGTGCCTGATGACTCTAGATTTCCCTAGTGTGGGTCGTCCCCAGTGAGTGGTTACTCATTTGTGTTGGCTTTGTTCTCTTTCTGTTTGCTGTGGTCATCTTAATTTTTCATTTTGCATTATAAAACATCAGTAGAGTTCATAGCATGTCAGCACTTGCATAATTTTGTCGTCCTTAGCATATCATTGCATCTAAGGGCAAAATTTTCATTTTGCTATATTTAAATACCTTTCACCCTGATTTTATAGAGATTGTCATCTCTCATTCCATTTTGTAATGCTATTTAAATATGGGCAACTGTCATACCCCATATTTTGACCCCTAGATTCCATCACCATTCTAGGAACATCAAGCATATTTTTCAAACCCTAACCTTGTAGAGGTGTTATTTGCTTTGTTTCATCAGTGAATTAGGGTTTTCCACCTTGGGAACCAGGAGGATTATTTCTTGATCAATCAATGTTTTGGATTTATCATCATCAAATTAAGTTCCCATAGACTCAATAGGCCTATATTTAACAAGAATCAAGTGTTAATTGATCTCATTGCAAGATCATTGAAGCCTAATTTCAGTTAACCCCAAATTAGGGTTTCATCAAGGAAAAGTCAAATGTCCCCTGATTTTTGACCCAAGCATGATCCCAAGCCTTGGGACATGATTCAACATGTTCATATGCATCCTTGGATCCTATACATGATGATTGAAAAGTTCAAAGATGCAAGTTCATTGAAGATCACACAATTGAATTCATCTGATAAATTTTTCATCTGACAAATTCAACCCTTAGAATTTTAGGGTTTTTTGGTTTAAATTGAAGCATTCAAGCCAAATTTAATCAAGACATGATTAATCATTGAGTTTTGGCATGATAAACCAAGATTTGAGAGGTTTCTTGCAAAAGGGGTAAACTTGGATAAGTGAATTTTCTCTAAGTATGAGAAAAAACCCTAGTTTTGGTAGCAACTTTGAAAAATCATAACTTTCAATCCACACATCCATTTTTTGAGTTCCAAAGGTCAATTTGTAGCTCTCATCATGTACTACAAAAGTGTCCAACTGGCCTATGTGCAAAAGAGGCTTAGAATTTGAGATATGGAGCTTCAAATTTGGAAAAATTTCAAGGCAGATTTTGGGCATCAAATGCAACAATCTTTGGAGCCAGTTTTCATCATGATCCTTTTGGATTCATGATGACGTAAAATTATATTGGATATTTGACTTGACTTACATGAATTTTATCTGCATTTATTACTGTTTTGTTCGAGTTATCTTCGATTACGCCTTTGTTTTCATATCTTTTGTAGGTTACAATAAATATGTACTAAAGAAATAAAAGGAGAAATAAATGAAGGAAATGGAAAGAAAAGACCAAAGAAAGAAAAGAAGAAGAAAGAAAGAGAAAGGAAAGAAAAAAGGGATGGGGGCTACCACACACCAAGTGGCACTTGCCACTTGGGTGTGGCGCTTGCCACCTTGTCCACATAAGGGATTGTGGTGCCTGCCACCTCCAAAGTAGGAGAAGGAGTGGCGAGAGCCACTCCTAAGGAATAGGAGAATGGAAACTGCCACTCCTAAAAGAACGGGAAGTGGCGTCTGCCACTTCCTCCCCATAATTTCTCCACTTCCCCTTACTTTTTCTCAACCTCCTGGATACATTTCCTCCTATTTTCACTCCTCGTTTCAGGCTTGAATTGGTGTAATTGTTTCCCACTAGCAGATATAAAAGAGAAGCCAGTTTTGGAAGAAAGGGAACGTAGTATTTTTTTCTGTTTTCATTTTATTTCCCAGCATTCTGCTTTTAGTTTCTTTTACATTTTTTAGAGAATTTTTGTAAGGCAATTGTTTGTTACACTGATAAACAATTGCCATTAAGTTTTAGGATTGATTCGAAAGGTTGTAATATTGTACTGAACTGCAAGTCGGCCTTCATAATCAAATCTGAGTTCTGTTCTTCAAATCGCCAGGTTCCTTTTATCTGTTTTTATTTTTACCGTTATATTTTTATGCATCCCTTCTATTTTCTGTTTAGTATTAGGATTAGATTTAGTATTAGCATAAAATCCATGTCTGGCTAAACCTCTTAGTATTGGTATGTAATTACGATCGGTCGGAGGGGGTTAAATAAATCGTGACGTAAATTTAATGGATTCAATTCTTCTGGTCTCTGTTTCTCTTGATAAATTAATAACTTTTGTTATGAGAGTAAGAAAGTAACGAAGGTTAAGATCAATAAAGCGAGAGTTTGAGGTCTTATCCGGATAGCTGAAACTGAACATTAGGCTTAAATATAGCGAGAGCGATTTAAGGTTAATTAGGATTTATTTATTTTCAAAAAGTGTTTTTAAATTCAAAATGAGAGAGCGAGAGCCGCATTCTGATTTGAGAGCATAGTATAAGTCAAGAACACGAGAGTGTGAGATAAGGTCTTTTAAATGAGTATTTTCTGCAGGAAAATAATTTTAACTTTTAAACTAAACGCCCACGAATTACTGAACCCCCGATGATTGATAGGATTATATATCGATATTTTGCAATACCTTAATTTAATTTAATTTTAATTCTGCACTTATTTTCTTACTCGCATCCCAAATTTAGAAACTCATTAGCCTTAGATTTACATAATAACATTAGATAGCGGTAGATCGACTCTTTGTCCTTTGGGTTCGATAATCTTTTAAAACTACATGATCAGACTGTGCACTTGCAGTCACGAAGCACTTAGATATACTAAATAGCGATCAAGTTTTTGGCGCCATTGCCGAGGACCAATTTAGTCGATATCGTAACTTTAGTGTTGCGCAGTATAGACTAAGGCAACTATTTCCCTATTATAAGTCGTCAATTGTATGCCAAACACTTGCTCTAAAGGTGAGAAGTTTGTGCAACCGATTGACGACATAGAGCATTTTATTAATTTAAGACGTCGAACTAACGAATTCCGAATTAAGTATAACCTTCCACCATCTGAAATTCCCTTTCCATAATTACCAATACCTATGGCTAAGAACCTCAGAATCAACCTCTTAAGTATTATGCCATCCCTTCGCAGGATGAGCCACATAACCGTATTGTTGCTCGTCCCATCGAGGCAAATACCTTCGAGCTAAAACCTTCGTTGTTGTCTGCTGTACAACAAAACCAATTTTCTAGAAATTCCACGGAGGATTCAAACTTACATTTATCAGTATTCTTGCAATACACAGACACAGGAAAAGCAAATGGTGTCAGCCCCGAAGCAATAAGACTGCGTCTTTTCCCTTTCTCATTAAGAGATAGAGCTAGAGCTTGGCTCCAGTCTCTATCGTCCACATCTGTCACTACGTGGAACAAGTTGAAGAAGGTGTTCTTAGCACGATATTTCCCACCTAGAAAAACGGCTATGCTAAGAGCCCAAAAAATGGATTCAAACAGAAGGACAATGAATCTCTTTTCGAAGCATGGGAAAAATACAAGGACATGATGAGGATCTGCCCACATCACGGTCTAGAAGAATGGCTGATCATCCATACCTTTTACAATGATCTCTTGTATAACACAAGATTAACAATAGACGTCACCGCGGGTGGCGCACTAATGGATATACCTTACAATGAGGCTTATGCACTTATCAAAAGTATGGCTCAAAAACACTATCAGTGGGAGAGTGAAAGAGCCTCAGTAGAGAAACCTCCAACGAAAAGTGGTATGTACGAGATAAGCAGTCTTGACCAAGTCAATGCAAAGGTAGATGCTCTCACTCAAAAGATTGAAAGTTGACTATAACCCCTACAACCAATGTGGCTGCCGTAGCTCCAAACTGTGAGTTATGCGGAGTTCCTGGGCATGTTGCCCCTGAATGTCAACTTTTGACAGGAGTTTCCACAGACCAAGTGAATTACGCTCAAGGAAACCCTTACTCAAACACCTATAATCCAGGTTGGAAAAACCATCCGAACTTTTCATACAAAAATAACAATGCATTTTATGCACCTGGACAAGCACTTGCTGTACCACCAGGATATCAGAAACCTGCCATAGCTGCTCAAAATGCTCCTAGGAAATCTAACCTTGAACTAATGATGGAAAACTTCATAGCCACCCAGGCTCAAACAAATAAAGACTTCCTAAATCAAAACATACACACTAGTGAGAAAATTAAGCAATTAGAAAATATGGTAGACACTTTAGCCACTCACAACAAAATTCTTGAAACCCAAATTTCGCAAGTGGCACAACAACAAGCACCCACTGCTGCTCCTGCAGGTACTTTTCCTGGACAGTCGCAACCCAATCCAAAAGGACATGCAAAGGCTATCATACTACAAAGTGGTACGAAATTGGACAAACCAACCGACCTGATACATGAGAATCCAGCTATGTATCAAAATCCTGGAAAAGTAACTGAGAAGGAAATCAACCAAAACATAAAAGAGAAAGAAGGTAGTGACCAAGAGGCCGAAGAAAAATAAGAACCATATGTGCCTCCACCACCTTACAAACCTCCTATTCCTTACCCTCAAAGATTTGCTAAATCTAAAAACGTGGGGCAATTCAAGAAATTCGTTGAACTTCTGAAACAATTGAATATCACAATACCCTTTACAGAAGCTATCACCCAAATGCCCTCATATGCTAAGTTTCTTAAAGAAATCTTATCAAATAAGAAAAAGATCGAGGATAACAAAATCATTACGCTTACTGCTGAGTGTAGCGCGATACTCCAAAACAAAATGCCTCTTAAGCTGAAAGACCCAGGTAGTTTTTCCATACCATGCGTAATTGGAAAATTTGTCATAGACAAAGCTCTATGTGACTTAGGAGCCAGTATTAGCTTAATGCCCTTGAACATATACAAAAGGCTTGATATGGGAGAATTAAGACCAACTAAGATGTCTGTACAACTAGCCGGTCGTTCTGTTAAGTTCCCGATAGGAATACTAGAAAACTTTCCGGTACGTATAGGTCAATTCTATATCCCTACTGATTTCATAATCATAGACATAAAAGAAGATTCCAACACTCCTATCATATTAGGGAGGCCATTCTTAGCTACAGCCGGAGCCATTATAGATGTAAAGAAAGGTAAGCTAACTTTTGAAGTGGGTGAAGAGAAAGTCGAATTTATTTTGACAGAATTCTACAAGTACCAACTATAGACGATACATGTTTTCTGCTAGATGTCATCGAAAAATGCATAAGAGAAATGGAGATGGAACAAAATTCTTATTTATAAATCCTAAAGATTCCAATACCTCCAATATTTGAAGATGATAATTGGCGTGGCGAATACCAAGACGACAGTCTAATCGAATGCCTATCACTAAGACATAATCATATGCCTCGCCCGAAGAAACCGACTTTAGAACTTAAAACACTACCTAAAAATTTAAGGTATGAATTCCTTGACACTGAGCTCGAACGACCAGTGATAGTCAACGCAAACTTAGGACAAACAGAAACTGAGAAACTACTGCATGTCTTAAGAAAATACCCATCTGCTCTAGGCTACAACATTTTTGATCTGAAAGGAATAAGTCCTTCTATCTGTATGCACCATATTATGCTAGAGGAAGACTGTAAGACCTCTAGAGAACATCAAAGAAAGAAAAATCCCATTCTGAGCGACATAGTCAAGAAAGAAGTACAAAAGTTATTACAAGTAGGAATTATATACCCGATCTCCGACAGTCAATGGTTAGCCCAGTGCATATCGTACCAAAGAAGAGGGGTGTTACAGTTGTTAAGAACGAAAAAGTAGAATCTATAGCACAAAGAGTCGTGACCAGAAGTAGAATGTGCATTGGTTATAGGAAATTGAGCAAAGCTACTCGAAAGGATCATTTCCCTTTACCCTTCATTGATCAAATGCTTGAGAGATTAGCTAAGCACTCCTATTTCTGCTATTTAGACGGTTATTCAGGATTCTTTCAAATACCTATTCATCCTGATGACCAAGAAAAGACAATCTTCACTTGTCCTTATGGTACATTTTCCTATCGACGAATGTCATTTGGATTATGTAACGCTCCCGCAACATTTCAAAGATGCATGATGTCAATCTTCGCTGACTTTATTGACGACATCATGGAAGTATTTATGGACGATTTTTCTATTTATGGGCAAAGTTTTCAAGGATGCTAATCGAACCTAGAAGTGGTACTTAAAAGATGCGTAAAAGTAAATCTCGTGTTAAATTGGGAAAAATGCCATTTCATCGTCCGACAAGGAATCGTACTTGGACACATAGTGTCTGATAAGGGGATTGAAGTAGATAAAGCAAAAATAGAAATTATAGAAAACCTTCAACCTCCTAAAACCGTAAGAGAAATACAAAGTTTCTTAAGAAACGCCAATTTCTACCGACGATTCGTTAAGGATTTCTCTAAAATTACTAAACCGTTGACTGGCTTATTAATGAAAGATGCTGAATTCATTTTCGATGATAAATGCCAGAAATCCTTTGAACAATTAAAAACAGCTCTCATTACCACACCTATCATGCAACCACCTGATTGGAGGTTACCTTTTGAAATCATGTGTGACGCTAGTGATTATGCTGTAGGTGCAGTTCTAGGACAGAAAAAAGATAAAAAGCTTCATGCAATTTATTACGCAAGTAGAACCCTAGACCCTGTGCAAATGAACTACGCCACCATAGAAAAGGAACTTCTAGTTGTTGTGTTCGCTTTGGATAAATTTTGTTCTTACTTAGTAGGAGCACAGATAATTATCTATACCGATCATGCCGCAATCAGGTACCTAGTGAATAAAAAGGATGCCAGACCGAGACTCCTAAGATGGATACCACTACTGCAAGAATTTGATTTAGAAATCAAAGACAAGAAAGGTACTGAAAATGTAGTAGCTGATCATTTATCAAGAATGGAGGATAAGCCTGAGCAAGTTCCTATTAATGATGATTTTCCTTATGAGAGACTCACAGCTCAGTTAGAAAACACGGTTGAACGATCTCTAACATATAATGAGAATGAAACAAAAGAAGTCGTGGAAGCGATCTTTACTGAAACCACACTGCCATGGTATGCTGACTTTGTCAACTACTTAGCATCTGGAGTTTTTCCACCAGATTTAACTTACCAACAAAAGAAAAAATTCTTCCACGATCTTAAACATTATTATTGTGATGAACCTCTGCTTTTCAAGAGAGGTGTCAATGGTATCTTTCACCGATGTGTTGCCGAAGGCGAAGTTGAAAATATAACCGCTCACTGTCATTCTGCTCCCTATGGAGGACATGCAAGCACTTCAAAGACTTGCACTGAGATCTTACAAAGCGGCCTCTTTTGGCCCACTCTATGGAAAGATGTACATATCGCAATCATAAACTGCGACCGGTGCCAATGCAACAACAATATCTCTAGACGCGTCAAAATGCCACTGAAAGGCATTTTTTCGAAGTAGAAGTCTTTGACGTGTGGGGGATTGATATCATGGGACCATTCTCATTGTCTTGTGGTAACAAGTACATACTCGTTGTTGTTGACTATGTGTCGAAATGGATCAAGGCTATAGCTTCTCCGAAAAATGATGCATGAGTAGTGATTAGACTTTTCAGGAACATAATTTTTGCTAGATTTGGTGTGCCGAGACTAGTCATCAGTAATGGTGGCTCTCATTTTATTTTGAGGATTTTCGAAAAACTATTGATGAAATATGGAGTCCGACACCCTGTAGCAACACCCTATCACCCGCAAACCAGCGGGCAAGTATAGCCTTCGAACAGAGAAATTAAACAAATCTTAGAAAAAACAATTGTGACCTATAGAAAAGATTGGTCTTCCAAATTACACGAAGCTCTGTGGGCATATAAGACAATCTATAACACCCTGTAAGTGCTTCTGATTGGCTACATTTTATGGCAAAACATTAGAGTGTGTATGGATGTCATAACTAATGATGTGACACACAATATGCAGGGTAAGTAGTAAGTTGAGTTGGATGTCATACTGAATGTCATGTCACTGATCGTATGACATCAGGTGCGTAGGTTTAGTTTTCTGTTATTCAGAATGAGGAAGCTTAGGCTAGAATTCAGGAAACTTTATAGAAGCTCAAGCTGGAAGTCAGGAAACATTTTAGAAGCCCTGGCAAAATTAAATGTACCTGACCTAATTGGTAAGTGCAGCGTTTTGAAGAGAGGTTTGGGTAAACCTAATTTCTGCACCAAGGCCCAAGGACTGACTGCTGCTATAAATAACAGAAGGAACAATCCTAGAAGAGCAGCTCTTGACAGAAGATTAGAGAGTCCATGCTAAGTGGCCTTTGTGAGTGAAGAGTTTTGCTCTTCACGTGTGTATTTGTGAGTGAAGAACTTTATTCTTCACGTGAGTCTAGGAGTCTTAGGATTCCTTGTGTGCCAAGCAATTGTATGTTGTAGAATTGCTATGGTTATTGTGTATGAACAGGTGTATTCATTGTATCACTCAAAGCTATTAAGCAAGAGTGTGTGTCACTTGGTCAAAGCTGTGAAGAAAGATCAAGGTGTGTTTGAAGTGAGTCTTCATATCTATTTTGTTATTGTGTATTGATATCACTGCGGTGATTGAGGGAGAGTGAGTGGGTATACTCAGGTCTAGTGGTCTCTAGGCTGAAGTGTCATTGGGTAGGTCTTAAGTTAAAAGTGCAAACTGGGATTGTTTGACTCTGAATTAGTTCTACTGATAGTGAATTTCCTCCCTGGCTTGGTAGCCCCCAGATGTAAGTGTGGTTGACACTGAACTGGGTGAATAATTACTTGTGTTATTTACTGCTTTCCATTTACAACTTATTATTAAGTGCATTAGTCTATGTTACAGTGGATGTCATAACATCCGTGATAACATCCATCGTGTGCTTGCCAGAATTTCAATTGGCATCAAAGCATGCACCCTGGTTGTTATTTTCTGGGTGAGATCTAGGGAAGATAAATTCTGGTACTATGGATAAATACATAGGATTCTCGAATAGACCACCAATTCTGGATGGCTCTAATTATGACTATTGGAAACCTATGATGATTGCCTTCCTAAAGTCTTTAGACAACAAGGCTAGGAGAGCTGCAAAGTCAGGATGGGAACATCTAGTGAAGATTGACAAGGATGGAGTATCTGTGTTAATTCTTGAAGAGGAATGGAACAAAGAACAAGAGGCTTTGACTCTTGAGTACTCTAAGGAATTGAATGCACTCTTCAATGGTATAGACAAAAACATCTTCAGACTGGTACACCATTGTGAACTGGCTAAGGAGGTTTGGGACACTTTCAAAACTACTCATGAGGGAACCTCAAAAATTAAAATGTCAAGACTATAAATGTTGACCACTAAATTTGAAAGTCTAAGAATGAAGGAGGAGGAGATTATTCATGAATACTACATGAATAACCTTGAAATTGCAAACACCTCAGAAGCCTTGGGGGGAAAAGATGTCTGATGAAAAGCTTGTGAGAAAGATTCTCAAGTCTTTACCTAAAAGGTTTGCCATGAAGGTCACTGCCATTGAAGAAGCCCAAGACATATGCAGTATGAAGGTGGATGAACTCATTGGTTCTCTCCAAACCTTTGAGATGGGGATAGGTGATCAGGCTGAAAAGAAGAAAAGCATAGCTTTTGTGTCAAAGGATGAAGAAGTATCTGATGAAGACAATGCTGCAAGGGAGGAGAATTTGTCAGAAGCAATAGCCTTTCTTGGAAGACAATTCAACAATTTAATCAAGAGAATAGACCATAAGTCTAAGCCGTATGTCAAGAATAGCTCCTCTGATACCAACAGAAGGGAAAAATATGAAGATACATCTAACCAAGGCAAAGGAGTTCAATGTTATGAATGTGAGGGTTATGATCACATTAAAACTGAGTGTCTCACCTATCTCAAGAAGCAAAAGAAGGGATTAGCTGTCACTTGGTATGATGGAGATTCTGAGAGTGGATCAGAAGATGAGTCTGAAAAACATGTCACTACTCTGAATAGTGTATATATATCTGATGGTGATTCAAGTGAAGAAGAGCTGACTTATGATGAACTTGCTGATTCATTTAAGAAGTTGTGCAACAGAAGTGGAGAATTATATCAGCAAGGAGAGCAACAGAAGAAACTCATAAGGGAGTTAGAAGCTGAGAAGATGGAGCATCTTGCAACAATAGAGTCTCTCAAAAGTGAAGCCAACTTATTGAAATCTAATCTTGATCAAATGTCCAAATCCATAAGGATGTTGAACCCTGGGATTGACACTCTAGAAAAAAATCTACAGAGTGGTCAGACAACAGGCAACATGTCTGGACTGGGATTTGTTGGTAAACAGAATCCCATCTTGAGGTTTAAGAAGGCAAAGACTAAGAATAAGACGTCAACATGGATGTCACCAGTAATGTCACAAGATCAATGGAACAAAAGTTGGAACCAAACCAAGAAAAAATTCTAAGGTTATAGGTGTTACCACTGTGGAAAATTTGGACATATTAAATCTGTCTGTTTCTGGATGCATGGATTTCCGTGTCATCCTCATCAAGGAAAATCCAAACAGGGTGCTCATGTCAAGAAACATCATCATGTTAGACCCAAAAAGGAAGTTCCTATCAAGAAGCAACAATGGTTGCCAAGTGTTGCACCCTAAAATTTGCCCAACCTTATTCACTTGGTTTATGTTTCCATGTCATTAGCATTTGCATATAGAGTCATGTACATAGACTAACCACCTGCATAGCATAAGCATAGCAAGGCATTCAACAGGGGACCAATCATTATTCTCATCTCTAGAGGCCTATCAAGAGGCTATTATTCCAATTCAACCTCATTCAGATCATCAGGGAAAGATTTGAAAGCAAAGAGTTCAGCAGATCAAACCTTGAGTCCATCTCCTAGCTGAGGGTATCTGAGGATCAACAAGAGGGTTGTGAGCTGTGTATTGAAGGCATGGAGAGTATCTAGACATCTTGAGAGACTTAGAAAGTCATTTGGAGAAGGAGACAAGTCATTGATGAGAGCACAAGAGCTACAGTTGAAGACAGTCAACTAGGGTTTCATCTGGGTCAACCCTAGGTCAACCCTAGGTCAATTGACTGATTTAAAGGGGCATTCAAGTCTATTGGAGAGGTGTGGGGTTCATCATTGAACATATTAAGAAGGATATGGAGATATGCTAAGGAGAATTCAAGAGAAATCAAGGAGAAGAGGAGTTACTAAATTAGGGTTTCTGTGTAAAATCCCCTAGTTTAGGTCAAATTTCCAAGCAAGATAAGTCAAAATGCTAGCTTCAAATGGCTTCTTGGCCAACATGAAACTTGTAGAGGATCTCAATACCTTTAATTTGAGTGGTGGAAGACCTCAAGGAGATTTATAGAACTCAAGTTATGGTCCTTGCAAGTTACAGGTCATCTGAGGTATCTGAATTTTTGTCTGTGAAAGTGACTTGACTTCCAAGCAATTTTTACCCCTCAAGGAGATTTCAAATGAATTCTTGGTCAACATAAGAATTTTTCCTCATTGTCTTAGCTTTCTAGAATGGTATAGTATGCCTTCATATGATGTGGAGAACTCAACTTATGGTCTTGGCAAGCAAAGGGTATTTTGGGCATTTGTGAATTACAGGTCATTTTAACCTATGTCCAAAACTCATACAAGGAGGCCTCAAATGGAAAAACTTACAACATCAAACTTGCTCCAAATGAGATTTTAAGTCTAGAAAGAAGGTCACAAATTATTGGAGAAGCTCATAGCATGAAGTTGCATAATTGGTCAAAATATGAACTAAAATGGCTTATAAAGTGAATAAATTCAAGATGGAAAATGGTTTGGGAGATTTATGAGTCCAAATGGAGACTTCCAATATATGATTTTGAATGGAAAAGCAATTCTAAGAACAATGGTTCAAACACTTTTTTGAGTTTAGAAGGAAAAAAGAAAGTTATCTTTGGTTACTTGTAATTGAAGAAACATTTCAAAAATGGATCAAAGTTGGAAAGCAAGGGAATGTGCAAGATGGATCTAGAATGTTCATATGAGGTCTATATATTCATGAAATGGAGATTGATCAAGGGTTGGCTTCATTTGCACCAAGAATTTCACAAAATTCTCTCATTCTTTTTCATTGAATTTTCATTCCAATTCTCCAAAACCTTCATCAATTTTCATTCACATCAATTCAATCTTATTCAATCATCATCCTAGATCAGAATTGAAGCAAAGGTTTGGTGATTAGGATCCATTTTCGTGCACTATCTTCAAGAACACCAAAACTGCAAATTCCATTGGACAGCATAATTCAAGCCAAGTCTCATCCAAATCTTGCAAACAGAATCAAGTACATCAAGGATTGATCAAGATCCAAAACCTAGAAGCTTCAGATCCACGAGTTCCATAGCTGTTTTCAAGATTTCACACCAGGTATGTTTTCATTCAAATTGCTTGATTCAGTTAGTTAGGCATAGCTTTGTTAGTTTAGACATGATATAGAAGGTTAGTAGAGCAGTTAGGGTGAATTTGGAGAGGTTTGGTGATGTTGATTAGCAGGTTGTAGAAACTGTTAGGAGGTGAAACTCTTAGGTTAGTGCATTAGAATCTTAGCTTGATAGCGCAGGTTAATTACCATTAGGCATAGATTAGTTTAGTCTAGGTTTGAGGGAGAATTGTTGTGGTGCATCTCAGAGAAATTCCATGGTGACCAGAGTTTGATGCCATCGGGTTTGTTGATCTAGTGAATTTCAAAGCAAACTAGTGCTATAGGATTGTAGAGGGAGAGATCCTGAGCAACTTTCATGTTCATAGCATGTTGATTCATGGCCTGGAGATGGAGAACAGAGGGATGGAAGTTTGCTCGTGCATGGAGTTTCATGGAGGTTGAAACCCTAAGTTCAGAACCATTGGAGAAGAGATAATCGTGGCCATTCATTGTGCCTTGGACTTTTGACTTGGAGCGTGATCGAAGGGCTCGTATTTGATTCAGAATCTGGAGGGAAATGAGTTGGCCAAAACGCACCGTTTCATTAATTGAAACGGGCGGGCCTCAGAATCTTATGCTATCCCCACCCCCAATGTATGAGCCCAATAACTTTTAACGTGGTTTCCCTTCTATTTTCACCCCCAGCTTGTATTGTATTCTGAGTGTTTGCTGGGCCTAACTCAAAACGCTAACTGCACCCCCTATTTGCTGGCCCAATGGATTTACAACTGGGCGTATCTTCTATTCATACCCCCTCTCTCTTATTTTAATTCAATTGTTTTTTAATTCATTTTAATTTTTCCAACTTTTAGAAATTCATAATAAATTCATAAAAAATGCATTTCACTTCATTCTTTTTACAATATTTTCTTTAGGATGTGTAGAATATTATAGAAAAATAAAATTGCATTTTTATTTTGATTTCATATTTTTTTTTTTATATTTTTTTTAAATAAATGTCATTTTAAATAGATTCATTTCATGCATAAATTTGCTAATTTTTGTTCTATTACATGCTTTAACATTTTTTGTTCATTCTTTTTATATTGTTTAGATTAGATACTCAAATTGTAGATTCAATTTAGTACCCATTTTTAGGAATTAATTTTAGGTGATTAAAATAGGTTTGAACATCATGAACAAATTAGGGTTTTTAGGTGATGACTTAGGAGTTTGATTTCATTTCCCTTAGGACTTAGGGTTTGAATAGATTAGTTATGGGACTATAGGGGCTATGGGTAGTTATTAGATCCCCTTAGAAAAAGTCAGGATTCCCCTACTGCTATTAATACTGTCTGTATATCTGTTTGTCTGGTGTGGTGTGCCCTCTGGGGATTATTGCTTGCTTGTTGGGTATTGGGATTATCTGGGGACTTGGGAGAGCTGAAGACTTGAGGTGATGAAGGCCATTGGAGATCCAGATGTTGAAGATCAACTGCCAGAGTTGGAGAGGAGGTTCTTGCTAGCAGCTGCTGAGGAGACTAGGGTTTAGGAGCTAGGCAGAGCTCTAGATTAGAAAGCTTGTTTCTTAAACATGGAATGCCTTGTCTGCATCCATCCTTTCTCTATGATTCAAAGTCTCTTTCAAATATCCACCTCCTTCCTTTGGAAGGATCAGTGAATATATTTGAAAGATAGAACTTTTGAGAGGAAACTTTCTGATTAATGTTAACAGTTGATGAACCACCCTTGGTAGGTAATTGACTGTTTAACATTCATTCTCTTCACTCTTGTGACTGATTCCTCATCCTGGAGGTTTGAGCATGAAGAAAAGCCATTGCAGATGGAAGATAGATGATCAAGGCCCTTGCCTGAAGGTCATGAAGATGGGTATTGATGCTTGTTGAAGCTTGTAGCTGATTGGAGATTTCTTGAAGCCAGATGTTGATTCAGAGCTGCTGATGCTGTTTCTTTTGCTGTTGTTTTTTCATTTGCTGATGTATTGATTGGTTTTCTGGACTGTATTGTTTGCTGTTTACCCTGTTGGGTTGAAAGTGAAGCATGTTCACTTTTGCCTATTGTTTTCCAGGTTCGAGGTTGAGTGGGACTCCCTTGCCTCGCTTGTGCTGTTGCATCCATGCATTTTACTGTTTTACTATATATATCTGATATTGTTTCTGTTTCTGCCTATCCCGTAGGATCTCTGTTTCTCTCTGTGCAAGAGAGGAGCATGATAGACACTAGGTTTTAACCCATGCATGATAACATTAGGTTAGTTTGATTCCCTTCGCAACCGTAGGTTAGAGTTCTGTCTCTTTCTTTCTCAAAACAAACAGAAAAATACCATAAAGATTTCAAACACAATAAAAGACACTTCTTTCGTAAAAGAATGTGAACTCATCAAAATGTCATTTTTGTCCGCTTGGACTGCTAATCAAGAAACCTTTTTCAGAAGGAATAAAATCAACCAAGACAAGCTTGTGTCGTACGTGGCCCGAACTACGTTTTCTCTGATCTTCCATGCAGTGTGGAAGTACGTAGGCATAGGATGCGATATCCTAGCGAGCAACCTTCCCCTCCTTTCCCGTAGGTAGGCGAACTACGTTGACTCTGATTTCTCGTTCCAGACGGGAATACGTAGGCATAAAGTGCGATACTTTGCCGAGTCATTTTTATTTTCATTTTACTTTCTTTTTAACCCCTGACCTATAGTTTAGATAGAATAATAATCCATACCCGAAAACAAGCGTGGATCCCGTCGAGTACGACGGACGTGAGGGGTGCTAATACCTTCCCCTTGCGTAACCGACTCCCGAATCCAGGTTTTGGTTGCGACGACCATACCTTTCCCGTGTTGTGCGAGGTTTACTCTGAGCGTTTCCTTTCCCTCCCGTGGGATAAATAACGCACGGTGGCGACTCTTCTGTTCAGCCGGCGCCGATTTTCGCAATAGCGACAACTGGCGACTCTGCTGGGGATCCAACGTCCCCTGGCTGCTAAGAACTGCGATGGTTCTTATGCATTTGGGATCCAACGTCCCTTGAGAGAGTCAATCCTAACGCTTGTTTTCCCGTCGAGGATTTTGTATGGATTTATTGTATATTTCTAACCTTGTATTTTCAGCTTTGTATATTGATTATTATTGCTGTACTTGGGGTGTGACGGGTGTTCTGATATTGAGAGATAAGCCGGACCTGGGCTTGAGTGCACCTAGAATTAGCGTAGAAAGTAGTGGGCGCGTGCCGGCTTTGCTTGCATTAGTGTCTCATGAAATCTACACTCGGACGAGGTTCTTCTGGTTGGCTTCTTTTTCTACCCTTTGGGTCGAAGGGGTTGTTGGTCAGCTGAATTGTCGACTCCGGGAACCGATCATTTGGAAGTTGGCTGAGTGAGGCCTCTTCAGGATTTGATGATGCCACTCCTTCTGGGAATCGTATCATCAACCCTGAAAGTCTGTGACGCCAACGACCGCATAGGATGCCGTACCTTGTGCCAGCTATAGGGCCACCCACCTGTGAGGGGATTCAGGGTTATGCAGGTAACCAGACCTTCAGATACCGGTTATTTCTTGATCAGAGATCCTGGTTATTTATGGAGTGTTATGAGGTCTGTCAGAGACCATTTGGAGATGTGTTATGAGGTCTGTCAGAGACCATTTCGGGATATGTTTTGAGGTCTGTCAGAGACCATTTGGAGATGTGTTATGGGGTCTGTCAGAGACCATTTCGGGATATGTTTTGAGGTCTGTCAGAGACCAGTTGGAGAGTTCTGAGGTCTGTCAGAGACCAATTAGAGATATGATTTGAGGTCTACCAGAGACCAGTGGGAGTTATGGTTTGAGGTCTGTCAGAGACCAGTATTGGAGTTTTATTTTAGGTCTATCTGAGACCAGGGTTTGATGACTTCTGGATGGTCTATCTGAGACCTTTCTTGATTGAGTTCAGGCTATTCAGCTACAGCTTTGGTCCCTGTTGCATGATACTTGCATTGCATTGCCTGCATATTCATTACCATTTGCATTTCACTAACGTGTGTCTGTGCTGCAGGTGCATTTGCATTTCCCTAGTTCTAGTGCCTGGACTTCTGAGTATTGATTATGGCTGGTTTGAGGAAAACAGTTGCGTATAAGCTGCCTTCACCTGATCTTACTTCTTTGCTTGGTCTGATATCTCTTGCTGATGAGGAGGTTAGGAGAAGCTTCAGAATGAGCCATGGAAGATTACTGAGATTAGTCTGTAAGCCCACTGCTGATGAGATGAACGGGCTATACACCTTGATGCAGTTCTATGACCCCGCATTGAGATGCTTTACTTTTGCCGACTTCATTCTAGGACCCACCATTGAGGAGTATGTGGAGTTTACCGAGCTTCCTGTGCAGAACAAAGTTCCCTTCATTCACTCCGCTGCTGAGCCCAAGTTGGAGGACTTAGCCAAAGCCTTGCATATGAACGCTGCAGATCTGTTATTGACTTCTTGGCTTGGGGTGTCAGGTTTCTCTCTGGATTTCTTAGTTGCCAAAGCTCGAGAATACGCCAAGAACGGTTGTTGGGTGGTTTTCAATGCTATTCTGGCTCTATGCATCTATGGAATTGTGTTATTTCCTAACTTGCCCAACTTTGTGGATTTGGATGCTTTCTATCTGTTTGCTGCAGGCAACCCAGTGCCAACTTTGATTGGAGACTTCTACCACTCATTGCACTATAAGAATGAGAACCGAAGAGGAAAGGTTATGTACTGCTGTACTCCCCTGTTGAATATGTGGTTCAAGAGTCACCTTCCCACGAAGGGACCATTTGTAGACAGTGCAATCTCAGCCAGTTGGTCAGAGCGCCTGATGAGGCTATCTTCCGAAGACGTTGTATGGTTTGATCGAGACCTGTTGGGATCTGAGCTCATCTTCAGTTGTTCTGGGTACCCTAATGTGCCGCTGATTGGAAGGAAAGGGTGTATCAATTACAACCCTTCTCTATTCATTCGCCAGTTCGGATATGCGCTGAAGAATCCACCTCAGGAGGAGGAAGTACAGGAATCTCTGTACTTCACAGGAGATGTGAAAGGGGAGTTGTTAGCCAAGTTACAGCATGCCTGGACGCGTATTAACCGCAAAGGGAAGCCGTTGTTAGGAAAGAATGACTGTCAGGCCTATGCACCTTATAGAGTTTGGATTCAGGAGAGGGCTAGTCAGTTGAAGATGCCGTTTCCAGATGTACCAATCCTTGTTCCCGTTCCGGTAGCAGAGCCAACTACTGTTTCTAGAGAAGTCTATGAACAGGCTGTGAAGGAGAAGGAAGCCTTGATGAAGATTAATGAAGGATTAGAGCAAGAGCTAGCTCAGGTACGCAGCGAGAAAAACAAGGCCGTATATGCTTTCCAACAACAGATCGAGCTGGTAAACAAGTTAGGAGCTGAGTTGACCGAGGAAAAGAAAAAGCGCGAACGTCTGGGGCAAGAGTTCAGAAGTTCCCATGACATGCTGGAAGCCAAAAAGAAGGCGCTAGACGCAGCACACCGAGAGATATCCTCTTGCAATAAGACTTGGAATGCTACTCTCACCAACAACAAGAAGAGGGAAGATAAGCTGAAGCAGCAAATCTCCGACCTCGAAGAGAAGTTGAAGTCTAGCATCAAGAAGTGTGAGGAGGAAGTGATGACCCGGTATAGTGTCCAGCATGCACTGAACAAGGCAATCAAATCCAGAGACGAAGCAGTATCTCAGAAGCGAAAGTTAGAAGATTGCTTCGGAGAAGCAACATGGGAAGAAACTGCTGAAGACGTACGCCGTGTCCTTAAGAGGAGAAACCAGCTTGTTGAAGGGCTGCTTGATCGACCAAGTCATCCGGAGACCAAGAAGTTGATAGAGGAGTATCAGACTTTTGGGAGGATTTGATCATTTCATGTAGTATCTTGTATGCTTTATTTGCATAGTGCTGACCATCACCAGGATTGTTGGTTGAGGTCATGCCTTCTTTGTACTCTCAGTGATATTGTACCCTGGGCTTATTGATTTTCCCTGCAATATATGAGGCTTTATATGATTCAGCTCCGATATTCCTATTGTCAGCACTGTCACTGCACCGGCACCTTCGCACTAGAACTGGGGGAATGAACTTCCCTAATGCACGGACACATTGCATTGCATTCATACTCATATTGCATTACAGGTAATCTTTGAATGGTGTCTTATTTCCTGCTCTGTACCAGGTACTTAACAGGATTCCAGATCAACATCCGCACCGCTATTCTACACGATCCAACTGTCGAAAAGTCATGGACCAAATTCAGAACGAGATGCAGGATGTACGCGAGAAGCTCGCCCTCTTCATGCAAACCATGGAAGCTATAGCAAAAGGGCAAGAGAATTTGCAGGCCATGGTCCAGCCTCTGTTGGCTCGCAACGCTGGTCATGGTAATGAAGATCATCAGTCTGTCCGGGTTGATACTGCTCATGGAGACGGCACTCCCACGCCAGTGGCTCCGCCCGTAATCAATATGACTGCTGCTAACGTCAACAACGCTACCACTGCTGTGAATGGTAACGTCGGAGTAGGGAATGAAACTGCTGTCCATAATGTTGGGCTGGGTGATGTCAATGTGGGAGATAATCTCGGAGGCAATGGCTTTGTCAACGCTGGGTTCGGATTCAACGATCAGGGATTCGACAACACTGGCAAGTATGGCTTTAATGCTCAAGGCTTTGGGCAAGATGGTTATGGTATGGTCAATCAGGGTTATGGAGGCTTTGGAAACGGAAACGGTGCTGGATTTATGGCTGTTGGTCCCGCTGGAGGTCTTCAAGGGTACGGCAACAGAGGCCGAGGTCCGGGGATGAATCAGATCAGAGCTGGACGTAATAATGCGTACGGGGCTGGAAATGGTCTGTGGCAAGAGGATCAGCAGGAAGATGCCTTCTCCGGAGGAGGTTTTGAAGGACCGATGGATGATTCCCAAAAGATTAGAATGCTGGAAGAGCAAATGAAGGGAGTCCTAAACCAAAGTGCTGTGGGATTGGACATGGCAACAATGGGCTTGGTACCTGGCTTGAGGGTGCCAATTAAATTCAAAGCCCCTGCGTTCGATAAGTACAAAGGAGACACATGTCCGAAAGTGCATGTACGAGCTTATTACAGAAAGATGTCTGCATACTCCACTGATGAAAGAATGCTAATGCATTTCTTTCAGGATAGTCTGTCGGGCCCTTCCTTGGAGTGGTACATGGGGTTGGAGCCAACTGATATCAAGACTTGGAAGCAATTAGCAGAGGCATTCGTAGCCCATTACAAGTATAACAGCGACCTGGCGCCCAATCGGGTCCAGTTGGCCGGGCTTTCGCAGAAGAAGGGGGAAAGTTTTAAAGAATACGCGCAAAGGTGGCGTGATATGGCTGCCAGGGTCCGTCCTCCTGTGGACGATAAGGAAATGAATGATATGTTTGTCGGCACATTCACCGGGCTGTTTCATGATATGCTGTTTCATACGTCTCTGGCCAGTTTTTCAGATCTGATTCTGATGGGTGAAAAGATCGAGCGTAACATTAAGCAAGGAAAGTTCCAAGTCGAGGAATCAACTGCATCTGGCAGTAATAGGAAAGCTTATGGTGGGCGCCGTCAGGGCGAGGCAAGCGCGGTATTTGGAGGCCGAGGCAGGGGAAGAAATCAATATCGTCAGCCGCAGCAAGTGTCGAGTGTTACAATCCCGTATCAACAACAACCAATCCAGCAACAACAACCGGTTCAGCAGCAACCAATGCCACAGCAGCAGCAGCCTCAGCAGGGGGCACAGCAGGCTCAGCGAAGATTCCAGGGTGGCAAGCCGAGAAGAGTATTTGAGAAGCCTCCCTCAACCTATGCCGATTTGTTGCAGACATTGTTGGGATTGAATCTGGTAGAGAAAAGAACCCTGGCACCGATAACGGGAACTCCCCCGTTCGGCTACGATGCGAATAGGCACTGTGAGTTTCATTCTGGGGCCCCGGGCCACGATATAGAAGGTTGTCATGCTTTTAAGCACGTTGTGCAGGATCTCTTAGACAACAAGACTATCAACTTCGGAACGGCAGGTCCAAATATAGTCCAGAAACCCATGCCTAATCATGGGGCGAACGCCATTCTGACCGAGGAAGGGTTGAATCTGATTATGAATGTGGAGGATTTGAAGACGCCGCTGAGCGAAATAAAGAGCCGACTGTTGCAGGGAGGTGTTTACCCAGGATGTAACGAATACTGCTTAGATTGTTGGACCCTAGCTGGGGGGTGTGAGGATTTGAAGAAAGGCATTCAGGCCTTAATTGATGATGGCGTATTGCAGTTTGACAGAACAGCAACTGACGAGCCCGCAGGGGCAGTGGTGGATAATCGGAGTGATGTGGCCACGGTAACGATTCCCCGGAAGACGATCACTGTTGCAGCACCAGCTCAGCGACCACCGATTACCATAACTAAAGCCGGGCCAATCCCGTATGAGAACACGAAAGCAGTCCCATGGTCATATGGGCTAGAGGTGTATTGTGATGGGATTAAGATCGATGTTAGCAAGCAGCCAGTGGAGATAGTGGATAATGTTGTTGGTTCAGGAGGCATGACGAGGAGCGGCAGGATCTTTATATCTCCTGAAGTGGAGGCCGAAAGGCTAGCGAAAGGAAAAGGGAAAGCGGTTGAGAATGTTCCGGTTCAAGCAAGTGAAAAAGAAGCAGCATCGAAGGATGTCGAAGAATTCATGCGCTTAATTCGGAAAAGTGATTATAAGATTGTGGAACATCTGCAGCAGACACCGTCCAAAATATCTATCCTGTCTTTGCTGTTGTGTTCGGAAGCTCACAGGAACGCTTTGTTGAAAGTCCTGGACACTTCTTTTGTACCCCAGGACGTCTCCGTAAATCAGCTAGAAGGAGTATTGGCACATGTAAATGCAGGCCACAGTCTGGGCTTTACTGATTTTGACTTGACTCCGAAAGGGAGAGATCATAATATGGCATTACACGTGTCTGTGGAGTGTAGGGGATCGACAATGTCGCACGTATTGGTTGACACCGGATCGTCTTTGAATGTGCTGCCTAAGAAGGCGATGATGAAGCTGGATGTTCGAGGGATTTTGTGTACACCCAGTGATTTGGTAGTCAGAGCGTTTGACGGCACGCGGAGAACAGTCTTCGGATCGATTACTTTGCCTCTGCAAGTGGGGCCGGAAGTGTTTGCAACGGAGTTTTATATCATGGATATACAGCCTGCGTACAGCTGCTTGCTGGGAAGACCCTGGATTCATGGGGCAGGGGCAGTCACGTCTACCCTGCATCAGAAGTTAAAGTATATGGTCGGGGACAGCGTAGTCACCGTGTGCGGAGAAGAAGACATCCTGGTCAGCCATCTATCCTCGTTTAAATATGTGGAAGTCGACGGGGAGATCCACGAGACGCCATGCCAGGCATTCGAAGGTTTGCGTATCAAGGACAGGAGTCCCGGGCCGAGCAAAGTGCCAGAGATAGCTGTTTCATCGTATAAAGAAGCTCAAGCGCTAGTGGAAGCAGGAGAAGCCAAGGGCTGGGGCAAAGTGTTGGACATTCCGGTGAAGATGGACCGGTTCGGACTGGGGTACCGACCGTCGTCATCAACTCCTTCCGTGGGGGCCCCCCATTTCAGAAAGTCAATCACCATCTCTGCCAGTGGAGTATGTCATGAAACTGTCAATGCTGCTTCAGAGTCTGATGAAGGGGACAACGACTGTGATATGGATGCCTGGATTCAGCCAAGCACGCCAGGACAAGGACTGTGCAACTGGTCTATTCAGGAGCTTGTTCCTGTGACGTTTAAACAGTAATGCTTTGCTTTATTAATTGTTGAATAATCTGATGTCTTGCCCGGGGCATCAGGATTTGCTTAGGGCCGTGTTGTTATAAACATTGCGTGTTAATCATTAAATAAATGGCGTTTTTTCATGTGCAAATACCGTAATCCTTGTCTTTCCTGTTTTGTATTTTTCAATAAAATGGCAACGTGGTTATTCGCTTTATACGTATTTTGAAGCACTTAACCATTCCTTTTGCAGGATAACATTTTCAGATGACATCCTTGAGCCACCTATGACTCGTCCCGACTTCGAGCACCCGGTATTCCAGACTGAAGAAGAGGTTGTCGAAGATAGCGACGTTCCTGAAGAACTGTCTTGGTTAGTGAAGCAAGAGGAAAGAGCCATTCTGCCTCACGACGAGGTCATCGAAATTATCAATTTGGGGACGGAAGGGGTTGAGAAGAATATTCGTATCGGAGCTGCATTGCAGAGTGATATCAAGCGGAGACTGGTTGAAATGCTCCAAGAGTATAATGATGTATTCGCTTGGTCGTATCAAGATATGCCGGGGCTCGATACTGATATGGTTGTGCATCGCCTGCCACTGAAAGAAGACTGCCCGCCAGTCAAACAAAAGCTTCGCAGAACTCGACCAGATATGGCAATGAAGATCAAAGAGGAAGTTCAGAAACAGTGGGACGCTGGTTTCCTGGCTGTGACGAAGTATCCCTCATGGGTTGCCAACATCGTACCAGTGCCAAAGAAAGATGGCAAGGTTCGGATGTGCGTGGATTATAGAGATTTGAATAAAGCAAGCCCAAAAGACGATTTTCCACTTCCTCACATTGACGTGTTAGTTGATAATACCGCTCAATACTCGGTATTCTCCTTCATGGATGGCTTTTCAGGCTATAACCAGATTAAAATGGCGCCAGAGGATATGGAGAAGACTACTTTCATAACGCCTTGGGGATCATTTTGCTACAAAGTGATGCCCTTTGGTTTGAAAAATGCTGGGGCAACATATCAGCGTGCGATGACGACTCTTTTTCATGACATGATGCATAAAGAGATCAAAGTTTATGTTGACGATATGATTGCCAAATCCCAGACGGAGGAAGAGCATCTGGTGAATCTGTTGAAGTTGTTTAAAAGGCTTAGGAAGTTCAGGCTGAGGCTGAACCCTAATAAATGCACCTTCGGGGTGAGATCGGGTAAACTGCTGGGGTTTATCGTAATCGAGAGAGGAATAGAGGTCGATCCTGCTAAAATAAAAGCGATTCAAGAAATGCCGACGCCTAAAACAGAGAAAGAGGTGCGCGGGTTTTTAGGGAGATTGAACTACATTGCCCGGTTCATATCTCACCTAACGGCCACGTGTGAACCATTATTCAAGTTGCTAAAGAAAGATCAAGCTGTAACGTGGAACGAAAATTGTCAAAAGGCGTTCGATAAAATAAAGAAGTATCTGCAGGAACCTCCTATTTTGATACCCCCAGTGGCAGGGAGACCCTTGATAATGTATTTGACGGTTCTTGAGGGAAGCATGGGTTGTGTTCTCGGTCAACACGACGAGACGGGGAGAAAAGAGCATGCGATCTATTACTTGAGTAAGAAATTTACAGATTGTGAATCTCGATACTCAATGCTGGAGAAAACTTGTTGCGCACTAGCCTGGGCCGCCAAGCGTTTGAGGCAGTACATGCTGAATCATACAACCATGCTCATCTCGAAGATGGATCCAATCAAATATATATTCGAAAAGCAGGCGTTGTCAGGTAGAATTGCCCGTTGGCAGATGGTCTTGACTGAATATGATATTCAATACGTCTCGCAAAAGGCTATAAAGGGGAGTGTGCTGTCTGAGTATCTGGCGGAGCAGCCTATTGAAGAGTACCAATCGATGAGATTTGATTTTCCTGACGAGGATATCATGTACTTAAAGATGAAGGATTGCGAAGAGCCGTTGCCAGACGAAGGACCAGAGCCGGGGTCCCAATGGAAGATGATATTTGACGGAGCTGTGAATGCTTACGGTAGCGGAATAGGGGCAATTATCACTACGCCACACGGGTCGCACATCCCGTTTACTGCCCGATTGACCTTTGCCGTTACCAACAATGAGGCCGAATACGAAGCTTGTATAATGGGGCTTGAAGAAGCCATTGATTTGCGAATCAAACATCTAGATGTATACGGAGACTCAGCTCTGGTAGTGAATCAGATTAAAGGGGAATGGGAGACACGGCAGCCTAATTTGATACATTACATGAATTATGCAAGGAGATTGTTGCCTTTCTTCGACAAGGTTGAATTGCATCATGTACCGCGGGCGGAAAATCAAATGGCTGACGCCCTTGCCACTTTGTCTTCCATGTACAAGGTCAATTTCTGGAACGAAGCTCCCCAAATCACGATCTCTCGGTTGGACAGGCCAGCTTATGTATTTGCTATTGATGAAGCATCTGATGACAAACCGTGGTATTTTGATATCCTTAATTTCCTGAAGAATAAAGGGTATCCGGCTGGGGCATCCAGTCAAGACCAGAAGACTCTCAGGAGATTAGCGGGTAATTTCTACTTGAACTCGGATGGCGTCTTATACAGAAGAAACCACGATTTGGTGTTGTTGCGTTGTGTAGACGAGAAGGAGGCGAAGCTTCTCATGGAGGAAATTCACGAAGGTACCTTTGGTACGCATGCTGGTGGGCATGCTATGACGAGAAAGCTGCTGAGGGCAGGTTATTTTTGGCTGACGATGGAAACTGATTGTTTCAAGTTCGCAAGGAAGTGCCACAAGTGCCAAATCTATGCTGACAAAATACACGTGCCTCCGAGTCCTCTAAATGTGATGTCATCTCCATGGCCTTTCTCGATGTGGGGAATCGATATGATCGGAAAGATCGAGCCGACAGCTTCTAACGGGCATCGGTTCATCCTAGTAGCAATCGATTATTTCACCAAGTGGGTGGAAGCGGCGTCTTATGCAAACGTAACGAAGCAAGTGGTGGCTAGATTCATCAAGAGAGATATCATTTGCCGATATGGGATCCCCGAACGGATAATCACGGATAATGGTTCTAATCTGAACAACAAAATGATGAAGGAGCTCTGTCAGAATTTCAAGATCGAACATCACAACTCCTCCCCTTACCGACCCAAGATGAATGGCGCTGTCGAAGCGGCCAATAAGAATATCAAGAAAATCGTCCAGAAAATGGTGGTGACTTATAAAGATTGGCATGAAATGCTACCTTTCGCTTTGCACGGTTATCGTACGACGGTACGCACATCAACCGGGGCAACTCCGTTCTCGTTGGTATACGGAATGGAAGCGGTATTACCATTGGAAGTTGAGATCCCTTCTCTGAGGGTATTGCGATACGTTCAGCTGGACGAGGCAGAATGGGTAACGAATAGATTGAACCAACTGAGTTTGATGGATGAGAAGAGGCTAGCTTCTCTGGCATACGGTTGTTTGTACCAAAGACGAATGAAGAAAGCGTACGACAAGAAGATACTTCCGCGAAGCTTTCAGACGGGCGACCTAGTGCTGAAAAGGATTCTCCCGCCGCAAGCAGATCACAGGGGCAAGTGGACCCCCAACTACGAAGGGCCATACGTTGTCAGTAAGGTCTTTTCAGGAGGAGCATTGTTGTTGTCCACCATGGACGGAGAAGACTTTGCGTCACCTGTGAATTCGGACGCAGTTAAAAAATACTTTGCTTAAAATAGACCCGCTGGACAGAAAAAAGAGAGTCCAGGCAAAAATGGGGCATCCTGGCGAACCAAAAAACAGAATAAAAAGGTTCGGGCAAAAGTTAGGGATAAAATCGAAAAAATGTACACCCGCGAAGTTGAAAACCTACACTGGGCGGCTTCGGCAAAAAAGGGTATCCCGGTGAACTGAAAACCCGTAAAGGGCGGTTCACGCAAAAGTTAGGGATGTGAAAAGCAAATGACTGCGGTCCGAATTTGATATTGCGATGAGCATCAATGCGGGAGAATACATTTGAGGAGTCAGTTATCGGATACAATCTCTTCAGAAGTGGGGATATCGGGAAAGCCTTAGAGTCGGATGAGTCATAGGAGGATCAGTTCGTGGTGTTCATCTGCATCCCGTTGCCAACATGTGTACAAAACTTAATTTGTCAAAATATTCATGCTTCTTGTGCATACTTATGTATTTGCTTTGCGTAGCTTCCTCTTTTCAGGAGTTACATCCCGTGTACAAAAACTCCGCCCATTCAGGGGCCCGATCAATGAAAATGTGTTATTCAGTACTTGATGCCTGTTCTTTACTGTTTTGTGCATGATAAAGCGCCTAAGTTTATTGAAGCTAGCATGAGTATAACATCGCTGGCCCTTGCCAACAATTGTTAAAGCTTTGAATTAACTGGGTGTAACGTCACTAACCTGAATTGATTTGATTGCATAGGCTTGTCGTGTATTGTTTGTGTTGTTGCAGGTTTCATAACCATGCGAGGAGGATGATTAAAAGATTGCGATAACGAAAGACTTGATCCCCACGCAGGTCATGCGTGTTATTCCTGAAGAAGGATAGAATTTCCCAGCTAAGTCGTAGCTTACTCAAAGGGAGCAGAAAAGTTATTCGTCCTCAGCAGAGTTTGGCGATTCCAAGATCGTAAGGCTGTATTCAGACAGGTTCATCTTTCCCCGCAGGGTCATGCACTCGCCCCCAGCGGAGTCAGTTAATTTTCCCCGAGAGAATCATCCCATCCCTAGCGGAATTCTCTTTGCAAGTGTTTTCATTCCTTCCAGTGGAACTCGAAGATTAAGACTCTCCCAAGCAGAGTTGATGGTGGGTCCTGGCATTTATTTGGTCAGAGATACTGGTGATATCAGTTCACGTTCCAGCAGAAAGTTCGATCGTACTATGCACATCTGCTATTCCCCAGCAGGGGGTCACCTCAATAGGGTGTGGTTTGAGTTCCCAATTTCCCAGCAGGGTCGACTTCACCCTTCCATCATTTATTTTGCTGGAATAATTCTGTAGCATCTGGCTATCCCCGGCGAGTTGGCATTATCCTTCCAGCATTTATTTTGCTGAAGCAGTTCCTGTATTCTAGCAGTTCAGGTGGAGAGAGCTATCGCTCAAATGAACAACCAAACATTCAAGGTCTCGGCATGAGACATTCGACGAAAATGTCAGCTTTGGCATTATTCCCCACAGAGTTATCATGATGAGGTTCTCTTTGTCTCCGAGCAGAGTTATTTGTGTAAATTTCTCTTGTTTTCCCCACCAGAGTCAGTAGGATAAGTTTCTCTTTGTCCCCAAGCAGAGTTACTTATGTCCCCACCAGAGTGTTGTTGAAGTTTCTCTAGACCGATCAGCGGATTGTTTCCTGCAAAGTTGTTGTTACGTCAACATTAAAAGGGTTTCCATGAATCAGAATTTCAGAGGCCACCGCCGGTTATCAGAACAGGCGTCCAATAGTTTGGTTTCCAGACATCCTCAGTAGAGTTCATCTCAAAGTCGCTGTCGCGTCAGTGCTAAGAAGTTTGTGGGTGAGAATCATCGGAGAACTAAGGCCTGACGTGGACAATTTATTCCTATGTTGACGGGATTCCTACAGAAGTGGGCGTCCTAACGTGGACAGGTTTATTTCCCTGGATTGGGGAGTTGTGTTAGTCCTATCGTGGGCAGATTCGGTTTTTCGAAATTAGTGGAATGGGAGGTCATGACGTTGACAAAAGTGATTACTCTTTGTATTGGTGTCCTGACGTGGACAAATCAGACCAGCGTGTGAGTCCTAACATGGACGAGTCTTATTTCCTCAGCGGGTCGAAGACGCCTGAGTCCTTACGTGGACATATCAAGACGAGGTCAGTGTCCTTACGCGGACAAATCAAAAAAGGTATTATTCCTACGTGGAGAAGTGGGTCCTAACGTGGACGATGTGGTCCTTACGCGGACATATCAACAGAAGGGATTCCTAACGTGGAAAGATGGAGATTCCTCACGCGGGAAAGATTGAGTCCATACGCGGACATATCAGAAGAGGATTCCTTACGTGGAAAAAGATAGTTTCCTTACGTGGAAACGACAGCATTCCTGACGTGGAAAGAGCGGGGTCCTTACGTGGACAGGTTAAAATGGCATTCCTTACGTGGAAAAATGTAGTCCTGACGCGGACAAGTTGGAAGACAATGTTTCCTGACGTGGAAAGAAGTTGGTATTCCTTACGGGGTAGGATCAGAGTCCTTACGTGGACATATCAAGGGCATTCCTTACGTGGAAGAAAAAATGGTTTCCTTACGTGGAAAGACGAGTTTATTCCTTACGTGGAAGGATTGAGTCCTCACGCGGACATATCGAGATGGATTCCTGACGTGGAAAGAAAGAGTGTATTCCTGACGTGGAAGAAATTGAGGTCCTTACGTGGACAGATTCCAGAAAAGTTGATTCCTGACGTGGAAGAATGATGTACTCCTTACGTGGAAAGTTGAGTCCTGACGTGGACAGGTTCAGAACCAAAAGTGGGATTCCTTACGTGGAAAGATTGGAGTCCTGACGCGGACATGTCAAGTGGTATTGGAGTCCTTACGTGGACAGATTGATATAGTTCTCCTTACGCGGAAAGAAGATTGCTTCCTGACGTGGAAAAAGGAAAGGGTTAGTCCTGACGTGGACAGATACAGAAGAAATGATTCCTAACGTGGACGATGTTATTCCTAACGTGGACGGGTGTTACTCCTAACGTGGAAGAGTGTTATTCCTAACGTGGACGATTCAGTTTATGGAAATGCAGACGAATTATCCCCAGCGGAGTTGCCGAGAATTTTCTGGGTTAACAGCAAATGGAGTCCTAACGGGGACAGGTTTTAATTGAGATTTCTTCGTAGTGACGACAGAAAGAGTCCTAACGTGGACAAGCAAGCGATCTGTTATGACAGAATCCTCTTCAGAACGATGAAGGCAATCCCCAGCACAGTCGCACGAGATCAGTGGGTTGCTATAACAGTCAGATTCAGCTGATGAATGGCGTTCCTCAAGCAGGAGCGCAATTTAGTTTTGCGGTTGGCAAATTTCTGGTTTCACTAGTATTCAACCGTCTCGTACCGCGAATGTCTGAAGGCTCCGGGCTCTTCACCCAATCGGGTCCAAGTCGCTTGAATAGGGGCAGCTGTTGCACCCTAAAATTTGCCCAACCTTATTCACTTGGTTTATGTTTCCATGTCATTAGCATTTGCATATAGAGTCATGTACATAGACTAACCACCTGCATAGCATAAGCATAGCAAGGCATTCAACAGGGGACCAATCATTATTCTCATCTCTAGAGGCCTATCAAGAGGCTATTATTCCAATTCAACCTCATTCAGATCATCAGGGAAAGATTTGAAAGCAAAGAGTTCAGCAGATCAAACCTTGAGTCCATCTCCTAGCTGAGGGTATCTGAGGATCAACAAGAGGGTTGTGAGCTGTGTATTGAAGGCATGGAGAGTATCTAGACATCTTGAGAGACTTAGAAAGTCATTTGGAGAAGGAGACAAGTCATTGATGAGAGCACAAGAGCTACAGTTGAAGACAGTCAACTAGGGTTTCATCTGGGTCAACCCTAGGTCAACCCTAGGTCAATTGACTGATTTAAAGGGGCATTCAAGTCTATTGGAGAGGTGTGGGGTTCATCATTGAACATATGAAGAAGGATATGGAGATATGCTAAGGAGAATTCAAGAGAAATCAAGGAGAAGAGGAGTTACTAAATTAGGGTTTCTGTGTAAAATCCCCTAGTTTAGGTCAAATTTCCAAGCAAGATAAGTCAAAATGCTAGCTTCAAATGGCTTCTTGGCCAACATGAAACTTGTAGAGGATCTCAATACCTTTAATTTGAGTGGTGGAAGACCTCAAGGAGATTTATAGAACTCAAGTTATGGTCCTTGCAAGTTACAGGTCATCTGAGGTATCTGAATTTTTGTCTGTGAAAGTGACTTGACTTCCAAGCAATTTTTACCCCTCAAGGAGATTTCAAATGAATTCTTGGTCAACATAAGAATTGTTCCTCATTGTCTTAGCTTTCTAGAATGGTATAGTATGCCTTCATATGATGTGGAGAACTCAACTTATGGTCTTGGCAAGCAAAGGGTATTTTGGGCATTTGTGAATTACAGGTCATTTTAACCTATGTCCAAAACTCATACAAGGAGGCCTCAAATGGAAAAACTTACAACATCAAACTTGCTCCAAATGAGATTTTAAGTCTAGAAAGAAGGTCACAAATTATTGGAGAAGCTCATAGCATGAAGTTGCATAATTGGTCAAAATATGAACTAAAATGGCTTATAAAGTGAATAAATTCAAGATGGAAAATGGTTTGGGAGATTTATGAGTCCAAATGGAGACTTCCAATATATGATTTTGAATGGAAAAGCAATTCTAAGAACAATGGTTCAAACACTTTTTTGAGTTTAGAAGGAAAAAATAAAGTTATCTTTGGTTACTTGTAATTGAAGAAACATTTCAAAAATGGATCAAAGTTGGAAAGCAAGGGAATGTGCAAGATGGATCTAGAATGTTCATATGAGGTCTATATATTCATGAAATGGAGATTGATCAAGGGTTGGCTTCATTTGCACCAAGAATTTCACAAAATTCTCTCATTCTTTTTCATTGAATTTTCATTCCAATTCTCCAAAACCTTCATCAATTTTCATTCACATCAATTCAATCTTATTCAATCATCATCCTAGATCAGAATTGAAGCAAAGGTTTGGTGATTAGGATCCATTTTCGTGCACTATCTTCAAGAACATCAAAACTGCAAATTCCATTGGACAGCATAATTCAAGCCAAGTCTCATCCAAATCTTGCAAACAGAATCAAGTACATCAAGGATTGATCAAGATCCAAAACCTAGAAGCTTCAGATCCACGAGTTCCATAGCTGTTTTCAAGATTTCACACCAGGTATGTTTTCATTCAAATTGCTTGATTCAGTTAGTTAGGCATAGCTTTGTTAGTTTAGACATGATATAGAAGGTTAGTAGAGCAGTTAGGGTGAATTTGGAGAGGTTTGGTGATGTTGATTAGCAGGTTGTAGAAACTGTTAGGAGGTGAAACTCTTAGGTTAGTGCATTAGAATCTTAGCTTGATAGCGCAGGTTAATTACCATTAGGCATAGATTAGTTTAGTCTAGGTTTGAGGGAGAATTGTTGTGGTGCATCTCAGAGAAATTCCATGGTGACCAGAGTTTGATGCCATCGGGTTTGTTGATCTAGTGAATTTCAAAGCAAACTAGTGCTATAGGATTGTAGAGGGAGAGATCCTGAGCAACTTTCATGTTCATAGCATGTTGATTCATGGCCTGGAGATGGAGAACAGAGGGATGGAAGTTTGCTCGTGCATGGAGTTTCATGGAGGTTGAAACCCTAAGTTCAGAACCATTGGAGAAGAGATAATCGTGGCCATTCATTGTGCCTTGGACTTTTGACTTGGAGCGTGATCGAAGGGCTCGTATTTGATTCAGAATCTGGAGGGAAATGAGTTGGCCAAAACGCACCGTTTCATTAATTGAAACGGGCGGGCCTCAGAATCTTATGCTATCCCCACCCCCAATGTATGAGCCCAATAACTTTTAACGTGGTTTCCCTTCTATTTTCACCCCCAGCTTGTATTGTATTCTGAGTGTTTGCTGGGCCTAACTCAAAACGCTAACTGCACCCCCTGTTTGCTGGCCCAATGGATTTACAACTGGGCGTATCTTCTATTCATACCCCCTCTCTCTTATTTTAATTCAATTGTTTTTTAATTCATTTTAATTTTTCCAACTTTTAGAAATTCATAATAAATTCATAAAAAATGCATTTCACTTCATTCTTTTTACAATATTTTCTTTAGGATGTGTAGAATATTATAGAAAAATAAAATTGCATTTTTATTTTGATTTCATATTTTTTTTTTTTTATATTTTTTTTAAATAAATGTCATTTTAAATAGATTCATTTCATGCATAAATTTGCTAATTTTTGTTCTATTACATGCTTTAACATTTTTTGTTCATTCTTTTTATATTGTTTAGATTAGATACTCAAATTGTAGATTCAATTTAGTACCCATTTTTAGGAATTAATTTTAGGTGATTAAAATAGGTTTGAACATCATGAACAAATTAGGGTTTTTAGGTGATGACTTAGGAGTTTGATTTCATTTCCCTTAGGACTTAGGGTTTGAATAGATTAGTTATGGGACTATAGGGGCTATGGGTAGTTATTAGATCCCCTTAGAAAAAGTCAGGATTCCCCTACTGCTATTAATACTGTCTGTATATCTGTTTGTCTGGTGTGGTGTGCCCTCTGGGGATTATTGCTTGCTTGTTGGGTATTGGGATTATCTGGGGACTTGGGAGAGCTGAAGACTTGAGGTGATGAAGGCCATTGGAGATCCAGATGTTGAAGATCAACTGCCAGAGTTGGAGAGGAGGTTCTTGCTAGCAGCTGCTGAGGAGACTAGGGTTTAGGAGCTAGGCAGAGCTCTAGATTAGAAAGCTTGTTTCTTAAACATGGAATGCCTTGTCTGCATCCATCCTTTCTCTATGATTCAAAGTCTCTTTCAAATATCCACCTCCTTCCTTTGGAAGGATCAGTGAATATATTTGAAAGATAGAACTTTTGAGAGGAAACTTTCTGATTAATGTTAACAGTTGATGAACCACCCTTGGTAGGTAATTGACTGTTTAACATTCATTCTCTTCACTCTTGTGACTGATTCCTCATCCTGGAGGTTTGAGCATGAAGAAAAGCCACTGCAGATGGAAGATAGATGATCAAGGCCCTTGCCTGAAGGTCATGAAGATGGGTATTGATGCTTGTTGAAGCTTGTAGCTGATTGGAGATTTCTTGAAGCCAGATGTTGATTCAGAGCTGCTGATGCTGTTTCTTTTGCTGTTGTTTTTTCATTTGCTGATGTATTGATTGGTTTTCTGGACTGTATTGTTTGCTGTTTACCCTGTTGGGTTGAAAGTGAAGCCTGTTCACTTTTGCCTATTGTTTTCCAGGTTCGAGGTTGAGTGGGACTCCCTTGCCTCGCTTGTGCTGTTGCATCCATGCATTTTACTGTTTTACTATATATATCTGATATTGTTTCTGTTTCTGCCTATCCCGTAGGATCTCTGTTTCTCTCTGTGCAAGAGAGGAGCATGATAGACACTAGGTTTTAACCCATGCATGATAACATTAGGTTAGTTTGATTCCCTTCGCAACCGTAGGTTAGAGTTCTGTCTCTTTCTTTCTCAAAACAAACAGAAAAATACCATAAAGATTTCAAACACAATAAAAGACACTTCTTTCGTAAAAGAATGTGAACTCATCAAAATGTCATTTTTGTCCGCTTGGACTGCTAATCAAGAAACCTTTTTCAGAAGGAATAAAATCAACCAAGACAAGCTTGTGTCGTACGTGGCCCGAACTACGTTTGCTCTGATCTTCCATGCAGTGTGGAAGTACGTAGGCATAGGATGCGATATCCTAGCGAGCAACCTTCCCCTCCTTTCCCGTAGGTAGGCGAACTACGTTGACTCTGATTTCTCGTTCCAGACGGGAATACGTAGGCATAAAGTGCGATACTTTGCCGAGTCATTTTTATTTTCATTTTACTTTCTTTTTAACCCCTGACCTATAGTTTAGATAGAATAATAATCCATACCCGAAAACAAGCGTGGATCCCGTCGAGTACGACGGACGTGAGGGGTGCTAATACCTTCCCCTTGCGTAACCGACTCCCGAATCCAGGTTTTGGTTGCGACGACCATACCTTTCCCGTGTTGTGCGAGGTTTACTCTGAGCGTTTCCTTTCCCTCCCGTGGGATAAATAACGCACGGTGGCGACTCTTCTGTTCAGCCGGCGCCGATTTTCGCAATAGCGACACCAAGGAGGTTTCTCTAGTAGCTCATACCTTTCTTAGGATGCTAACCAAAGAAGATTGGTACTTTGACAGTGGGTGCTCTATACATATGACTGGAATTGAGGATCTTTTGATAAACCTCAAGTCTCATTCATCTAGTCATGTAACATTTGGTGATGGAGCTAGAGGAGAAATCACAGGTGCTAGACAGCTAGATTATCCTAGTGTTTCAAAACTGGATGATGTCATGTTGGTTAAAGGAATGACTATTAATCTTATCAGTATCAGTCAACTTTGTGACCAAGGATTTAATGTTACATTCACTAAGAGTAATTATACTGTCACTAATGAAGAAGGTGAAGAAGTCATGAGAGGGTCTAGAGCCAAGAACAACTGCTACCTATGGGAGCCCAGAAGTAACCTCAATGTTGTGTTCAATGAAGAAAAGAATGATCCAATATGGTTGGAGAAAGGTAGACTTCCTCACAGGATGAAGAAGATCATAACCAAGGAATCAGTAAGAGGAACTTCTAAATTTCCTCTAGATGGAAGAAGAGGTTGTGGTGAATGTCAGGTTGGCAGGCAAGCCAAGATAGCATATCCAAAAAGGGGACATCACAAAAACCTGGACCTGGTATACTGGAATCTGATGGAGTCCATGACAAGTAATCGTCATAAAGGAAACAATGTCACTCAGGATGTCATGACATTATTCTGTGACACTCACAGCAACTTCAATATGAACTCCATTCAGTTCAAAAGAACCATGCACTGGGATGGCATGGATCAATTTGAAAAAGATTGTGTGAAGCATGGTGATTCTGATCGACAAAGGGATAACATGGTGACAAGAAGTGTCAAGGATATCAATGATGAATCAGCTAAGAAAATCCAATCCACCATTGCCAACTTGGTTACCAGGGTTCTGATTGAGCCAAATGATGTGCCAAGAATATCCATTCCCCCTAGCACTGAGGAAGAAGCTAATGTCACTCACAATGTTGAAACCTTGGAAGCAGCCTCTCCAAAGGACAATGACAAGGATCAAGTCTCTAAAAATAATAAACACATGATAAGTAAATAAAATAATGCTAATGAGTCTTCAGACAATGAGTTGATAGCAACAGTAAACCCTAACATAGCCAAAAGGGTCATGACTAGGAAAGGGAAGAAGGAAGTTGTCCAGAGTAACACCAAGAAGAAGAATGTGACCAAAAGAACTCAGGTTGGCCCTACCAAAGCTTGGAGCAAGGTAGTACCAAAGAAGAGGAAAGCTGAAACTAGTATAGAATCAGATTCTGATGTTGCTTGTGTTGCCACTGACAGCCAACCAAAGAAGAAACCAACAACTAGCAAGCTTGATGCGAGTGTCTGAGATGCTCCTATTGACAATGTCTCATTCCACTATCCATCAAGTGTCAACAGATGGAAGTATGTCTATCAAAAGAGGCTGGCCTTGGAGAGAGAGCTAGCTCAAAATACTCTTGAAAGCAAGGAGATCATGGCGCTTATCCATGATACTGGAGTGGTGAAGACTGTGACTTGGTTCTCACAATGCTATGAAACACTTGTCAAGGAATTCATAGTAAATATGTCAGATGAATGTGATGACAGAAAATCTGCTGAATTTGGTAAAGTTTATGTTAGAGGAAAGTGTGCCTTCTTCTCCTCCACTAACATTAACAACTACCTTGGAAGATCAGATGGAGCTAAATCTGATATAACTGCCTCTGACAACAAAGAGTGTCAAGTAATTACTGGCAACCAAGTCAAAAGTTGGACATCAAAAGGAAAGCTAGTTGCCAGCAAACTGAGTGTAAAATATGTTGTACTACACAAGATTGGTGCTGCAAATGGGGTGCCCACTAATCATAAATCAACAGTGGCAACTATTCTAGGAAGGCTTATCTATGCTGTTGGGACTAAGACCAAAATTAATTATGGTGCCTACATATTTGATCAGACCATGAAGCATGCAGGAATTTATAGTGTCAAAGGCCCCATTGCATTTCCCTCACTCATCTGTGGCATTATATTGAATCAGTATCCCAACATCCTCAAAGAGAATGATTCTGCAAGCAAGAGAGAGAATCATATGTCATTCCATCACAAGCTGTTTCAAGGAACTCATGTTCCAGACATTGTCACGACATCAGCTGAAACATCCAAGAGGAGTGCTAAGACAAGAAAAGTTGAGGTGATTGCAATGCTCAAAGAAACTTGTAATGAGTTGGCCACAAGGAAGAAAAATCTTGAAAATTTAATCAAGTCTCTTGAACAGGATGAGGATCCTAAATTCACTGACTGATGGAGAGAGAAAGGATGATGGTTCAAGAGAGGATGGTGACCAGGATGCTGCATCAGAAGAAGTTGATGATAGGTCTGAGGAAGCCAATAATGAAGATGCTTAAGAAGCTAGTTCCAGTTCTGCCTTTGAGGAGGAAGAATAATGTGTGCTGATAGACTGCTGTGGGGCTCAGTTTGCTGGTTGCTGAGCTAATGACAGGTGCTGCTCTTCATGAGCAGTTTTTATTTGTAATGACCCCAAACATGTGTAATGTTACTCATTATGATCCAGACTATTTTATTAGTTTGATCTTAATTTGTGTCTAAAAAGGGGGAGATAAAGTGGTACATAACAGCCAACAGGTTAGAGATGATGCAGGTGGAAGACTCTTGGCTGAATTGCTGCTACAAGTATGTTGCAGGTGTGTGACAAGCGCTGCAGCAAATATGCATGATTGAAGATTTTGCTAATGTGCATGTGTGATAATAGTTGATGCTGTTAGTGATGAGGGTTCAACAAATATGCATGATTGAAGATTTTGCTAATGTGCATGTGTGATAACAGCTGATGCTGTTAGTGATGAGGGTTCCTAATTTTTGTAGGAATGTATGTTAGAAGTGTGTGAGCTCCTAGTTGATGATTAAGGAGTGTGTGTATGCAGTTATGTGTGTTCCTTGATGGAACCTAGTAGCTCTATAGATGCTAGTGTTGTGTGTATCTACAGGATGATTGCAGAATGTTGTGCATCTCTTTAGGGGGAGTAGCACAGGTTGATCCACAACAGGTGTGCTTCTGGATGTCATCCTGAGTGTCATAACATCCAGAGCAGGCTGGATGAATATGTGTGACTGCAGGGTGTCTGCAGGGTTTGTACAGCTGGTGTGATATGCATCAGTTGAGAGAGAGTAACTTCTGATATGTTACTCAACAAATTGTGACATATGTAGGCTATACAAACAGATGGTATATGTGTAACAAGTTGATCCTGAGAAGCTGAGAGCTAACTGTGTGAATATATACAACTCTACTAGGGTGTTAGTAGCTTACCTATATAAAAGGTTATATGTTAGACTTTTGCTGCTTGTAAACTCTGTTAACAGAGTGTTTTAGAAAAAAATTTGCCAAAGGGGGAGTTTGTAAGTGCTTCTGATTGACTGCATTTTATGGAAAAACATTAGAGTGTGTATGGATGTCATAACTAATGATGTGACACACAATATGCAGGGTAAGTAGTAAGTTGAGTTGGATGTCATACTGAATGTCATGACATTGATCGTATGATATCAGGTGCACAGGTTTAGTTTTTTGTTATTTAGAATGAGGAAGCTCAGGCTAGAATTCAGGAAACTTTATAGAAGCTCAAGCTGGAAGTCAGGAAACATTTTAGAAGCCCTAGCGAAATTAAATGTACCTGACCTAATTGGTAAGTGCAGTGTTTTGAAGAGAGGTTTGGGTAAACCTAATTTCTGCACCAAGGCCCAAGGACTGACTGCTGCTATAAATAACAGAAGGAGCAATCCTAGAAGAGCAGCTTTTGACAAAAGATTAGAGAGTGCATGCTAAGTGGCCTTTGTGAGTGAAGAGTTTTGCTCTTCACGTGTGTATTTGAGAGTGAAGAAATTTGTTCTTCACGTGAGTCTAGGAGTATTAGGATTCCTTGTGTGCCAAGCAATTGTATGTTGTAGAATTGCTATGGTTATTGTGTATGAACATGTGTGTTCATTGTATCACTCAAAGCTATTAAGCAAGAGTGTGTGTCACTTGGTCAAAGCTGTGAAGAAAGATCAAGGTGTGTTTGAAGTGAGTCTTCATATCTGTTTTGTAATTGTGTATTGATATCACTGCGGTGATTAAGGGGGAGTGAGTGGGTATACTCAGGTCTAGTGGTCTCTAGGCTGAAGTGTCATTGGGTGGGTCTTAAGTGAAGAGTGCAAACTGGGATTGTTTGACTCTGAATTAACTCTACTGATAGTGAATTTCCTCCCTGGCTTGGTAGCCCCCAAATGTAAGTGTGGTTGACACTGAACTGGGTGAACAATTACTTGTGTTATTTACTGCTTTCCATTTACAGCTTATTATTAAGTGGAGTAGTCTATGCTACAGTGGATGTTATAACATCCGTGATAACATTCATCGTGTGATTGCCAGAGTTTCAGACCCTAATAAGAACCACACCATTTAAGCTAGTTTATGGAAAATCATGTCACATGACGATAGAATTAGAGCATAAAGCATATTGAGCTATTAAGACCCTTAACTTAAATTTTCTATCGCAGGCGAAAAGAGAATTTTAGACATCCATGAACTAGAAAAGCTTAGGTTAGACGCTTACGAGAATGCCCACATCTATAAATAATGAACTAAAAAGTCGCATGATAAGCGCATATTGAGGAAAGAGTTCACTAAGGGTGACATAGTGCTCCTATTTAACTCTCGACTAAAAATTTTCCCAAGAAAACTTCGCTCTAGGTGTTCTGGTCCCTTTGAGATAACAAGAGTCTTTCAAAATGGCGCAATAGAAATAAAAGGAAAATCTAGTGAATCGTTCATCGTTAAAGGGCAGCGCTTGAAACTCTACCATAACATTGAAAATAGAGACTAATCCGCCAGTCTAACACTTGCTGAGTTGCACACTCATCCTCAAAATTAGGAGAATTTAAAATTATGTTGAGCTTACGACGTAAAACAAAGCGCTTGGTGGGAGACAACCCGCTTTTTAGTGTTACTGTTTATTTTTCTAATCTTTTATTTTTAATTTCTTTTATATGCTTTTCATTTTTCTGTTCCAAGAATAGTCATGCAATCTTATCCATTATATTAGTCATTACTAACTTATGTTCATTGTCAACTTATATACATGATAACTTAACATTAGTTAGTTACTAACTTTAGAGATGAACCGAGTCGACTATATGGGCATTACTTTCAGAGGCAGAGCTCAGAGGAGATGCTTTGAAGCTCTTGCTCAGAGAGAGATGTCACTTACTATATATCCAGATGGACTCACCACGACTAGATTAGGTATTAGGGACAGTGTTATGTACCTTCTCAACCAAATTGGTTAGGAGCTTTCTGATATAAAAAGGAGATTTAGTTCCTACCGTAGGCTTACCCTGGAGTTCCTTAGCTTACTGATTTACTAGCCCGACCACGGGTATGGCTTTAGTAGTGGCCTTATCAGCTTTAGAATATTTAACATGGACTGCCACTTTACCCGTCGTGAGATGGCCGAACTCCTAGGATTTCCCAGCGGACCTGATTCTTATACCATAGTACAAGAGGAACTAGTAACCAACCTTGAGTTGGAATATTTCTGGGGTACCATAACCAGAAATAATCATCCTGAGCCTAACACTATGTATTCTGACAGTATCCATAACCCTGTTATCCGATACCTGCATAAGTTTCATGCTCACACTCTGTTTGGTAAAGAGGAAAATATTTATTTTGTGTCGAAAGACGATCTTTTCATAATTTATTATGCTTCTCAGGCTCGACCCGTTAATGGGGCTGCCTTCATGATGGCCAATTTTAAACTTATAGAGGAAGCCGACCACGAACCGATCATTATAGGAGGCCTAGTAACCATGATTACCAATGCCATTGGACTAAGACAACCACTCCTTAGCATAAACCCCTTAGGTGCTATACGACCTATGGATATTCCATTTTTCCTCAATCGTGGCATCATTAGAAACCTAGGCCCTGATACCTTTGAACTCCTGATCAATAACCGAGTTGTCCATCTCTTTACCCTACCGAATTATGAAAGAACCAGTGTCCATAATCTGAATAATTGGTTGTATGACTTAGATGAACCTGAAGCTCCACCTTCACCCCCTGAGACTCCACAAACATATGACCATTATGACCAGTATGACGACCATCTCTCTAATTCTGGCTCAAGCACTCCGGTTGTGCATGCCGCCCGACAAGTGAGTCATATTGTTGCTATTCGCGTGCTGGAAACGAACGTTGCTGGCCTCAGAGGTGAAATTACAACTCTATAGGTGGATTTTCATCACTTCATGGATGTGGTGACAGAGCAGTTGGATCACGTTTATCAACATCTTTTCTCTATTGCTCCTCCTCCTCCTTGTGGCTAATTTTTTGGATATTGTTACATTCCAATGTTTGCACTTTCGAACAGTGAGGACATTGTTTGATTTAAGTGTGGGATAGGAACTTTATTTTTTGGACATTATTTATTTTCGGACATTGTTATTTTTTTCTGTTTTCGCGATTTACGGATTTTTGTAACATCTTATTTTATTTTTTTTAAGTGATTAACAATTTTATTCCCTTTCCAAATTGTAGTATTCAATTTCATTTTAATTATCATTAGTAACACTTCATTTATCACTAGTAACATTTTCAATTTCATTTTTTCTTCAAAATATCACAAAAAAACAAATTTTTTGTCTTTTCCCCCTCATAAGAGGTGGCACTCGCCACCTTTACTTGTGAAATGGGTGTGGCAACCGCCACCCTTGCTTGTGGCACTCGCCACACAACCTTCTTAAAGAACTGGCACCCGCCACTTGCTTAGGTGACCCCACTTTGGTGCATGTGGGCCACCTAAACTTTACTTATACCATGCACACTCCCACGTGCCTTTAATCAGCTTGCATGCATTACACATCTCCTGCCACTTCTGATTTTGTTGACCATAATTAAAGCAAAACCAACCTAACCTACCACATTTACTCGTATGCCACCATAACTCCATTATTTATACCATCTTCACCAACATACCAAAACACAATCATAAACACTTGTTCACAAAAATCAGAGAGAAGAAAGAAATACTATTTTCAAGCTACTATCATGGCGAGCTACCAAGTTATCTTTAGAGAAGGTGAAGCAGGCGAGAAACAAGCTGAGCTCTATGCAGCTCTACTAAATAGAGAAATCGAGTCAACAAGGTATGTTGATATACTTTGTTTAGAAGAGCTAGGAATTAGAGACAATGTAGATTATATGCTAGAAAGATTAGGTTTGACTTACCTTTTATCATTTAAAGATACTGTCTATGTGCAACCTACTCTCGAATTTCTTAGCTCGATCATCTGTGAGCTTAATGGAAACCTCCATTTCCGTCTGTTTAACGTTGAATATACATTTACTTTTGACGGACTAGCCGTCTTATTTAAATGTCCCTACGGAGATGAAGCGAAATACGATATGCCAGAGGGTGAAGGCTGGCTAAGCGCGTATAAATATTTCTGGAGAGTGATAACAGGGGCAGTAACCCATTGTTTCGAAGGCAATAGAGCCTCGTTAATCCAAAACCCTTCGGTGCGATATTTGCGCCAACTGTTGGCCTGTACCATTTTCGGTAGGTCAAATTCTAATAAGGTAAATGAAGCAGAATTTTTCTATTTGTTTACCGCATTAGCAACCGGCGAGAAAATAAACATTGTCCCGTCTTTATTCACCCACATGAAAGCGATAGCCACCGCAAAAAAGAGAGCTATAGTTTTTAGTGGCCTAATAACTACTCTAGGCCGAGTTCTCGGCTTACAAAATAATTTTTCATCTTTAGCACCTCTGCCGCCAAGAACCATAGATATAGACATGGTTAGGAGTATGAAAATGGTGAGGAGACGGAGAGACGGGAACTTCGATTTAATGATAAATAACCAAGTGTTCTCGAGTTTTATTATGTCGAACCCTACTCGCACAGATGTGCGTAACCCTGATAACTACTGTTATATTGATGACCCAGTCCCCGCGCACATTCCTGAGAATGCTGCTGCTGGCGGGGACAATACTAACGCACCTCCACACACTACACATGTCGCTTAAAAAAATGTTGCAGGTACATCCTCAAGGCGCATACCGAGAAGAAGCAAAGACACACCAACCACTCTAGATTAAATATATGTTGAGATGCTATGATGGAGCAAATTAGACGCTCAGCAAGATCAGAGGATTCAGAGCATTGAGGCCCAGCAAGACGAGATGATGCAGATTCACAGAGAAATGCAAAGCGAACAAAACAGCATGTCAGGATTGATCGCAGAGATGACAGATCTATCACTACGTGTGGCAAATCCAAAATATCCACCTGACCACCCTGCAAATGGCAGGCGGACACGAACTCGCGGCAAAGGCCGCAGATAGAAGAATTTCTAGGTTCCACCTTCTTTTCTTACCTTAATTCATTGCATTGGGGACAATGCTCAATTTAAGTGTGGGAAAGGAAACTTTACCGCTTTCATTTACCGTTTTACACCTTTATTTATTGTTTTCTAGGTAGATTTTAAAATTTTAAATTTTTCGCTTAATCTTTTTGTTTTAGTGCTAATAAAATAAGTTCATGTGTTGTCGAGTCTCTTTACATAGTTTCCATCATTTGTCGGATTCTCCCAAATTCTTGAGCCATAACAGAAAATTTTAATTGTTCGTTTAAAGCATGACACAACCCCAGAAAGTATATTGCTTGATTTAGACTAAGTTCGAGAGATTTGGGAAAGTATTTGTTGTACCCCAAAATTTGACCAACCGTTTCTTGTAATTTGACTTATGTTTCGTCTCATTTTGCATTTGCATCTGCATATCGCATACTGTGCATTTTTTTCAGCCAGATTGATTTTATCGGAATTACAGCCCTCTCTCTCGTGTTTCAAGCGCTTCAAGCCAGTTCAAATTAACAGGTTTATTTTTGAAGTGGTGCTCTTCCCGGTGATTCGATCTTTGCTGTTATTTTTGGGATATTTCGGTATCCGTATTTTTACCGTTTATTTCGTTACTTTCTAGCATTTTATATTCATCGATTTAATTTTCTAGAATTTACTTCTTGATTTTTGGTATAGAATTAGATTTTAAATAGATTTTTGAGTTATTTTCTTTTTTTTTATAGATATTTTATATTGTTATAGATTTTAATTAGTTTTATTTCTAGAATATTAATTGTTTTTAGAATATATTGGGTTTTATGGATTCTTTTAGTTTCTTTTATTAGAATTTATTAATCTAATTTCATTTGATTTAGATTTTTTAGATTAAATTTTAATTAGGATATTATTTTGTTATCATTTAATATTAGGATTTTAAGATTTGGTTTTATCTTAGTTAATTAGAAAAGTCACGTTGCATTAATCCGTTTTCTAAATCAGCTTCTAATATCACCAACTTTGTCTTTAATTAATTGATTTTAGTTAGTTTAATTGTCGTCATTTCGTTTTCAGCTTTAGTAGTTTTAATATCCATGTTTAATTAACTAATCAGATTTTAATATCAGCTTTGTCTTTAATTAAGTCCACTAATCGAGTTTCAGAGCCGTCCGTGCCAGGTGTCGTTTTCTGAGGCTATAAATAGCACAATACTCTCTCTCATCATTAATGGCTTGCACAAACCCCGAAAAAACCCTAGATGCCCTCGCCGGAGAAATCAAACGGCGCCCAAACACACCGAAAACTTCATCCACCCCATCGGAAAATCCATCATATTCATTCAAGTTCAGCTGTGTTAATCATTTTTCCAGATTTTCTCCAAATCTTCATCGTGTTCATCATTTTCGTTCATGATTTTTTCAGCAACATTCATACTCGTTTCCCAGAACTCATTTAATGTTCATACACCTTCAAGAACTTCCTAGATTCTTCATCAAGATCTTCAACCGTGTTCATTCAATTTCCCAGAAACTTCGATGTTCATCCAGATCTTCATAGCTCCAACGCCTTTTTCCAAATTTCATCAACTCATTCCAATCTTCATCATAACTTCATCGTTTGTTTTTCCAGATCTGAACTCAAAACCTACAATCAAACCACAATCCATCACCATCCTCTCGCACTTTTTCCAGATCCGAAACCTTCATCAATTCCCACAACCATTCACCTTCAAAAATCCAAATCTAAGTAACACAAACTTCTCCATCATCAGATTCAAACCGCGAATCAGCTTCTGTCAATATCTTCAAACAAACCTCCAGATCTCTGGATCCAAAACCAAACCTAGATCGTAACTCACTCACCATCATCTTAACCTATCAACACTCTTGACTCACCACAGATTTAACATGTTCAGATTTCATCACCAACCTTCAAAACCTAGATCCAAACTCACCCTCACCTTTAACGCATGAACAAATCTCTAGATTTAACATTCAAACTCACCCTAAACGAACACGAATCTCTGATTCATAACTCTCATATCGTGTTCTTCAACTTCGACTTCCGCCATTGAACCACAACAACACTTCCTTCAAATTTCCAGATATACAACATGCAACCTCAGATCTACCTCAAACCTCATACGATCTAGACCAACAAACTCCAGAGCGTGATTCGGATCTTCATCCCTTAAGCTTCAACGAAGCTCGAACCGTAGTACTCAACAGGAAGTGGAGATCACCGGGATCGTGGATTTTTGTTTATCTGTCTGTTGTCTGGTTTTAATTGTAACAGGTGAAGAAGGTGAGTATGGAAGATTAAAGTAGAGCGTGATGAAGGTGACAAACATGAAGAGGTCATGTTGAACAGCAGATGTTGGAAGAAGACGAAATCGTTTATGGATGAGGTTGTGAGTTGTTTTCTTCTTCTGGAGTTAGACTTCAGTTTGAGCCAAGATGAGAGATTGAGCTGTGGAGCTGACGGCGAGATTAGGGTAAACAAAGTGAAGAAGATATGAAGGGTTCATGGATCTTCAAGTTGGGTTAGTTGGTCGTGAGGCCCGTCCATTGCTTTGAATCAATACTCCCTGTTTTCCCTCATAGCACCCCCCTCTGTTGGTAATTGTTATTTTTGATTGTGGGCCTTCAAACTTCAAGGCCCAACCGTGTGCTGTTCTGGACTATGCACCCCTGTTCTGGGTTGTACCCCCCTTTGCTTCATTTTTGTATTTTGTTTTGTAATATATTTTGATATATGTTAATAATATTTTCTTTTAGATATTATATTTTATTTTAAGAGTTTTTATGTATATTATTAGGATATATTTTATATTCTATTTTTCATATTCAATTTCTTTTTATAATTTCTATTAGAGTTTCTTTTAGAGCTTATTTTCCTTTTAGAAGTTTATTTCTTTTAAAATTGAATTCTTATTTCCATTTGTTATTGGACTTATTATCTCATTTTCATTTTGGTTTTGGTCGATGATGAGACCTCCGTAATTCGTTATTAATCAAATTGTTGATGGATAATGTAGGATATGAGACCACTTTTTCTCTCCTTATTTCTCTTCTTCTTCTGATTTTATTTTGAATTTCTTCTATGCTGTTCCGTGTGACACGATTCAATGGGAGAGTGATTCGCAATATCATTTCTCTATCTTGTCTTTGACACGGATATTGTTGCACCCTAAATTTTTCCCAACCTTTTCTAACCTAGGTTTATGTTTCAATTGCATAGTCATTTGCATTGTCATCATGTACATAGTGTATTCATCTGCATTGCATAGCATAAGCAAGCTATCTTAATCAGGAGATCAAGTGCTATCCTTATTTCAAGAGGCATATTCAAGGGTTTCATTCATATTCAAGACTACTCAGGTCATCAGGGAAGAATTTGAGCTTTGAAGAGCTGCCAGGTTGATCAGTGAGTTCTCTCCTATCTTGAGGTTGTTTGGGGGGTCATCAGAGGAAGTGTGGGCTATGAGCCAAGAGCATGAGGTGTGTATGGATGTTATGAAGATCCTAGATGATCATTTTTTAGAAGAACCAAGTCATTGGAATGATTGCAAGAGCCTCAGTTGAAGTCAGTCAACTAGGGTTTTGTCTGGGTCAACACTAGGTCAACCCTAGGTCAAAGAAGTGTTTTGAAGGGCATAAAAGATCATTTGAAGAATGTGGGATTCATTATTTGCTATATGGATATGATATGAGGTTGTGCTAAAGAAAAATCATAAGGAATCAAGGAGAAGAGGAGTTACCAAATTAGGGTTTCAGTGTAAAATCCCCTGATTTAGGTCAAACTTCAAAGCAGTGTAACTCAAGATGCAAGCTTCATATGAATTCTTGGTCCACCTGAAACTTGTAGAGTATCTTCATAGCTTTAATTTGAGTGGTGGAAGTCATCAAGATGATTTATAGAACTCAAGTTATAGCTCTTGCAAGTTACAGGTCATCTGAGGGCACTGAAATTTGTCTGGGAAAGTTGTCTGTCTTCCAAGCACCTTTTGACCTTCAAGGAGATTTAAAATGGATTCTTGGCTAACATGAGAGTTGTTCCTTATTGCCTTAGATTTCTAGAAAGGTATGGTATGCCTTCATATGATTTGTGGAACTCTACTTATGGTCTTGGCAAGCAAAGGGTATTTTGGTCATCTAAGGATTACAGGTCACTCTTAGCCTATGCCTAAAACTCATACAAGGAAGCTTCAAATGGAAAACTTCACAAAATCAAAGTTGCTCAAAATGTCATTTTAAGTCTAGAAAAGAAGTCATGGAAGTTTGGAAATTCATAGAACAAGACTTGACCAAAGTTGGTGAAAAATGACCTAAAAAAGGCATATAAGTTGAAAAAGTTGAATTGAAAAATTGGTTTGAGAGATCTACAAATCCAAAATGGGTCATCCAATATACCAAATTGATTCCAAACATCCTTTTAAAGACATTGGTTCAGCCACTTTTTTGAGTTAGGGGTTAAATTTTGGACTTGCTTTGTAATGTTGTTACTTGCATAATAAGGCAAGTATGGAAAACTTGGCATAAGGTGAATTTTCAAGGCAAGGAGCTTGCATATAATTCCAATTTGGCATGTAAGGAGATTTTGAAGAGTTATAAGTGCATTGTAAGGAGATACCATGAGATATCAACATATCATCAAATGAGATTTTCATGAACTTTCCACTACATTCTAGAATCCTCTAAGAATCAATCTAGAAACTTCTAGATCTGTCCATCATCATCTATATATTGAGTGTGAATCATTGGTGCAAGGGGTTGGTGAAAAGAGGGTGAAGAGAGAGTGATATACCATTTTCTCCATTTTTGCAAATCAATCTCAAACTCCATTTTCTTCTTCATTTCCATTGAATTCTTCTCCATAAATCAATTCTCTGGATCATATTGAACACATACACACAGATTGGAGTGGCCATTGATGAATGTTTGAAGGTGTGGCTTCAAAATTGCAAGTGAAGCAAGTTGGATCCAATCTCACAATCCAAGCATTGTCCATCCAAGATCTTGCAAACAGAAAGGTTCTTATCCATTGAAGATCATTTGTGGCAAGTTTCAAGCATTGGATTAGAGTGTAGCTGCACTTGCCATCACCATTTTTCAGGTTTGCAAAAGCTCTCGAATCTCTTTATTTATGCAGTACTAGATGGAATGGTTAGGGTAATCATGTTTAGAGACCTTAGGTGATTGATTCCTGAGAATTAGAGAGAGTCCTATGAGGTTCCACAACAGGGTGATGATTCTTTAATGATCGAGATTAGGCTGGATATTGAATTATAATGATTGTGCAATGGCTTGCTGAGATCAGTGTAGCATGATGAACAAGATAGGATAAGTAGATTGGAGAATTGTGAGATTCCATTGCAGTGCATATTGATGGATTCAGATTGTTACACCTATCGGGTTTCATTATGGAGTTGGTTTCAATCCAAACTGAGGGTACCATCGTGTTCAGGGGAGAGAATAGAGCAACTTTGCTCTTTATAGTGTAGGGTTTCATGGCCTATGGAGAGAGCACGAGGGACTTGAAGATTCGTGCATGGACATGGATTTCTGCAAACCCTAGGTTTGATTGGAGAAGACGATACACTGGCCGTCAGATCATTCCAATTGCTTGACTTGTCAACCTAATCGTGTGGTCCAGATTTGAAGAGAAAAATGGAGGGAAATCCAAGCGTGAAACGACGCGTTTCACTTAAACCTCAGCATGGGCCTGGATTTAATCTTGCTAACCCCACCCCCTTTTGATAAGCCCAACAAAATCAACTTGAATTAGCTGCTATTTGCACCGTGGATCCATTTATTTTCTTTTGATTTTTAATTCATATTTCTGATGCTAACTGGGCCTTGATATTTTGATATTCACGCCTTCCCTTTGTGGCCCATCTGGAGAATAACTGGGCGAAGTTGCTGGCAACACCCCCCTCCCCTTTTAATTCATATTTTGTGATTTTATTTTCTTTATTGTTCTTTGATCTTTTAAAAAATCATAAAAAATTGAAAATAGCTTCTTTTTAATTGGTTCTTTTTGTGGTAGGTCAATAATTCTGTCTAGAAAAATATCCCATAATAAAATTGACATTTTATTTTGTTTTAGTATTTTTTGTGTATTTTTCTTGTAAATAGCATTTTAATGAGTTTAGTTTAGTACTCAAATTTGCTGATTTTAGTTCTAATAGTTCCCCTTATATTTTTAATCCATTCTTTTTAGAGTGATTAGCATAGGACTTCAACTTGTATATAGGATTTAATTCATATTTTTAGATTTTAATCTTAGGTGATTTGTTTAGGTATGATTAGGGTGATCAAAATTAGGGTTTTAAGTGAGCATAGGTGAGATAGATTAATTCTTTTAGGGATTTTGATTTGATTTTTGGGGTATGGGACTATAGGGGTTATGGTTATAAGATAGATCCCTTAGAAAATATTAGGATTCCCCTACTGCTATTAGTATATTGCTTATATTTGATTGACTGTGTGGTATGCCCTCTTTAGGGTTTATGATTTGTCTGTATGGGGTATTGGGTTTGTTTGGGACTTGGGGTTTGAGCTGAAGCCTGTGATGTTGAAGCCCATCTGAAGATCAGAGACTGAAGACCAACTTCCAGAGTTGATGAGGAGTATCTCTTGCTGGCAGCTGATGAAGTTTGTAGGATCTAAGAGTTAGGCAGAGCTCTAGAGTAGCAAACTTGATTCTCAAACATGGAAGGTCTTGATTACCTCCATCCTTCTCTGTGATGCAGAGTCTCTCTGAGACACTCACCCCCTTCCTTTGGAAGGCTTGGTGCCAATGTCTAAGGGATAGAACTCTTGAGAGAAAATATTCTTTGTGTTGATAGCAGTATGTTTGCCACCCTTGGTGGTCAACTAATTGCTTAACACCCAGTTCACTCTTGTGATTGATTCCTCAGCTTGGAGAGTGGTACTTAAAGAAAAGCCATTGGGAGATTGAAGATAAAAGACTGATGCTTGCTTGAAGCCTGAAGATGAAGTCAGATGCTGATGAAGACTGCTTTGCTGTTTAGTTTTAGCTGTTTTATTTTTTGATGTATTGTATGAATTTCCCAGACTGTATTGTTTGCTGTTTAACCTGTTGGGTTGAAAGTGAATCCTGTTCACTTTTGCCTATTGTTTTCTGGGTTCGAGGTTGAGTGGGACTCCCTTGACTCGCTTGTATTGTTGCATCCATGCACTTTACTGCTTTATTGTATATATCTGCTGTTTCTGTTTCCATCTACTCCCTTAGGATCTCTGTTTCTCTCTGTGCAAGAGAGGAGCATGATAGACATTAGGTCTTAACCCATGCATGATAACATTAGGGTAGATTTTATTCCCCTTTTAACCCTAGGATTTGTAGAGTGTCATCTCTTCTTTCTTCAAAACAACAGAAAAACATTAATAAAGGTTATAACAGAGATTAATTCATTTCTTTCGTCAAAAGATTTGAACAAACATCAACCTTTTTGCAATAAGAAAACCCTTGTTTAAGGTGAGATTTTTCATAAAAGACACTTGAACAGCTTGTGTCGTGCGTAGCCTGAACTACGTTTGCTCTGATCTTCCATGCAGTGTGGAAGTACGTAGGCATAAGATGCGATATCCTAGCGAGCAACCTTCACCCACCTTCCCCCGTAGTTAGGCGAACTACGTTGACTCTGATTTCTCATTCCAGACGGGAATACGTAGGTATAAAGTGTGATGCTTTGCCGAGTCATTTTATTTTCTTTCCAGACCTCATCCTTTAGTTTAGATAGAAGTGAAATCCGTACAAACCAAGCAAGCGTGGATCCCGTCGAGTACGATGGACGTGAGGGGTGCTAATACCTTCCCCTTGCGTAACCGACTCCCGAACCCAGGTTTTGGTTGCGATGACCATACCTTTTCCCGTTTTTGCGAGGTTTACTTCGAGCGTTTCCTTTCCCGCTCCGAGGGATAAATAACGCACGGTGGCGACTCTTCTGTCAGCCGGCGCCGATTTTCGCAGTAGCGACAGATATCAACATGCTACCTCTTATAGCTTGACTTCCATTTATAAGTCGAGTTATGACGGTTCAGCGTCACATTGGTTCTATTTCGAAATGTCATCATCAAGGATCAAAGAAGAGGAAAAGCTTGGAATGGAGCTTGCACGCAAAAGTCAAGGGTCAACGGAACCACTCCGTTCGGTAACATTGTTTTTATTTCATCTCTTTCATCTCTTTTATGCAATCGTCGAGTGTTGTGAGCCGTAAACGTTAGATACGTGGGAAATGATGAGTGAGTGGCCTCCTCTCACTCATCTAGAATGTTTAGTGTACACCCTTTGGGTGATATGCGACGCATTCGCTCCTACGTTTAGGACTAAGTATGTGCGTCCCGTCCCGACTCTTTTCTCTCGCATCTTGGTGATTGAGACTTCTCCTTTTTCTCTCGCATCCTGGCGATTGAGACCTTCCCTTTTCTCTCATATCCTGGCGATTAAGATCTCCTTCACTTGCCCCTGTGCAATCGAGACCATTTTTCCGTAGTTGGCCGAACTACGGCTGCTCTGATCTCTCATACCTATTAAGAGTACATAGGCATATGATTGCGATGTTCCTAGCGAGCACTTTTCCCCCTTTCCTGTAGTTGGCTGAACTACAACTGCTCTGATTTCTCGTGCCAGACGAGAATATGTAGGCACAAGACGAGACGTCTTGGCGAGCACACTAACAATCTCTTTTCTCTCGCTTTCGTGCGATCGAGACTTTCCCGCTGACGACTAATATCCTTTCTCTTGCCGTCGTGCAATTGAGACCAGACCGTAGTTCTAGATCCTGTAGGTCCCCGTACCTTTAAACCAATGACATACTACGTCCGTTCTACCGCAAACATGTAACGCCTAAGTCTCCAATGGTCGAGCAACAGTACACTTAACTGCTAGAATGTGTACGCTAGTATCGTCAACCTTTTCTCTCACCCCCGTGTGATCGAGAACACCCTTTTGTCCCATAGTTGGCCTGAACTACGTTTTGTTCTGATTTCTCATGCTAGATGAGAATATGTAGGCACGAGACACGATGTCTTGGCGAGCAATCCCCCCGTAGTTTCCCGAACTACGTTGACTATGACTTTCCCATTGTACGAGGAAATACGTAGGCATAGAGCGGCGATACTCTATCGAGTCAGTTCTTTCTGTTTAGCTTTAGCAGCCGTAGTTAGATTGTTTTTTCACCCATAGACTAGACAACTCAAGCGTGGATCCCGTCGAGTACGACGGACGTGAGGGGTGCTCATACCTTCCCCTTGCATAACCGACTCCCGAACCTGAGATTTGGTTACGATGACCAATCTTATCCCTTTTCGTCAGGTTTTCTCTGCTCGTTTCCTTTCCCTCCTGTTGGGATAAATAACGAATGGTGGCGACTCTTCTGTCATTGTCGGCCTCCTTTTTTGCAGTAGCGACAATATTGATAATATCGGTACCTTCTTGACACCATGAACCCCTTAAACTGCTGATGAATTTGAATACTTATTATGCCAAACCCTTAAACTTTAGAGTAACCTCTTGATTAGTTTATATTAGCAGTCAGCACCATCCTGAAGCACAACATAAGTGATAAACCGAAGCAAATAGGTGTTTGATCTCAAAAATAAGAATCGAACGAAATTATTGGAAAAAGTGAATGAAGGATATGCTCTTACTAAGTTAGGTGGTCCTCACCTGACCATTTAGCCCAACGGATCAAACTCTTGAAATTCAAAAATACACATGAAAAAGAATGTGAAATTTTTTTGAAAAAGAGATCAATGAACACTAACAGGTTTACTTACCATGGGGGTGCGGGGATAACGGACTTAATGTGATTGTGCAAGAATGAAAAGAGGTGAAAATGAATAGGTTGAGTTATAATAACATGATTCAAACTTGTCTGCACAGAGAGGGAGTTTTTTATTACACTTAGTAATTTCGTGTCATTACGGTATCCTTAGTATTTTTAACTAGTACCTACCTTTCGTACGAAAGTTCCGCAACAATGTATGATCTGTGTTACGTCATGTTAAATTCCATGCATAATATGTTTTATTTTCTTGAGGACAAGCAAAGGTTCAAGTGTGGGAGAGTTTGATAACGCAAAATTATATCAGATATTTGACTTGACTTACATGAATTTTATCTGCTTTTATTACTATTTTATTTGATTTATCTTCAATTATGCCTTTGTTTTCTTATATTTTTTAGGTTACAATAAATATGGACTAAAGAAATAAAAGGAGAAATAAATGAAGGAAATGGAAAGAATAGAGGAAGAAAAGACCAAAGAAAGAAAAGAAGAAGAAAGAAAGAGAAAGGAAAGAAAAAAAGGGGTGAGGGCCACGACACACCAAGTGGCACTTGCCACTTGGGTATGGCGCCTGCCACCTTCCTCATACAAAGGAGTGCGGCGCCTGCCTCCTCCAAAGAAAGAGAGGGAGTGGCGAGTGCCACTCCTAAAAGAACGGGAAGTGGCGTCTGCCACTTCCTCCCCATATTTTCTCCACTTCCCTCTACTTTTTCTCAACCTCCTGGCTACTTTTCCTCCTATTTTCACTCCTCGTTTCAGGCTTGAATTGGTGTAACCGTTTTCCACTAGCAGATATAAAAGAGAAGGCAGTTTTGGAAGAAAAGGCACGTAGTATTTTTTCTATTTTTGTGTTATTTTCCAGCATTCTGCTTTTAGTTTCTTTTACATTTTTTAAAGAATTTTTATAAGGCAATTGTTTGTTACACTGATAAACAATTTCCATTTAGTTTTAGGATTGATTCGAAAGGTTGTAATATTGTACTGAACTGCAAGCCGACCTTCATAATCAAAGCTGAGTTCTGTTCTTCAAATCGCCAGGTTCCTTTTATCTGTTTTTATTTTTACCGTTATATTTTTATGCATCCCTTCTATTTTCTGTTTAGTATTATGATTAGACTTAGTATTAGCATAAAAGCCATGTCTGGCTAAAACTCTTAGTATCGGTATGTAATTACGATCTATCGGAGGGGGTTAAGTAAATCGTGACGTAAACTTAATGGATTCAATTCTTCTGGTCTCTGTTTCTTTTGATAAATTAATAACTTTTGTTACGAGAGTAAGAAAGTAACGAAGGTTAAGATCAATAAAGTGATAGTTTGAGGTCTTAACCGAATAGCTGAAATTGAACATTAGGCTTAAATACAGCGAGATCGCTTTAAGGTTAATTAGGATTTATTTATTTTCAAAAGTTGTTTTTAAATGCAAAATGAGAGAGCAAAAGCCGCATTTTGATTTGAGAGCATATTCTAAGTTAAGAACACGAGAGTGTGAGATAAGGTCTTTTAAATGAGTATTTTCTACAAGAAAACAATTTTACCTTTTAAACTAAACACCCACGAATTACTGAATCCCCGATGATTGATAGGATTATATACCGAAATTTTGCAATACCTTAATTTAATTTAATTTTAATTCTGCACTTATTTTCTTACTAGCATCCAAAATTTAGAAATTCATTAGCCTTAGATTTACATAGTAACATTAGATAGCGGTAGATCGACTCTTGGTCCTTTGGGTTCGATAATATTTTAAAACTACACGATCATACTATGCACTTGCAGACACGAAGCACTTAGATATACTAAATAGCGATCAAGTTTTTGACGCCGTTGCTGGGGACCAATTAAGTCGATATCGTAACTTTAGTGTTGCGCAGTATAGACTAAGGCAACTATTTCCCTATTATAAGTCGTCGATTGTATGCGAAACAATCGCTCTAAAGGTGAGAAGCTTGTGCAACCAATTGACGACATATAATGTTTTATTAATTTAAGACGCCGAATTAACGAATTCCGAATTAAGTATAACCTTCCACCATATGAAATTCCCTTTCCAGAATTACCAATAAAGATCACAATGCCACTCTTCAAAAGTAACTTTAATCATAAAGCTAGATTTCCTGGAGACCACAACTTGTCCCTTCTGCAGAAGCAAGATCTAAAAGATCCCAACCACTCAAGATATCCTTGTACCTTGCCTTGGGACTATTAGAACCATCAAACTATCAAATTGAAATCCAACCAAACCATAAAACCATCAAGTTACAAATTCTGCATAATTTGATTCTCATTATTGCCCTATAAATAAAGGCTTGATTCTTGTTTCAAAAGGACATAAAAACAAATCTTAAAGTATCCCAAGTCTCTCCTATATCAGAATTGTTTTTTCCAAGTCACCACTTAAAGAAAAAAATATTCACTTTGCAAGAACTCACTCAGAACTTTCTCCAGTCACAACCATTAATCGAATCATTCACACAAACCATAAAACATCTCATAAGGGTGTCCAAACAACCACATTCATTAGAAACCTCAAAAATTAGAAAGTCAACTCTCGCACCAAGTTTTGTTGACTTTCTGCATTTCTCAAGCCAAGTCTTTATTTTGACCCTTTCTAAACACTTTGATCATTGAGAATCAATCCTCAAACATGTCTCAAGCTATCCAAACCCTCATTTCATGACTGTAAGTACATTTTATTCAGAGTCAAAATCACATTTCTATCATTTTGCAACAAGGAAGGTGCAGTTGGTTAGGAGCAGTTCCAAGTGAGTCCAAGCATTCAAAAAATTTCTAGAGGATCCAAAGAAGCTATTCAGATCATTAAAGCAATTCTGCAGCAGCTTGTTTGGAAATTTGAATTTGGCTTCAAGAGGTAAGTGTTCATAACTTAAACTCATTGAACCATGCTGCATTTTGATGTACATTGAACATGAACATGTTTGTTATGATGTATGTGATGTTTTTGAACCATTGCTAGTTACTTATCATGCTTGAATGAGACTGTACTATTGAACTTGCAAATATGAGCTTGATGAGGTTTTTCTATCGTGTTTTAATTTAGAAGCAGTTTTAGACAATTCCAAGTGTATCACTGAATTCCTTGTTAAAAAATAGGCAAGTTTGATTTTTACATCATCAAGTTTCATTGAGTATTCAGAAAGTTAGGTTGGTTTTTGCAAATCAAGTTTTGAAGATGATGATATTCAACCATGGCGCATTTGGTTGAGTTTCCAGGTCATTACTTGGCTTATCTTTATTTTGATGGGGGTGATACAATGGATGTATCACCACCCCAGTGGTTTAACATGCGCACTTCAGTACTCTCTTGTCTTCCTTGTCCTAGGTTCGAGTCTGGCTGACCACCCATTTTGCTGCTTTTTGCAATTTTTGTTACATTTTCATTTCTGAAGCTATTTTAAAATATATATTATTGTTTCCCTAATAGTCACAAAGAGTGTGTTGGTTGGATTGGTTAAGTTTTGACGTGCAAGTTCAGTGGCGTGGGTTCAACACCCACCAAGGCCACTTCCTTTTTTTGGTACCTATCTTTCTCATTTTCCTTTACAATTTGAAAACCTCATAGCTTCCTCATACCAACTTATTTTTGAGTCACTATTTTTGTTAAATACTAATAAAAATGTCTGATTTTTGTCCATAAAAATAAAATTCCAAAAATATTTATTTTTCTTGCACATATGAGTGTTTAAAGTATGTGACTTTTTAGGGTTTTATTAGGGTTCCTCTTGTTTCTTTTGATTGATCCCTTAGTTTTCTTTGTGCATATTGACTTATATGAACCTTGTGCATCTTGTATAAACTTTATATGATGTTGTGAACTTGTACATTGTGTTTTAACTTGACTTTGACACTTTTTTAAGAGTATGTTTACATGTAAATATATGTTGAAACTTTGTTCATGTCATGAGTAGTTGCTTATCCATTTTGTCCTTAATATGTGACTCTCTTCCATGTTTACATAAACCTTGATGTGCATATATGCTTTTGTGTGGATCATACCATGTTTAGGTGTTCTTAAACACTTATCTTTGTGACTTTGTATACATGTTTGTATGAGAGGATCATGTAATGTTATCTCCTTCCCCAAAGCCATGATTGAGCCCTAGTTTACATGTTGGTTGTAACCTACTTGTTTGAACATGTTCATCTCATATTCCATGATGTTTTCAAGTATCATTTCCATTTGACTTATGTGGTTTGATCTTTGATTTGTATGTCCACATGCTCTCCTTTCAGTGCTTATGTTTCCACCCACTTATTGTTGTCACACATGTCTTATCCTTGTTCTAAATGTTGGTTGTTACCTCTACTTTCTTTGACTTATATCCATGCTTTAAACATTGTTATGATTTATGCATGTTGATCTTGAGTTTTGATATTTACCATGATAAGTAATGTTTTGACTTATGCACAATTGTTTGTACTTCAAATTATCATCTATGATGTTTGGTCTTGTGAGAACTTTGTTTCATGATTCCTGGGATGTTGTAACATCCATGTTTGAAATTACCTTTGGTTGTAACTATTTGGTTTGATTATGAACTTCTTTGAATGCATGCTTGGTTGTTACCTTTGCATCTGTTAACTTTATCAATCTCTGCTTGATGTTGTCACATGCTTGCCCTTATCTTCTTGGTTGTTACCATGGTCATATGTTTTCATCATACTTGAATGAATATATGCTAGAAGTATGCTTGAATATCACTTTGTTTTTAATACCTTTTGACTTTATTAAGTTTTCCCTAAGTGACGTGGTGTTAGCTCTCATCCTAAAGAGTTGCCTTTTTTGTTCCTTAGTCCAAAGGAAAGTCTCTCTATTTGACTTGATGTCATGGATAACTTATTTCTTAGCCTTCCCTTGACCTTGTTAGAGTCATTAGGTCCCTCAACTTAGCCTTAAGTTAGAACCTACATCCTTTTGGCTTTGTTAAGTCAAAACTCTAGCATACCTTGTTAGGAGCCTTTCAACTTAGAACTTAGGTCTAGAGTTTGTTAAGTCTATGTATGTACCATTTTTATGAGTACTCACTTCCCCTCTTGACTTTTGTTAAAGTTAATCCCCAGTTAGGTCTTTCAACTTAGACTTAGAGAGTTTGTTAACTCTATGTAAGTATCATTGTTATGAATACTTATTCCCCTTGAAACCTTGTCCATAGTAAAGAGTTCCTTCACCCTAATTAGGTGAACTACAATTTCTTTGATTCAATCCTTGTTAGGATACGTAGGCACGCGATGCGACGTCTTGACGAGCATACTTAATGTGTATACCCATAGGTCTTTACTCTTATAACCTTTGCCTTAATAGATAACTATTAGAAAGCAAACATTAGCATAACACAAATACCAAACACGAGGTTCCTGTAGAGTACTACAGTTACTTAGGATGCTAATACTTTCCTTAGGTATAGCCAATCACCGAACCCCACAATCTCTTAGCTTCGTTGTTACGTAGCACACTTATGGTTTTCTTCAATCTTTACCCTTTCCTTTGGATAAATCAAAGCTCGGTGGTGAACTTCAATGATTTGTGATTCAAGTTAATTAATAGCTTGATTTTTGATTCTCACCGCAACAAAAATGGCGACTTCACTAGGGATACCAATATAAGAGGGTTAAGCCCACCTTGTTTGTATTTATGTTTTATTTATGCTTGTTTGCATTATACATGTATATTTGTAAATATTTGTATATTATACCTGTTATGTTTTGGTTGTATGGTGCACTGGGTTGATACCTTGAGAAGTGAGGTAAGTCCTAGCCTGGACTTGAGTGTATACTTATGATAGGATTGTGGTATGATCAATAGTTGACTATTGGGAGTAGTCCTAATAGGTTTGACATATGATGTAACCATGCTCAGTTGAGGCCCCTTTGGGATTACTGATGTTGTATGAGTAGTCATACATTCATTACTTTTTCTGACCTGGGAGTCCGTGAAACTGAGGATCTTTAGTTTCCCACTTACCCCACTTGTCCTTTTTAGGATGTAGTGCGATGACTATGAGGGAGAAGTCCCAAATAGTTTATACTCGATACTACGCTAAGACAAGTTTATCTTGAGAATATTGTTGACTCGGATGAGTAGTTGTATAAGTTGATAATATCTTAAAGATTTATTGATGACTCTGGGAACTTTATAGAACCCGTGGTGCAGGTACGAATAACCCATAGTACATGTCTGATGGGAAGGTTATGCCATGGCTCCATGCTCATAACCCAAACTTAGGACCTTTGTTGGTGTGCATATGTGTTATATATATATATATATATATATATATATATATATATATATATATATATATATATATATATATATATATATATATATATATATATATGTGTGTGTGTGTGTGTGTGTGTGTGTGTGTGTGTGTGTGTGTGTGTGTGTGTGTGTGTGTGTGTGTGTGTGTGTGTGTGTGTGTGTGTGTGTGTGTGTGTGTGTGTGTGTGTGTGTGTGTGTGTGTGTGTGTGTGTGTGTGTGTGCGCGTGTGTGTGTGTGTGTGTGTGTGTGTGTGTGTGTGTGTGTGTGTGTGTGTGTGTGTGTGTGTGTGAATACATGAATACTTGTATATGTGTTGTCTCTTTCATCATTTCATCATCTCATCATAGCATTCATGCATTTGGTTTTAAGAAGCTTAGTTGTTTTCTTTATTGTAAAAATCTTAGGTCATGGATTTTAGAAAAAGAAACACCAAGAAATACAATTTCAAGAAACCATATTTGACAGAGTTGAAAAGACTGGCGGCCTTAGTGTCTTGTCTTGAAGACTTCAGAAAGAGCTATAGAAGATTGTTGGGACTTGTTAAGATTAAGATGGAATAAGGAGTCCTCGACATCCTTGTGCAGTTTTATGACCCGTTCTATCATTGGTTCACCTTTCCTGATTATCAACTTGTCCCAACCTTGGAGGAGTATTCATATTATATTGGCCTGCTGGTGTTAGAAAAGAAGTCGTTGAGTGGTTTGGAGAAGCTCCCTTCACCAAAGGACATTGCAGATGCTATCCACTTAGAAGCTTCTGAAGTAAAAGCTAATCTCACTATCAAGTATGGACCCAGAGGTCTACCTTCTAAATTTTTGATAGGGAAAGCTTCAGTTTTAGCCAAGGAGAATAGTCTGGATGCTTTTGAAGAAATCCTTGCATTACTGATCTATGGTTCGGTTCTGTTCCCCGAAGTGGAAGGGTTTGTTGACATCAACGCTATCCAAATATTTATGAATGGTAACCCTATGCCTACTCTACTTGGAGATGCCTGCCATTATATTCATTATAGGACTCTAAAAGGAAATGGGACTATTCTATGTTATGCTCCTCTGCTGTATAGATAGTTTGTTGCACACTTGTCGAGGACAAATCTTTTCAGAGAAAATCCAAATGGACAGAGGTGGTCTCAGAGACTCATGGCTTTGACTCTGACTGATGTACATTGGTATGACCTTGCTTACGACAAAGGAGTGATCATTTACAGTTGTGGTTCATTTCCTAAACTACCTATTCTCAGCATACAAAGGGGAATCAACTACAACCCTGTTCTTGCAAGACGTCAGTTTGGATTTCCAATGAAGGAAAAACCTAGCAATATCCTCTTGTCAGGTTTCTTCTATCTCAATGTAGAAGCTAGTATGGGGACTAGAGACAGTGTTGCAGATGCTTGGAAGACTATTCACAAGAAGACCAAGGCTGATTTGGGAAGGAAGAACTATGTAGCATTTGAGCCTTTCACGCAGTGGGTCCGTTCTCGAGCCCGTGATCTCAAAATGACTTATCTCTCAGAGAAACATTTACAGACTGTTGTTGCTTCTTCCTATATCATCCCTATTGAGCACATGGAGGAATACCAAGAGACATTGTCAAGGATGAAACTTGAACAAGATACTTAGGAGGACAAGTACCACGTTATTGATTCTAAGCAGTTGGAGATGAAGAGACATGTTGCGGTGAGAATCGGATATCAAGCTATTAATTTAACTTGAATCACAAATCTTTAAATTCACCACCGAGCTTCAATTTATCCAAAGGAAAGGGTAAAGATCAAAGAAACCCCTAAATGCGGTACGTGATAATGAAGCTAAGAAATTGTGGGGTTCGGGGGTTGCTTATACCTAGGGAAGATGTTAGCATCCTAAGTATCTGTAGTACTCTACAAGAACCTCTTATGTGGTATTTGTGTTATGCTAATGTTTGCTTGCTAATGGTTATCTTCTAATGCAAAGGTGCTCAAGGTAAAGACCTAGGGGTATATACACTGAGTATGCTCGTCAAGACGTCGCATCTCGTGCCTACGTATCCTAACAAGGATGGAATCAAAGAAATCGTAGTTCACCTAATTAGGGTGAAGGAACTCTTGACTATGGACAAGGTTTTAAGGGGAATAAGTATTCATAACAATGATACTTACGTTGAGCTAACAAACTTTCTAAGTGTAAGTTGAAAGACCTAACTAGGGTGATGACTTTTAACAAACGCCAAGGGGGGAAGTGAGTACACATAACAATGGTACAGACTAGAGTTAACAAACTCTAAACTTAAGTTCTAAGGTACAGAGCTCCTAACAAGGTATGTTAAGGGTCTTGAATTAACAAAGCCAAAAGGATAAAGGTTGTACCTTAAGGCTAAGTTGAAGGGCCTAATGACTCTAATAAGGTCAAGGGAAGGTATTATACCCCAAATTTTAACCTCAGATTCTTTGGTCTTTTGCATATCATTCTAGGTCAATCATATTACATAACTAACCAGTTCATCGATTTTTGTTTGTTTTGTTTCACTTATGAATTAGGGTTTGACTTCAGAAGCTTCAAAGGTGGTTAAATTAAGGTTTTGGATATGAGGTCTCTGTTGAGATGGGTTCACTTTGTTCAGAGGTTGTTTCTTTCAGTTTTTGTACTTAAGTTTGAGATGGAGGTGTTGGTTTTTCAATTGTCATGAGAAGTTCCTATCAGCGTTTTATCAGGGTACAGTTTCAGTCCTCTGAATGACCACAAGGATGTCATTTGTTAGGGTTTCATCAGTGGTTTGACTGGGAAAGTCCTGAATCAGGATTATGGAGAATTAGGTTTCTCACCCTTGGAGTTTATGATTGACAAGTGTCGTTCAATTGAGTTTTGTCTGGGTAGTTAAAATTTCCAGTATTGGTATAAGGATTCGGCAGACTGTTGTCCAATCAAGATCATTTCAAGTTGGGTTCAAGTTTGTGTTGTTGTTTAGAATTCGTGGCAGTCAAATGCATTTGTGGAGGTGCTACCATATCCATTCCATAACCATTTTTCAATTCATGTTTCCAAACCCAGTTTTCCATAACCAATTTTCATCCCAAATCTTATCCAATTTTCTAATTATTCATTTTTCCTAGTCCATTTCTAAACCATTTTCATTTTCAATTATCCATATTTTTATTTCAATTACCCATTTCACAATAATCCACTTCATCCTAACCATATCCATCATTTAATCTATTTTGTTATCCTTAATCCAAATAATTACCACAAATCCTTTTTTAAATCAACTTATTTTAACCTCTTCTTTTGTTAAGAATATTCAAAATCCCAACCTTTTTTAGAACCATTTGTCAAATTTACAAAAGCCCATTACCGAGTTTCAAAAACTTGGATCACGAAGTGTCACAATACAAAAAAAATTCAAAAGGTAATACAAGTCCATGATCCACATTATTACATCAAGAAATTCAAGAAAAATAGACCACATTCAGAAAAAACAAACCTATTTCCATGACCCTACACACGAAAACAATGATAAAGAAAAGGCTTTGTGATGTTGACCAAGACCATGCGCCTTAAACTTGCTACAACAGCAACAACGATCTTGCTATGCTACCTGTTGCACCCTAAAATTTGCCTAACCTTATTCACTTGGGGTTTATGTTTCAGTGTCATTAGCATTTGCATATAGAGTCATAGACTAATCATCTGCATAGCATAAGCATAGCAAGTCATTCAATAGGGGACCAATCATTATTCTCATCTTTAGAGGCCTATCAGGAGGTTATTATCCCAATTCAACCTCATTCAAGTCATCAGGAAAGAATTTGAAAGCAAGAAGCTTAGCAGATCAAGCCTTGAGTCCATCTCCTAGCTGAGGGTGTCTGAGGGTCAACAAGAGGGTTGTGAGCTGTGAAGTGAAGGCATGGAGAGTATCTAGACCTTATGAGAGACTTAGAAAGTCATTTGGAGAAGAAAACAAGTCATTGATGAGAGCACAAGAGCTATAGTTGAAGACAGTCAACTAGGGTTTCATCTGGGTCAACCCTAGGTCAACCCTAGGTCAAATGACTGACTTAAGAGGGCATTCAAGTTTATTAAGGAGATGTGGGGTTCATCATTGGACATATGAAGAAGGATATGGAGATATGCCAAGGAGAATTCAAGAGGAATCAAGGAGAAGAGGAGTTACTAAATTAGGGTTTCTCTGTAAAATCCCCTAGTTTAGGTCAAATTTCCAAGCAAGATAAGTCAAAATGCAAGCTTCAAATGGCTTCTTGGCCAACATGAAACTTGTAGAGGATATCAAGACCTTTAATTTGAGTGGTGGAAGACCTCAAGGAGATTTATAGAACTCAAGTTATGGTCCTTACAAGTTACAGGTCATCTGAGGTATCTGAATTTTTGTCTGTGAAAGTGACTTGACTTCCAAGCTAGTTTTAACCCTCAAGGAGATTTCAAATGAATTCTTGGTCAACATAAGAATTGTTCCTCATTGTCTTAGCTTTCTAGAATGGTATGGCATGCCTTCATATGATGTGTAGAACTCAACTTATGGTCTTGGCAAGCAAAGGGTATTTTGGGCATTTGTGAATTACAGGTCATTTTAACCTATGTCCAAAACTCATACAAGGAGGCCTCAAATGGAAAAACTTACAACATAAAACTTGCTCCAAATGGGATTTTAAGTCTAGAAAGAAGGTCACAAGTTATTGGAGAAGCTCATAACATGAAGTTGCATAATTGGTCAAAATATGAACTAAAATGGCTTATAAAGTGAATAAATTCAAGATGGAAAATGGTTTGGGAGATTTATGAGTCCAAATGGAGACTTTCAATATATGATTTTGAATGGAAAAGCAATTCTAAGAACAATGGTTCAAACACTTTTTTGAGTTTAGAAGGAAAAAAAGAAGTTATCTTTGGTTACTTGTAATTGAAGAAACATAACCAAAATGGATCAAAGTTGGAAAACAAGGGAATGTGCAAGATGGATCTAGAATGTTCATATGAGGTCTATATATTCATGAAATGTGCATTGATCAAGGGTTGGCTTCATTTTCACCAAGAATTTCACAAGCTCTCTCATTCTTTTTCATTGAAGTTTCATTGCAATTCTCTCAAATTCTTCACAAAATCATCATCCACATTCATTCAATCTTGCTCCATCATCATCCTAGATCAGAATTGAAGCAAAGTTTTGGTGATTATCATCCATTTTCGAGTACCTTTTTTCAAGAACATCAAATTTGAAGTTTCCATTGGACAGCATAATTCAAGCAAGGAATCACCAAAATATTGCATACAGAATTGATTACTGAGTTTGTGGATCAAGATCCAAGTCTCAAGAGCCTCAGATCCTCAATCTTCCATAGCTGTTTTCAAGCTTTTGCACCAGGTATGTTTTCATTCGATTTTCTTGATTCAGTTAGTTAGGCATGTTGTTGTTAGTTTAGAAATAATCTAGGTGGTTAGGAGAACAAGTAGGATGAATTTGGAGAGGTTTGGTGATGTTGATTAGCAGGTGCCATAAACTGTTAGGAGGTGAATCTCCTAGGTTAATGCATTAGAATGTTAGTTTGATTGATCAGATTAATAACCATTAGTTGTAGATTAGGTTAATGCAAGTTTGAGGGGGAATTGTGTTGATGCATATCAGTGTACTTCCATGGTGACCAAAGTTTGATACCATCGGGTTGAAGGATTTATTGAGTTTCAGACTGAACTAGTGCTATAGGATTGTAGAGGGAGAGATCCTGAGCAACTTTCGTGTTCATGGCATGTTGATTCATGGCCTGGTGATGGAGAACAGAGTGATGGAAGTTTGGCTCGTGCATGGAGGCATTCATGGTGAAACCCTAATTTTCAGAACCATTGGAGAAGACGTAATCTGAGCCATCCATTTCGCGTGTGACTTTTGACTTGGAGGATGATCGTGTGGTTCATATTTAATTTCAGATGTGGAGGGAAATGATTTGGCCAAAACGCACCGTTTCATTAATTGAAACGGGCGGGCCTGAGCGTTGTGTTGTTATTCCCACCCCCAGCTATTAGGCCCATTGCATATTGAACGTGAATTTGCTGCTAGTTTCACCCCCCCAGCGCTCCTTTATTATTTCATTAATTCTGAATGTTGCTGGGCCCTAACCCAAAGCGCTAATTGCACCCCTGTCTGTGTGGCCCATTCTGAATTGAACTGCGCGTGGGTTCTAAATGCACCCCTCCCTCATTTTATTTGGATTAATTGTTTTTATTCATTTTAATTTTTCATTCATTTTAGAAATTCATAATAAATCCATAAAAAATGCATTTCACTTCATTCTTTTTACATCCTTTTCATTAAAATGTCTAGAAAATTTTCATCAAATAAAATTGCATTTTTATTTTTATTTCATATTTTTTCCATATTTTTTAAATAAATGTCATATTAAATAGATTCATTTCATGTATCATTTTAATGATTTTTGTTCTCTTACATGCTTTAATAATTTTTGGTCATTCTTTTTATATTGTTTAGATGAGATATTCAACTTGTAGAAATATTTTAGTTCCCATTTTTAGAGATTTATTTTAGGTGATTAAAATAGGTTTGAACATCATGAACAAAACTAGGGTTTTAGGTGACAACTTAAGAAGTTTGAGTACATTTCCCTTAGGACTTAGGATTCAACTAGATTAGTTATGGGACTATAGGGGCTATGGGTAGTTACTAGATCCCTTAGAGAAAAGTTAGGATTCCCCTACTGCTATTAATACTATCGGTATATCTGATTGACTGGTGTGGTGTGCCCTCTGGGGATTTACTGCTTGCTTGTTTGGGTATTGGGTTTGTCTGGGGCCCTGGGGAAGCTGAAGACTTGTGAAGATGAAGACCATTGGAGATTCAAAGATTGAAGATCAACTGTCAGAGTTGAGGAGGAGATTTTTGCTAGCAGATGCTGAGGAGACTAGGGTTTAGGAGCTAGGCAGAGCTCTAGGTTAGAAAGTTTGTTTCTCAAACATGGATTGCCTTGTCTGCATCCATTCTTCTCTATGATTCAGAGTCTCTCTAAGACACTCACCCCCTTCCTTTGGAAGGCTTGGTGATAGTGTCTATGAGATAGAACTCTTGAGAGAAAATGTCTCTTGTGTTAGAAGCAGTCTGTTCACCACCTTTGGTAGTCAACTGATTGCTTAACACCCAATTCACTCTTGTGACTGATTCTTCATCCTGGAGGTTTGAGCTTGAAGAAAAGCCATTGCAGATAGAAGACTGATGATCAAAGCCCTTGTCTGAAGGCCATGAAGATGGAGATTGATGCTTGTTGAAGCCTGTAGCTGAATGGAGATTGCTTGAAGCCAGATGTTGATTCAGAGCTGTTGATGCTGTTTCTTTTGCTGTATTTCATTTGTTGATGTATTGATTGGTTTTCTGAGCTGTATTGTTTGCTGTTTACCCTGCTGGGTTGAAAGTGAAGCCTGTTCACTTTTGCCTATTGTTTTCTAGGTTCGAGGTTGAGTGGGACTCCCTTGCCTCGCTTGTGTTGTTGCATCCATGCATTTTACCGCTTTATTATATCTGTTATTGTTTCTGTTTCTGCCTATCCCGTAGGATCTCTGTTTCTCTCTGTGCAAGAGAGGAGCATGATAGACACTAGGTCTTAACCCATGCATGATAACATTAGGTTAGTTTGATTCCCTTCGCAGCCGTAGGTTAGAATTCTGTCTCTTTCTTCCTCAAAACAAACAGAAAAACACATAAAGATTTCAAACACAATAAAAGACACTTCTTCCGTAAAAGAAGGTGAACTCATCAAAACGTCATTTTTGTCCGCCGGGACTGTTAATCAAGAAAACCTTTTTCAGAAGGAATAAAATCAATCAAGACAGACTTATGTCGTACGTGGCCCGAACTACGTTTGCTCTGATCTTTCATGCTGTATGGAAGTACGTAGGCATAGGATGCGATATCCTAGCGAGCAACCTTCCCCTCCTTTCCCGTAGGTAGGCGAACTACGTTGACTCTGATTTCTCGTTCCAGACGGGAATACGTAGGCATAAAGTGCGATACTTTGCCGAGTCATTTTATTTTCATTTTTATTTTCTTTTTAACCCTCGACCTATAGTTTAGATAGAATAATAATCCATACCCGAAAACAAGCGTGGATCCCGTCGAGTACGACGGACGTGAGGGGTGCTAATACCTTCCCCTTGCGTAACCGACTCCCGAATCCAGGTTTTGGTTGCGACGACCATACCTTTCCCATGTTGTGCGAGGTTTACTCTAAGCGTTTCCTTTCCCTCCCGTGGGATAAATAACGCACGGTGGCGACTCTTCTGTTCAGCCGGCGCCGATTTTCGCAGTAGCGACAGCTGGCGACTCTGCTGGGGAGCCAACGTCCCCTGGCTGCTAAGGACTGCGATAGTTCTTATGCATTTGGGATCCAACGTCCCTTAAGAGAGTCAATCCTAACGCTTGTTTTCCCGTCGAGGATTTTGTATGGAGTTATTTTATATTTATAACCTTGTATTTTCAGCTTTATATATTGATTATTGTTGCTGTATCTGGGGTGTGACGGGTGTTCTGATATTGAGAGATAAGCCGGACCTGGGCTTGAGTGCACCTAGAATTAGAGTAGAAATTAGTGGGCGCCCGCTTGCTTTGCTTGCTTTGGTGTCCCATGAAATCTACACTCAGACGAGGTTCCTCTGGTTGGCCTCCTGCCCCTTCCTTTGGTTGGCGTGGGTTGCTGGTTAGTTGGATTGTCGACTCTGGGAACCGATCATTTGGAAGTTGGCTAAGTGAGGCCTCTTCAGGAATTGATGATGCCACTCCTTCTGGGAATCGTATCATCAACCCTGAAAGTCTGTGACGCCGACGACCGCATAGGATGCCGTACCTTGTGCCAGTTATAGGGCCACCCACCTGTGAGGGGATTCAGGGTTATGCAGGTAACTAGACTTTCAGACTACCGGTTATTTCTTGATCAGAGATCTTGGTTATTTATGGAGAGTTATGAGGTCTGTCAGAGACCATTTGGAGATGTGTTTTGAGGTCTGTCAGAGACCATTTGGAGATGTGTTTTGAGGTCTGTCAGAGACCAGTTGGAGAGTTTGGAGGTCTGTCAGAGACCAATCAGAGATGTGATTTGAGGTCTACCAGAGACCAGTGGGAGTTATGGTTTGAGGTCTGTCAGAGACCAGTATTGGAGCTTTGTTTTAGGTCTATCTGAGACCAGGGCTTGATGACTTCTGGATGGTCTATCTGAGACCTTTCTTGATTGGGTTCAGGCTATTCAGCTACGGCTTTGGTCCCTGTCGCATGTTACTTGCATTGCATTGTCTGCATATCCATTACCATTTGCATTTCACTAACGTGTGTCTGTACTGCAGGTGCATTTGCATTTCCCTAGTTCTAGTGCCCGGACTTCTGAGTATTGATTATGGCTGGTTTGAGGAAAACAGTTGCGTATAAGCTGCCTTCACCTGATATTACTTCTTTGCTTGGTCTGATATCTCTTGCTGATGAAGGGGTTAGGAGAAGCTTCAGAATGAGCCATGGGAGATTACTGAGATTAGTCTGTAAGCCCACTGCTGATGAGATGAACGGGCTATACACCTTGATGCAGTTCTATGACCCCGCATTGAGATGTTTTACCTTTGCTGACTTCCTTCTAGGACCTACTATTGAGGAGTATGTGGAGTTTACTGAGCTTCCCGTGCAGAACAAAGTTCCCTTCATCCACTTTGCTGCTGAGCCCAAGTTGGAGGACTTAGCCAAAGCCTTGCATATGAACGCTGCAGATCTGTTATTGACTTCTTGGCTTGGGGTGTCAGGTTTCTCTCTGGATTTCTTAGTTGCCAAAGCTCGAGAATACGCCAAGAACGGTTGTTGGGTGGTTTTCAACGCTATTTTGGCTTTATGCATCTATGGAATCGTGCTGTTTCCTAACTTGCCCAACTTTGTGGATTTGGATGCTTTCTATCTGTTTGCTGCCGGCAATCCAGTGCCAACGTTGATCGGAGACTTCTACCATTCGTTGCATTACAAGAATGAGAACCGGAGAGGGAAAGTTGTTTACTGCTGTACTCCTCTGTTGAATGTGTGGTTCAAGAGTCACCTTCCCACGAAGGGACCATTTGTAGACAGGGCAACCTCTGCTAGCTGGTCTGAACGCTTGATGAGGCTATCTTCCGAAGACGTTGTATGGTTTGATCGAGATTTGTTGGGATCGGAGCTCATCTTCAGTTGTTCTGGGTACCCCAATGTGCCGCTGATAGGAAGAAAAGGGTGTATCAACTACAACCCTTCTCTATTCATTCGCCAGTTCGGATATGCACTGAAGAATCCACCTCAGGAGGAAGAAGTACAGGAATCTCTGTACTTCACGGGTGACGTAACAGGGGAATTATTAGCCAAGTTGCAACATGCCTGGACGCGTATTAACCGCAAAGGGAAGCCGTTGTTAGGAAAGAATGACTGTCAGGCCTATGCACCTTATAGAGTTTGGATTCAGGAGAGAGCTAGTCAGTTGAGGATGCCGTTTCCGGATGCACCAATTCCTGTTCCCGTTCCGGTAGCCGAGCCAACTACTGTTTCTAGGGAAGTCTATGAACAGGTTGTGAAGGAGAAAGAAGCCTTGATGAAGATTAACGAAGGGTTAGAGCAAGAGTTAGCCCAGGCACGCAATGAGAAAAACAAGGCCGTATATGCTTTCCAACAACAGATTGAGCTGGTAAACAGGTTAGGAGCTGAGTTGACTGAGGAAAAGAAAAAGTGCGAACGTCTGGGGCAAGAGTTCAGAAGTTCCCATGACATGCTGGAAGCCAAAAAGAAAGCACTTGACGCAGCACACCGAGAGATATCCTCTTGCAATAAGACTTGGAATGCTACGCTCACTAACAACAAGAAGAGGGAGGATAAGTTGAAGCAGCAAATTTCCGACCTCGAAGAGAAGTTGAAGTCTAGCATCAAGAAGTGTGAGGAAGAAGTGACGAACCGGTATAGTGTCCAGCATGCACTGAACAAGGCGATCAAATCCAGAGATGAAGCAGTGTCCCAGAAGCGAAAGTTAGAAGAGTGCTTCGGAGAAGCTACATGGGAAGAAACTGCCGAAGACGTACGCCGTGTCCTTAAGAGGAGAAACCAGCTTGTTGAAGGGCTGCTTGATCGACCAAGCCATCCGGAGACCAAAAAGTTGATAGACGAGTACCAGACTTTTGGGAGGATTTGATCATTTCATATAGTTGCTTGTATGCTTTATTTGCATAGTGCTGACCATCACCAGGATTGTTGGATGAGGTCATGCCTTCTCGTTGTACTCAGTGATATTGTACTCTGGGCTTATTGATTCTCTCAGCAATATATGAGGATTTCTATGATTCAGCTCCGATATTCCTATTGTCAACACTGTCACTGCACCGGCACCTTCGCACTAGAACTGGGGGAATGAACCTTCCCTAATGCACAGACACATTGCATTGCATTCATATTCATATTGCATAACAGGTAATCTTTGAATGGTGTCTTATTTCTGCTCTGTACCAGGTACTTAACAGGATTCCAGATCAACATCCGCACCGCTATTCTACACGTTCCAACTGTCGGAAAGTCATGGACCAGATTCAGAACGAGATGCAGGATGTGCGCGAGAAGCTCGCCCTCTTCATGCAAACCATGGAAGCTATAGCAAAAGGGCAAGAGAATTTGCAGGCCATGGTCCAGCCTCTGTTGGCTCGCAACGCTGGTCATGGTAACGAAGATCATCAGTCTGTCCGGGTTGATACTTCTCATGGAGACGGCACTCCCACGCCAGTGGCTCCGCCTGTCGTCAATATGCCTGCCGCTAACGTCAACAACGCTACCGCTGCTGTGAATGGTAACATCGGAGTGGGAAATGAAACTGCTGTCCATAACGCTGGGCTGGGTGATGTCAATTTGGGAGATAATCTCGGAGGCAATGGCTTTGTCAATACTGGGTTCGGATTCAACGATCAGGGATTTGATAACACTGGCAAGCATGGCTTTAATGCTCAAGGCTTTGGGCAAGATGGTTATGGTATGGGTTACGGAGGCTTTGGAAACGGAAACGGTGCCGGATTTATGGCTTATGGTCCTGTTGGAGGTGTTCAAGGGTACGGCAACAGAGGCCGAGGTCCGGGGATGAACCAGATCAGAGCTGGGCGTAATAATGCGTACGATGGGTACGGGGCTGGAAACGGTATGTGGCAAGAGGATCAGCAGGAGGACGCCTTCTCCGGAGGAGGTTTTGAAGGGCCGATGGATGATTCCCAAAAGATTAGAATGCTGGAAGAGCAGATGAAGGGAGTCTTAAATCAAAGCGCTGTGGGTCTGGACATGGCAACCATGGGCTTGGTACCTGGCTTGAGGGTGCCAATTAAATTCAAGGCGCCTGCGTTCGATAAGTACAAAGGAGATACATGTCCGAAAGTGCATGTACGAGCTTATTACAGAAAGATGTCTGCATACTCCACTGATGAAAGAATGCTCATGCATTTCTTTCAGGATAGTCTATCAGGCCCTTCCCTAGAGTGGTACATGGGGTTGGAGCCAACTGATATCAAGACTTGGAAGCAATTAGCAGAGGCATTTGTAGCCCATTACAAGTATAACAGCGACCTAGCACCCAATCGGGTCCAGTTGGCCGGGCTTTCGCAGAAGAAGGGGGAGAGTTTTAAAGAGTACGCGCAAAGGTGGCGCGATATGGCTGCCAGGGTCCGTCCTCCTGTGGAAGATAAAGAAATGAATGATATGTTTGTCGGCACATTCACCGGGCTGTTTCATGATATGCTGTTTCATACTTCTCTGGCCAGTTTTTCAGACCTGATTCTGATGGGGGAAAAGATTGAGCGTAATATTAAGCAAGGAAAGTTCCAAGCCGATGAATCAACTGCATCTGGCAGTAATAAGAAGGCTTATGGTGGGCGCCGTCAGGGCGAAGCTAGCGCGGTATTTGGAGGCCGAGGCCGAGGCAGGGGAAGAAATCAATATCGTCAGCAGCAGCAGGTGTCGAGTGTTACAATCCCTTATCAACAGCAACCAATCCAGCAACAACAACCGGTTCAGCAGCAACCAATGCCACAGCAGCAGCAGCCTCAGCAGGGGGCACAGCAAGCTCAGCGAAGATTCCAGGGTAATAAGCCGAGAAGGGTGTTTGAGAAGCCTCCCTCTAATTATGCTGATTTGTTGCAGACATTGTTGGGATTGAATCTAGTGGAGAAAAGAACCTTGGCACCGATAACGGGAACTCCCCCGTTCGGCTACGATGCGAGTAGGCACTGTGAGTTTCATTCTGGAGCCCCGGGCCATGATATCGAAGGTTGTCATGCTTTTAAGCACGTTGTGCAGGATCTCTTGGACAACAAGTCTATCAACTTCGAAACGGCAGTTCCGAATATAGTCCAGAAACCCATGCCTAATCATGGGGCGAATGCCGTGCTGACTGAGGAAGGTCTGAATCTGATTATGAATGTTGAAGATTTAAAGACGCCGCTGAGCGAAATAAAGAGCCGACTGTTGCAGGGAGGTGTTTACCCAGGGTGTAATGAGTACTGCTTAGACTGTTGGACCCTAGATGGGGGGTGTGAGGATTTGAAGAAGGGCATTCAGGCCTTAATTGATGAAGGTATATTGCAGTTTGATCGAGCGGCAACTGATGAGCCTGCAGGGGCAGTAGTGGATAATCGGAGTGATGTGGCCACGGTAACGATTCCGCGGAAGACGATCACTATTGCAGCACCAGCTCAGCGACCACCGATTACCATAACTAAAGCCGGGCCAATCCCGTATGAGAACACGAGGGCAGTCCCATGGTCATATGGGCTGGAGGTGTATTGTGATGGGATTAAGATTGATGTGAACAAGCAGTCAGCGGAGATTGTGGATAATGTTGTTGGTTCAGGAGGCATGACGAGGAGCGGCAGGATCTTTATATCTCCTGAAGTGGAGGCTGAAAGGCTAGCGAAAGGAAAAGGGAAAGCGGTGGAGAATGTTCCGGTACAAGCAAATGAAAAAGAAGCAGCATCTAAGGATGTAGAAGAATTCATGCGCTTGATTCGGAAGAGTGATTATAAAATTGTGGAGCATCTGCAGCAAACGCCGTCCAAAATATCTATCTTGTCATTGCTGTTGTGTTCGGAAGCTCACAGGAACGCTTTGCTGAAAGTCCTGGACACTTCTTTTGTACCACAGGATGTCTCCGTAAATCAGCTAGAAGGAGTATTGGCACATGTGAATGCAGGCCACAGTCTTGGCTTTACTGATTTTGACTTGACCCCGAAAGGGAGGGATCATAATATGGCATTACACGTGTCTGTGGAGTGTAGGGGATCAACAATGTCGCACGTATTGGTTGACACCGGATCGTCTTTGAATGTGCTGCCTAAGAAGGCTATGATGAAGCTGGATGTTCGAGGAATTTTGTGTACACCCAGCGATTTGGTAGTCAGAGCGTTTGACGGCACGCGTAGAACAGTCTTCGGATCGATTACCTTGCCTCTGCAAGTGGGGCCGGAAGTGTTTGCAACGGAGTTTTATATCATGGATATACAGCCTGCGTACAGCTGCTTGCTGGGAAGACCCTGGATTCATGGGGCAGGGGCAGTCACGTCTACCCTGCATCAGAAGTTAAAGTATATGGTCGGAGACAGCGTAGTCACCGTGTGCGGAGAAGAAGACATCCTGGTCAGCCATCTATCTTCGTTTAAATATGTGGAAGTCGACGGGGAGATCCACGAGACACCATGCCAGGCATTCGAAGGTTTGCGCATCAAGGACAAAGGTCCCGGGCCGAGCAAAGTGCCAGAGATAGCTGTCTCATCGTATAAAGAAGCTCAAGCGCTAGTGGAAGCAGGAGAAGCCAAAGGCTGGGGAAAAGTGCTGGACATTCCTGTGAAAATGGACCGGTTCGGACTGGGGTACCGACCGTCGTCATCAACTCCTTCTGTGGGGGCCCCTCATTTCAGAAAGTCAATCACCATCTCTGCCAGTGGAGTACGTCATGAATCTGTCAATGCTGCTTCAGAATCTGATGAAGGGGACAGCGACTGTGATATGGATGCCTGGATTCAGCCCAGCACGCCAGGACAAGGACTATGCAACTGGTCTATTCAGGAGCTTGTTCCTGTGACTTTTAAACAGTAATGCTTTGCTTTATTAATTGTTGAATAATCTGATGTCTTGCCCGGGGCATCAGGATTTGCTTAGGGCTGTGTTGTTATAAACATTGCGTGTTAATCATTAAATAAATGGCGTTTTTTTCATGTGCAAATACCGTAATCCCTGTCTTTCTTGTTTTGTATTTTTCAATAAAATGGCAACATGGTTATTCGCTTTATACGCATTTTGAAGCACTTAACCATTCCTTTTGCAGGATAACATTTTCAGATGACATCCTTGAACCACCTATGACTCGTCCCGACTTCGAGCACCCGGTATTCCAGACTGAAGAAGAGGTTGTCGAAGATAGCGACGTTCCTGAAGAACTGTCTTGGTTAGTGAAGCAAGAGGAAAGAGCCATTCTGCCTCACGACGAGGTCATCGAGATTATCAATTTGGGGTCGGAAGGGGTTGAGAAGAATATTCGTATCGGAGCCGCATTGCAGAGTGATATCAAGCGAAAACTGGTTGAAATGCTCCAAGAGTATAATGATGTATTCGCTTGGTCGTATCAAGATATGCCAGGGCTCGATACAGATATGGTTGTGCATCGCCTGCCACTGAAAGAAAACTGTCCGCCGGTCAAACAAAAACTTCGCAGAACTCGTCCAGATATGGCAATAAAGATTAAAGAGGAGGTTCAGAAACAGTGGGACGCTGGTTTCCTGGCTGTGACGAAGTACCCTTCATGGGTTGCTAACATCGTACCAGTGCCAAAGAAAGATGGCAAGGTTCGAATGTGCGTGGATTATAGAGATTTGAACAAAGCAAGCCCAAAAGACGATTTTCCACTTCCTCATATTGACGTGTTAGTTGATAATACTGCTCAATACTCTGTATTCTCCTTCATGGATGGCTTTTCAGGCTATAATCAAATTAAAATGGCGCCAGAGGATATGGAGAAGACTACTTTCATAACGCCGTGGGGAACATTTTGCTACAAAGTGATGCCCTTTGGTTTGAAAAATGCTGGGGCAACGTATCAGCGTGCAATGACGACTCTCTTTCATGACATGATGCATAAAGAGATCGAAGTTTATGTTGACGATATGATTGCCAAATCCCAGACGGAGGAAGAGCATCTGGTGAATCTGTTGAAGTTGTTTAAAAGGCTTAGGAAGTTCAGGCTAGGGCTGAACCCTAATAAATGCACCTTCGGGGTAAGATCGGGTAAACTGCTGGGGTTTATCGTAAGCGAAAGAGGAATAGAGGTCGATCCTGCTAAAATAAGAGCGATTCAAGAAATGCCGACGCCTAAAACAGAGAAAGAGGTGCGCGGGTTTTTAGGGAGATTGAACTACATTGCCCGGTTCATATCTCACCTAACGGCCACGTGCGAACCATTATTCAAGCTGTTGAAGAAAGATCAAGCTGTAACGTGGAACGAAAATTGTCAAAAGGCGTTCGACAAAATAAAGAAGTATCTGCAGGAGCCTCCTATTCTGATACCCCCGGTGGCAGGGAGACCCTTGATAATGTATTTGACGGTTCTTGAGGGAAGCATGGGTTGTGTTCTCGGTCAACACGACGAGACGGGGAGAAAAGAGCATGCGATCTATTATCTGAGTAAGAAATTTACAGACTGTGAATCTCGATACTCAATGCTGGAGAAAACTTGTTGCGCGCTAGCCTGGGCCGCCAAGCGTTTGAGGCAGTACATGCTGAATCATACAACCATGCTCATCTCGAAGATGGATCCAATCAAATATGTATTCGAAAAGCAGGCGTTGTCAGGTAGAATTGCCCGCTGGCAGATGGTCTTGACTGAATATGATATCCAATACGTCTCGCAAAAGGCTATAAAGGGGAGTGTGCTGTCTGAGTATCTGGCGGAGCAGCCTATTGAAGAGTACCAATCAATGAGGTTTGATTTTCCTGACGAGGATATCATGTATCTCAAGATGAAGGATTGCGAAGAACCGTTGCCAGACGAAGGACCAGAGCCGGGGTCCCAGTGGAAGATGATATTTGACGGAGCTGTGAATGCTTACGGTAGCGGAATAGGGGCAATTATCACTACGCCGCACGGGTCGCATATCCCGTTTACTGCCCGACTGACCTTTGCTGTTACCAACAATGAGGCCGAATACGAAGCTTGTATAATGGGGCTTGAAGAAGCCATTGATTTGCGAATCAAACATCTAGACGTATACGGAGACTCAGCTCTGGTGGTGAATCAGATCAAAGGGGAGTGGGAGACACGTCAGCCCAACTTGATACATTACATGAATTATGCAAGGAGATTGTTGCCTTTCTTCGACAAAGTTGAATTGCATCACGTACCGCGGGCAGAAAATCAAATGGCTGACGCCCTTGCCACTTTGTCTTCCATGTACAAGGTCAACTTCTGGAACGAAGCGCCCCAGATCACTATCTCTCGGTTGGATAGGCCAGCTTATGTATTTGCTATTGATGAAGCATCTGATGACAAACCGTGGTATTTTGATATCCTTAATTTCCTGAAGAAAAAAGAGTATCCGGCTGGGGCATCCAGCCAAGATCAGAAGACTCTCAGGAGATTAGCGGGTAATTTCTATTTGAACCCAGATGGCGTCTTATACAGAAGAAACCACAACTTGGTGTTGTTGCGTTGTGTAGACGAAAAAGAGGCAAAGCTTCTCATGGAGGAAATTCACGAAGGTGCCTTTGGCACGCATGCTGGTGGACATGCTATGACGAGAAAACTGCTGAGGGCAGGTTATTTTTGGCTGACGATGGAAACTGATTGTTTCAAGTTTGCAAGAAAGTGCCACAAGTGCCAAATCTATGCTGACAAAATACACGTGCCTCCAAGTCCTCTGAATGTAATGTCATCTCCATGGCCATTCTCGATGTGGGGAATCGATATGATTGGAAAGATCGAGCCGACGGCTTCTAACGGGCATCGGTTCATCCTAGTAGCAATCGATTACTTCACCAAGTGGGTGGAAGCGGCGTCTTATGCAAATGTAACGAAGCAAGTGGTGGCTAGATTCATCAAGAGAGATATCATTTGCCGATATGGGATTCCCGAGCGGATAATCACAGATAACGGTTCAAATCTGAACAACAAAATGATGAAGGAGCTCTGTCAGAATTTCAAGATCGAACATCACAACTCCTCCCCTTACCGACCCAAGATGAATGGCGCTGTCGAAGCGGCCAATAAGAATATCAAGAAAATCGTTCAGAAAATGGTGGTGACTTATAAAGATTGGCATGAAATGCTACCTTTCGCTTTGCACGGTTATCGTACGACAGTACGCACATCAACCGGGGCAACCCCGTTCTCATTAGTGTATGGAATGGAAGCGGTACTACCATTGGAAGTTGAGATCCCTTCTCTGAGGGTATTGCGAGACGTTCAGCTGGACGAGGCAGAATGGGTAACGAATAGATTGAACCAACTGAGTTTGATGGATGAAAAGAGGCTAGCTTCTCTGGCATACGGTCGTTTGTACCAAAGACGAATGAAGAAAGCGTACGACAAGAAGATACTTCCGCGAAGCTTTCAGTCGGGCGACCTTGTGCTGAAAAGGATTCTCCCGCCGCAAGCAGATCACAGGGGCAAGTGGACCCCCAACTACGAAGGGCCATACGTTGTCAGTAAGGTCTTTTCAGGAGGAGCGTTGTTGTTGTCCACCATGGACGGAGAAGACTTTGCGTCACCTGTGAATTCGGACGCAGTTAAAAAATACTTTGCTTAAAATAGACCCGCTGGACAAAAAAAGAGAGTCCAGGCAAAAATGGGGCATCCTGGCGAACCAAAAACAGAATGAAAGGTTCGGGCAAAAGTTAGGGATAAAATTGAAAAAATGTACACCCGCGAAGTTGAAAACCTACAATGGGCGGCTTCGGCAAAAAAGGGTATCCCGGTGAACTGAAAACCCGTAAAGGGCGGTTCACGCAAAAGTTAGGGATGTGAGAAGCAAATGACTGCGGTCCGAATTTGATATTGCAATGAGCATCAATGCGGGAGAATACATTTGAGGAGTCAGTTATCGGATACGACCTCTTCAGAAGTAGGAATACCGGGAAAGCATTAGAGTCGGATGAGTCATGGGAGGATCAGTTCGTGGTGTTCATCTGCATCCAGTTGCCGACATGTGTACAAAATTTAATTTGTCAATATTTATGCTTCTTGTGCATACTTACATACTTGTATATTTGCTTTGCGTAGCTTCCTCATTTCAGGAGTTACATCCCGTGTACAAAAACTCCGCCCATTCATGGGCCCAATCAATGAAAATGTGTTATTCAGTACTTGATGCCTGTTCTTTACTGTTTTGTACATGATAAAACGCCTAAGTTTATTGAAGCTAGCATGAGTATAACATCACTGGCCCTTGCCAACAATCATTAAAGCTTTGAATTGACTGAGTGTAACGTCACTAACCTGAATTGATTTGATTGCACAGGCTTGTCGTGTCTTGTTTGCGTTGTTGCAGGTTTCATAACCATACGAGGAAGGTGATTGTAAGATTGCAATAACAAAAGACTCAGTCCCCACGCAGGTCATGCATGTTCTTTCTGAAGAAGGATAGAATTCCCCAGCTAGCCGTAGCTTATCCCAAGGACGTGCTCCAGAAAAGTTATTCGTCCTCAGCAGAGTTTGGCGATTCCAAGATCATGAGGCTGTATTCAGACAGGTTCATCTTTTCCCGCAGGGTCACGCACTCTCCCCCAGTGGAGTCAGTCAATTTTCCCCAAGAGAATCATCCCATCTCCAGCGGCATTCTCTTTGCAAGTGTTTTCATTCCTTCCAGTGGAACTCGAAGATTAAGACTCGCCAAAGCAGAGTTGATGGTGGGTCCTGTCATTTATTTTGTCAAGGATACTGGTGATATCAGTTCACGCTCCAGCAGAAAGTCCGAGCATACTGTGCACATCTGCTATTCCCCGGCAAAGTCATATTCCCCAGCAAGGGGTTACTTCAACAAGGCGTTTGGATTGAGTTCCCAATTTCCCAGCAGGGTTGACGTCACCCTTCCAGCATTTATTTTGCTGGAATAATTCTGTAGCATCTGGCTATTCCCGGCGGAGTCGGCGTTATCCTTCCAGCATTTATTTTGCTGAGGCAGTTTCTGTACTCTAGCAGTTCAGGTGGAGAGGGCTCTTGCTCAAATGAATTACGAAACAGTCAAGATTTCGGCATGAGACATCCAACGAAAATGTCAGTTTCGGCAGTACTCCCCACAGAGTTAGCATGATGAGATTCTCTTTGTCTCTAGCAGAGTCGTCTATGCAGATGTCTCTTATTTTCCCCACCAGAGTTGCCAGGATAAGTGTCTCCTTATCCCCAAGCAGAGTTTGTTTCCAGATATTTCAGAATTTCGGAGGCCACCGCCGGTTATCAGAACAGGCGTCCGATAGTTTGGTTTCCAGACATCCCCAGTAGAGTTCATCTCAAAGTCGCTGTCACGTCAGTGCTAAGAAGTTCGTGGGTGAGGATCATGGGAAGACTAAGTCCTGACGTGGACGATTTATTCCTAGATTGACGGGATTTCTTCAGAAGGGGGCGTCCTAACGTGGACAAGTTTATTTCTCTGGATTGGTGAGGTGTTAGTCCTATCGTGGGCAGATTCGGTTTCTCGGAATTAGTGGAATGGGAGGTCAGGACGTTGACAAAAGTGATTACTCTTTGTGTTGGTGTCCTGACGCGGACAGATCAGACCAGGGTGTGAGTCCTTACGTGGACAAGTTTTATTTCCTCAGCGGGTCGAAGACGCCTGAGTCCTAACGTGGACAAGTCAAGACGAGATCAGTGTCCTTACGTGGACAAATCGAAGAAATTATTATTCCTAACGTGGAAAGATGGAGATTCCTAACGTGGAAAGAGTGAAGTCCTCACGCGGACAGATTAAGATGACATTCCTTGCGTGGAAAAATGAGTCCTGACGCGGACAAATCGAGAAAGAGTTGGTATTCCTTACGTGGAAAGATCAGGATCCTTACGTGGACATATCAAGAGCATTCCTTACGTGGAAGAAAAATGGTTTCCTTACGTGGAAAGACGAGTCTATTCCTTACGTGGAAAGATTGAGTCCTCACGCGGACGTATCAAGAAGAGATTATTCCTGACGTGGAAGAGTTTAGTCCTGACGCGGACAGATCCAGACGAAGTCTTATCCCTTACGTGGAAAAATGGCGATTCCTTACGTGGAAAAGAAATTGGTTCCTAACGTGGAAAGAAAGTGGATTATTCCTGACGTGGAAGAGTTTAGTCCTGACGCGGACAGATCAAAGAAGATATTCCTATTGTGGAAGAAGAAGTTTACTCCTTACGTGGAGAGATTGGGTCCTTACGTGGACAGATGCAAGAAAAGTTGAGTCCTGACGTGGACAGATTCAGAATCAAAGTTGTTTTCCTTACGTGGAAAGATTGGAGTCCTGACGCGGACATGTCAAGTGGTATTGGAGTCCTTACGTGGACAGATTGATATAGTTCTCCTTACGTGGAAAGAAGATTGCTTCCTGACGTGGAAAGACGCAAGTGTTACTCCTAACGTGGAAGAGTTTTATTCCTAACGTGGACGATTCAGTTTATGGAAATGCAGACGAATTATCCCCAGCGGAGTTGCCGAGATTTTTCTGGGTTAACAGCAAGTGGAGTCCTAACGTGGACAGGTTCTAGTTGAGATTTTTTCGTATCGATGACAGACGGAGTCCTGACGTGGACAAGCAAGCAATCTGTTATGACAGAATCCTCTTCAGAGCGATGAAGACAATCCCCAGCACGGTCGCGCGAGATCAGTGGGTTGCCGTAACAGTTAAATTCAGCTGATGAATGTCGTTCCCCAAGCAGGAGCGCAATTTAGTTTTGCGGTTGGCAAATTTCTGGTTTCACTGGTATTCAACCGTCTCGTACCGCGAATGTCTGAAGGCTCCGGGCTCTTCACCCAATCGGGTCCAAGTCGCTTGAATAGGGGCAGCTGTTGCACCCTAAAATTTGCCTAACCTTATTCACTTGGGGTTTATGTTTCAGTGTCATTAGCATTTGCATATAGAGTCATAGACTAATCATCTGCATAGCATAAGCATAGCAAGTCATTCAATAGGGGACCAATCATTATTCTCATCTTTAGAGGCCTATCAGGAGGTTATTATCCCAATTCAACCTCATTCAAGTCATCAGGAAAGAATTTGAAAGCAAGAAGCTTAGCAGATCAAGCCTTGAGTCCATCTCCTAGCTGAGGGTGTCTGAGGGTCAACAAGAGGGTTGTGAGCTGTGAAGTGAAGGCATGGAGAGTATCTAGACCTTATGAGAGACTTAGAAAGTCATTTGGAGAAGAAAACAAGTCATTGATGAGAGCACAAGAGCTATAGTTGAAGACAGTCAACTAGGGTTTCATCTGGGTCAACCCTAGGTCAAATGACTGACTTAAGAGGGCATTCAAGTTTATTAAGGAGATGTGGGGTTCATCATTGGACATATGAAGAAGGATATGGAGATATGCCAAGGAGAATTCAAGAGGAATCAAGGAGAAGAGGAGTTACTAAATTAGGGTTTCTCTGTAAAATCCCCTAGTTTAGGTCAAATTTCCAAGCAAGATAAGTCAAAATGCAAGCTTCAAATGGCTTCTTGGCCAACATGAAACTTGTAGAGGATCTCAAGACCTTTAATTTGAGTGGTGGAAGACCTCAAGGAGATTTATAGAACTCAAGTTATGGTCCTTACAAGTTACAGGTCATCTGAGGTATCTGAATTTTTGTCTGTGAAAGTGACTTGACTTCCAAGCTAGTTTTAACCCTCAAGGAGATTTCAAATGAATTCTTGGTCAACATAAGAATTGTTCCTCATTGTCTTAGCTTTCTAGAATGGTATGGCATGCCTTCATATGATGTGTAGAACTCAACTTATGGTCTTGGCAAGCAAAGGGTATTTTGGGCATTTGTGAATTACAGGTCATTTTAACCTATGTCCAAAACTCATACAAGGAGGCCTGAAATGGAAAAACTTACAACATCAAACTTGCTCCAAATGGGATTTTAAGTCTAGAAAGAAGGTCACAAGTTATTGGAGAAGCTCATAACATGAAGTTGCATAATTGGTCAAAATATGAACTAAAATGGCTTATAAAGTGAATAAATTCAAGATGGAAAATGGTTTGGGAGATTTATGAGTCCAAATGGAGACTTTCAATATATGATTTTGAATGGAAAAGCAATTCTAAGAACAATGGTTCAAACACTTTTTTGAGTTTAGAAGGAAAAAAAGAAGTTATCTTTGGTTACTTGTAATTGAAGAAACATAACCAAAATGGATCAAAGTTGGAAAACAAGGGAATGTGCAAGATGGATCTAGAATGTTCATATGAGGTCTATATATTCATGAAATGTGCATTGATCAAGGGTTGGCTTCATTTTCACCAAGAATTTCACAAGCTCTCTCATTCTTTTTCATTGAAGTTTCATTGCAATTCTCTCAAATTCTTCACAAAATCATCATCCACATTCATTCAATCTTGCTCCATCATCATCCTAGATCAGAATTGAAGCAAAGTTTTGGTGATTATCATCCATTTTCGAGTACCTTTTTTCAAGAACATCAAAGTTGAAGTTTCCATTGGACAGCATAATTCAAGCAAGGAATCACCAAAATATTGCATACAGAATTGATTACTGAGTTTGTGGATCAAGATCCAAGTCTCAAGAGCCTCAGATCCTCAATCTTCCATAGCTGTTTTCAAGCTTTTGCACCAGGTATGTTTTCATTCGATTTTCTTGATTCAGTTAGTTAGGCATGTTGTTGTTAGTTTAGAAATAATCTAGGTGGTTAGGAGAACAAGTAGGATGAATTTGGAGAGGTTTGGTGATGTTGATTAGCAGGTGCCATAAACTGTTAGGAGGTGAATCTCCTAGGTTAATGCATTAGAATGTTAGTTTGATTGATCAGATTAATAACCATTAGTTGTAGATTAGGTTAATGCAAGTTTGAGGGGGAATTGTGTTGATGCATATCAGTGTACTTCCATGGTGACCAAAGTTTGATACCATCGGGTTGAAGGATTTATTGAGTTTCAGACTGAACTAGTGCTATAGGATTGTAGAGGGAGAGATCCTGAGCAACTTTCGTGTTCATGGCATGTTGATTCATGGCCTGGTGATGGAGAACAGAGTGATGGAAGTTTGGCTCGTGCATGGAGGCATTCATGGTGAAACCCTAATTTTCAGAACCATTGGAGAAGACGTAATCTGAGCCATCCATTTCGCGTGTGACTTTTGACTTGGAGGATGATCGTGTGGTTCATATTTAATTTCAGATGTGGAGGGAAATGATTTGGCCAAAACGCACCGTTTCATTAATTGAAACGGGCGGGCCTGAGCGTTGTGTTGTTATTCCCACCCCCAGCTATTAGGCCCATTGCATATTGAACGTGAATTTGCTGCTAGTTTCACCCCCCCAGCGCTCCTTTATTATTTCATTAATTCTAAATGTTGCTGGGCCCTAACCCAAAGCGCTAATTGCACCCCTGTCTGTGTGGCCCATTCTGAATTGAACTGCGCGTGGGTTCTAAATGCACCCCTCCCTCATTTTATTTGGATTAATTGTTTTTATTCATTTTAATTTTTCATTCATTTTAGAAATTCATAATAAATCCATAAAAAATGCATTTCACTTCATTCTTTTTACATCCTTTTCATTAAAATGTCTAGAAAATTTTCATCAAATAAAATTGCATTTTTATTTTTATTTCATATTTTTTCCATATTTTTTAAATAAATGTCATATTAAATAGATTCATTTCATGTATCATTTTAATGATTTTTGTTCTCTTACATGCTTTAATAATTTTTGGTCATTCTTTTTATATTGTTTAGATGAGATATTCAACTTGTAGAAATATTTTAGTTCCCATTTTTAGAGATTTATTTTAGGTGATTAAAATAGGTTTGAACATCATGAACAAAACTAGGGTTTTAGGTGACAACTTAAGAAGTTTGAGTACATTTCCCTTAGGACTTAGGATTCAACTAGATTAGTTATGGGACTATAGGGGCTATGGGTAGTTACTAGATCCCTTAGAGAAAAGTTAGGATTCCCCTACTGCTATTAATACTATCGGTATATCTGATTGACTGGTGTGGTGTGCCCTCTGGGGATTTACTGCTTGCTTGTTTGGGTATTGGGTTTGTCTGGGGCCCTGGGGAAGCTGAAGACTTGTGAAGATGAAGACCATTGGAGATTCAAAGATTGAAGATCAACTGTCAGAGTTGAGGAGGAGATTTTTGCTAGCAGATGCTGAGGAGACTAGGGTTTAGGAGCTAGGCAGAGCTCTAGGTTAGAAAGTTTGTTTCTCAAACATGGATTGCCTTGTCTGCATCCATTCTTCTCTATGATTCAGAGTCTCTCTAAGACACTCACCCCCTTCCTTTGGAAGGCTTGGTGATAGTGTCTATGAGATAGAACTCTTGAGAGAAAATGTCTCTTGTGTTAGAAGCAGTCTGTTCACCACCTTTGGTAGTCAACTGATTGCTTAACACCCAATTCACTCTTGTGACTGATTCTTCATCCTGGAGGTTTGAGCTTGAAGAAAAGCCATTGCAGATAGAAGACTGATGATCAAAGCCCTTGTCTGAAGGCCATGAAGATGGAGATTGATGCTTGTTGAAGCCTGTAGCTGAATGGAGATTGCTTGAAGCCAGATGTTGATTCAGAGCTGTTGATGCTGTTTCTTTTGCTGTATTTCATTTGTTGATGTATTGATTGGTTTTCTGAGCTGTATTGTTTGCTGTTTACCCTGCTGGGTTGAAAGTGAAGCCTGTTCACTTTTGCCTATTGTTTTCTAGGTTCGAGGTTGAGTGGGACTCCCTTGCCTCGCTTGTGTTGTTGCATCCATGCATTTTACCGCTTTATTATATCTGTTATTGTTTCTGTTTCTGCCTATCCCGTAGGATCTCTGTTTCTCTCTGTGCAAGAGAGGAGCATGATAGACACTAGGTCTTAACCCATGCATGATAACATTAGGTTAGTTTGATTCCCTTCGCAGCCGTAGGTTAGAATTCTGTCTCTTTCTTCCTCAAAACAAACAGAAAAACACATAAAGATTTCAAACACAATAAAAGACACTTCTTCCGTAAAAGAAGGTGAACTCATCAAAACGTCATTTTTGTCCGCCGGGACTGTTAATCAAGAAAACCTTTTTCAGAAGGAATAAAATCAATCAAGACAGACTTATGTCGTACGTGGCCCGAACTACGTTTGCTCTGATCTTTCATGCTGTATGGAAGTACGTAGGCATAGGATGCGATATCCTAGCGAGCAACCTTCCCCTCCTTTCCCGTAGGTAGGCGAACTACGTTGACTCTGATTTCTCGTTCCAGACGGGAATACGTAGGCATAAAGTGCGATACTTTGCCGAGTCATTTTATTTTCATTTTTATTTTCTTTTTAACCCTCGACCTATAGTTTAGATAGAATAATAATCCATACCCGAAAACAAGCGTGGATCCCGTCGAGTACGACGGACGTGAGGGGTGCTAATACCTTCCCCTTGCGTAACCGACTCCCGAATCCAGGTTTTGGTTGCGACGACCATACCTTTCCCATGTTGTGCGAGGTTTACTCTGAGCGTTTCCTTTCCCTCCCGTGGGATAAATAACGCACGGTGGCGACTCTTCTGTTCAGCCGGCGCCGATTTTCGCAGTAGCGACACTACCTTGATGCAACACAAACCTGCCATGACTTTTGCACAACTATGAAACACTCCAAATATATCACTCCAGAACCTGAACACACCAAGACAAAAGCTGAAGCTGACATCGTTTTTTTCCTTTCATCAAAACCTTAATCTGCGCCTTATCGCAAAACCTGCCGTCAATGTATCATATAACAATTAGCAAGACTTGTCATTGAAAACAACTTTCTACAATAGGACATATGAATCATAAAAAAGGTTCTCGGTCTGATTTTAAAAGAAAAAGTGAAGGAGAGGTTAGAGAAAAAGAAGACGACAGCAAGGAAATTAAGGAAAATCAGTTCATTAAAAAAGAGGACCCACCTTTTGTAGGGGAGATCAGTTTTGACTCCACCGTTCTTAAATACTCACACTAGGCCCTAACCTGGAAAGAGGAGACTCTCTCGGTTCTTCGATAGACAGAGTCTTTCCCAGTAGAAACATAAAGCAAATTTTTTATTATTTCATAGCGAACAGAAGAAAAACAACCATACTCGTAAAACTTCAAAAAGCCACGAACCTCTTCAGCCATCATCAGTACCTTTTAATCATCTTTACATCAAAACCTGTAAAATAACCCAAAATCCCTTTTGAATTTTTCACCGTTTCGTTTAGCTTATACACTCCACCCATTTCGAATCCGACCATACTTCCCTCATTTCTTCAGCGAATACTCCGTGAACAGAAAAAATGGAAAAAGAGAAAGAAGAAAGAATTGTGTGTCGACACTGAGAGCTCCGAGATTGAGATTGCGAGAGAAGGAGATCAAGCGGAAAGCCTTTTCGGCACCAACAAAGTGAGAAGGAGGACAAATTAAAAGAGATTCGGATCGAGACGAGAAGTGTTTGGAAAGATTGAAGGTTTGTGTTAAAATGTATTTTGACCATTTCTGATCTTGTTTTTTGCACTCTGGGTATGTTGATTTTTCCTTGTAACTCTAGTAGTTCAGGGTTTCACATAACCCTTTTTTCTTAGCAATGTGGACCAGGTTTAGGCCAAAACGGTCCGACCCAAGAGGTCTCATTAGTTTTTTTTATTTTTTAATTTAACTCAGTATTTTTTTAATTAACTTCTTTTAGGATTTCGGTCATTTAGTTCTTACTGATTTTAGTTTAGTATTTTCTTTTTATTTAGAATGTCTTTATACTTCATTTTAATTGTTTCTTTATCATTAATATTTTTTTTAAAATTTATTTTATTTATAAAAAAAGAGATTTAGGATTAGAATTTCCACTCTTTTTTTTTGGAATTACCAATACTTAAAAATAATCATAAAGATGGTAAAGATTCAAAAAAGGAGGGACTTGTATTCTAGGTTCGATTAGCTTATTATGAATTTCCCTAGTTTAGTTTACTTGTTTCTCGGTTGACATAATTCGTATGACGCCTAATATTTGACACATGTTTTTGTCTTTGACTTAAATTGTTGAATTTTTGTCTCATTTAAGCGAAATTGTTGCCTGATTCCAAAGGAGAGGATCCCATAGTTGACCGCCATGTCATGATGGATAACATTGTCCATTTTTCCCCGAGACCTTGTGAGAGTCTTGCTTGTTGTAACCTAGTTTAGGTTTAGAGTTGTCACACTCTATGTAGGTGTCTTTTCATAAACACTTGCCTTTCCCTTCTGGAACCTTGACCACGGTCAAGAGTTCCTCAACCTGAACCTGCCAAACTACGGAGGCTCTGATTCCCTTTTCCTAGTCAGGATACGTAGGCATAAGATGCGATATCTTGCCGAGCCCTCTAACCACTAACAACTAACACTTATCTACCTCCTTTTGGTCTGGTTAGAACCAATTGGTCTTGCAACTTAGATTTAAGTTAGAGTTGGTAAACTCTATGTGAATATCATGGTTATGGGTACTCACTTTCCCATTTGACTTTGGTTAAAGTCAACCCTAGTAAGGATAGTTTTCAACTTAGATCTAGAGAGTTGGTTAACTCTGTGTAAGTATCATGGTTATGGATACTTACTCCCCTTTGGAACCTTAATCATTATCAAGATTTCCTCATTCCTAGTTAGGAGAACTACAGTTGCTCAGATTCCATCCTAGTTAGGATACATAGGCACGAGATGCGATGTCTTGGCGAGCATACTTAGTGTACATACCCTAGGTCTTTACCTTAACACCTTTTTCTTAGCAAGCAAACTTAACATTACACAAATACTAACAAGAGGTTCCTGTAGAGTGCTACAGATACTTAGGATGCTAACACCTTCCCTAGGTATAATCAACCCCCGAACCTTAAATCTCTAGATGTGTTGTTACATAGTGCACTTAGGATTTTCTTCGATCTTTACTCCTTCCTTTGGATAAATCAAAGCTCGGTGGTGAACTTCATGATTTGTGATTCAAGTTAATTAATAGCTTGATATTCGATTCTCACCGCAACAGAAATGGCAACTTCACTGGGGAAGATCCCCTAAGAGGGTTAAGCCCACCTTGTTTGTATTTGTGTTATTTTATATGTTTGCTTGCTTGTATATCTGTATATTTGTGAATATTTGTATATATACGTGTTATGCTTGGGTTTTTCTGTATGAAAGGTTGTTATCTTGAATGGTGAGAAAGTCCTATACCCGGACTTTAGTTCACTTATGATAGGATGATGGTATATTTAAGAAGGCTTGTAGGGAGTTGATTCCCGACCAAGCTGACTTGAGAAACCACAACTCAGTGGAGGCCCTCTTGGGAGTAGTTTTGTTGAACGAGTATTCGTGAAAACATTGCTACTTTTGACCTAGGAGCCCATGACACTGATGACCTTTAGATTACATTTTCACCCCACTTTGGCCTTGTTAGGACGTAGTGCGATGACTATGAGGGAGTAGTCCCGAAATATTTGATATGTGATACTACACTTGGACGAGACTCTCTTGAGAATATTATCGACTACCAAGTGATTTGGGAAATTGATAATATCCGAAAGATGGGTTGTTGACTCTGGGAACCTCTTAGAACCCTGTTCTGCATATTTGAGAACCTTTAGTACATATCTTTTTGGGAGGGTAAACCATGGCTCCATGCTCGTGTTCTTTAAACCTAGGCCCTTGTCTATTTATCTATTTACTTGTGTATATTTGAATCTTTGCTTGCCTGTGTTTGTGCATTCTTGCATTCATGAGCATCATATCATAAAGTTTCATGGAACTCAGACTTTTGTTTGTAAACATCAGGGTTATTATGGACGGTAAAAGGAAGAAAACTTTGAAGTACACTTACAAGAGTCTTAACTTGGATGACCTAAGGAGGTTGAGTACCTTGGTGACAGATCCAAAGGGATTCAAGAGAAGATATGGGAAACTGTTTTCATTATTAAAGATAAAAATGGATAATGGACTCCTTTCCATACTTCTCCAGTTCTATGATCCCATCTACCATTGTTTCACTTTTCCCGACTATCAGCTGGTACCTACACTAGAAGAATATTCCTATCTGGTTGGGTTGCCCATTCTTGACGAGTCTCCTTTTCCAATCATGGAGAAAGACCCTAAGGAGCAGGATATTGCTGAGGCTACACGTATTGGATTGGTTGATATTCAAAACAATATGACTACAAAAGAAGGAGTTTTTGGCTTGACTGTAGAGTTCTTGGTGGGGAAAGTTCAATATTATGCTGATCATTTGAGTATGGATGCATTCGAAGCTATCTTTTCCTTGCTCATTTATGGTATCTTTTTGTTCCCTAGCTTTGAAAATTTTGTGGATCTCAATGCCATCAAAATCTTCTTGAAGAAGAACCTTGTGCCTACTTTGCTAGCGGATACCTATCATTCTGTCCATTTGAGGAATTTCCGCAATGGAGGGATGATCACTTGTTGTGCTCCTTTACTATACAAGTGGTTTATTTCACACTTGTTTAAGGCTAATTTTTTTTGGGATCTAAAGAAAGGTTGGTGGTCGCAGAAGGTCATGGCTCTCACTCACTCTGACATTGATTGGTATAATCGTGACTATGATGGAATAATGATCATTGACAGCTGTGGAGATTTAGGTAATGTACCTCTTCTTGGTACTAACGGAGAAATCAGTTACAACCCAGTCCTTGCTCGTCGACAGTTAGGATATCCTTTGAGGGATAAGCCCAACAGTGTTCATGTGGAAAGTATTTTCTTCAAGGAAGAGAAGGATAATCAAGATCTGAAAGAGAAGATCCTAAAATCTTGGAGTCATTTGCATAAGAAAGGGAAGAAAGACATAGGGAAACCTAATTGTGTTGCTTTGGAACCATATCTCCAATGGGTCCGAAAGATAGCTATTGAGTTAAATATGCCTTATTCTCAGCAAGAACCCATGGTTTTAAAGGTCGAGCACACCTTGATATTCATGTCTGAGGAGGAAAAACTGAGAATCGCTTTAAGTAAAGCGCAACAAATAGAAGACGCTTGGAAGCACAAGTATCAAGTGGTTGTCGAAGAAAATGAAGAACTCTAAAAACAACTGCAGTTGATGAATGAAGAAGTGCTCTCTTGCAAGAAGAGGAAGACGCAAGAGGATTTATTTTATTCTAGCCCTCAGTTGACTCCATGGAAGATGATTATGGATAAGCTCATTCTCAAGAAGGCCCAGATGGAAGAAGAGATCAAGAAGCTTAACATGAGGCTGTTAGAAGAATCTTCTTAGGACTTTTGTTAGCTTCTATATAGCTTTTTGTTTAAGACTTTTGTAAGAAGTACTGCTATTTTGTAATTCAATCTTGTTGAGCAATGAAGTTAAGTATAACGTTTTTTGATGTTTGCAAATATCTGAGTTCCATGAAACTTTGTGCATTTTCATTCACATTTATTAACCATTCAAGGAACTAAACTTTGTTTTGCAGATATTATAGTATGGATTCCGGAAAAAGGACAACTGTAGAGATTGTGTTCCAAAGCCCAAATTTGGAGAATCTGAGGAGGCTGGGAAGTTTAGTAGAAGACCCTGAGGCGTTCAAAAAGAATTATGGGAATATGCTTTCTTTACTAAAACTTCGAACGGATGAAGAGATGTTGTCAGCGCTCGTGCGGTTCTACGATCCGATCTATCACTGTTTCACGTTTCCAGATTACCAATTGCCGCCAACTTTGGAAGAGTACTCTGCGTTGATGGGTTTAGGTATCACTCCTAAACCACTTTCTAGAAGAGAAGGGACTCCTAGAAAAAGAGTAATTGTAAAGGCTACGCATTTAGAGATGACATAAGTACGATCTCACATGACTGTTAAGGGAGGTTTTTACGGATTGCCAGCTGTTTTCCTATTTGAACAAGCTCAACTCTATGCTGAGTTGAAGAATTCTAAAGCATTCGAAGCTATCTTGGTTTTGCTAATTTATGGACTCTTCCTGTTTCCAACTACTGATGATTTTGTTGATAAGAGTGCGATCAACCTTTTCTTGATCAAGAATCTCGTACCCACTTTGTTGGATGACGTGTATTTTTCCATCCATCGTAGAAATCGTCATGGAGTTGGACAAATTGTATGTTGCACCGCTCTTCTCTACAAGTGGTTTATTTCGCACTTGCCGAGACTACCAGCACTCTAGGATATGCAGAATGGACTCTCATGGACAGAGACATTGTTGTTACTCAAACATTCAGACATTAAGTGGTATGACCCTATGTATGGAGGGATTGCCATGATTCAGAGCTGCAGGGATTTCCTGAATGTACCACTTATCAAAACTGATGGTTGCATTAGCTACAATCCTATCATAGCTCTCGCCAGTTGGGATACCAATGAAGAATGAACCGGACCCAGTTCTTTTGAGGAGTTTCTACCTTGAAGAATGGAAGGATCCAACATACAAAGTTCAGACTGTGTATGCTTGACGTTGCATTCACACGAGGGGGATGACTGTTTTGGATTACCCTGACATTTATGTTTCAGAATCCTACTTATCATGGGTGAAAGAAAGAGCATTGAAGATGTTCTACTCCTGTTTTGAGCCTAGTCCTACAAAACCCACTGTTACTGAAGAATTAAAAGCTGCTCTGGCTAAGGCTGAAGAAGAAGGAAAGGCTTGGAGAGATAAGTATTTCAAGGCTAGGCAAGAAAAGGAATAGCTTCAGGAGTTGGTACATCAAGGTGGAAGGAAAATTCAACTAGAAGATGAAGGACCCTCTCGTAAGAAGATTTAGAATCTTGTTTTCTGTGTTTTATCATTAATTTGTATTGAAGATTTGTACTTCAGTTTCAAATCATTATGTAAAACTCCTAGTTGTTAATTTTTGAAGACTTTGAACTTGCTTTATTTCCCCATTATTATAATGTTTGTGAATATTTCTATGGGTTCCTTGAATGTTTAATTTTGCATTTGCATTTGCACTCATGAGCATTTCATGTGCATTTCCTGTTCCGTGTCTCATCTCGTTGTCTTATCTCCAGAGTCACATTGAATCCTCGACATCAATACAACACACGAGCCCAAGCTCATCAAAGAATGGAAGAGAAAAATTTGAATTTGGATAGGGTTGACAATGAACTTGAAGAGCTACGAGGAAGTGTAGGGAGAATTATGGAGGTCCTACAAGTCATTAGTGCAAAGATGGACACTCAGGCCACTGTAGTTTCTAAAGTCACTAACGTAGCTGTGGAGCCGATCCCAGCGGCAATCACTGCTGCAAATATACCACCCTATGGGTTACCACCTGGTTTTGTACCTCCATTGCCGGTCAATCAACAGTCCGTTCCCCCTAGGGGCAGAAATTCCTCAAGCTGTTCCAACTTACACTCCAGCTTTTGTGCAAGCTCAAATGCACCCTATTTTTCACAATCATCAACAAGTGTTTGAAGTCCTTGATGGGTCCGAAGAAGGGAGTGGACGACATGAGAAATTGAAGGAAAGTGTAGAAACCATAGGGAGGAAAGTTAGATCAATGGAGGGAAACAACATCTTGGTACTAATGCCAGAGATATGTGTTTAGTGTCTGGATTGGTAATCCCACCAAAATTCAAGGTCCTCAACTTCGATCAGTACTCTGGTGCTACTTAACCTAGGACGCATTTGATCATGTATTACCAAAGAATGGCTACTCATGTAGAAGATGATAAGATAATGATCCATTATTTCTAGGATAGCTTGAAAGGAGCATCTGCCAAGTGGTATTTGAGCCTAGATGAGTCCCGCATTCACAGCTTCCAAGACTTGGTTGACGCTTTTATAAAGCATTACAAATACAATATGGATTTAGCCCTTGACAGAAGATAACTACTGAGTATGTAACAAAAGAGTTCTGAGTCGTTCAAAGAGTATACACAACGATTGAGGGAGACCGCCTATCAGGTGGAACCTCCTTAAAATGAAAAAGAGTTGACAGATTGGTTCGTAGACAAGGTTTTCGCAACTGCAAAAAGGGTCGACAAAAAAAACAGAAGAGTCACCATCGGACGTTATTTATCCCAAAGAGAGGGAAAGGAAACGATCGAAGAATACTAAAAGAATGGGAAAGACAAGGTCATCGCAAACAAATCTTGGGTTCGACAGTCGGTTACGCAAGGGGAAGGTATGAGCACCCCTTATGTCCGTTATACTCAACAGGGTCCACGCTTGTTGTCTAAATCTATGGGTGAAAACTATCTAAAAGCTACTGCTAAGCGGGGGTGAAAAGAAAGAACAGACTCGATAGGACATCGCCGCCCTATGCCTACGTATTCCCTCATGCAATGGGAAAGTCAGAGTCAACGTAGTTCAGAAAACTATGGGTGATGGGGGGAAGGTGTCTCGCCAAGACAATGTCGTCTTGTGCCTACGTATCCTCATCTGGTATGAGAAATCAGAGCAAATGTAGTTCGGGAAACTCCGGGAAAAATGGGGGTTATGTATTTTTTTAATGAGTGACGCTAAGTTTCAATTCCAGCAGTTAGGGGCGATGCCTGTTTGCGGTAGAACGGAAAAGTAACGTACTATTTCTAAAAATGATGTTTTAAACAATCCCAAAAGATGAAAAGGTTTGAGTTTTGTTTGTGAGTTTTAGAAGAAGTGGATTGAATTGGTTTGAGACTCATGTTGCACTAAAGACTATGACACAAGAGCGAATGTGTCGCATATCGCCCAAAGGGCATACGCTAAACACTCTAGGAAAGTGAAGAGAGACCTCCCCACTTATCATTTCTCATGTACTTAAGGCTCACAACATACAACACTTGACATTATTTATTAAGTGTCTTAGAAGAGTTTGAGATGAGAAGAGAAGACACGAGGACACTAAAGGGAACTAAGAGCCCTAATGTTGTCATGTAAAGTGGTCCTAAAGTTGGGATGAAAGGGTACTACCTAATGTTACCATACAAAGGATTGAAAGCCTAATGTCTCTCCTACTCTCATATTAAACAAAGGGACTAGGAATCCTAAGGGATCATGTGAGCAAGCACAAGTAAACACATCACTAATCAATCACAAATGAAGATAGAAAGAAAGACTTAAAAAAGTCATGAAAGATGGAAGGAGATGAGATAAACATACACACTAACAACAATGATTATGTAACCATGAGACATACATCAATGACACACACAAGTCATATCCAAGTCAACAGGATGGAAGTTAGAACACAAAGGCAAACAAGGCAATCACACAAAGCCAAATGCCACAAACATCTTAAGAAGGATGATGTCAAACATCAAATCACAAACAAAGAAATTAGGGGGAGAGAGAGAGTGGGGCAACAACCACATCATGAGTATCAAAGTCACACATTCATTCATGATCAATCAAAAGAAAACATCCAAACATGACTTCAAAGAAGTTCAAACATTCAAATCATTCTCAAAGTGAGACACATGCCACAAAACATCAAGATCGAGTATCCAATCATCAAAGTCAGAAACAAAGTCAAATGATGTGCATCAAGTTCAAAATCAAAGTATCATACAAGATCAAGAAGGATCATACTCAAGTTGAAACACCAAAGTCATGTAAATATCTCACAAGTCAACTACAAGTAGAAAACATGATCATACAAAGCATATGAGATGAAACAAACATTCAATGTACCTCTAATCATGAAGATCAGAACCTCAAACATGTCAATAAGAGTACACAAGACTTATCAAGCACCCATGGGATCACACAATATCATACCTCAAAACTAGGTCAAGACATGCACACACACATAGTTAAAACAATAAGGTTTTCAGGCATCAACCAAAAATAGAAATGTGTCCAAATAAAATCCAAATAAATTACCAAACTCAAGTTAAGTTCATCTAAAATCAGTTTGCAAAAGATCATGACAAGAATTGCATCAAAGCATCACAAATTGTGTGAAACAAAGCAAGGTACTCAACTTATCGAGCACACATCAAGGTTCAAATAAAATCAAATGAAAAACAAACAAGAAGTGATCATCAAGACCTCAAACCAGACCTCAAATAATCCTCAATCAAACACCCAAGTGTGAGAGGAAAATTGGTCAAAGGGGGTATTCAAATGAAGTCAAACTTCAAGTTTAAATCAATAAGACACATCAGATTTCAACATGCCACACCAGCTAAGTCAAAGCCTAGTCACAAACCACCTCAGCTTTTGAGCTCAGACGCTGGAGCCCTAGCTCCGGTCGTCTTCTCCGGTGAGCTTCACCAGTGGTGTCTGAAATTCAACTTAAAAATGAAAACTCTTGACATGGTTTTGAAGAGTTTTTCACGTATATCACAAATATGACCATGGTTTCTTAAAAAGGTTCCTCTATCATAGAGAAAACAAGCCACAAAAATTGAACACACAAATTGAAAATGGATCAAACAACCACAACAAGTAATCAAACATTGCCTACACATGGTAGGGCTTAAGATGCAACCAATATGAACATGTTTTCATGGTTGGAATGAGAGTTTCAGTTTGGAGAAAATTAACTAATGGAGAAACTCTGTTGGCCCTTCAAATGCAACGCAAGCTTCAATCTAAAGCTTCCAATCTCCTCCTTATGCTTCAGTGAATGAGAAACGAGCAAAAGATGGAAGGAAAAACCAGAGAGAAATGGAATTCAAAGAGAGAGAGAGAAAACTTGTGAAATTTGAGATGGAAATCACTCTTTCTGCAGCTGCTAGCTCTTGCCCTCACGTTACCGTTTCTTTATGGCTTATATACGAAAGCTTTGTGTTGTTTTGGCAGGCCCATGATGGATGACTCCCTTGATTTCACAAACTTATCAAAAATGCCAAAAAAACACACGGGTTTGGGGGGCTTTGTCATTCATTCAAGTGGTTCTTTTGGGTCAGATGGAGGTGAGAAAATCAAGTTGGGTGGTTTGAAGGATTGGAAATGAGTTTGCCATATGTTTTGAATGGTTACTTCATATGGTAGGAAATTTGAAAATGACTTGAAAATATGGGTTCATGGTTGCTCATTTTGGGTAAAATCTTGTGTGTTCATGTGATGATGTTATAAGGGTATCAAAAGATCAAAAACAAATCCCATTTGGTGACTTGGGAAGGAAGAAAACCAAATTGGATTAAAAGTTCATGTTATTGTGCTCATCATGTTTTAATGGTCTCACAAATCATCAAGGGCCATGGATTTTGAGGTCATGATGGAGTTAAGGTCTTATCAAACAAGTTTCATGTTGAAAGAATTTGGATTTGAAGTCTTGAAGTTCATGAATTTGATCCTTGAAGTGAAAGACCTAAAACTAGGTTTCCAAAAATAACTTTTACTTTGGATGATCATAACTAGAGCTTCACACATGAGAATGATGAGTTCTAAAACTTTTTGGAAAGCTTAAACAACAAGGAACAACTCATGTTTGATGGAAAATGAGGTAGATCTTGATTCCATGTGAAAAATGCCTTAGAAGTGAGTTACCCTTGAGTGCCTTTAAATTCTCTTCATTTTGTGACACCAACTTGTACCAACCATACCTTGAGATGTATGACCCTAATGGAAGAGTTATTGTACTCAAAAGAAAGCTTGAAAGATTAGGAACAAGTCTCATGTTTGATGGAAGATGAGATGGGACTTGCATCATAGTGAGAATTGTCATTAAAATTATATACCAAAAGAGGGGATTTTACACTGAGAATCATCTGAAACCCTAATTTAGTAACTTCTTGAACTCTTGAATCTCTTTAACCTGGATTCCATATGAAATTTGAGATAACTTAGGATGACTTTTCATGACTTCGATGATCAAGAATCAAGCCTTGAGCTCTTTCAAATCCACAGTTGACTTTTTGTTGACCAGATGAAACCCTAAAATCTTATCCACTGACTGAGGTTCTTGCAAATGGTTTGTGTAATCATATGACCCCCATAGAGGACCCTCAGGGTATACATAGAGCCCTCGAACCATGTCTTATCTAAGGAGATAACCACATATGCCTCTAATCATCCTTAAGATAGGAGGAGATATCCAAACATCTACTTTCTCTCCTCAAGAAGCTTTGAGACCAACTCGGATGATAATGAAGACTTGGTGACTTGAGATTGTACCCTTGTTTGAACTTTGAACATGAAGTTTCCCTCTTGAGTAGTAACTACAACATCTTGATCCCCTGTCTAGAACCAATGTTATCCATAAATGCTATGAAACATAAGCCAAGATAGAAGAAAAGGTTGGGCAAATTTTGGGGTGCTACAGCTGCCCCTATTCAAGTCGACTTGGACCTGAAGGTATGAAAAGCAATCGCTTTCATACATTCAAGGTAAAAGGTGATTGAATACAAAAGAACTCGTAAATTTGCAACCTGCGGGATGGTACACTATAGAGCTTGCCAGCCTAAAGTGGACTTAAAAATAACGGGTACCAACCAAGAGTTGGGATAACCGAAACAGTAACTGATCAAAATGATAACAGGGGCTACCGACCAAAAGTCAGGATCGCGGGGGAATTGTATCTAAATATTATGAGAAAGAGGCTACTAACCAAAAGTTAGGATCACCCAGAGAATTATAACCAAGAGTTGTGAAGAAGAGACTACTAACCAAGAGTTAGGATCATCGACCAAAAGTCGGAACAAAACTGCTAACCAAAAGTTAGGAATCATCGACCAAAAGTCGGAACAAAACTGCTAACCAAAAGTTAAGAATCATTGACCAAAAGTCGGAACAAAAGCTGCTATCCAAAAGTTAGGAATCATCGACCAAAAGTCGGGACAAAAGCTGCACGTCTACCGAATATGAACTTAACCAAAAACGGGACTTACCAACCAAAAGTCGGGATAACGAATCTATGGGGAATGAAGAAAGCTCTAACAACCCAAAGTCAAGACAACAGCTACTAACCAAAAGTTAGGATCACGAAGAAAAAAGACTATCGACCAAAAGTCGGATAACGACTCCGTAGGGGAACAAAAGAAGGCTACCAACCAAAATTCTAGATAACATCCAAGATAGGCAGGAAGTAGAATCGACCAATTTACAACCTGAAAAAAAGAGAACTCCGCTGGGGAAAGAGAAACTTAAACAAGCAAACTCTGTCGGGGAGAAAAATATAAGATGAAAACATCCACCGATGATTCTTGCTGGGGTAAAGTACCATAAAGGCTTATGAATTATGTTTTTATCTGCTGGAGAGATGTCTGGAAACAAAAGGTAACAACCTGGCTTATGCCTCGCATGCATATGTTTGAATATGGCGTAATGCTCAATATGAAATGGAAATGCTACGCGTTTGGAAGGATGCTATGCAAAATGCAAATGCAAAGGAACACCACCAAGAAAAGGTGCCGAGAGAAACGGCAAGCAAACTTGCTGAAGAATACGCCCTGGACGACCTTCTTGAATAGAACTCTTCTGAGGACAATTCTATTCTGCTGGGAACTGAGGATAACATCCATCAGGAAGTTTCCTCAAAGACCTTACTTTGAAGAATACCAATGACCATTGGACTATGCTGCGGATGTCTACCACTTTTGAAATACTCACCAAGGGAATCAGCATTAATCTCTGCTTGGGGAGAAAAGTCAATGACATAGAACCTGTCGGGGAACAACACCAAACTCGCCCTGTTGCTGGGGAATAATCTCAATCTTAACCTGCTGGGGATAAGTGCACACTACTATTGGCGAGACACTTCTGACTTGGAAACAGTAGTGAATCCTGTTAGTGACAAACAAAATAACGTGTCCTGTATGCAACAATGGCTATTTCGGCCATCGTCCGTGACATCATTCAAATAAATCATCGTTTTAATCATGATTAGCAAAGCCCCAAAAGTTTTTAAATGCAAATTTTATTAAAAATATCAGACGTCTTTTTGCAAACAAAACAATAAACAAAAAAACAAAAAAAAACAAAAAAAGAAAAAAAAAAAAAGAAGCTCTATGTGGAAAATACTTCATTGATTAAAAGGCCTGTAAATAGGCAAATTACAATAGGTGCAACTCCTGAAAAGAGGAAATCATGCAAAAAGTACAAATGCAAAAGATATACAAATGTCGGTAATGTGGAAACAGACAGCCACCATGTGTCGATTCGACTATGACTCGTATGACTTCGATGCTTCACCAATGTTTTGCTTTCTGAAGAAACTGACTTATTAACCCTCGGGTCTTCCACGAGTCCAACTATACTTGTGGGTCAGACATGGACCGTAGTCGTTTGCTTTTAAATCCCTAACTTTTGCCTGAATCGCCCTTGCGAGTTTTCGATCCACCGGGATACCCATTTTTGTCAAAGTTGCCTTTTCAGGTTTTCAATTTCATGGGTTTATTATTTTTTCCATTTATCCCTAATTTTTTCCCGAACCTATTATTTTTATGGTCCGCCAGGATGCCCCATTTTTGCCTGGACTTTCTTTTTTATGTTCAGTAGGTCTCTTTTAAGCAAAGTATTTTTTGACTATGTTCGCGTTCATAGGGGACGTAAAATCTTCACCGTCCATGGTTAATAGTAATAAAGCTCCTCCAGAGAAAACTTTCCTTACTACATATGGAACTTCGTAGTTGGGAGTCCATTTGCCCCTGTGATCTGTTTGTGGAGGGAGGATCCACATCAACACTAAGTCACCTTCCTGAAAATGTCGAGGGCGCACCTTCTGATCAAATGCCTTCTTCATTCTGCTCTGATACAACCGACCATGGGCGATAACTTCCAATCTTTTCTCATCAATTAAACTAAGTTGATTCAACCTAGCCTTTACCCAGTATGCTTCATCAAGCTTCACATCAAACAATACCCTTAGAGAAGGAATCTCGACTTCTAATGGTAGGACGACTTCCATACCATACACCAACCAGAAAGGAGTTGCCCCAGTCAATGTATGCATCGAAGTACGATAGCCATGTAAAGCAAAGGGCAACATCTCGTGCCAATCTTTGTAAGTCACCACCATTTTCTGTACAATCTTCTTGATATTCTTATTAGCTTCCTCAATAGCACCATTCATCTTCGGACGGTACGGAGAAGAGTTGTGGTGTTTAATCTTGAAACTCTGGCACAATTCTTTCATCATCTTAATGTTCAAATTTGAACTATTTTCAGTAATGATTCATTCTGGCACTCCATATCGGCAGATGATGTCCTTCTTGATAGATCGAGCAATTACCTGTCTGGTCACATTGGCGAAAGAAGCTGCTTCCACCCACTTGGTGAAATAGTCGATGGCCACTAAGATAAAGCGATGTCCATTGGAGGCGGTCGGTTCAATCTTGCCAATCATGTCAATGCCCCACATAGCAAAGGGCCAAAGAGATGTCAAAACATTCAGAGGACTTGGCGGCACATGCATTTTGTCTGCATAAATTTGAAATTTATGGCACTTCCTGGCATACTTAAAATAGTCATCCAGTAATACCATGCTCTCAACAACTTTTTGGATATCGCATGTCCGCCAGCATGTGTACCAAAAAAACCTTCGTGGACCTCTTCCATTAGAAAACTTTCTTCACTTTCGTCCATACAGCGTAGCAATACTAGGTCAAATTTTCTTTTGTATAGCACATCATCCTTGTTCAAGTAAACGTTTCCTGACAGCCTTCTCAGAGTCTTCTTATCCCTACTCGATGCCCCAGGAAGATACTCTTGATTCTTGAGGAAATTTCTGATGCCAAAATACAAAGGCTTTCCATCTGATGCTTCTTCTACTGCAAATATGAAAGTTGGCATATCGAGGCGCATGATAGTGATCATTGGAGCTTCATTCCAGTAATTCACTTTATACATTGACGATAACGTTGCCAAAGTGTTCGCCATCTGATTCTCAGCCCTCAACACATGATGAAATTCCACCCTGTCAAAGAAAGGAAACAGTCTTCTTACATAATTCATATAAGGCGCCAGATTGGGTTGACGGGTTTCCCACTCTCCTTTGATCTGATTGACGACTAAAGCTGAATCACCATACACATCAAGATTTTTGATTCTCAAATCAATAGCTTCTTCTATACCCATGATGCATGCTTTATATTCAGCTTCATTATTGGTGTAGGTAAACGTTAATCAGGCGGTGAACAGTATGTGAGAACCGTGAGGAGTTGTAATAATTGCCCCAATTTCGTTACCATATGAGTTAACAGCACCATCAAAAACCATCTTCCACTGAGAGCTAATTTTCGGACCTTCGTCTGGCAAGGGCTCATCACAATTCTTCATCTTCAAAAACATTATGTCTTCATCAGGAAATTCAAACTTCATTAGCTGATAATATTCAATTGGTTGTTCTGCAAGATATTCTGACAACACACTCCCCTTAATGGCTTTCTGGGAAACATATTGAATATTGTACTTTGTCAGAACCATCTTCCATCTGGAAATTCTCCCTAAAAGCGCCTGCTTTTCAAACACATACTTGATCGGATCCATCTTCGAAATCAACATGGTTGTATGATTTAACATGTATTGCCTTAGGCGTTTGGCTGCCCAAGCGAGTGCATAACATGTCTTCTCTAGCATCGAGTATCTAGACTCACATCCCGTGAACTTCTTACTCAAGTAATAGATAGCGTGCTCTTTTCTGCCCGTCTCATCGTGTTGACCGAGCACACAACCCATTGAATTCTCAAGAACCGTCAAGTACATAATCAAAGGTCTTCCTGCAACTGGAGGCATCAATATCGGAGGTTCCTGCAAATACTCTTTTATCTTCTTGAAAGCCTTCTGAAAATTTTCATTCCAAACAATCGCTTGATCTTTTCTCAACAGCTTGAAAGTAGGCTCACAAGTAGTTGTAAGGTGAGATATGAACCTCGCGATGTAATTCAGTCTCCCAAGGAAACCACATACTTCTTTCTCTGTCCTTGGCTCAGGTATCTCTTGAATAACTTGTATCTTGGCAGGATCTACCTCAATTCCTCTTTCACTAACAATGAACCCCAACAGCTTTCCCGATTTCACTCTGAAAGTGCACTTATTTGGTTTCAACCTCAACCTGAATTTCCTTAACCTTTCAAACAACTTCAATAAATTAACCAAATGACCCTCCTTCATCTGCGACTTTGCAATCATGTCGTCAACATACACTTTGATCTCATGATGAATCATATCGTGAAATAGAGTCACCATCACCCGCTGATAAGTTTCCCCTGCATTTTTCAATCCAAAAGGCATAACTTTGTAACAAAAAGTTCCCCACTATGTGATAAAAGTAGTTTTCTCCATGTCCTCTGGGGCCATTTTGATTTGGTTGTACCCAGAGAAGCCATCCATGAAGGAAAACACAGAGTATTGAGCAGTATTATCAACTAAAATATCAATATGGGGGAGCGGGAAATCATATTTTGGGCTCACTCTATTCAGATCTCAATGGTCGACACACATCCTGACCTTTCCATCTTTCTTAGGTATAGGAACAATGTTAGCAACCCAAGGAGGATAATTTGTGACGGCGAGAAAGCTGGCATCCAACTGCTTTTGGACTTCTTCTTTGATCTTTACTGCCATATCCGGTTTGGTTCTTCTTAACTTTTGCTTCACAGGCGGACATTCTTCTCGAAGAGGTAAACGGTGCATCACTATGTCAGTGTCCAACCCTGGCATATCTTCATACGACCAGGCGAAGACATCTCTGTACTCACGGAGCATTTCTACCAATCTTCTTTTGACACCGTCTTCTAATTCATCCTCGACCCTGACTTCTTTCTTGTCATCTTCAGTGCCCAGATTGACAACTTCAACGTCCTCTTGATGAGGCAGAATGAATTTTTCCTCTTGTCTTAATAGCCTGGCCAACTCTTCAGGTAGGTCACAATCTTCATTAGTCTCTTCTTTATCTTAAAAATAGGATTGTCAAAACCATATCGAGTCATAGCTGAATCTGAATTGATGGTATCTGAGATGTGAAACCTGCACGATTGATATTTTAATGCTTATTATGATATGCAAACAGACACAAACACGTTGCCATTTTTATGTTTTAGTTAAAAATAAAGAGAAAAACAAGGATCAAAATATTTGAATGCAAAAAGAACACCTTTCATTAATGATAAAAAGTTTGAACATAAACTAAAGGGGCCCTACAAAGGAAAACCACTACGTCTTGGGCAGAACGTAGGACCACACATAATTAAAAACAAAGAAATTACTCTTCAGAAGTGGCTTGGACGATTTCCTCCACAGTCCAATTGCATAGCTTCTGTCCAAAAATACACGGACGAATCCAAGCATCCATGTCGCAGTTGTTATCTCCTTTATCATCTCGCACAACATTAATCCTATCAAAAATAACCCCACCACTGGTGAACTGAACATGTCCTCTGTATCTTGGAGCACTCTGAGAAGAAGATGGGCTATACCCCAGGCCAAATTTGTCTTGCTTCTTAGGAACACTGAGAACTTGACCCCACCTCTGTGAAGAACCAGATTCTACAATGGCGCGGGCTTCTTTAAACGATGACATTGAAACTTCTGGAACTTTGTTATCAGCAGGAGGCTTTTCCTGAACCTGTACCGCTTCAAAAGCCTGACACAGTGTCTCATTCCACTTCTATGTACTTGAAAGACGACAGGTGACTGATCATGATATCTTCCTCTCCATAGACCGTGACAATCTTCCCTTCCACCATATACTTCAGTTTCTAGTGCAAAGTCGAGGTGACTGCCCCAGCAGAGTAGATCCATGACCGACCAAGTAAACAACTATAAGTAGGCTGGATATCCATGATATAGAAGACTGCGTCATATATCTCTGTGCCTACTTGAATCTACAAAGTGACTTCACCAAACTGACCTTTTAGTCCCATAAAAAGCTCTCACCACCAAATCACTAGGAGTACAAATCAAACCCTAGGTGTCCAACTTCATCAATGCTTTCTTGGGCAACACATTGAGTGATAATCCCATATCAACTAGCACATGAGACAGAACAGCCCCCCTACACTCTATGGATATGTGTAGAGCATGGTTGTGATTTCTCCGAGCGGGAGTTAGATCCAAATCAGCAAAGCCCAAACCATTACCAACGTTAACATGAGCCACTACTCCTTCAAGTTGATTGACAGAAATTTCTTGCCGTACATAAGCCGTATTCAAAATCCTCAACAAAGCATTTCTATGTGCCTCAGAGCACAACAACAAGGACAAGATTGAGATCTTAGAAGGTGTTTACTACAAGTGATCCACAATTTTATAATCACTTTTGCGAATGAGTCACATGAATTCTTTAGCATCTTTAGCCAAGGAGTCCTTCTCCCCCTGTTGCTGACTTTCTTCCACTACAGCTTTACCCTTACCTTTGTCATTTCTTTGCATATTAGTATCTGGTGGAGAGAACACTCTGCCACTCCTAGTCAAACCTCCTACTCCAACAACATTGTCAACAGATGATCCCCTAGCTGGCTTCTCTACCAACTCTTGTTTGTACCCATTGCAAAATACCTCTGCCCCATAGTTCCAAGGGATGGCCTTAGTACTCTCATAAGGCATCGGTCCGGGTGTAGTAATGATAACAGGTGTTGGCCTTGAAGGTGCTGAAATATTGATTGTTCGGTATGGGATTGAAATTGTTGCGATTTCATCCCGCTCATCATCAACTTCCTTCACGTTCTTTTCCCCTACTATTCTGTCAAATTGTAAAATGCCCTCATTAATCAAACTTTGAATATGATTTCTCAACTCAACACATCCTTCTAGGTGCATACCACATCCCTCACAGCCTTCTAAATAATATGGAAAAACGCCACCTTTCAACAATATGCTTTTCACATAACTCAACGGCATCTTCAATTCTGCAACATTAGTTATCAGGTTCAACCTTTCTCCCTTGATAACAACATTAGCTCTGTCCACCCCATGATTCGGCATAGGATTTTGATTCACATTCGGGGTCTCATTCGTGAAATTAATTTCTTTGGTGTCAAGCAGATCTTGCACCTTATGCTTAAAAGCTTTACAATTATCAATGTTATGACCCGGAGCACCAGAATGAAAATCACACCTAGCATTTGCGTCATAGCCCGGTGGAGGTATGCCAGTAAGCGGCACCAAAGTCTTTTTTTGAACAAGTTGTAATTGTAGCAGATGTTGCAACAATTGAGAGTAAGGCATGGGAGGCGTGTCGAACTTCCTGTTGGCCATCCTTCCTCTGTCTGGATAACGGCGAGGTGCAACGGTAGATTGCAGAGGTACAGTCGGAATGGCTATACTAGCAATTTATTGCTGACGTTGAGGCTAGTATTGTTGTTGTGTGATCGGTCTCTGTTTCGGTAGGATGATACGGCATTCATATCTCCTTCCCTTTTCTTTGAATTCCCATATGTCTTCCTCACTCCTCCTGATGTAGATCCTTCTCCACTCTGTATCTTCCCCAAGTTTATTCCATTTTCCACTCTTTCACCTGTTATGATCAATACAGAAAAACTCCCAGACATGCTCCCAATTAACTTCTCATAGTATATTCCTGGCAGGGTTTCCACGAACATATCAATTAATTCCCGTTCCACCATCGGAGGTTGAACTCTAGCTGCTAGTTCCTGCCACCTCTGGGCGTATTCCTTAAATCCTTCATTGTTCCTCTGTGATAAGTTCTATAACTGTACTCTGTTTGGTGCCAGATCACTATTATATTGATAATGACAAACAAAAGCTTCCCCTAAATCCCTCCAACTCCTAATATGTGTCCCTTTCAGACCCATATACCATTCTAGAGAAGGACTTACCAAGCTGTCCTGAAAGAAGTGCATTAACAATTTCTCATCTTCTAAATAAGCTGACATCTTTCGGTAATAAGCCCTGAGATGTACTCTAGGACAGGCCGTCCCTTTGTGCTTGTCAAAATCTGGCACTTTGAATTTGGAGGGAATCTTGACCCCTGGTATTAATCCCAGATTTGACATATCGAGTCCCAAACAGTTTTGGTTCTCGAGGCTCTTTATCTTCTCCTCAATCATCTTAAATGTTTTGTCAGCCTCTTTCTGGAGACCCACGTCCAAGTCTCTCATTGAAAATACATCGTCTTGGTCGTCTTCTTCCCAGTGAGGGTCTGCAACTCCATGTGCAGCACCCACACCACCTCCTGCACCAGTCATGTGAACTCCTGCTTGGTAACCTCCACCCGGAGGATTAACAACAGTGGGGATTACATTGGCCTATGGAATGCTACCATCAGCTGGGGGAGGAATAGCAGTAGTTCCTCCATGTAAGACACCACTGCCATCCACCTTGGCTACCAGTGGTTGGACTAGAGTTTTCAGTTTCTCCTGCCCATTGACTACTCCCTCCATCATGTCCATAAACTGTGTCATCCGGTCTCTGAATTCCTGTAACTCTTGTTGTACTTGATCCATGATTCTTTTTTGATTCCCCCATGTAGAGTACCTGTGGAGTGTCGGGTCTGCTATCCTGTAAATTGCTGTAAGAAAACCATGTAGAGATAAGATTAACGACCCCAAGAACACTTGCTATGCAAAATGGTAATGATAATGCAAAAATGCAAGCATGTATATATGATTCAGGAAGACCTTTCCCCTTGATTCTAGTTCCAAGAACAAAAAGAAAAGAGGAGAACAACACATAGAATCACAAGTCTCTTCTCATAAATAAAATGAGGACGGAAGTCAGCGTACACAAAATAACGTCAAGAGATACAAGAGTAAATGATCATACGACCCCATCCAACAAGTCTGGTGATGGTCTCAATACAAGATAACAGAGAAGAAAGCTAAAAGAAAACTACATCAAATAACTCTCTTCAGCCACTCTAATGAGTCTGAAACTCCTCTAATATCTTTTTTGTATCTGGGTGTTTAGGCCTTGCAACCAACGCCTGTATGAACAAATCTCTTCTGCTGATAACATCCTTCAAACTTTGAGCGTAATCTTCCCAAGCATCTTCTCCGAAGGCATCTTCAAGTCTCGGTTTCTTCAACTCTGCCCTTATATTGAATTTTTCCAATACCGACAAGGCTTCTCGTAACTTACGATCACTTTCATACCAGGGAGATGATTCCAATGAAGCTTTTTCATCCTTGATCCTGAGTTGTGTCTTTAATCTATCAATCTGCTTATGAAACTCATCCTCTCTTCCTTTGTTGGCGGTTAGTGCAGTGTTCCACTGATCATTAAACTTAGATATCTCCAGGCATGCTCTATCTAGCTCTTTCTTCTTGTGTCTAAGGACATTACCAGTGCTCTTCAAATCCTGACCAACTCGTTCTCATACACGAATCTCTTCAGTCAACTCTTTTCCTATATTGTCCGAGGCTTCTGTCTTCATCTTGGCCAAGTAGACTGCTTCATTCTTTTCATTATTTAACTGACTAACCTCCTTATTCAATTCTTCATTCTCCTTGCATAATTCTTCTTTTTCAACCCACAGCTTATTATATCCCTGAATATCAACTGTCGTAGGTTCTTCAATAACCAAAGGATACAGAGGTTCTCTAACAGGAAATGGTAACAACATCCTCTCCACCCTTTCCTGGATCCAATCTACATAAGGTCCATAGGCTCTGTAGTCGCCCTTACTCAAAGAAAGTGTTCCTTTTTGATGAACTCTTCCCCAAGCCTTTTTTACCCTGGCTAAAGCATCACAATCAACTGCTCCTGTGAAATACAGAGATTCTTGTATTTCCTCCTCCTTCGGGGGCCCTTTCAAACCGTAATCAAACTGTCTAATAGCAAGAGAAGGGTTGTAATTGATACCACCTTTTCTCCCTATCAGAGGAACATTAGGAAAATTTCCACAGCTAAAGATGATTTCCATGCCGAGCAGATCTCGATTAAACCAGACAATATTCTTAGATGTCAAACCCATGAGTCTTTCTGACCAATTCAATGTATCTGACATATCAACAAAACCTCCAGCTCGAAGAAGATGCTCCATAAACCATTTATGAAGGAGTGGCGCACAACAAGAAACCTTCTTTCCTCTTATCTTCTCATTCTTGTAATATACTAAATGGTACACGTCTCCCAGAAGAGTAGGTACAGGATTCCTGGAAGCAAAAATATGAAAAGCATCTTGTCGCAACTGCGAAAAACACCCAGCGGAAAACAGAAGAGTCGCCACCTTTCATTATTTATCCCAAAGAGAGGGAAAGGAAATGATAAAAAAAACCTGACGAAAAGGGGAAAAGACGAGGTCATCGCAACCAAGTCCTGGATTCGGGAGTCGGTTACGCAAGGGGAAGGTATTAGCACCCCTCACGTCCGTCGTACTCGACGGGATCCACGCTTGTTGTCTATCTAAGGGTGTGTTTAAACTATCTATGCTACAGGCTTGCGGGACAAAAAGAAAAGAAAGAGACTCGGCAGAGCATCGCAGCTCTGTGCCTACATATTCCCTCGTGCAATGGGAAAGTCAGAGTCAACGTAGTTCGGCTAACTACGAGTGAAGGGGGGGAAGGTTGCTCGCCAAGACATCGCGTCTTATGCCTACGTACTTTCATTTGGTATGAAAGATCAGAGCAAACTTAGTTCGGGCTAAAAGGAACAACGGTTTGGTTCAAAAGTTTTTTAGGCCCGAGTAGGGTTAACAATCAGTTCTAGCAGTTGGTGTATGCAGCTCGAGCATGGGAGACTTAGGCGTTACCGTTTACGATAGAACTAAGAGTTAACAACACTCTTTTCTGAAAAGATTTTCTGATTAATCCCGAAGGATGAAAAACGTTTGAAGTGTTTTGTGTTTTTTAGTGAAGTGAATTAATTCGGTTTGTGATTCAGGTTGCACTAAAGACTATGACATGGAGGCGAATGCATCGTATATCGCCCCCAAATGGGACGTATACTAAACACTCTAGATAAGCGAGAGGAGACCCCTTACTCATAATTCCCCATGTAGCTTAAGGCTCGTAGCGCGCAACGTTTATCGCCTTTATTAGATGAGTTAGCTTGGTTTTGAGATGAGAAGAGAGATGCACGGAAGGTCTAAGGGGAACTCGGTCCTAATGTTGTCATGCAAAGTGGTCCTAAAGTTTGGATGAAAAAGGGGAAACATATACCCTAATGTTAGCATACTTGGATTGGATGCCTAATGTCTCTCCTACTCCATCCTAAACGGAGGGACTATGAATCCTATGGGGATCATGGCAACAAAGCACAAGAAAAACAAAGGAAGGATCAATCACAAGTAGAAAAATGCAAACATGAAAAATGCACATTTAGAATGGTGGGAGGGAGGAAAATGTGTGGGGTAGCAGCTGCCACAAGCGCGTCTCGACCTGAACAGCGATGCAAGAATGATGCAAACATGTGGAGAAAACAAGAGATGAAAGCAAATGAACATGCAAACAAATGAACAAATCGAACCACATACTCAAGCATGCAAACAAATGGAATAATGAAAACATGTGTCAACAAAATCATGATTAATCAACCACAAACAGAAACAATTATTCAAAACAATTCAATCCTAATGCATCACACTGATCTATGATGATTCGACTCGAACCGGTATGCAAACATGCAAGCAAAACAGCAAATATGGAATTCTGGCATAGTGTTAATCGGTTAACACATACTATTAATTGGTTAACCTGTGTAAAACAAGTGAATATCTGGAAATTCATAGGTGTTAATCGGTTAACATCAGGCGTTAACCGGTTAACACCCTGAAAACTTTGAAAATTTTGAATATTTGAGTTGGTTAACTGGTTAACCATATACGTTAACCGGTTAACACTGTACCAGAAGCCTAAAACATCAGTAGAAAATCACTTCTAGCAACAGAATAGCTTATCCAAGATTCCAACAAATCAACTTATCAATTAAGCACGAAATTGACAATAGAAAACAGATATCCAACAGCATGGAAACAAATTATCACAGTCGATTCACAGATCACATGGATTAAATCAACACAAATTCAATTGAAAATGAATATCGACATGATTAAAGCAAATAAACCAAAAACAGATTCGGATCCAACCTTCGGAGCGGAGATTTGCTCCAGTAAATGTTGATCAACTGAATTTGAGCAGATCCGAACAAGATTATCTGGAAAACTTCAAGATCCACAATAATTCTTGTAAGAGGAATGAAGATCAAACACTTTTAAGCCAAATTACTCCAAATCAGCACTTCCAACTTAAGCTCCAAAATCAGATCTCAATTTGCACGAAAATTGATTATGAAAATGGATTCAATGATGATGGTAAATGGAGGATTATGCTCAAGAATTCATCGATTCCAATGAAGAATCAATGAATCCAATGAAAAAGAGCTTTGAGTGAGTTTTGGTTATGGAGGGAATTTGGAGAATTGAGAGAGAATTGAAATCAAATCTGAAGTGAGAGTGAAAAATGAAGGTTTAAATGTGTTGGTTTGGAGTGGATCACTTAAATATGACTTAGGTTTGGGATCTAAAGCAAGGATTGGAACTTGGATTGGAAACCAAGGCTTGGAATATGGAATGGGATTTTGGAGGGAAATCTGAAATTTAAAGGTGTTTTAGATCCTTCCCAAATGAAAATTTGAATTCCAAGGTGATCAAAATTGGACCCCAAGTGCGTTTGGCTTGCAAAATCACGTACAGGGCAAAATCTGCTATGGTTAACCGGTTAACCATACGCGTTAACCGGTTAACACTGTTAAAATTTCAAATCTGGGCTAATTTTCCTTTGGTTAATCGATTAACCATATAGGTTAACCAATTAACACCTTCAAATTTTGAATTCCGGCGCCTTTTGGAGGGAAATCTGTCTGATTGCTCTGTCTCAATTGTTTTGAGCTCTGTTTAGCTGCTGAACCTCTTTTTTTGAACATTATCACTGTGGAAATATTTGTTATGAGCCTGAGGGCTGATCCTGATCTGAAATTAACCTGCAAAAATAAAAGATCGGTCGCCTGACCGCTGGGCAAAATAAATGCTTGAGCCTCTAATGCTCGCTGTTTGCTGTTCAGTCTTTCACTGAAATAAAACTGAGCCACAGGAACTCCTTGATCCCATGCCAAATGAACAATGTCATGCCATGCAAATGCTAAATGCGAAAATGAAACAAAAGCCAGTAAGAAGAAAATCGATTGGGCAAATTTTGGGGTGCAACACATCCATATCAACAAAGTCTGGTATGTTGGGAAACAAAACTATGCCAAAAATGCATAAGGCTAGAATAGCATTGAAGACCACCCAACAACCCTCCTTAGCAAAATGTTGAGCCTTGCCTACCAAGAAAGACAATGGAAAACTAGATATCGCATTTCTCCAAACCACATTACCATCTAACTCAGATTTGTTCAAATGAAGAGCGTTGGCCAACTTTGTCAGGTCAGGTTCCTTTTCAGAATGAAAGAAAGGCATCTTCTCTAATACCGGAACTCCCATCAAAAAAGCAAATTCCTCCAAAGAAGGAACTAAGACATAACCAGGGAAAGTGAAACAGCGTAATGAGGATCGTAAAACTGCAGCAAAGTGTGGATGGCTCCTAGTTCATATCTTGAGGTTTTACGGACAAAACTCAAAATCTTCCCATAGTCCTTTTTGAAGTCTTCTATGACACCATGATCAACCATAGAAATGAGACCAAATAAAGGTCCTAACTCCGGAATCGGGAACTTGTAGGTGATAGTCCTTTTCAATCCAGACTCCATGTTGATAGCAGATCAGATCACTAGAATCAAAGGGAAAATGGGAACCTGAAATCATAAATACATGCAAATGTTAATATGCAGATGAAAATGGAGATGCAAACAAGGGATCAAGACTGATGTGCTGCTGGCTGAGTTGAACCAGCACTCTGCTTCGGCAAGAAAATACCAGAATACCAAAGCATCAGATTGATAGAAACCCCCAGTATCAAAAATCAAAAGTTTGCACTGATGAGGAAACCAGAAAACCGGGTTGGTTGAAGGTTAAGTTTTCCTGCATAACCCTTCCCACTCACGGGTAGAACCTAATCTCTGACAAGGTACGACATCATATGCAGGTCTCCAGTATCACGGACTTTCAAGTCGAGAAACGATGATACGTTCACCATTCCTAGTTTGGCATCATGGTCAAACGCGGAGGCCTTAACTGACTTCCCAATGAACGGTCTCCAGAGTCGTTAATTTTCAGATCCAACATCCTTTCAACTGTCTAAGACGTACAGGACAAGATGTCTTCAAAGAAAATCTCGTCTGAATGCGAATTTCATGAGGGTTATTGCATGCCAAACATGCAAGCCTGCACTACTCTCCACACTAATGCTAGATGTGTACTCAAGCCTGGGTATTGGGCTTATCTCTCAATGGAACACCCCACCCAACAACACAATAGCTGTATGATAATAATAATAAAATGCGGATAGTAAAATGCAAATGCAACAATATACGGATACAACATACATACACACAAATATACACACCCACAAACATAAAACAAAAAAGCGCTAGGATTGACTCGCATAGGGAAACAAACGTCCCCAGCAGAGTCGCCAGCTGTCACAACTGCGAAAAGGGCCTGTGAAAAACAAACAGAAGAGTCACCACCGGACGTTATTTATCCCAAAGAGAGGGAAAGGAAACGATCGAAGAATACTAAAAGAATAGAAAAGACAAGGTCATCGCAAACAAATCTTGGGTTCGACAGTCGGTTACGCAAGGGGAAGGTATGAGCACCCCTTATGTCCGTTATACTCAACGGGGTCCACGCTTGTTGTCTAAATCTATGGGTGAAAACTATCTAAAAGCTACTACTAAGCGGGGGTGAAAAGAAAGAACAAACTCGATAGGACATCGCCGCCCTATGCCTACGTATTCCCTCATGCAATGGGAAAGTCAGAGTCAACGTAGTTCAGAAAACTATGGGTGATGAGGGGAAGGTTGCTCGCCAAGACAATGTCGTCTTGTGCCTACGTATCCTCATCTGGTATGAGAAATCAGAGCAAACGTAGTTTGGGAAACTACGGGAAAGAGGGGGGTTAGGTATTTTTTTATGAGTGACGCTAAGTTTCAATTCTAGCAGTTAGGGACGATGCCTGTTTGCGGTAGAATAGAAAAGTAACATACTCTTTCTAAAAATGAAGTTTTAAACAATCCCGAAAGATGAAAAGGTTTGAGTTTTGTTTGTGAGTTTTAGAAGAAATGGATTGAATTGGTTTGAGACTCATGTTGAACTAAAGACTATGACACAAGAGTGAATGCGTCGCATATCGCCCAAAGGGCATACGCTAAACACTCTAGACAAGTGAATATAGACTTCCCCACTGATCAAAAATATCAAAAATAAATGAAAAATAAAATAAAAATTGTGAAAAATAACTCAACATGTTAATTGATCAGAAACTACTTTTTGTTGATTTTTATATTGATTAAAAATATTTAAAATGGAATTAAAATAAAAATGGAATTAAAATAAAATTAAAATGGAAAAAGAGCAAGAGGGGGCATGATAGCAAATCCTGGTTGAACTGATTTCACTTGAAGCATGCAAATGGGCTTAACATGGGGTGTGTGAAAAGCAAAAAGCCAAAGCCCAATCCAGAATTCAAATAAACCTCAGAATAAAATGAAACGCGTCATTTCATTAATCAACGTGTCAAGACACATCATATTTCAACATGCCACACCAGCTAAGTCAAAGCCTAGTCACAAACCACCTCAGCTTTTGAGCTCAGACGCCGGAGCCCTAGCTCCGATCGCCTTTCCCGGTGAGCTTCATCGGTGGTGTCTGAAAATCAACATAAAAATGAAAACTCTTGACATGGTTTTGAAGAGTTTTTCACGTAGATCACATATATGCCCATGGTTTCTTAAAAAGGTTCCTCTATCATAGAGAAAACAAGCCACAAAAGTTGAACACACAAACTGAAAATGGATCAAACAACCACAACAAGTAATCAAACATTGCCTACACATGGTAGGGCTTCAGATGCAACCAATATGAACATGTTTTCATGCTTGGAATGAGAGTTTCAGTTTGGAGAAAATTATCGAACGGAGCAACTCCGTTGGCCCTTCAAATGCAATGCAAGCTTCAATCTACAGCTTCTAATCTCCTCCTTATGCTTTAGTGATTGAGAAACGAGCAAAAGATGGAAGGAAAAACCAGAGAGAAATGGAATTCGAAGAGAGAGAAAACTTGTGAAATTTGACATGGAAATCACTCTTTCTGCAGCTCCTAGCTCTCTCCCTCACGTTAGGGTTTCTTTATGGATAATATATGAAAGCTTTGTGTTGTTTTGGCAGACTTTTGATGGATGATTCCCTTGATTTCACAAACTTGTCAAAAATGCCAAAAATGGGGCACACACGGGTTTGGGGGGTTTGCCATTCATTCAAGTGGTTCTTTTGGGTCATATGGAGGTGAGAAAATCAATTTGGGTGCTTTGAAGGATTGGAAATGAGTTTGCCATATGTTTTGAATGGTTACTTCATATGGTATTGTCGCAACTGCAAAAAAAGAGCCAGCCGACTGACAGAATAGTCGCCACCGAACATTATTTATTCTAAAGAGAGGGAAAGGAAACGATCAAAGAAAACCTGGCAAAAAGGGAAAAGACAAGGTCATCGCAACCAAATCTTGGGTTCGGGAGTCGGTTACGCAACAAGAAGGAATGAGCACCCCTCACGTCTGTTGTACTCAACGGGATCCACGCTTGTTGTCTAATCTATGGGTGAAAACTATCTAAAGCTACTGCTAAACAGGGGGAAAGAGAAAGAACAGACTCGATAGGACATCGCCGCCCTATGCCTACATAGTCCCTCGTGCAATGGGAAAGTCAGAGTCAACGTAGTTCGGGAAACTACGGGTGATGGGGGAAGGTTGCTCGCTAAGAAATTTTTGTCTTGTGCCTACGTATCCTTATCTGGGATGATAAATCAGAGGAAACATAGTTCGGGATGACACGACCACTGATCGTTCAAGTGTTTTAACTGAGTAGGGTTAAATAATTGTTCTAGCAGTTAGTGACGATTCCTGTTTGCGGTAGAACAAAAACTTAACACACTCTTTCTGAAAATTAGGTTTGAACAATCCCGAAGGATAAAAATATTTGATGTTTTGTTGGTGTTTTTTATGAGAAGAAGTGAATTGAGTTAGATTTGAAACTCATGTTGCACTAAAAACTATGACCTGAGAGCGAATGCGTCGCATATCGCCCAAAAGGCATACGCTAAACACTCTAGACAGTATGAGAGGAGGCCCCACACCTATCACTCCTTAAGTACTTAAGGCTCATAGCGTACAACAATAGTAAACCTTTATTAAGTGTCTTAAGAAGTTATGAGATGAGAAGAGAAGACACAAGGACATTAAAGGGGACTGAGAACCCTAATATTGTCATGCAAAGTGGTCCTAAAGTTGGGATTGAAATGGGAACCACCTTATATCATCATGCAAAGGATTGAAAGCCTAATGTCTCTCGTACTCCCATCTTAAATAGACGAACTAGGAATCCTAAGGAATCATGGCAAAAGAGCATAAGTAAACACATAGCAATTCAATCACAGATGAAAAGAAATGGGAGATGAAAGTGACTTAAACAAGTCAATGCAATATGAAATGCAAATAAGAAATGCAAACACAAATGCAAGTATGATGCAATAAGACACAACAAACCAAAGGGACTCAAACACAAGAACAAGTCAACTTAAACAAGTCAACAAGAGATGAGATGAAATGGGAGGAGCAAGCTCCTACAACCATCAACCAACAATCATCAAAGAAGGACGACACTATCCTAAGAAGCACACACAAAGAAAAGAGGGAGGAAAAAAGTGTGGGGCAGCCACCACCACAAGCACATTTCAACCATATAATTCTTAAAGATCAAGTAAAACAATGCAACAAAACAAGTGGAAAAGAAACACCAATGTTCATGACAAACTCAAAGTACAAACATAAACACCAAATCATCATGAACAATGGTCTAAACCACTAGGGCAGAATTGAAACAACAAGAGGAAAGCCTCAAATTCAATTTTAAAACAAGAGGGATGCGCAAGAGGGATCATGTACAAGTGAAAGAACCAAAGTTCTAACACAATCTCAACATTTAGAACAAGTGCAGAAGCATGATTCCAAGATAACTTTTGGTGCAAGTTACACATTCAAATGACCTCTAACAAGATGAAACAACACCTCAAGTATGTTAAAATGAATCAACAAAGCTCAAAAGAAGCATATAGGATTACTCATGATCATATCCCAAAGTTTTAGGCCAAACTAGCATGTGTAAGCATCCCTAAGAAGACTTGAATTTTAAGCAACTATGAAAAATAGGAAACAAGCTCAATAAATGCCAGGTAAAATAAAATCAAGCTTGATCCATCATAAAACAGCAAGCAAAAACTCATGATCAAATTCAACTCAAGGCACCACCAAATAATTCCAAGAAGGTATGGTGTTCCACCTTATCGAGGATGTATCGAGGCTCAACAAAAAGCAATGTAAAACCAAATGAAAATTGATCATTGGCCACTCAAATTCACCCTTAAAAATGCCTCAATCCATCACCTAAATGATGGAGAAGATTTGGTCATAGGGGATTTAAAATTGAGGTTGAAATGATCAATTCAAGTTAGGGTAAACACCATAAAATACATTAAATCTTAAATTCCATAAAAAATAATAAAATAAATGGAAAATAAAAATTAAAATATGGAAAAATTAAATAACATTTTAAACAAACAGAAGATGATTTTCGGGAATTTTTTAGATGCATAAATTTTTTTTGGAAACATTAAAAGCTAAAATGTAAAATAAAGAAATAAAATAAAATAAACAAACATGAGGGGGTGCACTAGGAAAAAGCCAAATGAACTGAAATCAATGTATTTCGCTGATGGGCTAAAAATAGTGAGGTGTGGGTAGCATTTTCATAAAGCCCAAAACCATAAGGGATCAGACTTAAGTGAAACGCAACGTTTCACTTAAGTGAGGGGGAGTCAACAGCCACACAAGCGAGGTCAAACCAATAAAAACGAGACAAATCACACGGTCAATGGTTCAACTTAAGACAACTCAGCATTGCCTGAAAAATGACCAGACGCCGGAGCTAGGGCTCCGGTCGTCTTCTCCGGAAAACTCGCCGGAGACCAGTCAACAAAACTCAATAAAAATGGTGAAATTCAGTACCAATTGAAAGCTCTTGCAACAAGGAGCAAGAATCCACTAAACATTTCTTTAAAAGGTTCTTAGAAAGACATGAAAACAAGCCACGAATCTTAAACATGTAAACTGAAAACTCAATCAAACGTCAATAAAAACCAGTCAAACATTGCCTACGTATAGTAGGGCTTCAGATGCAAGCCAGATGAGACCTAATGGATGCCTAGAATGAAGGTTTGAAGTTTAGAAAACTTACCAAACAGAGTGGTTCCGTTGACCCTTCACAAGGCTTGCAAACTTCAGTTTAAGGCTGCTAAACTCTTCATTAAGCTTTGGTGAAGAAGAATGAAGCAAAAAATTGGAGAAATCACCAAGGAAATAGTTGATTCGAAGATGAGAAAAAATGATGAATTCTTGAGCAATTCTTTCTCCTCTCATGCAGACAGCCAAAACTGATGATTAGGGCAACCTTTGGAGCTTTTATATGAGGGCTTTGAGGACTCCATGCAGGCCCATGTTGGCTGCATTGGTTGATTTCAAAATGTTGACAGCCAAAATGTTCATTTCAAAATGTTACTACACACACGGGTCATGGCTTTTTTCGCTCTTTTTAGGTCAGCAATGTGGGCTTTGGGATGTGTAGAAAACAATGATATTGATTGTGGTCATGTAGAACCATGTTGTACCAAGTTTTGATTCATGATCTTTTAAGGTATAAAACTTTGAAAAATGGCACATAACATGTACCTTTATTGGTCCAAATGTGGTAAAGTTACACAAGACCAAAATATGATGAGACCATAATGCCAAAAGAACATAAACCAAATCAAATTATGGCTTGTAATGGAAGACATTAAAATCATGACCAAAAGTCAAATTTTCACTTTCAAAATGGCTCAAATGATCACATAAACCATCAATCCTTATGAATTTTGAGTCCATTGTGGAGCTAAGGCAATTAGACACAAGTTTCATGTTGGTTGAAAATGGATTAGAGGTCTTAAAGTTCATGAAATGGACCATTGAAAAGAATGACCTATAATGAACTTTCCCAAAATACCCTTGCCTTATGGAGATCATAACTTGAGCTCCACACATGATAATGAGGACTTCTAGGACTTTTTGGAAATCTAAGATCATGAAGAATAACTTTCATGCTCACTTGAAGTTGAGGAGAAGCTTAATTCCATGTCAAAAATGATTTGGAAGTGAGTTGACCAAAATTCTTTTCATCTGATGACACCAACTTGTTGACACCATAACTTGAGATTTACAAATTCAATGGATGAGTTATTCTAATAAAAAGAAATCTTGAAAGATGATGAACAAGTATCATGTTTATAGGAAAATGAGATTGAACTTGTATCATAATGAAAATTGTCCTTGAAGTTAGGCACCAAAAAAGGGGATTTTACACTAAAATCAACTGAAACCCTAATTTAGCAACTCCCTGAACTCTTTGAATCTCCTTGATTTGATATTGTCGCTTGCGCGAAAATAAGGTGCCGGCATGACAGAAGAGTCGCCACCTTTCGTTATTTATCCCTCAGAGCGGGAAAGGAAACGATCGGAAAAACCTGACGAAAAAAAGGGTAAGACAAGGTCATCGCAACCATTGTCTGGGTTCGGGAGTCGGTTACGCAAGGGGAAGGTATTAGCACCCCTCACGTCCGTCGTACTCGACGGGATCCTCGCTTGTTTGTTTACTTGGACGGGTTGGTTATAATCTATCTACCTATCAAGGCTGGCTGAAAAAAGAAAAGAAAAATGACTCGGCAAAGCGTCGCGCTTTATGCCTACGTATTCTCATCAGAGAATGAGAAATCAGAGTCAACGTAGTTCGGCTAACTACGGGTTATGGGGGGAAGGTTGCTCGCTAGGATATCGCATCCTATGCCTACGTACTTTCATCTGGTATGAAAGATCAGAGCAAACGTAGTTCGGCAAACTACTGAAAATATGGCTCAACTAGGAGGGAGACTATCAAGTCCTACTGTTATCATGCCATGGATTCATCCTATGGTTGAGGTTTGAACAGGGAACTCCTAGATGTTATCATGCATGGGTTTCAACCTAAAAGTCTATCATCAAATCCTCGTCAGAAGAAATGAGAGTCCTACGGGATCATGTCAATGATACACAGAAACAGACAAAAACATCAGCTTTTAACAGTAAAATGCATGCAATGCAAGTGAGGGAGGAAATGTGTGTGGGGTTTCAGCCTCCACAAGCTCATCTCAACCTCAAGCTAGTCATGAAATAACAGTAATCATACTGAAAACAAACAATATGCTATCCAGCAATAACAGATAAAGGGGATGAAGTGCCAACAGGCAAACAAACACACTTGAGAAAGAATCAACTATTCTCTAATCCTAACCCTAATCACAGGATCTAAACAAATCTAAGCACAGCCCTCAGGCAAAAACCCTAAACAAGAGAAATCATTCCCCGTCTTCAAGCTTCAAAACAAGCTTACCAAAGAAAGGGAGCTAAGCAAGCAAGCTCATAGTGTCTTCCTCAGGAGAACACTAGGAGGTGTATACTCAGGAATCATACCCTATGTGGCTCAACCACTGTGATCAGTTTACATCCCTCCTCAGGAGAGATTAAACTCACAAGCAGGCTCCAACATCACTGGATATTTAAGAAATCCTATTTAAGCTAGTGGAGCTAAGTGAATAGACTCATAGGACCTTCCTCAGGAAAGTACTAGGAGGCTTCCACTTAGGAGTTGTATCCCATGTGGCTCAACAACATGTGATCAGTTTACATTCCTCCTCAGGAGAAATTAAACTCACAAGTTGGCTCCAACATCATTGGATACTTAAGAAATCCTAGATCAACTAGTGGAACTAAGTGAATAGACCCATAGGACCTTCCTCAGGAAAGTACTAGGAGGCTTCCACTTAGGAGTTGTATCCCATGTGGCTCAACAACATGTGATCAGTTTACATTCCTCCTCAGGAGAAATTAAACTCACAAGTTGGCTCCAACATCATTGGATACTTAAGAAAGAGGTGAGAAGAAAGAATGAAAGTCATTCATAGTGCCTTCCTCAGGAAAGTACCATGAACTTCCTTCAAACTTCAGGCTCTCAAACCTCACAGACAGGAGATGAGACAAGCTCTGGGTCTCTGCATCTTGGTCTACAAGCTCCTCTTCATGATGCTCACCATCAATATCCTTAAGGCCACACAAGCCCTTCATCAAATTCCTCAGAATGAACCCCACAGATGAACAGATAACCCACTGAACAAATCACATTATCAGGCAATCTTCAGAAAATGCCTAAAAATACTAAACTAATGGGAAAAAATCTAACAAATATTCACAAGGGTCCTCAACACCTACTCATAACATCTACAAAGGTTTCTACCTAAAAATCAGGATAAAACTTGCTCAAAGAAAATGATTCATCACCTATGCACAATTCTAAACCCTAATTAGACCATCCTAAATCAACCCTAATTAAACTAATCAAGATTAATTCTAAAAAATCTAGAAAAAATCCTATGGGGAAGTATGACTAATCATCTAATTGCACCAAAAAGAATGGGTAAAAAAGATTAATGGAAAGTACTAAAACAATTCCTACAAAATCAAACATCAAAATGAAACAATTAAAAAGCTATTTAATTGAAAAATCTACCAAAAATATCAAGCATAAAAATAAAATATCAATTTTATTTCTATAATTTTCTACTCACTTTAACCTAATCATGAAAAAAAGAAGAAGTTAAAAATCATTTTTTATCTATTTTTAATGAATTTTACAAATCAGAAAAATAAAAGAAGAAAATTAAAAGAAATAAAAGAATTAAAGGGGTGGGGGGTGTATTAAGCAACGCGCGCTAGTTATGAACATTGGGCCAGAAATAAAGGGGGGTGGGGATAGAAGATAAGCCCAGAATGGCTCTTAAAATGAAACGCTGCGTTTTCATTATTTGAATTTTCCCTCTTTTTTCCAGACGCGCTCACAGCCCTTGGATTGGAAGAATTAGTCAAGCCCTGAAACTTGATCCAACGGCCATCCGCTCGTCTTCTCCAAACGCCCTAGGGTTTTCAGAAACCCTAATCCTACACGTTCATCTTCCAGCTCTTCCATCTCCCTCCACACGCCACGGCTCCACACGACTCCAACACAAAAAAACACCTACGTCTCAAGCCCTACACAACCATACGTAAAGGTTCTTTTAATTCGCCCTAGATAGCCCTAACAGAATGCCTCAATATCCTGGTACCACCATGCTCGACTGCTATCAAACTCTAATAAAACTCAAATCTAATGATGCACCGTTGATCTACAAGTTATCCTCATCATCCTAATCTATTCTATATCAATTAAAACCCTAAAACAAGCTTGATCTTGATGATTAAAGTTTCTTGGACCTGTTGTGAAACATCTCAAATCGTGCCCTAACTTTCAGAGATCAATCCTATAATCACCTACATTACTCCTATGGATAGAAAACTCATGTAAACTACATAAATAATGAGATTCGAAGAAGGTAAAAACCTGCTCAAGAAATGATGGTGAAGGTTGTTAGCAATGGAATCAATGCTTGTAAGTGATGGAATGTGATCCTTTGATGTTGAATATCCTTCTGTTTGCAACAATCTTGATGGAGAATCCTTGTAATGGCAGAAATCACAACTTCCTTGAATTTGAAGAAACCTCTTCAATGGAGTTTCTCTCCCTCTCTCTTTCTCCAAATCTCTCTCTATCAACCAACCTTGCATTTAGTGTATTACCCTCTTTAAATAACAATTGGAAGAATGATCTAGAACTCCTTAGAATCATCTAGAAACTTCATGAAAGTATCATGTGATGATAAGTTCAAAACCTCTTATCTCATGCTCTTACTCCTTATTTTCGTGCCAAATACTCCTTACATGAGATATTCAAGTGTCATGAACCAAAATAAGGCTTTACATTGGCTTGTGTAAAGATTTTCAAAGTTAACTTCATTTGCAAGTAACAAATTAACAAAGAAACCTCATTTTTTGGACCTCAAATGGAAAATCCACTTAAACCAATCTTCTCAAAATGTTTTTTCCAATCAAAATGATATATTGGATGACCTATTTTGGATTTGTAGATCTCCCAAAACACTTTTCAATTTCAACTTTTCAAAGTTATAAGTCATTTTTAGTTCATTTTTGACCAATCATGGAATCTTGTGCTATGAGCTTTTTCAACAATTTGTGACCTTCTTTCTAGACTTAAAATCACATTTTGAGCAACTTTCATGTTTTAAGTTTTTCCATTTGAGGCTTGGAAATAGGAGTTTTAGGCATTGGCTAAAATGACCTATAACTGACAAATGACCAAAATACCCCTGCCTTGCACAAACCATAACTTGAGTTCCACAAATCCAATCAAGGACTTCTACCACTCAAATTAAAGCTAAGAAGATACTCTTCAACATTCATGTTGACCAAGAAACCATAGGAGTCCTCCTACTAGGGCAAAAGTTGTCTGCAAGTTGGGTGACTTTCAAGGACCCAGATTCACACACCTCTGCTGACCTGTAATTTGTCAAGACCATAACTTGAGCTCTGTAACTCCTATCAAGGACTTCCACCACTCAAATTAAAGCTTAGAACAAGCTCTACAACATTCATGTTGTGGGGAAAATGAGATATCAAACACATCTAGTGCTAAAACTGCCTGGAAGATAGGGATCAAATTAGGGTTTTTCCACTGACAATCCTCAGAAACCCTAACTTGAAACTTCTCAAAACTCCTCAATCATGATGAGTTGGTCTAGGAATCATCTTTATATAATCTCTATGCATCATTCCATGATCTCATGGCCCTTGGATTAAGTCTCAACCTTCTCCAAATCTTCAGCTGATCTAGGGTTGACCCAGTCAAAACCCTAATTCTATCACTCATGGTTGAATCTTCTGAATTCTTGCTCAATGACCTCTCTGGGCTTCATGATGGCTATCAAGACATCTCATAGGCTCTCCCAAAACATCAAGTTCATCCTCAAAGTCTCAGAATCATCTGAGGGGCACTCACAATTCTCAAACTGTGAAGCACACAACCCTGGTTTCAACCAATTTTCTGAGGATCTCTTGAACTTTCTGATGAAGGTATTCATTTTCAAATACTCAATGAATAAATAATTGTTGGCCAAATTTTGGGGTGCAACAGATATCATAATGGCATTTTAGATGGCTTGGGATGACTTCCCATGTCTCAATGACCTAGAACCAAGTCTTGAACCCTCTCAAATCCACAATTGACTTTGGGTTGACCAGATGAAACCCTAACTCCATATCCTTTGACTGAAACTCTTGCAGATGAATTGAAGGACCACACAAACTTCATAAATACCTCTCAATATACACATTGAGCTTTTGAACCCTTCTTTAACCAAATAGGAAACCTCATGACCCTCTTATGATCCTCTGATGACCCTCAAGATAGGAGGTGCCACCCATACCCAAACTTCTCTCCTCAGAGAGCTTTGAAACCCAACTCTGATGGCAATGAACCCTTGATAGCTTACAAATGATACCCTTTCTTGAGATTGGAAATGAAGCTCTTCTCTTAAATGGCAAACAACACCTCTTGATCCCCTTATTAGAACCAATTATATGCAAATGCAAATGCTAAATGAAATGAAACATAAGCCAAGTTAGGAAGAAAAGGTTGGTCAAATTTTGGGGTGCAACAGGTACGAAATTTGAAAATGACTTGAAAATATGGGTTCATGCTTGCTCATTTTGGGTAAAATCTTGTGTGGTCATATGATGATGTTAGAATGGTATCAAAAGATCAAAAGCAAATCCCATTTGGTGACTTGGAAAGGAAGAAAACCAAATTAGATTAAAAGTTCATGTTATTGTGCTCATCATGTTTTAATGGTCTCACAAATCATCTAGGTCCATGGATTTTGAGGTCATGATGGATTTAAGGTCTTAGAAAACAAGTTTCATGTGGCAAGAATTTGGATTTGAAGTCTTGAAGTTCATGAATTTGATCCTTGAAGTGAAAGACCTAAAACTAGGTTTCCAAAAAAAAACCTTGACTTGGGATGATCATAACTAGAGCTTCACACGTGAGAATTATGAGTTCTAACACTTTTTAGAAATCTTAAACAACAAGAAACAACTCTCATTTTTTATGGAAAATGAGGAAGAGCTTGATTCCATGTGAAAAATGCCTTAGAAGTGAGTTACCCTTGAGTGCCTCTAAATTCTCTTCATTTTGTGCACCAACTTATACCAACCATACGTTGAGATGTATGACCCCAATGGAAGATTTCTTGTACTCAAAATAAATCTTTAAATATGAGGAAAAAGTCTCATGTTTGATGGAAGATGATATGGGACTTGCATCATAGTGAGAATTGTCATTGAAATTATATACCAAAAGAGGGGATTTTACATTGAGAATCATCTGAAACCCTAATTTAGCAACTTCTTGAACTCTTGAATATATTTAACCTAGCTTCCATATGACATTTGAGATGACTTAGGATGAATTCTCATGATTTAAATAATCAATAATGAAGCCTTGAGCTCTTTCAAATCCACAGTTGACTTTTTGTTGACCAGATGAAACCCTAAAATGTTATCCACTGACTGAGGTTCTTGCAAATGGTTTGTGTAATTATATGACCCCCATAGAGAACCCTCAGGGTATACATAGAGCCCTTGAACCATGTCTTATCTAAGGAGATAACCACATGTGCCTCTAATCATCCTCAAGATAGGAGGAGATATCCAAACATCTACTTTCTCTCCTCAAGAAGCTTTGAGACCAACTCTGATGATAATGAAGACTTGGTGACTTGAGATTATACCCTTGCTTGAACTTTGAACATGAAGTTTTCCTATTAAGTAGTAAATACAACATCTTAATCCCCTGTCTAGAACCAATGTTATGCACAAATGCTAATGCAAGATGCTATGAAACATAAGCCAAGATAGAAGAAAAGGTTGGGCAAATTTTGGGGTGCTACAACGGTAAGACCAAAATTTTATGAGAAGGTGATTAGCAGCATAACAGCGAGTTTCTCCGATATAGTGGTTGTGGGGGTGAGAGTGGAATTGGGACTGAAGAGCGGAAGAATGACTAGTAGTTCGAGTGGTTCCAACAACAATAATGTTAAGAAGTTTAGTGGTAATTTTCATAAGAAGAAGGAGGGAGAAACAAATGCCAACGGTGGGGAGAAAGAATTAGACTTGGAAGCAACCCTACCGACAATATCAGCAGTCCTAACATGTCTATGTTCAGCAGCCTCTATAAGGCTATGTTCAGCAACCTCAGCAAAATTTGACACAACCGATGTATCCAGTATAGTATGCCCAACAACCATATATGGCAGCTGTAACACCTGCTTTCAATCACCCTGTTCCAAATTATCAGACAGTGCAGTCGACACCTATGTATCAATCAGTTCAACAACAAGGGTATTAACAAGCTCCCAACGCCCCACCCTATCAGCAATATCAGCAACCTAGGGCTCAAGCGCCAAGGAAAAATTACCAAAATCAAAGACCAGCAGCGAGACCTCTATTTCCTCAGATACCGATGACCTATACAGAGTTGTACCCATCTTTGGTGCAACAAGGACTGATAACAACCCGACAGTTAGGTCCACCTTCAGACACATCATCTCCTCACTACAATCCAAATGCCCATTGTGTGTTTCATGAAGGTGCTGCCGCCCATGACTTAGAAGGGTGTCTTGCCTTGAAGCATCTTGTTAGGGATCTCATATAGAAGAAGATTTTGTCTTTTGATGATGTACAACCCAATGTTAAAAATAATCCATTTCCAAATCACGGATGAGTTAATGCTATAGAAGAAGCGTTAGATGAAAAGATAGTTTGTGATGCGTCAGAAATCAAGACCCCGTTGAGGTCACTTCATGAGAAACTGTTAAAAGCGGGACTGATTAAAGGTACTCATGATGATTGTGAGGAATGTTATGTTAATCCTAAAGGGTGTGGTGTGGTACAAAAGAATGTACAGAGTTTGATCAACAATGGACTATTGCAAGTATGTAGCAAGGTAAAGAAGGAGGAAGTTTCAGTGGTTGAACCTATTTTCAATCTACCGAAGAAAGGTGAAAAAGTTCCTATGTTCAATATGACCAGTAAAAATGTGAAGCCTGTTTTCAAAAAATTTGCTATTGATCATCCTCGACCAGTTATTATTTAGAAGCCGAGATCGTTTCCTTTTGAGAGTACAAAGGCGGTCCCATGGAGATATGATATGACTGTGGTAGACCAAAGATCTGGGAAGGTTATTCAAAACGAGGAGGTAAAGGGTGACCAAGTTGACGTGACAAATATTACGGGAATAAGCAAGATGACCCGTAACGGTCGAATATATCAACCCAGAATAACTGTGGTCGCTCAAAAGGAGGTTACCCCTGCTACAACAACAAAAGACAAAGAAGTGCCAACAAATGAAGGAAATACTGAGGAGTTTTTAAGAATCACCCGAAAAAGTGATTACAGGGTTATTGATCAGCTTCATCAAACCTCCTCAAAGATATCAATTTTTTCTCTCCTAATGAATTCTCCAGCCCATAGAGAGGCTCTACAAAAGGTACTAATGCAGGCACACGTGACAGAGGATATAACCATTGGGCAATTTGATTCAGTGATAGCCAATATTACAGCCTGCAACACTCGGAGTTTCAGTGATGAAGAGCTACCAAGGGAAGGACGTAATTATAATCGTGCGCTGCGCGTATCTATTGGATGTCAAGAGGATGTGTTGGCACGGGTTTTGGTTGACACTAGATCCTCGTTGAATGTATTACCTAAAAAGTCGCTCGCAAAATTGGCTTTTGATGGTTCGAGAAGGACAGTTGTTGGGAAAGTGGAGTTGCCGATTATGATAGGCCCTCACGTGTTTGGTATTGCATTTTAAGTGATGGACATTAACCCATATTACAGTTGTTTGTTGGGACGGCCTTGGATTCACGCAGCTGGAGCGGTGACTTCCACTTTACATCAAAGGATGAAATTTGTTGTAAATGACAAGCTGGTAATTGTACATGGTGAAGAGGACTTGCTGGTGAGTATTTGTCGTCATTTAGGTATATTGAGGCAGATGAGGATGCGTTGGAAACTTCTTTCCAAGCGCTTGAAATAGCTAACACGGTGATGATAAAAGAGGTAGTGGCAAAGAGTGGTCCATCTTTTGCATCCGCCCAGAGTATAAAGTCTACATTGGAAGAGGGTACTCCTGCAGGCTGGGGAAAGGTTATCGAAGTAAAGGCAAGATTGGGTTGCCATGGGTTGGGTTACAAACCAACTCATGTTGAAGCATCAATACGTGTCGAAGGACGTCCTAAGACTATTCAAGAGGTGTTCATCAGTGAGGGATTCCAAGTTAATGTTGTGGGAGAAGATTTTAAAGACGAGGATATTGAACATTTGGTATATCATTGTGAGACTGCTTTAAGCAATTAGGAAGCTGTTGAAATTCCCGTGATCTTTCCCGTGTTGAAGTAATTTGTTTGTTTTATTTACTTATTGTTGTTTTTCAAACCTCCATAGCCATGCCCAAGGCTATAGTATATTTTTTTGTAAGGGCCCCGTGCTTTCAAGAATATTATGATTAATGAAGTTTGTTTTGTTAAATCCTTCGTTATTGTTTCATTTTATTATCTCACACTTTCATTTTAAGAGAAAATGGCAATTTTTCAACAAAAAAAAATCAAACAAAATATTTTCCTTTTGTTGCATTTGTCTTTGTGTTTTAATAAATTAAGCCATTCCAATATGCAGTGATACCCCAAAACCTATTGAATCCAATAACTTTGTTTTCCCTCCTGACTTCGACTCACTTATATACCAAGCCGAAGATGAGGATGAAGATTTTGAGATCCCTGATGAACTGGAAAGTATGGCATATTATGAGTACACAGATCTTCAACCTCATAAGGAGCAAGTGGATGTTATTAATCTTGGCACCAAAGAAGACAAGAAAGAGGTCAAGATTGGGGCAATGCTTGGGGCAGAAGTCAAGCAGCAATTGGTGAAGCTTTTAAAAGAGCATGTTGATGTATTTGCTTGGTCATATCAAGATATGTCGGGTTTATACACTGACATAATGGTTCACAAGTTACCACTCCGACCAGAATGTACACCAGTCAAACAAAAGCATCGAAGAACTAGACCTGGCATGGCTCTTAAAATTTGAGATGAAGTGAAAAAGCATATTGATGCGGGTTTCTTGAAAGTATCCAAATACGTCGAATGGGTGCCCAATATCGTGCCCGTACCGAAAAAAGATGGGAAAGTCAGAATGTGTGTGGATTATAGGGATTTGAACAAGGCCAGTCCGAAGGATGATTTCCCGTTTCCACATATTGATACTTTGGTGGATAACACGACTCGCTTTGCAGTTTTCTCGTTTATGGATGGTTTCTCCAGATACAACCAAATCAAGATGGATTCGGATAACATGGAAAAGACTAATTTCATTACTCCTTGGGGAACTTATTGTTATAAAGTTATGCCTTTAGGTTTGAGGAATGCTGGTGCCACTTACCAAAGAGTGTCGCTACTGCGAAAAAGGAGCCGACATAAAACAGAAGAGTCGCCACCGTTCGTTATTTACCCCAGAGAGAGGGAAAGGAAACAATCAGAGAAAACCTACGAAAAAGGGAAAAGACAAGGTCATCGCAACCAAATCTCGGGTTCGGGATTCAGTTACGCAAGGGGAAGGTATGAACACCCCTCACATCCGTTTTACTCAATGGGATCCATGCTTGTTATCTATCTAAAGGGTGTTAAACTATCTAAGCTACAGGCCACAGGGACAAAAGAAAAGAAAAGAGACTCGATAAAGCATCACCGCTCTATGCCTACATACTCCCTCGTGTAATGGAAAAGTCAGAGTCAACGTAGTTCGGAAAACTACGAGAGAAAGGTGGGGAAGGTTGCTCGCTAAGACATCGCCGTCTTATGCCTACGTATCCTCGTCTGGTACGAGAAATCAGAGTAAACGTAGTTCGGGCTAACACGACCACAGGCTGGTTCAAGTGTTTTAACCGAGTAGGGTTAAACCTTCATTCTAGCAGTTAGGTGTATTGCTGCTCGACCATTGGAGACTTAGGCGTTACCTGTTTGCGGTAGAACCAAGAGTTAACAACACTCTCTTTAAAAATGGTTTTCAATTAATCCCGAAGGATAAAAAAGTTTGATGTTTGTTTTTGAGTCTTTTATGAAGAAGAAGTGAATTGAATTGTGTTTGTAATTCATGTTGCACTAAAGACTATGACTTAGGAGCGAATGCGTCACATATCGCCCAAAGGGCATACGCTAAACACTCTAGACAATTGAGAGGAGGCCCCCCAATCATCATTTCCAATATGCTTAAGGCTTGTAGCATACAACACTCATTATCCTTTATTACATGTTTTGAGGGAGTTTTGAGATGAGAAGAGAGAAGACACAACTAAAGGGGAAACTAGTTCAACCCTAATGTTATCATGCAATATGCTCCTATGATTGAGATTGAAAAGGGAGAACTATCCTAATGTTATCATGCTTGGACTGAACACCTAATGTCTCTCCTACTCCCACCTTAAACAAATGGGACTAGGAAACCTAAGGGATCATGGCAAAGAAAACCAAGTAAACACAAGATAAATCAATCACAAATGAAAAGGAAGAAAGGGATGCAAACATGAAATGAAACACAATGAAAAGAGGGAGGAAAAATGTGTGGGGCAGCAGCCACCACAAGCACACCTCAACCCCTTGAAAACAAACAAAGAAATGCAAAACAAAAGAGGAATGCAAGCAAAGGAACTTAAACAAGTCCAAGCTAAAGTGAGATAAAATGGGAGAAGTTACAACTCCTACAACCATTCAAACATTAACCACCAACCTCAAAAGGTAAAGAAATAAGAAAGAGAGCAAGGCATGACAAAGATGGGGATGGGAGAATAGGCTTGGGAAGCAAGCAACATAAGAGGAATCTCAACCAAATGCATCAAATTGATCATGCAAAAAGAAAGCACAAACAAGTTCTCAAAGTGGCATCTCATTCAAGGCAAACTCAAAGTACAAACAAAGAGTACCAAATCACCTTGAATGAGTTCCAAAGTCCAAGGGACAGGAGTGGTAACAAGAGAAGAAGGTTCACAAACCAAAGAAGAAACAAAACCAAGACAAGTTACAAAGCAGGGCAAGGTAAAGAACCAATGTTCAAAACACTTTCAATATTCAAATGCAAATGGAAAGCCCTAATTAAAAGTAACTTGCAACACAAACCAAATAAATGTATGACCTATAAAGTTGAAACCAACATCCTAGACATGTCAAGAATGTGAATCAAGAAACATATGATGCATATGGGATCCTCAAAGATCATTTCCCAAAGGAACTAGGTCAACTAGTTTATATGAACTTCAATTAGGGTGACTTGACTTGCAAGGTTCACCAAAAATAGGAGAAGTGTTAAATAAATCTCAAATAAAATACACAAAGCTCTTAAACATGTTGGAAACTAGAGCCAAAAACATCCAAACCAAATTCCAATCAAGGCATCACCAAATGATTTGATCAACTAGGGTGCTCCACCTTATGGAATCATTATCGAGGGTCAAACAAAAGCAACACAAAGTTAAACAAAAATAGGTTAAACCTTGACCAAAATCATCCTCAAAGGTACCTTAATCCATCATTAAAATGGAGAAGAAACTTCACACATTGATGATTGCAAATGGTCCATAAAGCAAGCATGAATAAAGAAGAACTATATTAAAAACACTTATAATCATAAAATTCAAATTAAATTGAAAAATAAAAGAAAATCAAAATTAAAAATTATGAAAAATTAATTAATATTTTAAAGTGTTTGAAAATACTTTTTGTTGAATTTTCTGATATTTGGAAGCATTTTTAATAATTAAAAAGCTAAATAGAAAAAAAATAAAAATAAATGCAAGACGAAGGGGGTGCATCAAACAATTCCAGAAACAAAGGATTCAAGTTGAAGTGCATTGGGCTGAACAAACTGGGGTGTGCCAATATCAAAAGAGGCCCAATCCACCAGCCAAAGCTGGGAAAATGAAACACAGCGTTTCATTTTATCCATGTGGATTCAACGCGCTCAGTAAGCATAGTCTAGCCAATGAGAAACATACACGCGCATGGTCAAAGTGTCAAACTGGTGCCACCTCAGATTTGAGGTCAAATAACCAGACTCCGAAGCCCTAGCTTCGGCCGTCTTCTCCGGGGAGGTGGCAGAAGTTTAGGTTATCAAATCTCCACCAAACTTCACAAAATTTATATCAAAAGAAAGCTGAAGTCACGTAGGTCATGAATCAAACATGACCTACACGAGGTAGGGCTTCAGATGCAACCAGTATGAACCTAAATCATGTCCTAGAATGAGAGAAAAGTTGATTGGAAACTTACTGAACGGAGACACTCCGTTGGTGCTTCTTAGACGTGTAAGCTTGCTCCAAATGATCCAGATCCACTCCAAATTCTTCAAGGAAGCTTAATTGCACTTCAATTTACCTTGATTTGAAGAGAAAAATGAAAACTGATTTTGAAATTTCTTTGAGAATTTGAAAACTGAAATTGCTCTCTCCAAGCTCAATTCGCACTTGTGAGCTCTCCATGCGCATTTTGAACTTATATATGATGGATATTTGATCAATTGGAAGGCCCATGAAGCCTAATTTTGCTGAATTTGAAAAAATGCCCAAAATGGAAGTCACTCATGCACACGTGAATTGCCTACACTCATGAAAATCATTTGAATCTGTAGCTGGTAACTTCAATTTTACATTGGAAATGGATTGGTACTTTGAATTGATCCAATTAACAAGTTTTGAAGTGAAACTTATTTGTGAAGGAAGTTGCAAATTCACGTGTATTTTGCCTCTTGGACCAAAACCAAATTGTGCATTTTGCTTGTGAAAGTGCATGTCGCTACTGCAAAAAACGGAGCTGGCAAAACAGAAGATTCTCCACCTTTCGTTATTTATCCCTCAGAACGGGAAAGGAAACGAACGAAAAAAACCTAACGAAAAGGGAAAGGAATGGTCGTCGCAACCAAGTCCTGGATTCGGGAGTTGGTTACGCAAGGGGAAGGTATTAACACCCCTCACGTCCATCGTATTCAATGGGATCCACGCTTGTTGTTTCTCGGAAAAGGGTGTATTTAACTATCTAACTAAAGGATGGCTTGAAAAGGAAAGAAAAGAAAAGTGACTCGGCAAAGTATCGCACTTTATGCCTACGTATTCCCGTCTGGAACGAGAAATCAGAGTCAACGTAGTTCGCCTAACTACGGGTAAAAGGGGGGAAGGTTGCTCGCCGAGATATCGCATCTCGTGCCTACGTACTTTCACACGGCATGAAAGATTAGAGCAAACGTAGTTCGGGCTACGAAGGCCACAGGTTTGGTTCAAGTGTTTTAACCCGAGTAGGATTAACAATCCGTTCTAGCAGTTTGGTGTATGCAGCTCGACCTTTGGAGACTTAGGCGTTACCATTTGCGGGAGAACCGAGAGTTAACGAAACTCTCATTACGAAAATGGGTTCTAATGATTAAAGGTCCAAGAGGACAAAAAGATGTTGAATGTTTGTTTTTGTGTCTTTTATGAAGAAGTGTTTTGAATTTTGTTTGTAACTCGTGTCGCACTAAAGACTTGGACTTAAGAGTGAATGCGTCGCATGTCACCCAAAGGGTGCCATACTAAACATTCAAATTATGTGAGGGAAACCCGCCCATAACTCTTTCTCAAGTAGCTTAAGGCTTGTAACGCACGACACGTGTTAACCTTTATTAAGTATTTTAAGAATGTTTGAAGAAAGGAAGAGAAAGAGACTCTCTAAAGGAAACTACACAACCCTAAATGTTATCATGCAATGTTCGTCCTATGGTTGAAGTTTGCAAAGGGGAAAACTATCCTAATATTGTCATACATAGTTGCAAAGCCTAATTTCTATCACATTCTATCTTCAACAAGAAAGAATGGAGATCCTAAGGGAAAGGCAAAGGAAGCAACAGAAAACAGATGAAGTAACAGCATACATGAAATGCAAAGTGTAGAAAGGTAAACATGCAATGCAAGTGAGGGAGGAAGAACCATCTCAACCTCAAGCCCATAATGAATGGAAGGTGGCCTATTATAAACATGCAATCTTGGCCACAAGTGAATATAAAGAGATACAAGGCAACAGAACCTACGAATGACGTACGCATACCACAATTTGGAATCATAATGCGCTATCATGGAAATATGGAACCTAATGGGCAATTATGTATGATAAAACCATTCGATCGATGATCTACACATCCTATATAATGTCTATAATAAGCAATAGGAACCCTATCGTTCACCACACAAACAAATCGAGGCCGTTGGAGCCGAAATGAAACCAAAGTCCGTTCGAATGTCCAAATTACATGTCCGAATACAAAATATGGAAAAAAAAGTAAATGGTGCTAAAAAATTCAAATAAAAATCTCCAATTCCCTACATCAAGCCACAAACCAGGGGTGAGAGATACGACAAAAATATCCAAAGAGAAATGGTCAAATAAGATGAAAACATTGCAAGATATCTCATGTATACCAAAGGAAAAGTTAAAATGGAGCATGTTAAAGAAAGCATCCAAAACCAATTAAAATGGTACAATAAAATTCCCACAAAAATATATCACAATACTCAACATGTGTATGAGATCCCTGCAAAAGGTTTGACATTTTAATGATGTATTGATAGGTCAAAGAAATTCAGCAAAATCATGACTCAATTAGGATATTTTTTATGACCACTTAAATGTAAAAAATTCTAATAAAATGTCAGAACGTGATAAAATAGTGATTCTAATTTTATTAAATTCTAGATATCTTAAAGATTCAGCACAAAAAATGGGGATTAAAAAGGCTAAGTATGTTATTTTTTATGATTATTTGAAGTCAGCATGAAATAATAGGAAAAATAAAAGAACATGGCAATATGAGAAAACATAAGGAATATGAGAAAATAAATGGGAATGGTGCAAGCCAGGATTCAAACAGGGGACATGAGGGATAGCTGGCTGAGTTGGCGCGCCATGTCAATTAATGAAGTGTGATGTGGCTGCTTGCGTGGAATGTTCACGACCGCGAGATGAGATGACAAAGTCATCCCTTGAAGCGAATCCGACGGCTAACAACTCGTCTTCTCCGTTTTGACCGAACGGAAGGGGAAAAAATGCCGCACCAACTGCGGCAGCCGGAGCTTCGCCGGCAGAACTTCTGTGATCCCTATCTTCTTCAATTCTTGACCAAACGCAATGTTCTTTAGATGAATCTTGTGGTATTTTTCGAGAGGAATCCAAATATGTACTTATTTTCCATTGAAATGGCCTCTAACTCAAAAACCGTGTATGAATCTCAAACTTTCAAGAACACAAAAATGTCATAAAAATGGATCTTTCTTTACCAGAAACGATGTACTACTCAAGGGTGATGCAATACTATAAAAATGGCATGGAAGAGACTCATAATTAGGGAGAAAACTTGAATTTCCATTACCTCCGAATTTGACTTCCTAGAGCTTCACACAACCGCTAAACCTTCAAGAAAATTGTATGAACACGTTCTAAAATTGTTGGTGGAGATGTTTGAATCGAAGAACAGCCTTGAATTACAGTGGAACTTGAAAATCAAAATTGAGTTTTTCACCGCTTTTTCATGTTGCTACAATGCTATTCTTGCTCCAATTCTCTCCAAAAAGATGATGAACAATGTGTATAATTGTTGTGTGATTGATTGGTAATGAGAAAATGAATGAAAAGTGGGAGAATCCAAGGATTGAAAATTCAATTCTTTTCAAATATGTGAAGTGTGAAAAATGATCATGGAAAAAATTTCGGTTATCTATATTTAAATATGTTTCACCACAATTTCATGAGGATTTTCATCATTCATGACATCTGGTAAAGATATTTAAATAGGGACAACTGTCATATCCTAAATTTTACCCTCAAATTCTTAGATTTTTTGCATATCATTCTAGGTCAATCATATTACATAACTAACCAGTTCATCGATTTTTGTTCGTTTTGTTTCACTTATGAATCAGGGTTTGACTTCAGAAGCTTCAAAGGTGGTTAAATTAAGGTTTTGGATATGAGGTCTCTGTTGAGATGGGTTCTCTTTGTTCAGAGGTTGTTTCTTTTAGTTTTTCTAGTTATATTTGAGACGGAGGTGTTGGTTTTTCAATTGTCATGAGAAGTTCCTATCAGCGGTTTATTGGGGCACGGTTTCAGTCCTCTGAATGACCACAAGGATGTCATTTGTTGGGGTTTCATCAGTGGTTTGACTGGGAAAGTCCTGAATTAGGGTTCTGGAGAATTAGGGTTTCTCACCCTTTGAGTTTATGATTGGCAAGTGTCGGTCAATTGAGTTTCGTCTGGGGTTAAAAGGTTCAATGTGTGTGCAAGTACTGATTGGGTAGTTAAAATTGCCAGTATTGGTATAAGGATTCGGTAGGTTGTTGTCCAATCAAGATCATTTCAAGTTTGGTTCAAGTTTGTGTTGTTGTTTAGCATTCGTGGCAGTCAAATGCATTTGTGGAGGTGCTACCATTTTCCAATTCATGTTTCCAAACCCAACTTTTCATAACCACTTTTCATCCCAAATCTTATCCAATTTTCTAACTATTCATTTTTCCTAGTCCATTCTAAACCATTTTTATTTTCAATTATCCATATTTTTATTTCAATTACCCATTTCACAATAATCCACTTCATCCTAACCATATCCATCATTTAATCTATTTTGTTATCCTTAATCTAAATAATTACCACAAATCCATTTTTAAATCAACTTATTTTAACCTCTTCTTTTGTTAAGAATATTCAAAATCCCAACCTTTTTTAGAACCACTTGTCAAAGTTACAAAATCCCATTACCAAGTTTCAAAAGCTTGGATCATGAAGTGTCACAATACAAAAAAGTTTCAAAAGGTAATACAAGTCCATGATCCATATTATTACATCAAGAAATTCAAGAAAAATAGCCCACATTCAGCAAACACAAACCTATTTCCATGACCCCACTTACCAAAACAATGATAAAGAAAAGGCTTTGTGATGTTGACCAAGACCATGCGCCTTAAACTTACTACAACAACAACAATGATCTTACTATACAACCTCGATGCAACACAAACCTGCCATGACTTTTGCACAAGTCTGAAACAGTCCAAATATATCACTCTAGAACCTGAACACACTAAGACAAAAGCAGAAGCTGATATCTTTTTTTCTTTCTTTCATTAAAACCTTAACCTGCGAACCTACCGTCAATGTATCATATAACAATTAGCAAGACTTGTCATTGAAAACAACTTGCTACAACAGGACATATGAAACATAAAAAAGAGTCTCGGTCTGATTTTTGAAAAAAAAAAGTGAAGGAGAGGTTAGAGAAAAAGAAGACGACAACAAGGAAATTAAGGAAAATCGATTCAATAAAAATGAGGACCCACCTTTTGTAGGGGAGATCAGTTTTGACTCCACCGTTCTTAAATACTCACACCAGGCCCTAACCTAAAATGAGGAGACTCTCTCGGTTCTTCGATAGACAGAGTCTTTCCCAGCAGAAACATAAAGCAATTTTTTTATTATTTCATAGCAAACGGAAGAAAAACAACCATAATCTTAAAACTTCAAAAAGCCATGAACCTCTTCAGCCATCATCAGTACCCTCTAATCATATTTACATCAAAACCTATAAAATAACCCAAAATCCCTTTTAAAATTTTCACTGTTTCGTTTAGCTTATACACTGCACCCTTTTTGAATTCGACCACACTTCCCTCATTTCTTCAGCGAATACTCCACGAACAGAAAAAACGGAAAAAGAGAAAGCAGAAAGCAGAAAGAATTGAGTGTCGACATTGAGAGCTCCGAGATTGAGATTGCGAGAGAAGGAGATCAAGTGGAAAGCCTTTTCGATACCAATAGAGTAAGAAGGAGGACATATTGAAAGAGATTCGGATCGAGAGGAGAAGTGTTTGGAAAGATTGAAGGTTTGTGTTAAAATGTATTTGGACCGTTTCTAATCTTATTTTCTACACTCTGGGTATGTTGATTTTTCCTTGTAATCGTAGTAGTTCAGGGTTTCACATAACCCTTTTTGCTTAGCAATGTGGACCGGGTTTGGGCAAAAACAGTCTGACCCAAGAGGTCTCATTATTTTTTTTTTGTTTTTTTTTTATTTTAACTCATATTTTTTTAATTAACTTCTTTTAGGATTTAGGTCATTTAGTTCTTAATGATTTTAGTTTAGTATTTTCTTTTTTTAAAAACGTCTTTATACTTCATTTTAATTTGTTTTTTCTTATGATTGCTAGTTTTTTTAAATTTATTTTATTTAAAAAAAAAAAGAGATTTAGGATTAGAATTTCCACTTTTTTTTTTGGAATTACCAATAATTAAAAATAATCATAAAGATGGTAAAGATTCAAAAAAGGAGGGACTTGTATTCTAGGTTCGATTAACTTATTATGAATTTCCCTAATTTAGTTTACTTGTTTCTCGGTTGACATAATTCTTATGACACCTAATATTTGACACATGTTTTTGTATTTGACTTAAATTGTTGAATTCTTTGTCTCATTTAAGCGGCATTGTTGTCTGATTCTAAAGGAGAGGATCTCATAGTTGACTTCCATGTCATGATGGATAACATTGTCCATTTTCCCCCGAGACCTTGTGAGAGTCTTGCTTGTTGTAACCTAGTTTAGGTTTAGAGTCGTCGCACTCTACGTAGGTGTCTTTTCACAGACACTTGCCTTTCCCCTCTAGAACCTTGACCATAGTCAAGAGTTCCTCAACCTGAACCGGCCGAACTACGGAGGCTCTGATTCCCCTTTCCTAGTCAGGATACGTAGGCACAAGATGCGATATCTTGTCGAGTCCTCTAACCACTAACAACTAACACTTATCTCCCTCCTTTTGGTCTGGTTAGAACTAATTGGTATTGCAACTTAGATTTAAATTAGAGTTGGTAAACTCTATGTGAGTATCATGGTTATGGATATTCACTTTCCCATTTGACTTTGGTTAAAGTCAACCCTAGTAAGGATAGTTTTTAACTTAGATCTAGAGAGTTGGTTAACTCTGTGTAAGTATCATGGTTATGAATACTTACTCACCTTTGGAACCTTGATCATTATCAAGAATTCCTTATTCCTAGTTAGGAGAACTACGATTGCTCTGATTCCATCCTAGTTAGGATACGTAGGCACGAGATACGATGTCATGGCGATCATACTTAGTATACATCCCCCTAGGTCTTTACCTTAGCAAGCAAACTTTAACATTACACAAATACTAACAAGAGGTTCCTGTAGAGTACTACAGATACTTAGGATGCTAACACCTTCCCTAGGTATAATCAACCCCCGAACCTTAGATCTCTAGATGTGTTGTTACATAGCGCACTAAGGATTTTCTTCGATCTTTACCCTTTCCTTTGGATAAATCAAAGCTCGGTGGTGAACTTCATGATTTGCGATTCAAGTTAATTAATAGCTTGATATCCGATTCTCACCGCAATAGAAGGTTAAGAAACAAATATGCTATCTATGACATTAAGTCAATATAGAAACTTTCCTTTGGACTAAAGGACAAAAAGACAACTCTTTAAGATAAGAGCTAACTAGCTACATCACTTAGGGAAAACTTAACAAGGTTAAGAGATATCAAAACAAGGGTGATATTCAAGTATGAAGCATGTATTCATTCAAGTATGATGAAAACAAATAATTATGGTAATGTCGCACCCTAATTTTTGACCGTAAGATGCCACCTCTTTTTGCGCATTTTCTATTGTTATTCAAATTTATTTTAATATTTATGTTTTTGCGACTAACCAACTTTTACAAATGCAAAAATTTCGAGTAGAGTTGATATTTGTTCCCGTAGTTGAGCATTTTAAGGCATTACCAAGTGATCCTAACTTAAGGTTATCTTAAGGTCTCTGCTTGGTCGGGGCTCCGGTCCTAGGTTTTTATCACTATATTTATTATGGTTTTTTTATTTATTATCTTTATATTTATTGTTATTATTATTATTATTACTAATATTATATTTATTATTATTATGTTATTTATTTTATTATTAACATTACTTTCACTCTTGAGCTATTATTGGATCAATACACCAAAGATATCTTTGGATGCGCTTTTCGACCATATCCCGTTAAACTCCAGATCAGGTTTTGGTATCTTATAAATCAAGGTTGCTGGTCGTTTCTCTATCAAAATCATCAATTGAAAGTGAAGAAGAATTTGGATTTGATGGGAATCGCAAGTCAGTCATGGTACGAAAGAAAAGGTTATGATATACCACTGTGTGATAACTGACCTTTTGTTTACATTATTACAACACATATGAGCCCCACGGTAACTCAAATACATTCATATTAATAAGCCAATATGGATTACAAAAGATTTATCTACTTTATGATTGAACAACTCAATATTTGTATACAACAAGGTCATCACTGAAAATCCAACACAAGGTAACGTAATCCAACATCGGATTTACGGGAATTTCCTCATCTTCGAGACTACGAACTTCTTTCCCGGATAACAAGGAGGTAAGCTCTAAGTTAGAACCTCCGACATAACAACATACACGGCCCTCGTGCCTCGCTTCTGAACAAAGTTGCAACACAAATCTTGTTCTTGTAAAGTATCCATGCCAAAAGAATTAATACGGTGAGCTGAGTACGGGAATCCTACATAAAAAAAAACCATCAGAACTTCACGCGTCACATAGATACACACAGTGAAAGAAAACACACATTGTAGAAAAGTGGGGAAAATACATAGTTTTTCCATCAAAAATCATCAATGTACAGTTTTTTCACATACACACACGTTTGAAAGATAGAACATGCAGAAGAAAACAAAACATAATCACGATGTGAATCACATATAGTATCATTACGGAGAAATTGAAAGCATCACATCTACACAATTTGGAAAGAATACACATTCTTGCAGAGCAACATAATCTTCTCCAACCGCATCATAGCCAATATGAGGAAGGAGGGTACACAAGGTTGGGAACAGAGTGAAGACATCAGTATGCGCAAATAATATCACAACATCATAAGCAGCATTCACAATACCAGAGAAAGAAGCACATACAATGCGTAAAGAAGGTTGGACAAACGATAATAGAATTGCAACATTAACAACACAAAACCGACTAGGAGCTCATACCTGATTGGAATTCATCACTATGAGTATTTTTCTTTTAAATTCTGCAATTTTGCCACGTCGTCGTTCGTCGAAAACATGATTTGAAATACAGAGTTCCAAGAGTTCCTGGACCAAACACCGACACACCAATAAAGGAAGATTCATGATTACGAAAACAGAACCGACATTTAGCCGGACTTACCAAAGGTATGTCATCCATAAGTTTTTCCAATGAAGCAGTAACTAATGGAATGAGATAATCGTGGATGCCTCTGCTTTATCGAATGAGGAGCTACTGGAAAATTTTGTCCCTTGCACTAACTCGAGCTTCCGTTTCAATGCAACGTCGAAGCTCAAAAAAAACTCAGCCCCGTTCACAACGCCTTCAAATTCCTACGAAAACAACTGAAGTCATCAGCTTGCGTTTAAAAATGAGAGCCTGCAGAACTTTCAACCAAGTCACTTTCACGGCAATGCGGTTTCATTCTGCAAGGTTACCGACCAGAAATTAGTTCATGTTAATACAACCAAGCAAAGATGCTATCCTCAAAAGCATGAAGCTCTTGCCGAAACACAGCTCAGCTGACAACAAAGCTTTTTAAAATAGAAATTGAATTGAGAAGATGAAGTAAACATTACAGCTAAGGTTGGCGAATTACGGCTAACACGTACAGTCTTCCTCTTTCCTCGACCGTTCGTTTTTTCAGCAGAGTTTTTTTAGAAGGAATTGAATTGAAGGTTTGCTTCGAGTACCTGCAGTGATACAAAATATCACGAAAAATGAATCAGTTCCAACATTTACCACACAGTTCACAAAAAGGAAAGATTTTGGCATCTCAATCAATAAGATATCACACATGAGGCAAATACACAAACATGTTTGAAACAACATTAACTTGTTTTTCCAAAACCGTATAAACATGTTCGTACGAAATTGGTAATGATTTTAACAGGAAATCATGACAGTTAATCAGAGGAGAAATCGTACAACTATAAAGGAGGAGATTCAGAGATTCGAAAGTTCAGAAAAAAACACCACAATCCCCACAGACAGAATTCACAACAGTTTACACATAAACTCCCAAAAAATCCCAAGATTATAAACCCTAATTTCGTAAATCAAAGTGACGAAAACTTATCTTGAGATCCACCACAAAGCCATCGGCGCCGCCCTCAACCTCAACAATCACCGCAAACACGAATCGATATCGAGACCTTTGCCACCGGAACTCGTCGTCTCCGAAACCGTCCACCACCCACAAACCATTTAAAACCATGAGCGACTTTTGCTAACGTCATTTGTTTATTTTTTTTGTTACTTGTTTTACAGGACCGGGCGGAAAAGGAGACGAAGAGAAGAAGACAGAAGAAAGAATGAAAAAAGCCGGCAAGAAATCGAGAGAGAAGAGGAACGGCGGAAGCAGTCGATCGAGAAAGGGGATTTTGGGGGGTCTTAGGGTTTCTGGTTTTTTCTTAATTTTATATTGTAATCGTATATGCTGCACCCACGATCACCCACCGTGCACCCTCACACACGTCACTGTCCATCACCCATTAAATTTCATCCAACGACCCACGCACTCGACCCCCCACGGTAAGCCTTATGCGCTACACACATACGATCCACACTTGCCCCACTAATCTTTTAATTAACCTTTAATCTACCACTTAGCAGCTAATAGTCCGTCAAACCCCCTAATTAACTTAATAATTAATATTTAACTCAATTACTAATTAATCTATTTTTCAATCAGTTTTCATTTAAAATGGATTAACAGATCTTTTATTAATTAACCTGTAATCAAACTTTAATCTTTTTTTTAGAATTAAATTAATAACTTTTTCTAATTATCTTTTTTTATAATATAATTTGTTCAATAAAAATCAAGTTCACTCAATTCATGATTTACATTTATGTGATAATAATAACTAAAACTTATTTCAAACTTAATTATTTATTTAAATAACCAATTGTATATTTATTTAATAATACCCTTTTTTTTCTTTTATAATATTAAAACCCATTTCATAACTAAAAAATAATAATAATTTATAATCATTAATAATAATAAAAAACTACCTATTTAACAAAACCTTTTATCCATTTAATAAACCTTTGTGTTATAAAATTCAATTTTCCCTTTAAAACAATTTTCATTAAAAACCTCTTATTTTATGAAACCATTTTATTTATTTATCTAAAATTATTTCTATCTAAATTCAAACATTTTTTTTAAATAATCAAAATCAATCCTCTTAAAATCAATTCAACCAAAATCAATCTCCCGTCAACTCAATCGTGCACGCTTCCGTATCCGCACATTCACTTTATTCACAATTTTCACAATTCACACACTCACCTAGCGATTTCATGCGTTTGTGTATGAATCTATTTATTTGCCTTTATCTTCTGCTATTTATATTTCTCATCCTTCACATTATCACATTGCATGAGCGTCCAAAGAAAGAACTTGCACGTAACGTAAAAACTTGCGCGTATGCATCCCATTTGCATCATATCCCCCATGATCCTTGATCTCATTCAAGTCGATCTTATAAGTTTAGATCCTACCCCATAGGAAGGACCTTTATCTTTACAACTTAGAACAGACAAATTAAATCAACTCAACTCAATAGATCTTCAAACACATTAGAGAATAAGATATTAATCATCTTAAGCGAGATAAAACTTCTACCCCGTAACAACATAATCAATTTTCCTACAACATTGTGGTGGTTAAATCAAAGTAATCTCCCTTAAAATGACAACTCATCTTTTCTCCTAAAATCAATCAACCAACTACCCTAAACCCGTAGGAACTTTGACCACAGTCAAAGAACTCCTCAAACCCTTTAGGGGAACTACAGATACTCTGATTCCATTCCCGTAAGGATATGTAGGCATAAGATGCGATATCTTATCGAGTATACTTAGAAATAAACCACTAGGTCTTTTATCCCCTAAGCAGATAATCCATAGCAATAAACAAACATAAAACAAGAGGTTCATGTAGAGTACTACAGAAATATAGGATGCTAGCACCTTCCCTAAGTTTAACCAACCCCCGAACCTATAACTCTCTAGCTTGCATTTGCATTTCATTGTGGGTATTTCGATCTTTATCCCTTCCTTTGGACAAATCAAAGTTCAGTTGCGAATGAATAAAGATTCAAGCTCATCAATAGCTTGGTATCCAAATTTCACCGCGACAGAAATGGTGACTTCACTGGGGACTCTCAGTGGGTTTCCCTAACTTGTTTATTTTACTTGCTTATTGTTATGTTTGATTATTTGTTTATTTGTATAATTGTTTAATTGTTGCTTTTTGGGATGATCTTTGAGTGGTGAGACAAAGTCCTACACCCGGACTTGAGTGAACTTAAGATAGGATAGTGATATGTTCAACGAGACTTATAGGGAGTTGAATCCCGACCAAGTTGACTTGAAAATCACGCTCAGTTGAGACCCTTTCGAAAATGGTTTGGTTGAACGAGTAATCGTGAAAACTTTTACTATTCTCGATTGGAGTATATGATATTGAGGACCATAGTTACCTTAACCCCACTTTGGCCTTTTTTAGGATGTAGTGCGGGACTATGAGGGAGTACACCCGAAATAGTGCTACGCGATGCTACACTCAAAAGAAGTTCTCTTGAGAATATTATTAATCACCAAGTAATTGGGAAGTTGATAATATCCGAAAGATGGACTAATGACTTTGGGAACCTTCTTAGAACCTTGTTCTGCAGGTACAATCAACCTTTAGTCCATATCCTTTGGGAATGGGTTTACCTTTGCTCCATGCTCGTTGCAAACCTAGAGTCTCCTTTGTTTGTTTACCTTTGTGCATCTATGTGCTTACTTGTGTTTGTTGCATCCATAAAGCATCATATTGCATTGGTTTCATGGAATCCCGAGGTTATTTATAAACATTGTAGAACCAATAGGGATTACAAAAGAAAAATATTTTGAAATATTCTTTTAAAAGTCCTAACTCGGATGACCTAAGGAAGTTAAAGACACTAATTGAAGAATCAAGAAAACTCAAAAGACAAATGCAAGAGGCTTCCATTATCATTGGAGATCAATAGAAGTTTGTTGCATCCCAAATTTTTACCCCTTAGATTCTGATCATCATTTTAGGAGCATACCCATAAATTATCTAACCATAACCCAGTGCAAGTAAGTTACAGATGAATCAGGGTTTTGTACAGTCAAATCGAAGCTTCAGGGTTTGTGATCAATCAAAGTTTTAGGCTAATTCAATCATGAAACAAGATCAAGGGTATCATATGATGTCAATTGAGAATTCAATTTGAGGTTATTACCCCAGAATCAAGAATAGTGCATTTCAGGGTACCCGATTAGGGTTTTTGACCGGTAAAAGTCAACTGTAGTTTGACTTTAGTGTTGGAAGGTGTTTTAATGGTGGGATCATGATCCATGAAGTTCATATAGCTTAATAAAGTTCATTCAAGAAGTGTCAAAGTCTCAGGAGGTCCAGAGTGTCAACAGACGACTCGGTAGTCATCGATCGATCGTACGGTTGACCAAAACGTCAACTCTTCAAATTTTAGGAATTGGACTTCAAAGTGTGAATAAAAAATGTTCCTTATGTCATTTTTCACTTTCCTATCAATTTTCATGACCATTGGATCAAGGATGAGGAAGTAATCAAAAAATCGGGAAATTAGGGTTTTGAAAGGGGCTAAACCATAACTCTTTAACCACACATCCAAATGAGTTGGTTCAAAGCTCATTAGAAAGCTCTTGACAACCCCTAAAAAAGTCCCTAAGTGGTCCATGCTCAGAAAATGCATAGATTTAGAGTTATGATCAAATTCATTTCAAGAAGGGAAAATGACTTAGAAAATTTTCACTTTTAAGCTCATTTTTTAGCAACTTTGAGAGGCTTTTTGGCCAAGTTCCTTTGAGAATTTGAAACTCATGAAAGCATGAATGTTTTAGAGCTATTTGAGGGATTTCTAAAAAGTACTAGAACATCTCAATAGGATTTGTGAGCTGAGAGTTATGGATTTGACAAGATGGTGTTTTCAAACTTGAGTCCCACATTGGTGATTTTTCATAAGTTCATCCTTTGATCTCTTGGATCATTTCTCAGCCTTTGAATCTTATTATTTCTGGTATTTGGATGTTTTGAGGAATGGAAATATGAAAGTTATGCAGAAGAATTGAATTTGGCAAGTTAGCAAGTGGGCTTGCAAGTTGTAAATGCAACTTGCATTAAAGAATTATAAACAAGCAAGAGGTGGAAAGTAAGTTCTGCAAACAGCCATCAACCTACACTCTCTAGCCTGAATTTAGACACACCAAACTCATCATAACACCTGACTTTAAGCTTACCTATCAGCCAAGAAAGCCCTTTTGAAAGATTAGATCCAAAAAAGCAAATCTTTCCTTCTTAAGAAGGAAATCTCCAAATCTGCCCACTACCCCCCATTTGCATATAAATAGAGGCACTCCCCACCTTATCCAACACATCATAAATCTCCCAAAAATCCATAGAAATACAAAGCTCTCACTCTTTCACTCTTTGCTCCCACTTTCACAAAATCACAAAAACCACCAAAATACCACAAAATCTGTCTTGCTACAACAGCTGCCAAAACCATTTCCATACACTCAAACTCACCAAACATCATCCCCACAATCCATAAATATGATATAGAAGGTGTTCCAACCATTCAACCACTCAAAAACCTCATTCTCCAAAAAGTCAACTTCCATACCAAGTAACTTTGACTACAATGCATGAAAACTGGCAAATCTTGTTCTAGGCATTTGCTTGATGTTATAATCACTCAAACATCTCATATATAACATATCTCAACTGTCTAAGGCATTGAGGATCATTGGTGTAGCTTATTTCTTCAACTGTCTTAAGGATTGCAATCTTGCTTCACAAAGAAGAAATCTCCAAAGCTAGGTGCATTTGAAGTTTCTCTGGGTTTCTTGGTGTTTCAATCTGCTCAACATAGTCTACAAGAGGTATGTAGACAATTAACCTCCTCATTTATATCATAATCTCATGTTTGGGCATTTTTGAGCTTGTGGTAGTGTTGAAAAAGTGTCATTTTCATGTCATATGTCAAAATTTTGTTTTGGAGGCAATATGTTTGATTGGTGAGTTGGACCATGCTCAATTCCTTATTTATGATGTGTATATGTGATTGGTATGACCTGTTTCAATTGTTCTTTTTCTTTTCACATCCAAATGCATCATTTGCATTTTAATAGCTACCACCTTAACAATTTTGATTCCTCTTGAGCTTTGATCAGTTTTGAAGCCAAAAAAAAACCTCATTCATATGAAATGTAATATGTATGAATTGATTGCTCAACATGAGCATGTGCTTGAACCTGTTTTGCATCTCTTGTTTCTTTTCAATATGTCATTGTTGCCTTGAATATGTCACTTGCACTCTCAATGGTTTTAGGGCTCATTTTCATGTTTGAGATCACTTATTTGCACATTTGTAACATGCTTGAAGTTTTGGTTTGATCAAATTGTGCATACAACATGTTTTGAATTTCATCTTGCATCTTAAGGGTCACTTTGGTCATGAAGAGGTTATTTCTATTTTCATCCATTTTGAAACCAATCTTGTGTTTGAATCCATTTGTCATCAGGCATATAATATGTGTACACTACTGGTTTAACATGAATATACCTCCAAATCTGTCTGTATGTTGCTCTTGCATTTCATATAACAATTTGCATCAAGTAGGTCACTTTCATTTCAATTGGTTTTATGACTTGTCTACATGTTTGAAATCATTTGTATAGATGTTTATAACATGTTTAAAATGCTGGTTTAATCTAAATGTGCCTAGAACCTGATTTGAACTTTTCACATATGCATCAAATTACCATATTACAACTTAACCCTCATTTTTCATGACAGTCTGTTGTTAGCCTCAATTCTTGTTTGGATCCACTCCATGACATGTATATAGTGTGTGTATATGACTTGTTTGATCTGAAAATGTTTGGAACTAAAACTGCACATCTTCATACAATTCACACACACAAACTTGCATTCTAAACACTACATTTCATACCAGTCAATTTTAAGCCCTACCTTGTGTCCAATCTTATCCACTAGCATGTATTCAATGTGTGTAAGTGTCTAATTTGGTCAAAATGTACATAGAAACAAAACTGAACCTCAGCCTGCATTTTATTCAAATCAATTTGCAACTTGACAGTCCATTTTCATGACAGCTGCTTTCAACTTGATCTAAGTGTTTAGAATCATTCATTAACATGTATGCAAGATGTATATGTGATCTATTTGGTGTAAAGGTGCCTAGAATTAATTTTGAACATCCTACTGTTTTGCAAAAACACCAAAATGCAATTTGAAAGTCATTTTTTCTGCCAAGTTGTTTTGAATCATTTTTCTTGCTTGAACTCACTTGTTTATATATATATATATATATATATATATATATATATATATATATATATATATATATATATATATATATATATATATATATATATATATATATATATATATATATATATATATATATATATATATATATATATATATATATATATATATATATATATATATATATATATATATATATATATATATATATATATATATATATATATATATATATATATATATATATATATATATATATATATATATATATATATATATATATATATATATATATATATATATATATATATATATGAGGGATGTGTATGTGATTCATATGATCAAAATGTGCTTGAATCTGGTTTTGAATATCCTACTGCATCATCCAAATACTAAAGGGCAGCTTAAATGTCATTTTTGCTATAGTCTGTTTTGAACCATTTCTTCTGGTTGATTTCATTTGTTAGCATATTTTCAAGGTGTATGTGTGATTCATTTGGTTTAAATGTGCATAAAACCTGAACTGTGCTCTTTGATGCATCACACATGTCAAACTTTGCATTTTGAACACCATTTCTCACCATAAACTGTTTTGATCTAAAACTCTTGTTTGATTTCACTCATCATCATGTTTTCAATGTGTGTGTACATTTAATCTGACCTGAAACTGCTTGGAATTGGACTGTCACTTCAAAATGCACTTCAAATGCTCATTATGCATGTACCATCGAGTTTTTAAATTGAAGCATGACCTCAAAAAACCAATGATTCCATCATGTTCCTCATTTGATTCCACATGATTTAGACTAAAAGTTTGCAAAAATCCATCAAGAATTGAGGAAGTTACACCCAAAATGCAAAACTGGTTTTGTGTGCTCTTGACTTACCCAGCCTGCCTTGAATACACGCCCTATATGTTTATGGGGTGGCATTTGTACTTGGATGTACAGCCACCCCAGTGGTAACCAACTTGTCACCTAAGCGCCTTGTACCAGCTGAACCTGGGTTCGACCCCTGAGGAGGGCAACCCTTTTGTGATTTTTCACCATTTTTTCATCCAAACTTCAAAAAATCATATCTCCCTCATTTTTTTTTATCAGTTTACACCCATTCTTTTTGCATTGTGTTTATTTTTATGTCTATTTTTACGTAGTACTTCAAAATTCCCTGTTTGCCTAATTTTTCATCCCTGTTAACCACTTGCAAGTTGAGTATGTTTTGTGATCGTTTTCACGTATGCAGATGAATTCTTTCTTGTTATACTTGTGATTGTTTGTGATATTTGTTTACATTCATATCCTTAAATGTTAGTCAACATGCTAGGATTTTTTTTTGGTTGTTACCATGTGTATTTTGTCCCCTCTGAGGAATGTACTTAAGCTCGATCTGTCGTCACATTTCCTGCTCAAACAGTTGCTTTGATTGTCATCAATGCATATCTTGTGATTATCTTTAACATGTTCATTTAATGGTTGTCACCATGCTTTTATATTCATCATGTTTAGTACTTTGTTAATGTTTTCTTTCCCCAAGTGATGAAGCTTGTCAGCACTCATCTAAGTTGCCTCCCCTGTCTCCTTCCAAAGGAAAAGTCTTTCCATTGACCCCTGTGTCATGGATAGCTCATTCACCTTTCTCTTGACTTTGTTAAGTCACTTTAACCTTAGTTTAGAAACCATTAGACTTTGATTTAAAGTCTAAAGAACCCACCTGTACTAGGAGTATTCTTCAACTAGAACCCTAGGATAGAGTTTATCAACTCTGTGTAAGAATCATTGTCATGATTTCTTAATTCCTCTTTTGAGTGATATAATTTAGATTAGGGAGTTTTTTCAAACTCCACACAAACATTGTCATGTTTGTTCCCCCTTGAACCTTGATCATAATCAAGTGTTCTTCATCCCTTGTGAGGTGAACTATGATTGCTCTGATTCTATCCTAGTTATGATACGTAGGCAGAAGACGCGATACCTTTGCGAGCAAACTTAGAAAACCATCTAGGTCTTTACCTATCCCTTATCCTAATCCCAAAACCATAGTACATTTCACAAACTTAGCAAGCAATCAAACAAAAGGTTCCTGTAGAGTACTACAGATGCTTAGGGTGTTAACACCTTCCCTAAGTATAACCAACCCCCGATCCCCGAATCTCTTAAGCGTTGTCGTTACATCGCGAAAAGGGTTTTTCTTTCTTTAGACTTTTCCTTTGGATAAAATAAAGTTCGGTTGTAAAAGAATTAAGATTCAAGTTAATATAATAGCTTGATATCCAATTTTCACCGCAACAGAAATGGCGACTTCACTGGGGAATAATTGCTTTGTGGGTTTAGCCTATCTTGTTTGAATACTTGCTATATTTGTGAATACTTGTAAATATGTACATATGTGTCCTGTTGGATCATTGACAGTTGTGGAAGTTTTGGTAACGTACCTCTTCTTGGTACAAATGAAGGAATCAGTTACAACCATGTTCTCGCTCGCCGACAGCTTGGATATCCTTTGAAAGACAAACCCAATAGTGCTCATGTGGAGAATATTTTCTTTAAAGGAAGTTCAGAATTGAAAGAAGAGATCTTAAGAGCTTGGGGTCATGTACATAAGAAAGGAAAGGAAGACTTAGGGAAACCTAATTGCGTCTCTCTCGAGCCTTATCTCCAATGGGTCCGAAAGAGATCTATTCAGTTGAAGATGCCTTATCCTCAGTAGGAACCCATGGTTTTGAAGGAGGAACCCCCATTGATCTTTATGTCTGAAGAGGAGAAGTTGAAGATTGCTTTGAGGAAATCACAACAAACTGAAGTAGCCTGGAGGTACAAGTACCAAGTGGTCGTGGAAGAAAATAATGAACTCCGTAGACAACTTCAGATGAAGGATGAAGAAATGATTGCTTGTAAGAAGAGGAAGGCGCAAGAAGATTTATTCTATTCCAACCATCAGTCAACTCCATGGAAGTTAATGGTGGACAAGCTCATTCTTGAGAAGATACAGATAGAAGAAGAACTCAAGAAGATCAAAGCAAGAAAAGACTTTTGTTAGAATATCTTTAGTTCTATGTTTAGGACTTTTTGTAAGATGTACTGTTTTATAATTCAAAACTTGAAAATCAATGAAATGAAATGATGTTTTAATATTTACAAAATCTGAGTTCCATAAAACCTTTGCATTTGCATTCTCATTAATTAAATCATTCAAGGAATTAAAGTTGTTTTGCAGATATTATAGGATGGATTCTGGAAAGAAAGCAGAGATTGTGTTCTGAAGCCCAAAATTGGAGAACTTGAAGAAACTGGGAAGTTTAGTAGAAGACCCCGAGGCATTCAGAGAGAAGTATGGGAATATGTTGTCTTTGCTAGAAGTTCAAGTATATGAAGAGATGTTGTCCGCACTCGTGTAGTTCTATGATTCAACCTATCACTGTTTCACATTTCCAGATTATCAGTTGCTGCCAACCTTGGAAGAATATTCCGCCCTGATGGGAGTAGGCGTCACTCCTAGACCATTTTTTGGAAGAGAAGGGACTCCTAATGAAAGAGCAGTTGCAGAGGCCGCGTATTTGGAGGTAGACGAAGTACGATCTCATATGATTGCTAAGGGAGGGCTATATGGATTTCCAGCTATGTTTCTGTATGAAAAAGCTCAAAGTTATGCCTTGTCGAAGAATTCTGAAGCCTTTGAGGCCATCCTGGTTTTACTAATCTACAGACTGTTCCTGTTCCCGACTGCTAATGATTCTGTAGACGCAAATGCAATCAACCTTTTCTTAATCAAGAATCCTGTACCTACCTTGTTGGCTGATGTGTACTTTTCCATCCACCGTAGGAACCATTATGGAGTTGGTCAGATTGAGTGTTGTACCGTTCTCTTGCACAAGTGGTTTATTTTGCACTTGCCAAGAATTCCAGCCCTCTGGGATAAGAAAAATAGGCTCTCATGGATTGAAAAACTGTTGTTACTCAAACATTCAGATATTAAGTGGTATGACCCTAGGTATGGGGGGATTGTCATGATTCAAAGCTGTGGGGATTTCCCGAATGTACCGCTCATCAGCGTTAATGGTTGCATCAGCTATAATCCTATTTTAGCTCGTCGACAGTTGGGGCACCCGATGGAAAATGAACCAGACCCATACTTTTTGATAAGTTTCTACATTGAAGAGGGGAAGAATCCCGCTTACAGGGCTCGGATTGTGTATGATTGGCGTCATATTCACACGAGGGGAGTAACAGCCCTAATTACCGCGACACTACTATTTCAGAATCTTACTTATCATGGGTAAAAGAAGCAGCATTGAATATGTTCTATACTCGCTTTGAGCCTGACTCACCCAAACCTACTCTCGTAGAAGAATTGAAAGCTGCCTTGGCAAAAGCTGAAAAACAGGGAAAGACTTGGAGGGATAAGTATTTCAGGCTTATGCAAGAGAAGGAAGAGCTTCAAGAGTTGGTCCATCAAGGTGGAAAGAAGAATCAGCTAGAAGATGAAGGGCCCTCCAACCAGAAGATCTAAGATCCTTTTGTTTTCCGTTTTATTTCGTCATGTATCTGTATTGAAGACTTGTATTTCAGTTTCAGAATCGTTGTTGTAAAACTCTCAGTTATTAATCTATGAGGACATTGAATTTGCTTTATTTCCCCATTGTTCTAATTTTTGCAAATATTTCTTTGAATTCCTTGAATGTTTAATTCTGCATTTGCATGTCTGCATTCATAAGCATTGCATGTGCATATTCCTGTGTTGTGTCTCATCTCACTGTCTTGTCTCTAGAGAGAGAATCACACTGAATCCTCAACACCGATACAATAACCGAGCCCAAGCTCGCCTAAGAATGGAAGGATAGAATCTGGATGTAGACAGGATTGATAATGAACTCGGAGAGCTACGAGGAGGCATGGGACAGATCATGGAAGCCCTACAGGTCATTCGTGCAAAGTTGGACACTCAAGCCACTGTTGTTTCTGAAATCACTGGCATAGCTGTAGAGTTGATCCCAACGGCAGTCACTGTTGCAAATGTTCCACCATATGGGTTACCACCTGGCTTTGTACCTCCACCAGCGGTCAACCAACAAGCAGTTCCCCTAGGGGCAGAGCTTCCTCAAGCTATTCCTACTTACACTCAGCCTTCTGTTCAGACTCAAGCGCGCCCTGTTTTCCATAATTCTCCATAAATGTATGAAGGTCTTGATGGGTATGAAGAAGAGAGTGGACGACATGATAATTTGAAAGAGAGTGTAGAGACCATAGGCATGAAAGTCAGAGCAATGGAAGGGAATGACATCTTTGGTACTGATGCCAGAGATATGTGCTTAGTGTCTGGATTGGTAATCCCGCCGAAATTCAAAGTTCCTAATTTTGATCAGTATTTTGGTGCTACTTGTCCTCAGACGCATCTAATTATGTATTATCGAAGAATGGCCGCACATGTGGAAGATGATAAGTTGATGATTCACTGTTTCCAGGATAGTTTGAAAGGAGCTCCTGCTAAATGGTATTCAGGCTTAGAGCAGTCTCGTATTCACAGTTTTCAAGACTTGGCTGATGCTTTCATAAAACATTACAAGTATAACATGGATTTGGCTCCTGATAGAAGACAGTTACTGAGTATGTCACAAAAGAGTTCGGACTCATTCAAAGAATATGCACAGAGATGGAGAGAAACTGCATCTCAGGTAGAACCTCCTTTGAGTGAAAAAGAGTTAACAGACTGGTTTGTCGATACGGTAAGACCAGAGTTTTATGAGAAGATGATCAGTAGTGTAACCACAAGTTTCTCAGATATAGTAGCAGTGGGGGTGAGAGTGGAGTTAGGAATGAAGAATGGAAAGGTGGCTAGTGGTTCCAGCAGTTCCGGTAACAACAATGTCAAGAAGTTCAACAGTAATTTTCATTAAAAAAAAGAAGGGGAGACAAATGCCATAACCGTGGGAAGAAAGAGTCGCACCTAGAGACAGCCTTACCAACAATATCAGCAACCTCAGCAAGGCTTTGTTCAGCAGCCTCAACCAAGTTATGTTCAGCAATCTCAGCAACAACGACCAATGTATCCGTTGCAGTATGCCCAACAACCATATGTGACAGCTGTAACTCCGGCTTTCAATCATCCTGTTCCCAGTTATCAGGTAGTGTCAGCACCTGTATATCAGCCAATTCAACAAGGGTATCAACGAGTGCCCAACGCTCCACCTTATCAACAACATCATCAGCCTAGAGCTCAGGCACCCAGACAGAGCTACCAGAATCGGAGACCAACAACAAAACCTCCACTTCCTCAAATACTGATGACTTACACCGATTTGTACCCCTCCTTGGTGCAGCAAGGATTGGTAACAACGCGACCGCTAAATCCATACACTACATCTCCTCACTATAATCTAAATGCTCATTGTGCCTTTTACGAAGGCGCTGCCGGTCACGATTTAGAAGGTTGTCTTGCTTTAAAACATCTTGTCAGGGAGTTGATGGAAAAGAAGATCTTGTCTTTTGATGATGTACCCCCTAACGTTAAAAGCAATCCATTGCCGAATCATTGAGGGGTTAATGCTGTAGAAGAAGTTTCAGATGAAAGGATAGTCTGAGGTGTGTCAGAGATCAAGACTTTGGTAAAGTTACTTCACGAGAAGCTGTTGAAAGCAGGATTGATAGAAGGTACCCATAATGATTATGAAGAATGTTCTATTGATTCTAAAGGGTGTGATGCGGTACATGGAAATATACAAAGATTGATTGACGATGGAGTATTGCAAGTGTGTAGGAAGGTGAGGAAAGAAGAAGTTTCGGTAATTGAGCATGTTTTTAATTTACCAAAGAAAAGTGAGAAAGTTTCAGTGTTCAACATCATCGACAAAAGTGTGAAGCCTGTTTTCAGCAAGTCGGCTATCGATCAACCTCGACCGGTTATTATTCAGAAACCAAGACCATTTCCTTTTGAAAGTACAAAGGTCGTTCCATGGAAATATGACATGACTGTGATAGACTGAGGGTCTGGGAGGGTTAGTCAGAAAGAGACAATGAAAGACGACCAAGTGGACGTGACAAATATTGCAGGTACAAGCAAGATGACCCGTAGTGGTCGAATCTCTCAGCCAAAGATACCAGTAGTCACTCCAAAAGAGTTTACCCCTACTATGACAAAAGAAAAAGAGGTACCAAGTACTGAGGGAGACGACGAGGAATTCTTAAGGATTATTCGGAAAAGTGATTACAGGGTTATTGATCAGCTTCACCAAACCCCATCGAAGATATCGATCTTTTCTCTCTTGATGAACTCTCCAGCTCACAGAGAAGCTCTGCAAAAAGTATTGAGGCAGACACATGTGACAAAAGATATAACTCGGCCAATTTGACTCAGTGATAGCCAACATTACGGCATGTAACACCCTGAGTTTTAATGATGCAGAGTTGCCAAAAGAAGGGCGCAATCACAACTGTGCGTTGCACATATCTGTCAGGTGCCAAGAAGACACTATGGCGCGAGTTTTAGTTGACACTGGATCCTCATTGAATGTATTGCCCGCAAGGTTAGCATATGCAGGGGCAGAAATGAAACCGACGTCATTGATTGTAAAAGCTTTTGACGGTTCAAGAAGAACGGTTGTTGGAGAGGTAGAATTGCCAATCATGATAGGACCTCATGTGTTCGATATTACATTCCAAGTCATGGACATTAACCCAACTTATAGTTGTTTGTTGGGATGACCGTGGATTCACGCAGCTGGGGCGGTGACTTCCACCTTACATCAAAGAACGAAATTTGTTGTGAATGACAAAATGGTGATTGTACACGGTGAAGAGGACCTAATGGTGAGAAATCTGTCATCATTCAAGTATATTGAGGCAGATGAAGGCGCCTTAGAAACTTCCTTTCAGGCACTCGAGATAGCTAACGCAGTGATGTTAGAGGAAACAATGGCTAAGAGTGGTCCATCTTTTGCATCCGCTCGGAGCATCAAGTCTACACTAGAAGAAGGTACTCCTGCAGGTTAGGGAGAGGTTATTGAAGCAAAGCCAAGGATGGATCGCCAATGGTTGGGTTACAAACCAACTCATGATAAAGCACCGATACATGACAAAGGACGCCCAAAGACTATACAAGAAGTATTCATCAGTGGAGGATTCCAAGTCAGTGTTGTGGAAGAAGATTGTGAAGATGAAGACCTTGAGCAGTTAGTGTATCATTGCAACTCTGCCTTGAGCAACTGGGAAGCTATTGAGATTCCTATGGTCTTTCCTGATTTAAAGTAATTTGTTTGTCTTTCTTTTCTTGTTGTTGTTTTGAATCTCCATAGCCATGCCCAAGGCTATAGGAATGTTTTGTAAGGGCCTCGTGCTTTCAAGAAAATCAATGAAAAATGGACTATTTTGTTAATTTCCTTGTGTTATTTCCTTTACTGCTTTTGCTTTCATTTTAAAAGAAAAATGGGTATCTTAAAAAACCAAAAACAATTTCCTCTTTTGTGTGCTGCATTTGTCTTTGTGTGTTTTAATAAATTAAGCCATTCTAACGTGCAGTGATGTCCTAAAACCCATTGAATCCTATGACTTTGCATTCCCTCCTGACTTTGATTCACCAATATACCAAGCTGAAGATGAGGACGAAGACTTTGAAATCCCTGATGAACTGGTAAAATGGGCACATCATGAGTACACAGAACTTTAACCCTACAAAGAACATGTAGAAGTCATTAATCTTGGCACCGAAGAAGACAAGAAAGAAGTCAAGATTGGGGCAGCTCTAGGGACAGAAGTCAAGCAGCAACTAGAGAAGCTTCTGAAAGATTATGTGGACGTAGTTGCTTGGTCATACCAAGATATGCCGGGTTTAGACACTGACATAGTGGTTCATAAATTACCACTTCGACCAGAATGCCCACCGGTTAAGCAGAAGCTCCGAAGAACAAGACCTGACATGGCTCTTAATATTCGAGATGAGGTGAAGAAACAGATTGATGCGGGTTTCTTAGCAGTGTCCAAATACCCTGAATGGGTGGCCAATATTGTACCTGTACCGAAAAAGGATGGGAAAGTCAGAATGTGTGTGGATTATAGGGATCTAAACAAGGCCAGAAAGAATGATGATTTCCCTTTGCCGCATATTGATACGTTGGTGGATAATACGGCTCGTTTTGCAGTTTTTTCATTTATGGATGGTTTCTCCGGTTACAATCAGATTAAGATGGATCTCGATGACATGGAAAAAAACTACTTTCATTACTCCGTGGGGGACTTACTGTTACAAAGTTATGCCTTTCGGTCTAAAAAATACAGGTGCTACTTATCAAAGGGCCATGGTAGCTTTATTCCATGATATGACGCATAAGGAGATAGAGGTACATGTTGATGACATGATTGCCAAATCTCAGAGTGAGGAGGGCCATTTGGAACATCTTTTGAAATTATTTAAGAGACTCAGAAAATATCAGTTGAGACTGAATCCAGCCAAGTGTACATTTGGAGTAAGATCTGGAAAGTTACTCGATTTCATTGTCAGTCACCGAGGGATTGAGGTAGATCCACACAAGGTTCGTGCCATTCAAGATATGCCAGCTCCGCAGACTGAGAAGCAAGTCAGAGGTTTTCTTGGAAGGTTGAACTATATATCCAGGTTTATTTCTAACATGACTCCTACTTGTGAGGCCATTTTCAAGTTGTTACGAAAGGATTAGACGGTCGTTTGGAATTCAGATTGTCAGCAAGCGTTTGATAAGATCAAAGGTTACCTTCAAGAACCTCCGATCTTGATACCTCCTGTTCCGGGAAGACCTCTCTTCATGTATTTGACAGTGCTCGAGAATTCAATGGGTTGTGTGTTAGGTCAGCAGGATGAGTCCGGACGAAAAGAACATGCTATTTATTATTTGAGTAAGAAGTTTACTGATTGTGAAAGCCGATATTCACTTCTGGAGAAAACATGTTGTGCTTTGGCATGGGCTGATAGACGTTTGAGGCAATACATGATTTGTCATACTACTTTGTTGATTTCAAAAATGGATCCGATAAAGTATATTTTTGAGAAACCTGCTCAGACTGGAAGGCTCGCCTGTTGGCATATGTTATTATCAGAATACGACATCCAGTACGTAGCTCAGAAGTCTATCAAAGGTAGTGTTTTGTCAGAATATCTTGCAGATCAACCAGTGGAAGATTATGAGTCTCTCAAATTTGATTTCCCAGATGAGGACATTATGTTGGTAAAGGATTGTAAAGAGTCGGGTTCCGATGAAGGTCCGCAGACAGGTCTTTGGTGGAAAATGATGTTTGATGGTTCCTCCAACTACAGTGGGCATGGTGTAGGCGCCGTTTTAATGAGTCCGGAAGGTGGTTACACTCCATTCACAGCCAGATTAGACTTTGATTGTACAAACAATATCGCCGAATATGAAGCATGCATTCTCGGCCTCGAAGCAGCTATCGACCTCAGAATCAAACTTCTTGAAGTAAGTGGAGATTCCTCTTTGGTTATTTATCAAGTCACTGGTGAATGGGAGACTAGACACGAGAATTTGATCCCCTACAGAGCCTACATTGTTAACATGATTGAGTATTTTGATGAAATCACCTTCAAGCATGTTCCGAGATCTGAAAATCACATTGCCGATACCCTAGCCATGATAGCCTCAATGTGGAAAATCAGGGATGTCAATGATGCCACTCTCATTCGGATTGAACGCAAGACCGAACCCGCCTACTGTCAAATGGTTGAAGAAGAAACTGATGATAAGCCATGGTTCCACGACATAAAGAATTATCTATTAAAACAAGAATATCCAGCAGATGCTACATCACTTGACAAGAAAACTCTGAGACGATTAGCATCCAAGTTCTTTCTCAGTAATGGTGTGCTTTACAAAAGAAATCATGACATGGTCCTGCTTAGATGTGTCGATAGACGAGAAGCAGACTTGTTAATGCAAGAAGTCCATGAAGGAATATTTGGCACTCATGCCAATGGATATGCTATGTCTAAAAAGATTTTGAGGGCTGGTTATTACTGGTTGACCTTGGAAACTGACTGTATTCAATATGCCAGGAAATGTCACAAGTGTCAGATTTACGCAGACAAGATGCATGTACCTCCGACGTTGCTGAATGTGTTGTCATCACCATGGCCTTTCTCTATGTGGGGATTTGATATGATTGGGGCAATAGAGCCAAAAGCTTCTAATGGACACCGATTTATTCTGGTTGCTATTGATTATTTCACAAAGTAGGTTGAGGCCGCATCCTACACTAATGTTACTCGACAAGTGGTGGCTTGTTTTATCAAGAAAGAGATTATCTGTCGTTACGGAATTCCGAGCCGAATCATAACAGACAATGGTACCAATTTGAACAACAAAATCATGAAAGAGTTGTGCGATGACTTCAAAATTGAAAATCACAATTCCTCTCCTTATCGTCCCAAGATGAATGGAGCGGTAGAAGCTGCGAATAAAAACATCAAAAAGATTTTGCAAAAGATGGTGAAAACTTACAAAGATTGGCATGAGATGCTACCATTTGCCTTGCACGGGTACAGAACATCTGTCCGCACTTCAACAGGGGCAACCCTTTTTTCTTTGGTATATGGAATGGATGTGGTACTTCCTATTGAGGTCGAAATACCTTCTTTGAGAGTCATAATGGAAACCAAGCTTGAAGAAGCACAATGGGTGAGAGAAAGGTTTGATCAGTTGAGTCTTATTGACGAGAAGCGCATGTCTGCGATGTGTCATGGTCAGTTATATCAGAAAAGGATCAAGAGAGCTTTTGACAAGAGAGTTTGCGTCCGAGAATTCCGAGAAGGGGAGCTTGTACTCAAAAAGATTTTACCAGTTCATAAAGACGCACGAGGAAAGTGGATGCCCAACTATGACGGCCCTTTTGTTGTGAAAATAGTCTTCTCAGGAGGCTCGTTAATCCTCACTACCATGGATAGAGAGCAGCTTACTCATCCAGTGAATTCTGATGCAGTACGAAAATATTACGCCTAAAAGAACCCGATAAGCCGAAAACTCAAAAGAACGGCTTATGCAAAAGTTAGGGTTGAAGAAAAAGAAAAAAAAGAGAGAAAAAGAAAAAAATAATAAGAGCTCGCTAAGTTGAAAACCCGAAAGGGCAGCTTAGGCAAAAATAAGCGTCCCGGTGGATTGAAAACCTGAAAGGGCGATCCAGGCAAAAGTTAGGGACAAAGGCGTTTCACTGTATCAGATGAGTTGTCACTACCGCAGAAGATCCTACAAGAATTCACTCCAGTCGCTCTCGTCAGAAGCAAGGATTTTGGGGAGTTTTTAGTTTTTAGGTATAGTTTGGTCATGGGATTCAATGTAACCTTGTCCACGTTGCCATTTTTCACTTGTAAAACTTCTATGGAATTTTGTCATTTGCAAGATTTCCTTCTTGAATAAAATCAGTTTTGAGCCATTCTTTCTTTTGCAAATTTACCATTTCCTTTATTTTCTTTGTTATGCAAAATATTGTTCGTTGATCAACGATAATTTTGAAAGCATAAGGGTCAAATTATTGAATAAAACTTGAAAAGATTAACAAACGTGAAAACTTCAACTCATGGAAAAGAGTCGAGGAAAATCATACTTCCCTGAAACCTCAGGGTAGCAGAAACTTTGATACGCAATCTTATCGCACTCCCTGGTGAAGTGTAAGCAAGTTGAACTGCTGATTTTCTTTTGGTCATGTATGGTTATCAAACTTGAAGACTGTCTCTCAAGACCTTCTTATGATGGTGTGAAGACTCGTCCCCAGTAGAAGATGTCTGAGCATTTGTTTGAGTTTACTTTTTCATCTCTTACTAGCTTTTTTAAGGCTTTGTTCCCCTGTTAGGATTGGGTTTATTTCCCAAATCTACATACATCCTTCAGCCTGGGTTCAGTGTGATTCATTTTGTCTCTTGGGTTTGGTGTGCTATCTGTCGATTCCCTGTGAATGTCTAGTCATAACTAGTTATTTTCCGCTTAAGTCCAATTGTAACTGGCATTGTTTTGGAAGCCAATCGTTGTTGGTATTCTTTTTTGTCGTCACCATATTTCCTTTTAAGACCAGTCGTAACTGGCATTGTCTTAACTCCACTCGTCGGTATCTTTTGATTCAGTCATTACCATCGTTTTCCTTTCAATCCAGTCATAACTGGCGGCGTGCAAAATCCAATCATTAATGGTATCTTGTTGGTTATCACTAACCTCTCCCCTTTGAAGTCTAGTTGTCACTAGCAAATCCCCTATGAAATCTAGTCGTTACTAGTTGATTTCCGTTTAAGTCCAGTCGTAACTGGAAGATGTTCGAAATCTAATTGTCATTGGTATCTTGTTGGTTGTCACCAACCTTCCCCATGAAGTCCAGTCGTAACTGGCATCATTTGAAATCTAATCGTTATTGGCATCTTTGGTTTGGTCGTTACCAACCTCCCCAGCTAAAGCCTAATAGCTTGCTAGCATTCTCATAACCACATGTGTTGATATACCCTGATTTGGTCGTCACCATGTTTCTCTTAAAGTCCAGTCATAACTGGCATTACTTGAAATCCAATTGTCATTGGTACCCGGACTTGGTCGTTACCAATCTCCTTTAAGTCCAGTAGTTACTGACATTGCTTGAAATTTGGTCGTCACCAATTTCCCCAGTCGAAATCCTATGTGTTACCGATTGGATTTGAGAAATCTCATTTGTTATTATCTCAGGTTGGTCGTTACCATTACCTCCAGGAGGTCTGGTGGTTACTAGCACTGTTTAAACTGTTTGTTAAAGCTGGGTGACATTAGTATCCCCAGTGAAACCTTTGTTCCCCAGTCCGGTCCCGGAGATCTAGTCGTTACCAGTATCCCCAGTGTGTTTGGTCCTGTTTCTAGTCCATTCCCGAAGATCCCGTTTGAACTCTTCAATATAGGAAGCTCCTCATCTGATCATCCCTAGTGAGGATCATGTCTCTAGTTCTTCACTTCCCCAGTAGAAAGTCGCTCTTTTTCCTCGGTGAAGTGTATTCTCTCCCCCAGTGAGATTGTCATCGTCATTGGACTTTTTGCATCCCCATGTGAAGTTTTCCTCTCAATTATCACTAGTCATGTTTGAACTATTGATTGTTATACTTCGGTTTTCCCCAGTGTCGAGTCCACAATAACCAGGTCCCCATGAGTAGTTACTCGTTGTTTTGTTTTTCTTTCATCTGCATATGCCTTGCATCCAAGCATCATAAAGCATCATTTAGAATTCATGGCATATCATGACCTGTCCTTTTGCATATCATCGGATCTAAGGGACAAAATTTTTGGTTTTCTATATTTAAATACCTTTCACTGCGATTCTACGAGGATTGTCATCTCTCAGTTCCATCTAGTGAAGATATTTAAATAGGGGCAACTGTTGCACCCCAAATTTTGACCCCTTAGATTCTCATCATCATTTTAGGAGCATACCCATAAATTATCTAACCCTAACCCAATGCAAGTTTGTCTTTGTAAAGTTACAGATGAATCAGGGTTTTGTACAGTCAAATCGAAGCTTCAGGGTTTGTGATCAATCAAAGTTTTAGGCTAATTAAATCATTAAAAAAGATCAAGGGTATCATATGATGTCAATTTAGAATCCAATTTGAGGTTGTTACCCCAGAATCAAGAATAGTGCATTTCAGGGTACCCGATTAGGGTTTTTGACCGGTAAAAGTCAACTGTAGTTTGACTTTGGTGTTGGAAGGTGTTTTAATGGTGGGATCATGATCCATGAAGTTCATATAGCTTAATAAAGTTCATTCAAGAAGTGTCAAAGTCTCAGGAGGTCCAGAGTGTCAACAGACGACTCAGTAGTCACCAATCGGTCGTACGGTTGACCAAAAAGCCAACTCTTCAAATTTAAGGAATTGGACTTCAAAGTGTGAATAAAAAATGTTCCTAATGTCATTTTTCACTTGCCTATCAATTTTCATGACCATTGGATCAAGGATGAGGAAGTAATCAAAAAATTGGGAAATTAGGGTTTTGAAAGGGGCTAAACCATAACTCCTTAACCACACATCCAATTGAGTTGGTTCAAAGCTCATTAGAAAGCTCTTGACAAACCCTACAAAAGTCCCTAAGTGGTCTATGATCAGAAAATGCATAGATTTGGAGTTATGATCAAATTCATTTCAAGAAGGGAAAATGACTTAGAAAATTTTCACTTTTAAGCTCATTTTTTAGCAACTTTGAGAGGCTTTTTGGCCAAGTTCCTTTGAGAATTTGAAACTCATAAAAGCATGAATGTTTTAGATCTATTTGAGGGCTTTCTAAAAAGTACTAGAACATCTGAGTAGCATTTGTGAGCTGAGAGTTATGGATTTGGCAAGATGGTGTTTTCATACTTGAATCCCACATTGGTGATTTTTCATAAGTTCATCCTTTGATCACTTGGATCATTTCTCAGCCTTTAAATCTTATTATTTCTGGTATTTGGATGTTTTGAGGCATGGAAATATGAAAGTTATGCAGAAGAATTGAATTTGGCAAGTTAGCAAGTGGGCTTGCAAGTTGTAAATGCAACTTGCATTAAAGAATTATAAACAAGCAAGAGGTGGAAAGTAAGTTCTGCAAACAACCATCAAACTCATCATAACACCTGACTTTAAGCTTACCTATCAGCCAAGAAAGCCCTTTTGAAAGATTGGATCCAAAAAAGCAAATCTTTCCTTCTTAAGAAGGAAATCTCCAAATCTGCCCACTATCCCCCATTTTCCTATAAATAGAGGAACTCCCCACCTCATCCAACACATTAGAAATCTCCCTAAAAACCAGAGAAATACAAAGCTCTCACTCTTTCACTCTTTGCTCCCATTTTCACAAAATCACAAAAACCACCAAAATACCACAAAATCTGTCTTGCTACAACAGCTGCCAAAACCATTTCCATACACTCAAACTCACCAAACATCATCCCCAAAATCCATAAATATGATATAGAAGGTGTTCCAACCATTGAACCACTCAAAAACCTCATTCTCCAAAAAGTCAACTTCCATACCAAGTAACTTTGACTACAATGCATGAAAACTGCCAAATCTTGTTCTAGGCATTTGCTTGATGTTCTAATCACTCAAACATATCATATATATCATATCTCAACTATCTAAGGCATTGAGGATCATTAGTGTAGCTTATTTCTCCAACTGTCTTAAGGATTGCAATCTTGCTTCACAAAGAAGAAATCTCCAAAGCTAGGTGCATTTGAAGTTTCTCTGGGTTTCTTGGTGTTTCAATCTGCTCAACATAATCTACAAGAGGTATGTAGACAATTAACCTCCTCATTTATATCATAATCTCATGTTTGGGCATTTTTGAGCTTGTGGTAGTGTTGAAAAAGTGTCATTTTCATGTCATATGTCAAAATTCTGTTTTGGAGGCAATATGTTTGATTGGTGAGTTGGACCATGCTCAATTCCTTATTTATGATGTGTATATGTGATTGGTACGACCTGTTTCAATTGTTATTTTTATTTTCACATCCAAATGCATCATTTGCATTTTAATAGCTACCACCATAACAGTTTTGATTCCTCTTGAGCTTTGATTAGTTTTGAAGCCAAAAAAAAACCTCATTCATATGACATATAATCTGTATGAAATGATTGCTCAACATGAGCATGTGCTTGAACCTGTTTGCATCTCTTGTTGCTTTTCAATATGTCATTGCTGCCTTGAATATGTCACTTGCACTCTCAATGGTTTTAAGGCTCATTTTCATGTTTGAGATCACTTATTTGCACATTTGTAACATGCTTGAAGTTTTGGTTTGATCAAATTGTGCATACAACATGTTTTGAATTTCATCTTGCATCTTAAGGGTCACTTTGGTCATGAAGAGGTCATTTCCATTTCCATCCATTTTGAAACCAATCTTGTGTTTGAATCCATTTGTCATCATGCATATAATATGTGTACACTACTGGTTTAACATGAATATACCTCCAAATTTGTCTTGATGTTGCTCTTGCATTTCATATAACAATTTGCATCAAGTAGGTCACTTTCATTTCAATTGGTTTTATGACTTGTCTACATGTTTGAAATCATTTGTATAGATGTTTATAACATGTTTAAAATGTTGGTTTAATCTAAATGTGCCTAGAGTCTGATTTGAACTTTTCACATATGCATCAAATTACCATATTGCAACTTAACCCTCATTTTTCATGACAGTCTGTTGTTGGCCTCAATTCTTGTTTGGATCCACTCCATGACATGTATATAGTGTGTGTATATGACTTGTTTGATCTGAAAATGTTTGGAGCTAAAACTGCACATCTTCATGTAATTCACACACACAAACTTGCATTCTAAACACTACATTTCATACCATTCAGTTTTAAGCCCTACCTTGTGTCCAATCTTATCCACTAGCATGTATTCAATGTGTGTAAGTGTCTAATTTGGTCAAAATGTACATAGAAACAAAACTGAACCTCAGTCTGCATTTTATTCAAATCAATTTGCAACTTGACAGTCCATTTTCATGACAGCTGCTTTGAACTTGATCTAAGTGTTTAGAATCATTCATTAACATGTATGCAAGATGTATATGTGATCTATTTGGTGTAAAGGTACCTAGAATTAATTTTAACATCCTACTATTTTGCAAAAACACCGAAATGCAATTTGAAAGTCATTTTTTGTGCCAAGCTGTTTTGAATCATTTTTCTTGCTTGAACTCACTTGTTTATATATATGAGGGATGTGTATGTGATTCATATGATCAAAATGTGCTTGAATCTAGTTTTGAATATCCTACTGCATCATCCAAATACCAAAGGGCAACTTAAATGTCATTTTTTGCTATAGTCTGTTTTGAACAATTTCTTCTGGTTGATTTCATTTGTTAGCATATTTTCAAGGTGTATGTGTGATTCATTTGGTTTAAATGTGCATAAAACCTGAAATGTACTCTTTGATGCATCACACATGTCAAACTTTGCATTTTGAACACCATTTCTCACCATAAACTGTTTTGATCTAAAACTCTTGTTTGATATCACTCATCATCATGTTTTCAATGTGTGTGTAGATTTAATCTGACCTGAAACTGCTTGGAATTGGACTGTCACTTCAAAATGCACTTCAAATGCTCATTATGCATGTACCATCAGGTTTTTAAATTGAAGCATGATCTCAAAAAACCAATGATGCCATCATGTTCCTCATTTGATTCCACATGATTTAGACTAAAACTTTGCAAAAATCCATCAAGAATTGAGGAAGTTACACCCAAAATGCAAAACTGTTTTTGTGTGATCTTGACTTGCCCAGCCTGCCTTGAATACACGCCTTATATGTTTATGGGGTGGCATTTGTACTTGGATGTACAACCACCCCAGTGGTAACCAACTTGTCACCTAAGCGCCTTGTACCAGCTGGACCTGGGTTCGACCCCTGAGGAGGGCAACCCTTTTGTGATTTTTCACCATTTTTTCATCCAAACTTCAAAAAATCATATCTCCCTCATTTTTTATCACTTTGCACCCATTCTTTTTGAATTGTGTTTATTTTTATGTCTATTTTTATGTAGTACTTTAAAATTCCCTGTTTTCCCAATTTTGCATCCCTGTTAACCACTTGCAAGTTGAGTATGTTTTGTGATCGTTTTCACGTATGCAGATGAATTTTTTCTTGTTATACTTGTGATTGTCTGTGATATTTGTTTACATTCATATCCTTAAATGTTAGTCAACATGCTAGGATTTTATTTTTGGTTGTTACCATGTGTATTTTGTCCCCTTTGAGGAATGTACTTAAGCTCGATCTGTCGTCACATTTCCTTCTCGAATAGTTGCTTTGATTGTCATCAATGCATATCTTGTGATTATCTTTAACATGTTAATTTAATGGTTTTCACCATGCTTTTATCTTCATCATGTTTAGTACTTTGTTAATGTTTTCTTTCCCCAAGTGATGAAGCTTGTAAGCCCTCATCCAAGTTGCCTCCCCTGTCTCCTTCCAAAGGAAAAGTCTTTCCATTGACCCATGTGTCATGGATAGCTCATTCACCTTTCTCTTGACTTTGTTAAGTCACTTTAACCTTAGTTTAGAAACCATTATACTTTGCTTTAAAGTCTAAAGAACCCACCTGTACTAGGAGTATTCTTCAACTAAAACCCTAGGATAGAGTTTGTCAACTCTATGTAAGAATCATTGTCATGATTTCTTACTTCCTCTTTTGAGTGATATAATTTAGATTAGGGAGTTTTGTCAAACTCCACACAAACATTGTCGTGTTTGTTCCCCCTTGAACCTTGATCATAATCAAGTGTTCTTCATCCCTTGTGAGGTGAACTACGATTGCTCTGATTCTATCCTAGTTAGGATACGTAGGCAGAAGACGCGATGTCTTTGGGAGCAAACTTAGAAAACCATCTAGGTCTTTACCTATCCCTTATCCTAATCCCCAAACCATAATACATTTCACAAACTTAGCAAGCAATCAAACAAAAGGTTCCTGTAGAGTACTACAGATACTTAGGGTGCTAACACCTCCCTAGATATAACCAACCCCCGATCCCCGAATCTCTTAAGCGTTGTCGTTACATCGCGAAAAGGGTTTTTCTTTCTTTAGACCTTTCCTTTGGATAAAATAAAGTTCGGTTGTAAAAGAATTAAGATTCAAGTTAATATAATAGCTTGATATCCAATTTTCATCGCAACAAAGTTCAAAAGACTTTCATCCATATTGAAGATCCAAGAAAACAAGGGATTCCTCTCTTATTTTCCAACAAGAAGAATGATAAAGGATTCAAAGAGGTCCAGATAGAAGAACAAATCAACAAGCATGATGAAGGACTTCCTTAGGGCTTTTACTAGCTTTTATTTGGCTATTACGTTGGGACTCTTATAAGGATATTATTTATCAAAAAATAATAAATAATTTTATTTGGTATTCTGTAACGTTTACAAATACTTGAGTTCCATGAAACTGTCCATCTTCATTCTTTGCATAACATCCTGCATTTGCATATCCATGTGTCTCTTTTCCGCTCCGTCCTCATACGACTTTCTGTCTTTGTCTTGTCACCTGACATTTCGACCATCTGGCCAAGCTCGAAGTATTACCGAAGGATAGCAAAGAGAGCAAAAGATATGGATTCTATAACTGCTTTCAGAATTGTGACCAATTTGTTATTTGATCTTCCCTCTGATGACAATATTCAACAAGTGGATGTTCTTACACCGCCTCAGCCTGTGCATGATATCCCGTTAATTTACAGTCATCTATGGTAATGGCGCCAAGGAAGACTTGAATTATGAAATCTCGTCCACCGTGGTTCAACTCGAACGTCAGTTATGAATTTCATGATGGAGCATTGGGGCATTCGATTGAAGAATGCAAAGCCTTCCAAGAAAAGTTCAAGAAATGATAAATGGTGAAGTGCTTACTTTCAAAGAAGGAAGCCCAATCGTGAATGGAACACCATTATGCTGATGTACACTCCAGGAATCTTGAGAAGAGCTCATCATATTGCTTATTTTGTCCGCTCATATTTACTTTTATTTCTCTGATTGAAAGCATAATTGGCATGTAAGAACATGTTATTTTGAATAAAGTAGTGCAATAAGTGTTAGTCTTGAAGAAATCCATTCGTTTCACTCGTAAAATTTTCTTCATAATTTTATAATGCCAACTTTTACCCAATCTTTCTGTAGTATGCTTTTGAGTAAAACCCTACTGACGATGTAAGGCATTATTTCAAACCTCTCAAACACCAGAAATATAAGGAAGTTAAATCCTCTTTAACCCTTTTCAACCTCATTTTAAACCTGGGGCAGACAATTTTCAATCCGTTAGATTGAACACTCAACTTTCAAAAATAGTGAACTTTCAAAAAATTGGGTGGGCACAAAAATACTTTGACCTTATTCCCTTGTTTTACAAATCAAAAAATAAGCCCAGATACAACCTTCAAAAGTCCTTATTGAAGTAAGGTTTACTTCAAAAGCATACTCAGTGAGATAACGTTTCCCGACTCCTATGAGCTATGCTCAAATTTTGTTGGCTTTATAAAAAAATTAATGTATATCCTAACTAGTGATTTCGGTCACAGGTTATTGTGATATCTCTTTTCAAAACTTCAAGACAAACGTGTGTTGCATTAATAGTTTCGAAATCAACATTCCTAACTTGCTAACTTTGCTTGATATCTTAGAAAGTTTACGTATAGACATCAACAATAAGTTTGTTTTATTGGAACTTGAAGGTTCTGCTAACCTGGGGCAGGTTATTTTCCAAGTGCTTTGTTCTTTACAAGTTCGACTTCATCTAAGGAGCTACTTTTGAAGACTCATCCACAGTACCGTCAATCAGGGCCAGTTACATCGAGATTCGACAAATCTCTCTAAAAGTTTGAAAACAATGGGACGCCGTGTTTTCTGTAAAATCCTTTTGAGAATGCTTCTTCTCATAAAGCTTGTACGCTGGGGAATTATTTTATTCAAATGGAAACAATTACGCAGTTCATCAAGGCAGGATTACCCTGTTTTCACAACATTCTTCATATCCCCGGTAAAATTTTACTCCAGGTGGTCATGACATTTCTCCTGTGAATCATCTTCCATGCAAGAAAACTCCAGTTGGTGACCTGAGAATTCCCAGTGAGCTGATTAGCTTCACCTCTCCGGCGAAGCGGATGTTTATTTCATCCCCACGAGGTTTTGACTCCAACATATTCAACAGCTTTGCTAGCCCAGGTTTCCCCCTCGGAAGTGGATATTTATTTTATCCCCTATGAAACTCCAGTTCGGGTATATCCGTCTACAACTCCAGCATGAATATCTCTAGGAAATCAGATATTTATTTTATCCACGAGGTTTCTCCAATTAAGATATGGATCCATTTCCAGTAGATCTTTACTCTTATCTTTAACATGATAACCAAGAATATTTAGGCAAGATCAAGATGTTATATCCTCAGGCAAAATGTTTTTTGTTCCCCAGATGAGAAGTTTTGAAGCCTTGAAGCAAGACTATGATCCCATGTTTGGTTCTCCACTTATCTCCAGTGATACTTCCATCTTTTTTTGGTCAGACGTTTGCTTCGAGATGTTTATTTCGTCTCTGGTTGCCTTTTTCGTTTGTTTTGTCAGCATAAGCATACACATAGCATATAGATAGATGACATGGCATATGCATTTTGCATCTTTGTGTTTGTTTGTTCTGTCACTCTGGCTGTGTTATCACCAAGTGACTGGGTTTGTCCTATCCCTTCAGATAGAGTTGTCAGCCCTAGGCAGAAAAGAGCTCAACACTTCTATTTCCCCATGGAGTTTGATCCTCGTGGAAGACGGTTGTTTTGGTACATTCCCATCTGAGTTCATACCTCAATGGTCGAGTCTTGCTTGACAGTTTCTCTTCGGTTATTTCCCAAAGTGAACTTTGGTCCTTGGCAATCACATTGTGGACATCCCTAATGCTTAAATATGGATTAAGTGTGCATTTATTTTGCACTTTACTACCCAAGAGGTTCTTTCTGAGATAACTATTGAAGATGGACATTTCTCCGACAAACATTCTTAACAATTTACATCTGGGCTGCAAGCACACTCTTTATTTGAGCAACTCGTTTTGACCGGGATCCCCTTCAAAACGACAAATGGCAGTCTCTTCAAGACAGTTTGTCCATCCCCAGTGGATTTATCAAGATTATCAATTCATCAAAAGGCATTCCTCTAGAAATCTGTCATAGAAATGCGTCAAAGACATTACAAACTGTTCTCTTTATTTGAGAATCTACGCTACAAAGTACACATGCTTTTACGGCTACAACAAAAACACTCTTCAGGAACGTATTTCCCCAGGAGTCTACCACAAGATTAATCCCATCAAATGGCATCTCTCCTGAGAAGTTTGATGAAGTCTATTACAACTGATCTCTTTATTTGAGAAAACATATTTTGCAAATCAACCGGCCTACATCTCTTCTGAAGATCCCCGGTGAAGCTTTACAATCTCTAGTACATTTTGTTTTTTGGTCAGACACCTCGACTTAGGCTACCATATGTTTGGTAGTAGGTGATCTCGACATCTTTTGGTTATTACCTTTTTCTTAGGCTATCATATGTTTGATATTAGGTAATACACCTTTCTTTTGGACAGACGCCTTTTCTTAGGCTGCCATATGTTTGGTAGTAGGTGATCTCTCCTTTCAAGTTTATTACCTTTACTTAGGCTATCATACATTTGATAGTAGGTAATATACCATTTCTTTTTTGGTCAAATACCTTTTCTTAGGCTGCCATATGTTTGGTGGTAGGTCATCTTTCCTTTGGTGTTCACCTTTTCTTAGGCTATCATATGTTTGATAGTAGGTAACACATCTTATTGTGGTAAAACGCCTTTTCTTAGGCTGCCATATGTTTGGTAGTAGGTGATTTCTCCTTTTGGTTATTACCTTTTCTTAGGCTATCATACATTTGATAGTAGGTAATACACTTTGTTTTGGCTATTACCTTTTCTTAGGCTATCATACGTTTGGTAGTAGGTAATATACCATCCTTTTTTGTCAGATGCCTTGGCTTAGGCTACCGTGTTCGGTAGTAGGTTATCTTTCCTCTTCATGTTGCCTTTGTTTAGGCTATCATATGTTCGATAGTAGGTAACATGCGTTTCTTGTTTCAACCGGATATCGTTGTTTAGGCTGCCACACATTGGTAGTGGGCTACCCTTCACTTTTAAGATCTCGTTTCACTGTTCAAGCTACTGTACTCCTGGTGGTATTGTTATATCATATCTTCATTTTCGGAGAATCCACAATGTTGATTGTTGTCTTTTCTCGTGACGTCTCGCGTCGTTGAGTCTATTCTTTGGGTATCGCGTCTAGTTTTTTCCCCTGTGACATCATTTCCTCACAAGATTGTCTGTCTTGCATTTCCATATCATTGCATATCATTTGCATTCGGTGGCCTCTTAGGGCCAAAAATTCATGCAATGTTTGTATTTAAGTCCCTCTTATCTCGTCGAGACAAAGATTTCAATCTACATATCTCCGGATAGAAGTAACTTAAATAGGGGCATCTGTCGCACCCTAATTTTTGACCGTAAGATGCCACCTCTTTTTGCGCATTTTCTATTGTTATTCAAATTTATTTTAATATTTATGTTTTTGCGACTAACCAACTTTTACAGATGTAGAAATTTCGAGTAGAGTTGATATTTGTTCCCGTAGTTGAGCATTTTAAGGCATTACCAAGTGATCTTGACTTAAGGTTGTCTAAAGGTCTCTGCTTGGTCGGGGCTCCGGTCCTAGGTTTTTATCATTATATTTATTATGGTTTTTTATTTATTATCTTTATATTTATTGTTATTATTATTATTATTATTATTATTATTATTATTATTATTATTACTAATATTATATTTAGTATTATTATGTTATTTATTTTATTATTAACATTACTTTCACTCTTGAGCTATTATTGGATCAATACACCAAAGATATCTTTGGATCCGCTTTTCGACCATATTTCGTTAAACTCCAGATCAGGTTTTGGTATCTTATAAATCAAGGTTGTTGGTCGTTTCTCTATGAAAATCATCAGTTGAAAGTGAAGAAGAATTTGGATTTGATGGGAATCGAAAGTCAGTCATGGTACGAAAGAAAATGTTATGAGTTCATTAAGATTTAAGGGGACACTTCATGCAATTTCCCATTTATTCATGATATACCACTGTGTGATAACTGACCTTTTGTTTACATCATTACAACACATATGAGCTCCACGGTAATTCAAATACATTCATATTAATAAGCCAATATGGATTACAAAAGCTTTATCTACTTTATGATATTGAGCAACTCAATATTTGTATACAACAAGGTCATCACTGAAAATCCAACACAAGGTAATGTAATCCAACATCGGATTTATGGGAATTTCCTCATCTTCGAGACTACGCACTTCTTTCCCGGCTAACAAGGAGGTAAGCTCTAAGTTAGAACCTCCGACATAACAACAGACACGACCCTCGTGCCTCGCTTCTGAACAAAGTTGCAACACAAATCTTGTTCTTGTAAAGTATCCATGCCGAAAGATATAATACGGCGAGCTGTGGGAGTACGGGAATCCTACATCAAAAAAAAAACCATCAGAACTTCACGCATCACATAGATACACGCAGTGAAAGAAAACGCACATTGTAGAAAAGTGTGGAAAATACATAGTTTTTCCTTCAAAAATCATCAGTGTACAGTTTTTTCACATACACACGCGTTTGAAAGATAGAACATGCAGAAGAAAACAAAACATAATCACGATGTGAATCACATATAGTATCATTGCGGAGAAATTGAAAGCATCACATCTACACAATTTGGAAAGAATACACATTCTTGCAGAGCAACATAATCTTCTCCAACCGCATCATAGCCAATATGAGGAAGGAAGGTACACAAGGTTGGGAACAAAGTGAAGACATCAGTACGCGCAGAGAATATCTCAACATCATAAGCAGCATTCACAATACCAGAGTAAGAAGCACATACATATGCGTAAAGAAGGTTGGACAAACGATAATAGGATTGCAACATTAACAACACAAAACCGACTAGGAGCTCATACCTGATTGGAATTCATCACTATGAGTATTTTTCTTTTAAATTCTGCAATTTTTCCATGTCGTCGTTCGTCGAAAACATGATTTGAAATACAGAGTTCCAAGAGTTCCTGGACCAAACACCGACACACCAATAAAGGAAGATTCATGATTACGAAAACAAAACCGACATTTAGCCGGACTTACCAACGGTATGTCATCCATAAGTTTTTCCAATGAAGCAGTAACTAATGGAATGAGATAATCGCGGTTGCCTCTGCTTTATCAAATGAGGAGCTACTGGAAACTTTGTCCCTTGCACTAACTCGAGCTGCCGGTTTCAATGCAACGTCGAAGCTCAAAAAAAACTCAGCCCCGTTCACAACGCCTTCAAATTCCTACGAAAACAACTGAAGTCATCAGCTTGCGTTTAAAAATGAGAGCCTACAGAACTTTCAACCAAGTCACTTTCACGGCAATGCGGTTTCATCCTGCAAGGTTACCGACCAAAAATTAGTTCATGTTAATACAACCAAGCAAAGATGCTATCCTCAAAAGCATGAAGCTCTTGCCGAAACACAGCTCAGTTGACAGCAAAGCTTTTTAAAATAGAAATTGAATTGAGAAGATGAAGTAAACATTACAGCTAAGGTTGGCGAATTACGACTAACACGTACAGTCTTCCTCTTTCCTCGACCGTTCGTTTTTTCAGCAGAGTTTTCTTAGAAGGAATTGAATTGAAGGTTTGCTTTGAGTACCTGCAGCGATACAAAATATCACGAAAAATGAATCAGTTCCAACATTTACCACACAGTTCACAAAAAGGAAAGATTTTGGCATCTCAATCAATAAGATATCACACATGAGGCAAATACACAAACATGTTTGAGACAACATTAACTTGTTTTTCCAAAACCGTATAAACATGTCCGTACGAAATTGGTAATGATTTTAATAGGAAATCATGAGAGTTAATCAGAGGAGAAATCATACAACTATAAAGGAGGAGATTCAGAGATTAGAAAGTTCAGAAAAAAACACCACAATCCCCACAGACAGAATTCACAACAGTTTACACATAAACTCCCAAAAAATCCCAAGATCATAAACCCTAATTTCGTAAATCAAAGTGACGAGAACTTATCTCAAGATCCACCGCAAAGCCATCGGCACCGCCCTCAGCATCAACAATCACCGCAAACACGAATCGATATCGAGACCTTTTCCGCTGGAACTCGTCGTCTCCGAAATCGTCCACCACCCACAAACCATTTGAAACCGTGAGCGACTCTTGTTAACGTCATTTGTTTATTTTTTTTGTTTCTTGTGTTTACAGGACTGGACGGAAAAGGAGACGAAGAGAAGAAGACGGAAGAAAGAATGAAGAAAGCCAGCGAGAAATCGAGAGAGAAGAGGAACGGCGGAAGCATTCAATCGAGAAAGGGGATTTGGAGGGGGGGGTCTTAGGGTTTCTGGTTTTTTCTTAATTTTATATTGTAATCGTATATGCTGCACCCACGATCATCCACCGTGCACCCTCACACACGTCACCGTCCATCACCCGTTAAATTTCATCCAACGACCCACGCACTCGACCCCCCACGGTAAGCCATATGCGCTACACACATACGATCCACACTTGCCCCACTAATCTTTTAATTAACCTTTAATCTGCCACTTAGCAGCTAATAGTCCGTCAAACCCCCTAATTAACTTAATAATTAATATTTAACTCAATTACTAATTAATCTTTTTTCAATCAGTTTTCATTTAAAATGGATTAACAGATCTTTTATTAATTAGCCTGTAATCAAACTTTGATCTTTTTTTTAGAATTAAATTAATAACTTTTTCTAATTATCTTTTTTTATAATATAATTTGTTCAATAAAAATCAAGTTCACTCAATTCATGATTTACATTTATGTGGTAATAATAACTAAAACTTATTTCAAACTTAATTATTTATTTAAATAACCAATTGCATATTTATTTAATAATAACCTTTTTTTCTTTTATAATATTAAAACCCATTTCATAACTAAAAAATAATAATAATTTATAATCATTAATAATAATAAAAAACTACCTATTTAACAAAACCTTTTATCCATTTAATAAACCTTTGTGTTATAAAAATCAATTTTCCCTTTAAAACAATTTTCATTAAAAACCTCTTATTTTATGAAACCATTTTATTTATTTATCTAAAATTATTTCTATCTAAATTTAAACCACTTCTAATCTAAGCTAATATCACTAAAAATAAATAATAACTTTTCTCAAATTAATCTATTATCTAAACTTTTATTAAAACTAATAAAATCGATTCACATAAATTAATACAACATTTTCGTAAGATCAATTAACCTCACCAATTCAAACATTTTCTTAAAATAATCAAAATCAATCCTCTTAAAATCAATTCAACCAAAATCAATCTCCCGTCAACTCAATCGTGCACGCTTCCGTATCCGCACATTCACTTTATTCACAATTTTCACAATTCACGCACTCACCTAGCGCTTTCATGCGTTTGTGTATGAATCTATTTATTTGCCTTTATCTTCCGCTATTTATATTTCTCATCCTTTACATTATCGCATTGCATGAGCATCCAAAGGAAGAACTTGCACGTAACGTAAAAACTTGCGAGTATGCATCCTATTTGCATCATATCCCCCATGATCATTGATCTCATTCAAGTCGACCTTCTAAGTTTAGATCCTACCCCATAGGAAAGACCTTTATCTTTCCAACTTAGAACAAACAAATCAAATCAACTCAACTCAATACATCTTCAAACACATTAGAGAATAAGATGTTAATCATCTTAAGTGAGATAAAACTTCTACCCCATAACAACATAATCAATTTTTCTACAACGTTGTGGTGGTTAAATCAAAGTAATCTCCCTTAAAATGACAACTCATCTTTTCTCCTAAAATCAATCAAACAACTACCCTAAACCCGTAGGAACTTTGACCACAGTCAAAGAACTCCTCAAACCCTTTAGGGAAACTACAGATACTCTGATTCCATTCCCGTAAGGATATGTAGGCATAAGATGCGATATCTTATCGAGTATACTTAGAAATAAACCACTAGGTCTTTTATCCCCTAAGCAGATAATCCATAGCAAGAAACAAACATAAAACAAGAGGTTCTTGTAGAGTACTACAGAAACTTAGGATGCTAGCACCTTCCCTAAGTTTAACCAACCCCCGAACCTATAACTCTCTAGCTTGCATTTGCATTGCATTGTGGGTATTTCGATCTTTATCCCTTCCTTTGGACAAATCAAAGTTCGGTTGCAAATGAATAAAGATTCAAGCTCATCAATAGCTTGGTATCCAAATTTCACCGCGACAGGTAACAACCAAGAAGATGAGGGAAAGTATATGACAACATTAAGCAAAGGTTTGATAAAGCTAACAGATGACAAGGTAACAATCTAGCGTTCTTTCAAAGGGGGTTTAAAATCAAATTAAATGGTTATAACCAAATGTAATTTCAAACATAGATGTTACAACATTTAAGTAATCATGAAACAAAGTTCTCACAAGAATAAATATCATAGACAATAATTTGAAGAATAAGCAATCATGCATAAGTCAAAACACTACTTATCATGGCAAAGTTCAAAGCTCAAGATCAACATGCATAAATCATGACAATGTTTTAAAGCATGGATATAAGTTAAAGAAAGTGGAAGTAACTGTAAGTGCTCTTGATTGGCTGCATTTTATGGCAAAACACTAGAGCATGTATGTATGTCATGTCTGATATTAGTGCATACATAATATGGACAGTGCAGGGTAAGTTGACTTGGCTAAAAGCAAGTTAAGCTGGATGTCATACCCAATGTTATGACTTGGGTCATATGACATCAATTGCAGGTTTGTTTTTCTGGTAGCTATAAACCAGGAAACATAATAGGAGTTCAAGCTAGATATCAGGAGATTTTCTAGAAGCCCTAGGCGGACTAAAATATCCCTGAATTAAGTGGCAAGTGTGCAGATCATTGAAAATAGGTTTGTTATGAATAAAACCTAATTTATGCACCAAGGCCCAAAAGGACTGACAACTGCTATAAATATCAGAAGAAGCAATCCTAAACAACAGCCCTTGATAGAAGGAGAAAGAGTGCAGATTGCAGAGTCCTTGTAAGTGAAGAAGGCTAGTCTTCACGTGTGAATTCTGTTTAGGAATACTTGTACTCCAAGCAATTGTCTGGTGGATGATTGCATTGGATAGGTAGATTCTAGGTTGTGTCTCACTCAAAGTTGTGAAGCAAGAGTGTGTGAGTTCCTTGATCAAAGCTGTGAAGCGAGATCAAGGTGTGTATGAAGTGTCACATCATATTTATTCTGTAATTGTGAATTGTATATCACTATGGTGATTGAGGGGGAGTGAGTGGGTATACTCAGGTCTAGAGTGTCTCTAGGCTGAATTGTCATTAGGTAGGTTTTAAGTGAGGAGTGAAAATTGTGTTGTTTGAATCTGAATTAATTCTGCTAATAGTGAAGTTCCTCCCTGGCTTGGTAGTCCCCAGATGTACGTGTTGTTGACACTGAACTGGGTAAACAATTGTTGTGTTTTTACTACTGTTATTATTACTGATTATTAGCTGTTAAGTATTAGATGTCACAGTGGATGTTATAACCTTAGGAATAACATCCATCGTGTGCTTGCCAGAATTTTCAATTGGCATCAGAGCAGGCACCCTGCCTGTTTAAATCTGGGTGAGATCTAGGGAAAACAAATTCTGGTACTATGGATAAAGATATAGGATTCACTAATAGACCTCCAATTCTGGATGGATCTAATTATGATTATTGGAAGCCTAGGATGATTGCATTCCTAAAATCCTTAGACAACAAGGCTTGGAGAGCTGCAAACTCTGGCTGGAAACATCCTGTGAAGAATGACAAGGATGAAGTAGATGTGTTGATTCCTGAAGAGGAATGGAACAAAGAGCAAGATGCCTTAGCTCTTGGGAACTCTAAAGCATTGAATGCTCTCTTCAATGGTATAGACAAAAACATCTTTAGACTGGTACACCACTGTGAACTAGCAAAGGATGTTTGGGACACTCTCAGAACTACTCATGAAGGAACTTCCAAGGTCAAAATGTCAAGACTTCAAATGCTGACCACCAAATTTGAAGGTCTGAGAATGAAGGAAGATGAGACCATTCATGAGTTTTACATGAATGTCTTGAACTTGCAAACACCTCAGGAGCCTTAGGAGAAAAGATGGCTGAAGAGAAGCTTGTAAGGAAGATTCTCAGGTCCTTACCTAAAAGGTTTGTTATGAAAGTAACAACCATTGAAGAAGCCCAAGACATATGTAACATGAAGGTGGATGAACTTATAGGTTCTCTCCAAACATTTGAGATGGGCATGTGTGATCAGTATGTGGAGAAAAAGAGCAAAAGTATAGCTCTAGTCTCAAACACTGCTGACTCAGATGAAGAAGATGGTGAAAAAGAAGAAAATTTGTCAGAAGCAATAACACTGCTTGGAAGAAAATTTAGTAAGCTGATCAAAAGAATAGATCAGAAGTCAAAGCCCTATGTCAAAAACAGCTCCTCTGACATCAGCAAAGCTGACGACAAAGCTGACCAAAGCAAAGGAGTCCAATGTCATGAGTGCGAGGGAAATGGACGTATTAGGAGGGAATGTCCCACATACCTCAAAAAGAAGGGAAAAGGCCTAACTGTCACTTGGCCTGATGAAGACTTAGGAAGTGAATCAGAAGGAGAGTATGCCAAGCATGTCACTTCTTTCAATAGTGTGTGCATATCTGAAGGGGACTCAAGTGAAGAAGAATTGAATTTTGAGGAAATTGCAGCCTCATATCAAAAGCACAGAACTGTATCAACAGGGAGAGCAACAGAAGAAAATCATCAAGGAATTAGAAGCTGAAAAGAGAGAGCATCTAGCCACAATAAACACACTCAGAAGTGAAGTGAATGAGTTGAAAGGTAAAAAGGATCAAATGACAAAATCCATAAGTATGCTCAACTCTAGGACTGACACCCTAGAGGAAATCCTTCAGATTGGTCAAACCTCAGGAGATAGGTATGGACTAGGATTTGTTGAGAGACAAAATCCTGTGTTGAAACTCAAGAGATTACAACCTGAGATTCAAAAGTTAAAAAGGATGTCACGACCAATGTCACAACATCCACCCCACAAAAACTGGAATCAAGTCAAGAGACAATTCCAAGGGTATAGGTGTTACCACTGTGGAAAACTTGGGCATATTAAAGTTGTGTGCTTCTGGCTGCATGGATTTCCTAGTCATCCTCATCAAGAACAGAGAGCTCATGTCAAAAGGCAGCATCAAGCAAGAATTAAGAAGGGTGCTCCTAACAGGAAAAGACATTGGGTTACCAAGAATATGGCCTTAGCAGCTCACACTGCTCTAAGGATGCCAACCGAAGAGGATTGGTACTTTGATAGTGGTTGTTCCAGACATATGACTGGAATTGAGGACCACTTGATAAAACTCAAACCTCATTCATCTAGTCATGTAACTTCTGGTGATGGAGCTAGAGGAAACATCACAGGTGTAGGACAACTGGACAGTGCTGAAGCACAAAAATTGAAGGATGTCTTGTTGGTTAAAGGACTGACGGTTAATCTAATAAGCATAAGTCAGATATGTAATCAAGGTTTAAAAGTCCACTTTTCAAAGGATAAGTGTGTGGTTGTCAATGAAGAAGGTGAGGAAGAAATGAGGGGATCCAGAGCAATGAATAATTGCTACCTGTGGGAGCCCAGAAGTATCCTCAATAACCTGGATAAAAAGGAAACTAAGGACAAATTATGGCTGGTGAAAGACAGACAAAATAGAAGGTCTAACACATCAGCAAAAAGATCTTCAAAGGGTACTTTAGAGAGAAGGACAGGATGTAAGAAAAGTCATGTAGGGAAGCAAGCCAAGAAGGGATGCCCAAAGATTGGTCATCAGGGAAAGCTAGATAGGCTGTATTGGAACCTAATGAAGTCCATGGAAGCTGCCCTGCATAAAGAAAGCAAGGTCACTCCAGATGTCATGACCTTGTTCTGTGACATCAAGAGTACCATCCAAACAAGCTCTGATGAGTTCAAGGGAGACATGCTCAGGGGTAACTTGTGTAAATGGCAAAAGGGTTGTGCTAAACCTGGTGAGTATGTTAGTACTGACATGGTTTCAAGAAGTGTCAAGGAGTCTCAATTTAAAAAGTCTCTAAGAAAGTTGAGGACCTCTAGTAACGATGAATTCTAGCAATTAATAGGGAATTATATTTTGGAAAATAATCACATTCTGAATGGTCAAAATATTGAATTCCCTCCTCTTCTACAAGTAAACCCTTCTAAACCCGTTCTCGTCTTCCAATCCACCTCATGCCTTATCTCACACAACCCCATCAGAAACCCTCTTTCATTACAATCTAAGTCATCTACAATGTCTCAACAACATACCTCCAGCCCCACCAAGCCCGACCCTGCTCAGCACAAGAGCATCTCTGTGTTGAATGTGAGCCCTCTTGGTATGATTTCTGGGAGAAGGATTGAAGACCAATCGTCAGCTACTTCACATGCAGACCAAGAAGGTCATAATGTACATGGAATCACAATTCCACTGCCTAGGGTTGATCCTTCTCCAATATCGAATAAGAACCTTGAGGACAATTCTAAGTTCTCCTCTAATAAGACTAACCCTACCACAGAAAAACTAGCAAATTTTGTTAACTATGCAGTACATGAGGAAGGATAGGATGATGATCTGAATAAAGCTCCTACCAATGATGTTGATGTATCTTCAGATGATGAATTCCTCAAGAATGTTGCTCCGGGTATAGCTCAGAAACTAATGACTAAGAAAGGCAAACCTAGTCTGGAAGAAAACTCTCTCAAAAGTCAAAGAAAAGGAGCTCATGTTGGGTCCTCCAAACCTAGGAGCGAAAATGCCTCCAAGAAAAGGAAGGTTACTGAGAGTAGCCCTGAGTCTTAACAGATGTTCCTAACATCTTTAATGTAAAACATTCATTGGGAAAGAGGCTAGTTAAACCCATGCCAACTGCTCCTCTGGACAACATCTCCTTTCACTCCATTCACAGTGTAACCAAATGGAGATATGTCTATCAAAGGAGAATAGACCTTGAGAGAGAATTAGGGAAGGATGCCCTGGAGATCAAGGAGGTAATGGAACTCATCAACAAGGTTGGACTGCTTAAGACAATCATTGGATTTTCCAGATGATATGAGGGACTGGTCAAGGAGTTCATTATAAACATACCTGACTCAATCTCTAGCAGAAACAACAAGGAGTTCATGAAGGTATTTGCTAGAGGAAAGTGTGTGCAATTCTCTCCTGCTGTGATCAACAGGTATCTGGGGCAAGCAAATGATGGTACAACAAAATTGGATACTTTAGACAACCAGGTCTACAAGATCATCACTGCAAATCAAGTCACAACATGGCCATCCAAAGGGAAGTTGTCTGCAGTACTGCTCAGTGTAAAGTATGCCATTCTCCATAGAATTGGAGCTACTAATTAGGTACCTACCAATCATACATCCTCCATTGTTGTTGGACTAGGAAAGATCATTCATGCCATAGGTACCAAAGTTAATTTTGATTTTGGTCTATACATTTTTAATCAGACTGTCAAGCACTCCACAACCAGTGCTGTCAGGTTACCTATTGCATTTCCCTCCCTCATTTGTGGGATCATCCTAAATCAACATCCTGGGATCCTGAACTCAAGCAATGTTGTTAGCAAGAGGGAGCCTGAACTGTCACTTCACTTTAAACTGTTTGAAGGAAGACATGTTCTAGATATGATGTTTACATCTGCTGAAAAAGTTAAGATCTCCAAGAGAATGATGATTGCAGAATTAAAGGAAACCTGTAAGGAGTTAGGAGAAACCATCAGTACAACTACTGTCAGAAAAACCAAGCTAGAAGATCTTATCCAAAGGCTTGAAGAGACGCAGATAATAGTAGAGCTATGTCAGAAGAAGAGGCTGATGACAGTTGTGAGAATGTCCCAACCAATGTCAATAACAATGACTTCAGTTCTTCCTCTAGTGAAGAAGATTAAGTATGTGACTCAATCTGCTGAGGTGTGCTGCTGGCTTAATGTGTTTATGTTTTTTCTCATTTGTGATGCTCTTCAAAGAGCAGTTTTGTAGTAATGTAACCCCAAACAGTTATAATGTTACAATGTATGATCTATGCTAAGGGGGAGAGAAAGATAAAGAACAGCAATAGCAGGTACAACAGATGAAATAAAAGAACAGGTGGATAGCTTGGCTAGCCTATATGTTATTATGTGCACATGGTATAATCATGTTTGCAGGTGTGAATACAGGTGATGCTGAAGATGCATGTGTGATAACAGCTGCTAGTGTTGTTAGTAATAAACTGATGCTATGTGTGTAGATACCTAGCTTGTGCTTGTGTAAGAATGCCTGCTAGAACTAGGAGCTCTGTGTTGAAGAAGCTAGGAGCTAACCTTGTGTGTGTACCTCAAGATGTTATCCAGAAGGTCATAACATCTGGAGCAGACTGGATGAATATGTGTGACTGCAGGATGTGCAGGAGAAGTGTTAAACTGATAAGATGTATCAGTTGAGGTGGAGTAACTCTATGTATTACACACTCAGCAAAGAGTGACATATGTAGTGGTATTCTACAAATGGTTAACAGAGTGAGCTAATAGTAAGAGATAACTGTGAGGACTCAGAGAGGCTTGAGCTAGTAACTATCTTGCATGACTAGGACAGATCATAAGTCTTCTATTGTGTAAATCTTTGATCTGATGACAGAGTGTTTTAGCCAAAAATTTGTCAAAGGGGGAGTTTGTAAGTGCTCTTGATTGGCTGTATTTTGTGGCAAAACACTAGAGCATGTACGTATGTCATGTCTGATATTAGTGCATACATAATATGGACAGTGTAGGGTAAGTTGACTTGGCTAAAAGCAAGTTAAGCTGGATGTCATACCCAATGTTATGACTTGGATCATATGACATCAAGCGCAGGTTTGTTTTTCTGATAGCTATAAACCAGGAAACAGAATAGGAGCTCAAGTTGGATATCAGGAGATTTTCTAGAATCCCTAGGCGGACTAAAATATCCCTGAATTAAGTGGCAAGTGTGCAGATCATTGGAAATAAGTTTGTTATGAATAAAACCTAATTTATGCACCAAGGCCCAAAAGGACTTACAGCTGCTATAAATATCAGAAGAAGAAATTGTTTAGTTCCATAGGATTGTCCATGGTTCTATGATTGGCTAAATTTTGGTAAAACATGATCCTGCACTAATGTTAAGCAGGATGTTATAACATCTCCACCTGCTATGGTGACAGAACTGTTGTGGAGTGTGTTAATGTGAATGTCATGCTGAATGTTGTAACATCCATCAAAATATCTATCTGCTGTCATGACAGAACTACTATCATGTGTGAGAAACAGCAGGAGTAGTGGTGCAGCAAGTGCTGCTATGTGGATTGATTAGGTCATCTCATCAAAGTGTGATCCTAAGGCTGTTAAGAGTATAGTAGCAACTATCTTAGCAGTAGCCACAAAAGTTTGAGTTGTAATGAAGTTCCTCACAGGTGGTGAGTGAGGTGTGCAACCACAACAGGTTGAGTTGTGATGAAGTTCCTCACAGGTGGTGAGTGAGGTGTGTTGTCATGTGTTTTAAGCAGGATATCACTGCATGACAACAGAAGGAGCTGCTAGTGTATATCTCTTGACAGAGTTGGTTTGGTGTGATGAGACTATGTTGGATATACCTCATCAAAGATTGGGAGAAGCCATGACTATCATGAAGAAGATTTTGCAGAAGTGTTCAGCAGGGCAAGCTGGAAAGCAAGTTTAAGTAAAGTTGAATGTCATGACCAATGTTATGACATTGATCGTATGACATCAGACGGGCAGGGTTTGTTTTTCGGTTATAATACCTGATATATCTCAGGCTAAATTTCAGAAAACCTGTTATGGCTTCTTAGTTATCTGAGGCGAGATTCTAGTCAAGGCTGGACATAACATGAAGCTGCTGTGACCTAATTTGACAGCACCTTGATCAGTGGAAATTAGGTTTACTTTGTTAAACTTAATGTTTGTTACTTTGGAGCAGCCCAAGCCCAGTCTGCACTACTATAAAAGGAGGAGCAGAAGTAGAAGAAATTAAGCACTCACTTCAAGAAAAACCAGAGTGTAAAATAAAGGTCTAGGGTTTGAGAGTCCCTTGCGTGTAAGTCACCCTTTGTATCTTTTGATACATTGTGGTAGACATATTTGTTAGTGATGAACTTGGTTCTTCACGTGTGAATTCTGTCTAGGAATACTTGTACTCCAAGCAATTGTCTGGTGGATGATTTACATTGGATAGGTAGATTCTAGGTTGTGTCTCACTCAAAGCTGTGAAGCAAGAGTGTTTGAGTTCCTTGATCAAAGCTGTGAAGCAAGATCAAGGTGTGTATGAAGTGTCTCTTCATATTGAATTCTATAATTGTGAATTGTATATCACTGTGGTGATTGAGGGGGAGTGAGTGGGTATACTAAGATATAGAGTGTCTCTAGGTTGAAGTGTCATTGGGTAGAGATTAAGTGAGAAGTGAAAACTGGTTGTTTGACTTTGAATTGATTCTGCTAATAGTGAATTTCCTCCCTGACTTGGTAGCCCCCAGATGTAGGTGATGTTGCACCGAACTGGGTAAACAATTATTGGTGTTATTTATCTTTTTGCATTTACAATTATGCACAATTTAAATGGTTAGATAAATTGGTCTGTCAGTCTGCAGATGTCACAACAGAGGTCATGATGTTGGTCATGACATTGGTACAATTTAAAGAAATTTAAATTGTTCATGATCTGTCCTCGTCCTTGTTTCAGCAGAGATCAATGTTCTTGGGACATATGAGATCTGCATACCAGAATTTCAATTGGTATCAAAGCAGGCATCCTGTCTGTTATGGATGAGATCTTGGGAGATACTTTTTGGTGGTTGGGACAAGGAGAAGTTGTAGCTGTGTTGCTTATCTTGCTGAATGTTTGAGCTACTGCTCATGGAGCTAAAGAGAAGCTTGTATCTGCTGTTGTACCCTCTGATATAGGAGCTTCTATGACCTGCTGTATGTTCTGCCAAAGGAGGAGTGACTACTTCTCTCTTATGAATTGTTGAATAATCAGACATCTTGTTTAGGGCGTGTTCTTTTGGTGGTTCTGCTGCATATGTTTCTGATGAAAGAACTCTGGTAGCCCTGAGAGAAGATTGGCCTATATACAGTCTGATGAATGGTTGTGGCAGTTGTGTAGATGATTGGCAGATTGTGTGCTTGGGCTGTTCTGCTGTGAAGTACAAAGGCTGTTTAGAAAGGATAGTGGGAGGTGATTTATTTTCACCACTCATGACTTGTAAAGGCTCTTTCAATAGAGGAAGTCATAGGCAAGGTGAGTCAAGGGTGTCAGCCTTGATGTTTCAGCCTTGGTATTCCTAAAGTTGTGTGGATTTAAGATCAATTACTATTTATGGTCTACACACGTATTTAATTGATTATCCATGAAGATCAGAGAAAGATCTATTACAAGGATTTAAGATTCATTGCTATTTGAGAGTATCTCAAATATTTAATGGATTATCCTTAGTTGATGATCAAGTTGTCTCATCAGTTGTTGCTCAAGCATCAGGCCCTTGATTTGTTTGATCTACTTCAAGAATCTGATGTTCAACCAGATGTTGAGACATTCCATCAGTAGAAATTGTGCAGAATTCTGTTGATTCAAGGAGTGAATCACAGGTACCATACCCATGTGTAGTAGGATCTGACTTTATTCTAGTAAGTTTCCTGGCAAGAAACTAAGACTAGAATGTAGTGCTGATGGAAGTGGAGATGAAGACAGTTCTCTTGAATCAGCTTATTGGAGTCCAGCAGGTGTGTTCTAGTCTCTACTAGAAGCATATCTAGAAATTTTCCTGACAAGAAACTGGTCTAGAGATGGTGCTGGTAGCTCTGCTTGGGTCAATTTATTTCTGATCTAAGTGCATAGGAGCATGAAATCTGGCTCAGCTTGGAGGTCAAGCATAAGTGGCAGGTATCTCTGACTTTCTAAAGAAGTCTCTACTTAAGGAAAGCGGGAATCCTTGTGTAAAGATTTCTTTTGTGACCCTTCTTCATTAAAGAATCAAGCCTTGGCATGTTTGGTTTCTCTTAAGAGGATTTCATGAAGCAAATGCATTTCAAGAAATATGGTGTGGTCCAATAAAGCAAGGTGGAGGTTGTCTACTCAAACTCTAGTTTGTGTGCCCTTTCTGATTGAGTGATAAGGTTATTCTAAGTGGCAGAATGAAAGCCTGAACTCTCCAGCTGGATGTCTTAACCAAATTTGTGACATCACGCAGTAACTTCAAGGCCTTCATTGATGAAAGATGAGTTGATCTTCTTAGGTATGAATGGAATTAATGCTTCACCTCATGCAGTTTGCGGGAGCTGTGTGAAGGAGTAGATGCCTTGCCTTGGAGCAAGTAAAATTTGTGACTTGAAGATCAAAGTGGCCTATTGGAGTAGCAGGTTTTCTAGAGCTCTGAAAGATGTTGAATAACCAAACAGTGGCATTTAGTTATTTAAGCAGTGTGCCTTTAGAAAACTATTCTTGTGCAGAAGGGTAGTCATTTGAAGACCACAGAAGGTTCTGGGACTGTTCATACTTGGAACTAATTACTCTTATGCAGAAGGGTAGTTGGTTGAAGACCAAAGGAGGATCTGTTTCTGTTCACATATTGGAGCTTGTGGTAGAAGCCCTAAGATATGTATAGAAGATTACCTTCTTTTGGAGAGGTATTTGATCAAGTTGGTGGAGTTGTGCTCTCTAAAGATCCTCAGATTGGATTACTGCTCAGATAGTAAGTCCAAGTGGTTAATGTATAATGTCTGTCAGAACATCACTTTGTTTGCTGAACTTGAAGATCTGTTGTGGAACTCAGGATTCACATTCTGACTAAGAAGTACTCTATCTTGTCATATGGGAGAATTATGAGGTAGAAGGACTGTCTTGGAGTATGATGTGAAGGTTTTGTACAAGGCTAGAGTGGTTCATTGCATCTGGACTATGATGATTTATATGGATGTGAATATTCATCAGTTAAATCAGAAGTGTTCTAACTTATCATATGGGAGAATGATGAGGAAAGAATGTCGTGGATTATGAGGTGTTTAGTCCAGAAGTCTTGTGGAGGAGTGGTAACTCCAGAAAGAAGTGGACCAGTATAAGCATGAGGTTGGTCTTGAGATATACTGTGGTGATCTTGGAGCAACTTGTATAAAAGATAGGGGGAGAGCTTTTGGTTGATGGGTGTATTATTTGCTTGTGGTTCAAGCAGTAAATGAATGCGTTCAACATGTGTGTTGAATAGAGAATGAGTTCTTGAAGACATGAAGATGCGTCTTATGTTTTCCATTCACGAGCTTCTAAAACGAGCACTAGTTATCCTTGATATGGGAAGTTATACTTTTATCTAGGATGTGTTGCTGCAAAAGTGCAGGTTTGTATTAAGACTGCTTGTGGCTTCAAGCAAGTTTGTGACTATATACCCCTAGGAGAGTGGAATGTCATACGTTCAATGTCATACCAGGTGTTGTGACATTGGATTACTGTTCAGAATGAACTTAACAGTGATTCTGGTCTTGGTGCTGTCCTTGGGTATCAATGGATCAAATCAGGTTTTGGGCCTCTGTCCAAGTGGTTTGCCTTGTATGACAGGTAAAGATGAAGATCAGGACATCATCAGCTCTGATTGTATGAATTTGGAAGGACATTCACCCTGACATCTTGAAGGAGTTTCTAAGATGAATCTGAGATAACTCACAGATAGTTGTCTATCCTGCAACTACCTCTCCTATAAGGTTTGGTTCTGGTGTGGTCTATGAAACCAAGGAGTGCAGAAGTGCATGTGCTACCTGGGTGTGAATATGAATATGATTAGATGATTCTTCATGTGCTTGGGTGCTCTCTTTTAGGGGGAGTGCTGATTATGCATGATAGGAGATGTTGTGTACCTGTTTGATGTGTAGCTGCTGATGTGAAGCCCCGTACAAAGTTTGTTGATCCTCAGGCAAGCTTGTGTTCTTGAACCAATGATGTTGGTTTGAACTAGGACTGTGATGACTGGCCTAGGAAACAACATTGGTTTCTGTCTGGGAAAATTTATTTTTCTCTACAGAATAGGTGTGTGTATCAATTTGGGGATTAACAATCAATTGTTACTTGGCAAGTAGTTAATTAATTATCCTTAAATTGGTGATGGCAAAAGTGTCTCTCCTGAAGGTGAAGCTTCAGACAAGGCAAGAACTCAAGACTCAAGGAGCTATGATTCAGGACTGATTTTACACTGGCTGAGTGAGTTCAGCAAGGGGAGATTAAGGCTCTGTCCATGGATTGGTGCTGAAGTGGTGCAATCTCTAGTAGAGGACAAGCAACTTGTGTATTGATGAGATGACTGTATGTACGGTTTGTGTTCAGCATATGTATGTACAATTACTACACTTGTTGTCAAAGTTTTGACTAAACCAAGGGGGAGAAAAATGGTATTGCCATTATGTTGTTGCTTGTTGGATGAAATTATTAAGGGGGAACATGATAGTTTGTGTAAACTACTGTTGCTGCCCTGATAAGTTGCTTTTGACAAGTTGCTTGGGTGTTTTAGCCAAAATTTGCCAAAGGGGAAGATTTTAAGTTCCATAGGATTGTCCATGGTTCTAAGATTGGCTAAATTTTGGTAAAACATGATCCTGCACTAATGTTAAGCAGGATGTTATAACATCTCCATCTGCTGTGGTGACAAAACTGCTGTGGAGTGTGTTAATGTGAATGTCATGCGGAATGTCGTGACATCCATCACAACATCCATCTGCTGTCATGATAGAACTACTGTCATGTGTCAGAAACAATAGAAGTAGTGGTGCAACAGGAGCTAGCAGGGGCTGCTATGTGGATTGATTAGGTCATCTCATCAAAGTGTGATCCTAAGGCTGTTAGGAGTGTAGTAGAAACTATCTTAGCAGTAGCCACAACATTTTGAGTTATGATGAAGTTCCTCACAGGTGGTGAGTGAGGTGTGTTGTCATGTGTTTTAAGCAGGACATCGCTACTAGTGTATATCTCTTGACAAAGTTGGTTTGGTTTGATGAGACTGTGTTGGATATACCTCATCAAAGATTAGGAGAAGCCATGACTGTCATGAAGAATATTCTGCAGAAGTGTTCAACAGGGCAAGCTGGAAAGCAAGTTTAAGTGAAGCTGAATGTCATGACCAATGTTATGACATTGATCGTATGGCATCAGACGAGCAGGGTTTATTTTTCGGTTATAATACCTGATATATCTCAGGCTAAATTTCAGAAAACCTGTTATGGCTTCTTAGTTATCTGAGGCGAGATTCTAGTCAGGGCTGGACATAACATGAAGCTGTTGTGACCTAATTTGACAGCACCTTGATCCGCTGAAATTAGGTTTACTTTGTTAAACCTAATGTTTGTTCTTTGGAGCAGCCCAAGCCCAGTCTACACTACTATAAAAGGAGGAGTAAAAGCAGAAGAAATTAAGCACTCACTTCAAGAAAAACCAGAGTGTAAAATAAAGGTCTAGGGTTTGAGAGTCCCTTGTGTGTAAATCACCCTTTGTATCTTTTGATACATTATGGTAGACATATTTGTGAGTCATGAACTTGGTTCTTCACGTGTGAATTCTGTCTAGGAATACTTGTACTCCAAGCAATTGTCTGGTGGATGATTTGCATTGGATAGGTAGATTCTAGGTTGTGTCTCACTCAAAGCTGTGAAGCAAGAGTGTGTGAGTTCCTTGATCAAAGCTGTGAAGCAAGATCAAGGTGTGTATGAAGTGTCTCTTCATATTGAATTCTGTAATTGTGAATTGTATATCACTGTGGTGATTGAGGGGTAGTGAGTGGGTATACTCAGATCTAGAATGTCTCTAGGTTGAAGTGTCATTGGGTAGAGATTAAGTGAGAAGTGCAAACTGGCTGTTTGACTTTGAATTGATTCTGCTAATAGTGAATTTCCTCCCTGGATTGGTAGCCCCTAGATGTAGGTGATGTTGCACCGAACTGGGTAATCAATTACTGGTGTTATTTATCTTTCTGCATTTACAATTATGCATAATTTAAATGGTTAGATAAATAGGTCTGTCAATCTGCAGATGTCACAACAAAGGTCATGACATTGGTACAATTTAAAGAAATTTAAATTGTTCATGATTTGTCCTCGTCCTTGTTTCAGCAAAGATCAATGTTCTTGGGACATATGAGATCTGAATACCAGAATTTCAGCAATCCTGAACAGCAGCTCTTGATTAAAGGAGAAAGAGTGCAAATTGCAGAGTCCTTGTAAGTGAAGAAGGCTAGGCTTCACGTGTGAATTCTGTTTAGAAATACTTGTACTCCAAGAAATGGTCTAGTGGATGATTGCATTTGATAGGTAGATTCTAGGATGTGTCTCACTCAAAGCTGTGAAGCAAGCGTGTGTGAGTTCCTTGATCAAAGCTGTGAAGCAAGATCAAGGTGTGTATGAAGTGTCTCTTCATATTTATTCTGTAATTGTGAATTGTATATCATTATGGTGATTGAGGGGTAGTGAGTGGGTATAATCCGGTCTAGAGTGTCTCTAGGCTGAATTGTCATTGGGTAGGTTTTAAGTGAGGAGTGCAAACTGTGTTGTTTGACTCCAAATTAATTCTGCTAATAGTGAAGTTCCTCCCTGGCTTGGTAGCCCCCAGATTTAGGTGTTGCTGACACTGAACTGGGTAACCAATTGTTGTGTTTTTACTGCTGTTATTATTACTGATTATTAGCTGTTAAGTAGCAGATGTCACAATGGATGTTATAACCTTACGAATAACATCCATCGTGTGCTTGCCAGAATTTTCAGTAACAACCAATAGCTTTTTAACAAGAAAAAGACATGTGGGTAAAGATGTAAGTATTCAAATGATAACATGTTAACATACAAGTCAAGATTATGTCACATAAGTCAAATGAGAATGATACTTGAAAACATCATCAACATATTTAAACAAGTAGGTAACAACCAACATGTAAATTATGGTTCAATCATGGCTTTAAGGAGGGATAATCATCACAATATTCCTTCATATAAACATGTACACAAGGTCACAAAAAACAAGTGTTTAAGAACACCTAAACATGGTATGATCAACACAAAAGAATACATGCACATCAAGGTTCATGTAAACATGGAAGAAATTCACATGTTAAGGACAAAATGGCCTAGCAACTACTCTTGACATGGACCAAGCTTCATCATACATTTATGTGTAAACATAAACTTAAAAAAGTGTCAAAGTCAAGTTAAGGCAAGAATGTACAATTTCACAACATCTCACAAGGTTTATGTAGGGTGCAAGAGATTCATACAAGTCAATGTGGGCAAGGAAAACACAAGGAAAGATCAAAGAGAAGCACAAGGTTCTTAAAAGAAACCCTAAAAAGTAACAAACTTTTGCATGCACACAAAGACATGAAAAATAAATCTTTTTGAATATTTCTCGACATCAATGAAAAATAGACATCATCATGAAAATAATGCAAAAAGAATGGGATCAAAATGGTAAAAAACAAAGAAATTATAATGGTTTGAAATTGCATTAAGAAACCATAAAAAATAATAAGCCAAGTGATAAAAACAAGGGAAATGCACTAAAATGGGGTTTGAACCCACGCCATGGTGATTGCCACTTAAAACTTAGACCAACTGAACTGCAAGCGTGTTGTGAATAAAAGATACCAACATGTAATAAAATATCAAACATATTAAATAAATCAAAAAAAATCGCAAAAGGGTTGATCAGCAGGATCGAACCCAAGTCAGACATGTCGAATGGAAAGGCAAGGCAAGGCTTCTACCACCGGGGTGGCTGTTACATCTAAACATAATACGTCTTCAGTTATTTTTATTTAATAACACCATCAAATGGCCAAATCAGTGCTCAGTCAGCGTCATGTCATGCTGACTGGGTGTTACACCCAACTTCCACTTCTTCTTCGCTCCCTCTCTCTCTCTCTCTCTCTCTCTCTCTCTCTCTCTCTCTCTCTCTCTCTCTCTCGTGCCATAACCATCAACCATGGCTAGAAATTAATCCTTCCATGACTTCCTCATTCTCAACCATTTTCAAAGATGTAAAGACCAAAGTTGAAGCTTTTCTCATAAGGATTTCAAATATGTCATCATCTCGTTCTAAAACCAAACATGTAATTCATAAATCACTCAACAATAATGTAACACCATGAAAGTTCAACATGTTACAACATGAAATATTCAAATCAAACAAGGAAAACATCCACTCAGAATCACAAAGCACCGAACATACTGCATTTTTCTATTCAAATATCAACAAAACAATGCATGAGTATGAGATTTTGAAAGTGAGAATGCCTTACCTCTTAGAGAAAACAACATAACATGATTCTTCTTAAGTGCAGATGGAAGAAAACAACATCCTTAGCTTTCTTAAGTGCTTTAGAACTTGTTTGGATGGCTGATTTATTTGGAAATAGACTGGAACACAGACCACGATTCTTCTTACAACAATGGATGTTGAAGATGGCATAGTGTGTTGGCCTTGATACAGAACTTATTCAATGGTTGGAACAAGTTCTAATGAGTGTGTAGAGGAGGTTTATAAGGTTTATTTGTGTTTGGCATGAGAGGAATGATTCTAACCAGAGGTTTTGCAAAAAAATGAGGTGTTTTTGCAAGAACACTTTGCTACACGAATACAAGAGTGTTTTGGCGTGGTTTTTGAGATTTTTTCTTGTCCTTTTATAATGAACATTGACTTGGTATTTATAGGGAGAGTGGAGAGTTTGAGGTGTGGTCAGAATCCAACTTCTTGCTAACTATCCATTTGCATTTTCAAACTACTTGTGATGATGGTTTTTGTGTAGTTCAAGGAATCAAGTACAAGGTGGTTGAACTTGAGCATGCTTCTGCAGATGGATTTATACTTGGGAGTGTTCATTTTATGCCATAAGTAGAATAACTTCTTGGTTCATGCCTTAAAAATTTGTGTAATCCCTTTAAATTTCGTGTGACATTCTAATTAGAAGGGGCCTTGCAATTAGACACCATAAAAAATCAAGATTTGCACCAAAAGATTGGTTTTGCATCATGTCATGCCAAGTTGGGACCTTGAAAGTCAAGCATTGGACCTCAACTTCCTCTCTTCGAAACTCCTAACATGATATGAAGGATTTCTTGTATATTTTAGAAAGCCTCAAACATGTCCTACAACTTTTATGTTTGATGAAAATCTTGAATCCAAAGGGATCAGGATGAAAACCAGCTTTGAAGTTGACTAAGAATTGAAGGAAAAAAGCTTGCCTTGAAAAATTCTAAGTGTTTTAAAATTCTTCAAAACTTTGAAGCTCCTTATCTCAAAATCTAAGCCTCTTTTGCTCATAGGTAAATTGGAAACTTTTGTAGTTCATGATGAGAGCTACGAATTGACCTTTGGAACTCAAAAAATGGATATGTGGATTGAAAGTTATGATCTTTCAAAATTGGCACCAAAATTAGGGGTTTTTCTCATACTTAGAAAAAAACCACTTTTCCAAGTTTACCCCTTTTGCAAGAAACCTCTCAAATCTTGATTTCTCATGCTCAAAACTATTGATCAGACATGTCTTAAAGAAATTTGGCTGAATGCTTCAACATGGACTAAAAACCCCTAAAAGTTAAATGGTTGACTTTGTCAGATGAAATTTGTATCAGATGAATTCAATTGTGTGATCTTCAATGAACTTGCATCTTTGAAATTTTCAATCTTCATGGATAGGATCCAAGGATGTATATGAACATGTTGAATCATGTCTCAAGGCTTGGGATCATGCTTGGATAAAAAATCAAGGCACAATTGATCTTTGCTTGATGAAACCCAAACTTGGGGTTAACTGAAATTAGGCCTCCATGATCTTGCAATGAGATCAATTAACACTTGATTCTTGTTGAATATAGGCCTCTTGAGTGCATGGACACTTTATTTAATGATGATCCATCCAAAACATTGACTGATCAAGCCTTAACCCTCTTGATTCTAAGGGTTCAAAACCCTAATTCAGATGGAACTTACACAAATACAAACTTGAAACAAAGTTAGGGTTAGAAAATATGCTTAATGCTCCTAGGATGGTGATGGAATCTAGGGGTCAAAATTTGGGGTATGACAGTTGCGCCTATTTAAATAGCTTTACCAGATGGCATGAGAGATGACAATCTCCATAAAATCAAGGAGAAAGGTATTTAAATATAGAAAACCAAAATTTTTGCCCTTAGATGCAATGATATGCTAAGGAAGACAAAACTATGTAAGTGCTGACATGATATGAACTCTACAAATGATGCTTTATGATGAAAATTACAAAATGCAGATGACCACGACAAATAGAAAGAGGAAAGAGCCAACACAATGAGTAACCAATCATTGGGGACGACAAACACTAGGGAATCTAGAGTGACTAGGACACAAGTTCAAATATGACCGGGATGATACTCTAGAGGAAAGATCTTCGCAATGGAGGTAGATACAACAAAACAACTCCACGGGCGAAAACCAGAAAGCAGCATGATCTCCTTTGGGGATCAGGTTAAAACAAGGAGCTGACCTCTAACAAGATAAACAAGCATGATACAACAAGACTCCAAAAGGGACTAAATCAAACGGAGAATTTCTTTACGACGAAGAGTTCAAATGAGATTTCAAGAAATGACCGGAGAAGAAAATAAAAACAAAGCTAATTAGACTTACCGGGGATATTGGTAACACCCAAACATCCTAAGGTTTCACTGGGAATATTGGTAACAACCAAATATAGGGTTATGTGAACAATGCCAATAACCATTGGACTTGATATATCTAGTAACAACGGGGTTTCAAAAAAAGTGAATCGGTAACAACCAAATATTCCCCTACCAATAACCATTGGGTTCAAACAATTGCTAGTAACAACTAGACTTCAAAAGGTGGATCGGTAACAACCAAGTATTCCACTACCAATAACCATTGGGTTTAAGCAATGCCAGCAACTGCTAGACTTTTCTAGGGATTGGTAACGACCAAACTCAGCAATACCAATAACAATTGGATTTAAGAAACGCCAGTAACCACTAGACTTTCAGATGGGATTGGTAATGGCCAAACCAATAATACCAATAACAATTGGATTTAAGCAATGACAGTAGCCATTGGACTTTCAAATTGATGCTAGTCACTACTGGACTTTCTGGGAAGCTAGCAACGGATAAACTTCATGAGGAAAAGCTGGTGACCACCAGAACTGAGGAATTAGTAACGACTACCCTCACAGGGCAATACTGATAACTACCAGACAGACAGTGTCAATAAAATTTGAAAACTGCATAAGTGATAATGACTATTGGATTGTCCACCAGAGATTTTTAGTTACAACTAGACTTTAGAGAAATTGGTAACAACTAAAGATGTAAAAGATGTCAGTAACAACTGGGTCTGGATAAGGGAATTGGTGACAACCAAAGATCTCAAAAGGTGTTAGTGACTAATGGAGATAGGAACAAAAAACAACTACAAAAGATGTAACAAATACTGTCGGTTACAACCAGACTTATGTAAGTAGAGTTGCACCTTAGAGGGGAGGGGGTGAATTAGGTACTCAAAATCTTTTTTCGGTCTTTCTATAGATTTCTTGTTTTACTTTCCTAAAAGTTACTAAGTGTTGAATGCCGTAAAAGCGGAAAGTAAAGAGACACAATGATGTATCCTGGTTCCCCTCATAGCCCGAGAGTACTCAAGTCCCCTTTCAACATAAAAGAGATTTTTCAAGTTAGATCCTAAGAAAAGACTTCTACCTAGTCTTTCTTATACAGACTCTAACCAATCAAATGCCAAGAATAATCCTCTTGGATTTTCCACTAAGTACAATGAGAAAAATCCTCTCAAAATGGACCTCTTGCTTCCAACAATCCTGGACAGCAAGGTTACAACCTTACAAACTTATTTCCAACAATCCTAGAAAAATAAGATGTAATCAAGGAGCAAATAAATTCTAATATGAGTAAGTTGCATCAGTCTTCAAATATCAATCTTGCAACTGATCTTCTTCTTGAGATATCAACTCTTATATATCAAATACAAGTGTTCAAAGACAGGCTCAGAGGTGTTTGAGGTAGTTTGAGGTAGTCTCAGAGGATCATGTCCCTTACTCATTGTTGCGGTCAAAATCGGATATCAAGCTATTAATTAACTTGAATCAAAAACCATTGATGTTCACCACTAAGCTTTGATTTATCCAAAGGAAAGGGTAAAGATTGAAGAAAACCCTAAGTGTGCTACGTAACAATGAAGCTAAGAGATTATGGGGTTCGGGGGTTGGTTATACCTAGGGAAGGTGTTAGCATCATAAGTATCTATAGTACTCTATAGGAACCTCTTGTTTGGTATTTGTGTTATGCTAATGTTTTCTTGCTAATAGTTATCTGCTAAGGCAAAGGTGCTAAAAGTAAAGACCTATGGGTATACACACTAAGTATGCTCGCCAAGATGCTTCTTCTCGTGCCTACGTATCCTAAAAAGGATGGAATCAGGGCAATTGTAGTTCGCCTAACTAGGGTGAAGGAATCTCTTGACTATAGTCAAGGTTCTAAGGGGAATAAGTATTCATAACAATGATACTTACATAGAATTAATAAACTCTCTAAGTCTAAGTGGAAAGATTTAACTGGGGATTGACTTTAACAAAATTCAAGAGGAGAAAGTGAGTACTCATAAAAATGGTACGCACATAGAGTTAACAAACTCTAGACCTAAGTTCTAAGTTGAAGGGCTCCTAACAAGGTATGTTAGGGTTTTAACTTAACAAAGCCAAAGGGATGTAGGTTCTAACTTAAGGCTAAGTTGAGGGACCTGGTGACTCTAACAAGGTTAATGGAAGGCTAAGAAATGAGTTATCCATGACATCAAGTCAAATATAGAGACTTTCCTTTGGACTAAGGAACAAAAAAGGTAACTCTTTAGGATGAGAGCTAACAAGCCACGTCACTTGGGAAAAACTTAATAAAGTCAAAAGGTATTAAAAACAAGGTGATATTCAAGCATACTTCAAACATACTTCAAGCATATATTCAAGCATACTTCAAGCATATATTCGTTCAAGTATGATGAAAATATATGATCATGTCCCTTACTCATTGGTACTTGCACAACAAAGGTGCACAATAAACAGTGGTACCATTTCCTTTAGAATTCCTATGGTGGATGGAAAAATAAGTATCACCAAGTAAATTTGGAACTAGATTTCAAATCAAGAAGATCTTTATAGCGTTAACCTCAACAAAGTTGTCAATGTTAGGGAACAAAACAATTCCATAGATGAGCAAAGCTAGAATAGCCTCAAAAGCCATCATAGTACTAGCACTAGCAAAAGTAGAAGCTCTCTCAATTAGAAACTTAGAAGTCAACCCTCAAATGTCTCCCTTAACAGTAAGATTGGCGTCTATATTAGATTTCCACAAATGAGTGGCTGCAGCAATGACTTGTGACTTAGGAACTTCCTCCAAACTAGTAAAAGGGGCTCTGTCAAAAACTCGTATACCCACAAGATAAGCATACTCCTCCAAGGTAGGTAACTGTTGATAATCTGGAAAGGTAAAGCACTGGTAGATAGGATCATAGAACTGAATAAGAGTATTGAGAATTTCATCTTCAACATTGGTAGAAAGAATAGACAAAAGTCTTCCATGATAAGATTTGAAGTCCACAGGATCAGTCATAAAGGATGCTAGCTTTCTCAAATCTTTAAATTCAAGAGCTCTGAAACTGTACTTCTAAGTGTTTCTCCTTTAAATGCCCATAACCTCAATATCTGTGATCTTTGCAAAAAGAATCTCTAAGTTCCTTGAAATTTTATTGAAATAAAATATTCATGAATGCATGAGTGCATGATTATGCAACAATCATAAACAAGGTTCAAGGGTTCAGAGTCACGAGCATGGTGCCAAAGGTTAGAACCACCCACAAGGTATGTACTAGGAGTTAAAAACCACTTTTAGATATTACCGGCTTAAACGACTACTCATCAACCAATAATATTCTCAAGAGAAACTCGTCTGAGTGTAGTATCGTGTAACAACTAATTCAAGTCTACACCTGAATAGTCATTGCACTACGTCTTAATAAGGCCAAGATGGGTTAAAGGGTTATAAGGTCCTCAGCTTCTCGGGCTCTCAGGTCGAAAGTAAAATGCCTTCACAACTACTTGTTCAACATATTTACCCTCAATGAGGCCTCCACTGAGCGAGGGATCTCAAGTTAGCTTATTAAAGATTAACTCCACATAAGACAAACATGACTATACCACCCTTCTATCATAAGTGCTCTCAAGTCCAGGTATAGGACTTATCTCACCACTCAGAGATCACCAAGCACCATAAAAAAATAGCAAAAAATAGATATAATACAAACACAAATAAATAAAGATAGGCTTAACCCACTAGGGACTACTTGTGGACCAATTTCGGTGACCTCACTAATTCTGAGATGGTGAAATCCTTGTGAATTGTGCTTGTGCCACTTTTGAATTTCTAATATTTATCCTATGATACTTAAAATGAATCGGAAGGAATCTAAACTAACCCTGCGTGCAAATGTTTTCCCTACAAATGTAAATAGATCTAGAATCAGGGGTTGGTTATACTAAGGGAAGCTATTAACATCCTAAGCATCCATAGTACCCTATAAGAACCTTTTGTACATATTTACTATTAGTTATCTTATCTACTTAAGTTGCTTACTGTTCATTGGGAAGGTTTCAACCTTCGGGTGAGAATGAGTGTGCGAGATATTTTTGCGAGTTTTTGTTTTATGAAAGGTAAGGAGGCCTATGGGGTTTTATTTAAAGGTATGCTCGCTAAGATATTATGACTTTATGCCTATGCATTCCCAAAAAGAGACTTTGGAAAATCAGAGCGTTCGTAGTTCCATCTAACTATGGGTGGAATTTGTATCTTGTTCAAAGTCGAAGATGGTGAAGCTAAAAGGGTATTTCTGTATCTTGTTCAAAGCCCAATATGTGAAGCTAAAAGTTTTATTGGTTTGAAAGAAATGGATTTTTTCATTTTTAAGGGAGATATCCCACCTATTCATCATAGACATTTAAGAATAATATCATAAGGGAAGAAGCTTTGAACTTGGATGTTAAATAATCCTAAGCAATGACACATCTTCATTTATGAGCCTTTGCATGCTAAGAGAAGAACCTTAACTCGGATATAGTATCAACAAGTGTGCCACTTACATCACTTAGATGAAAGAAAAGTTTTGAACCATGATAAGAGAGGGACTCCAGCTTGGATTTTGAATCAACAAGTGTGTCACTTACATCACTTATATGGAGAAAAAAAATTTCATGTTTGATTTTGAATGGTGGTGTATAGAAGAAATTTCTTCCTACAGAGATAATTTAATGTCTCATCTCTGGGGAGAATTTGAATTATTTGAGTATCTTATTTAAAGCCCAAGATGTTGAAGCTAAAATATTTGTATCTTACTCAAAGCCCAAGATGTGAAGCTAAAAAGTTTACTTGTATCTTGTTCAAAGCACAAGATGTGAAGCTAAAAAGTTTATTTGTATCTTATTCAAAGCACAAGATGTGAAGCTAAAAAATTTATTTGTATATTGTTCAAAGCCCAAGATGTGAAGCTATAAAGTTTATTATAGCCTGAGAGGAGACTGACTTAACTGGGGGGTGTTTTGAATTGATGGTATCTTATATGAAACCCAAGAAGAAGGTTATGATGCTTTTAAGTCTGAAGGGTCCTTGTATGAAGCCCAAGAGGAGGTTGGGATTTTTGGATAAAGCCTAAGAGGAGGCTATGATGAAGTTAACTTCATCCAAAGAGGAACTAATGTTTGAACTAAGTTGTAGTTGAGAGAATCCTAATGTTTGAACTAAGTCTAAACTAAGGATGAGGTGTTATAAATGTCAAGAGAAACTTAATATGAATAATTATATGAATAGTATTTAACAATTATAGACATGAATTGAATGTGGAGGGTTTTACACTCTAATAGAGGCCCATGTCTATGTATGGTTGAATTGAAAAGATGATGGGTCTTACACTCTAATAGAGGCCTATGTCTAAGCATGGTTAAATTGAAAACATGGTGGGTCTTACACTCTAATAGAGGCACATGTCTAAGCATGGTTGAATTGAAAAGGTGGTGGGTCTTACACTCTAATAGAGGCCCAAAGAGTTTGAAATTTGAATGCCACTAGGGTTGTGTTTGATGAAAGTTAAAGATTGAGTTTTGAAATACTGAAAGTTTTGAGAAATTGAAGAAAGTTTTGAGAGGAGGGGAGAGACTTACACTCTAATACAGGCCTAAAGAGTGGTTTAAGAAGTTTTGAACAAAGTTTTTTTAATCAAGATTAAACCCTAATGAAAGATTTAATCAGAGGTATTTTCAAAAAGGAAATGATTTAAACATGGCATAAATGATTTGTTAAGTTAAGATAAACATGTTGTGATCTCGTAACAATGTTTTAAACAAAGTGTATTTATAAATATGAGAATAAAAAATGAATTAGGTTTGTAACAATTAGAAAGAAAAATCAATTTTAAAATTTTTTAAAAATAAAAAACAATTCTTTTCAACTTAATGAAAAGTGATTAAATAAATATGATTTTTGGAATTTTTTGATGGATTAAAATAATAGAGTGTATTAGTAATATGTGTGAAAAAGATTGGGTCAAAAATAATTAATTTTATAAGAGAAATGAATGTTTGAATTTTGGAATAAAATGTGAAAAAAATATGAAACATGGTAAAAAAAAAGTTGTAGGTAACATTTGAACCCACACCACCAAGTATCAAACCATCAAAACAAGCCCTTGCCAACTGAGCCAACATGCGTTAGTGATGATTAAGCAAAACCATTTTAAAAAAATATTAAGAATGCGTGCCAAATTCAAAAATGCCCGCCATGAACTTCATCTTCTTCCTCGAGCTCCATTTTTGCAGAAAGGGCTCTATCTCACTCAATACGCAATGATTTTGAAAGATGTAAACATGAAAATTGTTCATTTTTAAATAATGAATTGAAAGGTGGTATTTAATTTCATTTATTTTTAGTGTAGAGTGAATTATTAAGCATGAAACAGATGAACCCTAGTTTGGCAAAAACTATAATATAATCATATACACGTAATGTAAATAACAATTGATTAAGGGTAAATGATCTATGAACTACTAAAAACACATTGGTAACTTGAAATAACATTTATGATGCATGAATCATAGAGTTTGAAAAGTTCAGGCTTACCTTGCAAGAGAAAATCAAATCCTCAGTTGGATGTGTTGCAAATTTAAAATGATGATCCTAACAACTTCCATGGACCTCAAGGATTGTGTTGAGATGCTTAGAACAAGTTTAAACCTCATGGATTGCTTGGCTCGAATCCAACTACAATTTGATCAAGGTGAGATGTGATCTTGATGAGTTTAATGTTACATAAAGTGATTAAGTGTTTAGATCACTTATACATGATGTATATGATGTATTTGAATCAAAAGTTTTAGTGGATAAACTCTGGTTTTGAAAACTCAATTCTCACTCTTTAAAATGTTAAAATTTTGAAGTGTAAGAAGAAGAATGAGAAAATAAGTGTTGTAATTGTTTTGGTCTACTCTGAATGATCAGATGTGGCCTCTATATATAGGGGACCAAATTTTTTTTTGAGGAATAGTGATGGTTGATGGATGAAGTCAATTTTCAAGGGTTTTGGCAATGTATCATTACTTCTATCTCAAGGTACCTTATCTCTTCCACTAGCCTAGCTATTCTCTTAACCAATTCCACATAAATGCCTCTTGAATTCAAGGCTTAAGTGATAATGTTTCATCATTTCAAATGGATTCCTCTTAATTTAGTGGCTCTATCTTACAGGTTTTGTATGATTCATTCAGATTCTTGTTGAATTAGCATTGTATGACTATCACACTTGGACTCAAAAAATTGTGCACCAAAAATAATGTCAAATCTGCCTTACCAAAACAGTTGCACCAAGGCATGTTGTGCACTTCATATCTCCTTGTTCAAGTGGAATTAGATTGTGTTCTTGCGCATTTTGGAAAGCGGAGATGTTATACTTCAAGTTTGACGTTTAAGGTTTTTCTTGAATCATTACGGATGATGGAGAAAAATGGCCTCAAAGTTGGTTCTAACATAAGACATATTCTATCTAAAAAATTTCCAAGTGTCAAAGTTCAAAAAGTATTGAAACCATAACTCCATGGCCTTGTATCTCAAAATTTATGCATCTTTTTTCGGCTAGGAATTTCGTATCGACAGATAATCTCCTTTTTTATGAAACAAGCAACCACTTGTTTAGTCATGTTAGCATATGACACAACTTCCACCGACTTGGTGAAGTAGTCGATAGCAACCAGAATAAAACAGTGTCCGTTTGAGGATCTCGACTCGATTGCTCCAATCATGTCAATGCCCCACATTTAAAATGGCCAAGGTGATGACAACACGTTTAGCAAAGTTGGAGGCACATGCACCTTGTCCGCATAGATCTAGAACTTGTGGCATTTCCTAGCATACTGAATACAATATGTCTCCATGGTCAACCAAAATTAATCGGCCTTTACAATCTTCTTCGACATAGCATATATATTGGCGTGAGTGCCAAAAGCTCCCTCATGAATGTCTTGCATCAATAGATATGCTTCTCGTTTGACAACACGCCTGAGCAAGACCAAGTCATGGTTCCTTTTGTACATCACATCATTGTTGAGGAAGAACTTGGATGCCAATCTCCTTAAAGTTTTCTTGTCAAGAGAAGTTGCATCAACCGGATATTCTTTAGTTCGCAGATATTGTTTGATATCTTGAAACCACGGTTCCCGATCAGACTCTTCTTCCACCAATTGGTAATATGCAGTTTCAGTCTTCCTCTTAATTTAGATAAGGGTCGCCTCGTTAACAAACCGAACCTTCCACATAACGGCCATCATAGCTAAGGCATCAGCAATGTGATTCTCAGTCCTTGATACGTGCTTGAAGGTGATCTCATCAAAATACTAGATCATTTCCATGATATAAGTTCTATATGGAATTAGTTTCTCATCTCGAGTTTCCCATTCTCCCTTGGCCTGATAAATAATCAAAGCTGAGTCACCACTCACCTCCAAAATTTTGATGCGGAGATCAATTGTTGCTTCAAGTCCCAAAATGCAAGCCTCATACTCAAAAATGTTGTTAGTACATTCAAAGCACAAACTTGTTGTGAAATGAGTATACCCACTAATTGGGTTCATCGGAATGGAACCTATACCATTCCCCTTTTGGTTGGAAGCACCGTCGAACATCATTTTCCATAGGGAACCATGTTCAGGACCTTCCTCAAGGCCTTGCTCTTTGCAGTCTTTCTTGATCAACATGATGTCTTCATCTGAGAAGTTAAACTTGAGGGGCTCATAGTCTTCTATTGGCTGATCAACAAGGTAATCTGACCAGATACTACCTTTGATGGACTTTTGAGCAACATACTGGATGTCATATTCTAACAATAGCATGTGCCAACGGGCGAGTCTTCCTGTCTGAGCAGGCTTCTCGAAAATATACTTTATCGAATCCATTTTGGAAATCAACAAAGTGGTGTGACATATCATGTACTGCCTCAGACGTTTGGTAGCCCAAGCAAAAGCACAACAAGTTTTCTCCAAAAGTGAGTAACGACTTTCACAATCGGTGAACTTCTTTCTTAGATAATAAATGGTGTGCTCTTTGCGTCCAGATTCATCATGTTGGCCTAATACACAGCCCATCGATCCTTCAAGCACTGTCATATACATGAAAAAAGGTTTTCTAGGCACAGGAGGAATCAAAATCGGAGGCTCTTGGAGATAACCTTTGATCTTATCAAACGTTTGCTGACAATCTTCATTCCAAACAACCATTTGATCTTTTTGCAACAACTTGAAGATTGGCTCACAGGTAGGAGTCATATTAGAAATAATCCTGGAGATGTAATTCAATCTGCCAAGGAAACCCCTAACTTGTTTTTCCGTCTACGGAGCAGGCATTTCTTGAATAGCTCACACCTTGTCAGGATCCACCTCAATTCCATATTGACTAACAATGAAACCAAGAAACTTTCCAGACCTCACCTCAAAATTACACTTCACAGGATTCAGTCTCAACTAATACTTCTCGAGCCTTTTAAACAACTTCAACAGATGATCAAGATGATCCTCTTCATTCTGAGACTTGGTGATCATATCATCGACACACACTTCTATTTCTTTGTGCATCATGTCGTGAAATAATGTGACCATTTCTCTCTAATAAGCAGCACCTACGTTCTTCAAACCAAATGGCATGGCCTTATAACAATAAGCTCCCCATGATGTGATGAAAGTAGTTTTCTCCATATCTTCGAGATCTATCCTTATTTGATTATATCCAGAAAATCCATCCATGAATGAAAACACCACGAAATGAGTTGTATTGTCCACCAAGGTGTCGGTATGTGGTAGAGGGAAATCGTCCTTCGGACTAGCTTTGTTTAGATCCCTATATTCCACGCACATTCTAACCTTTCCATCCTTTTTGGGCACAAGCACAATGTTGGCTACCCATTCTGGATACTTTGATACTGCCAGGAAGCCTGCGTCGATTTGTTTTTTTTAACTTCGTCTCTGATCTTGAGAGCTATGTCGGGTCAAGTTCTTCCGAGCTTCTGCTTGATAGGCGGACATTCAAGTCAAAGAGGTAGCATGTGAAAGACTATATCAGTATCCAAGCCAGGCATATCTTGGTCAGACCAAGCAAAAACATCCACATATTCTTCTAGCAGCTTTATCAGTCGTTTCTTGACTTGTGCCCCTAGCATTTCCCTAATATTTACTTCTCTTCTGTCTTCGTCAGTGCTAAGATTAATGACGTCTACTTGTTCTTGGTGAGGCTAAAGGTCCGTATACTCGTAGTCAACCATCTTTGCCAATTTTTCTGGAATCTCAAAGTCTTCATTATCCTCATCTTCGGCTTGATATACAGGCAAATCAAAGTCAGGAGGGACAGCAAGGTCATTAGATTCAATAGGTGTTGAAATTTCTATGCATGTTTTGAATGGTTTGAATTATTAAAACATACAAAGATAGATGCAACAAAAGGAAGATATTTTTCTGGCTTTCAAAAGATTGCCATTTTCTTTTTTAAGAGTAAAAGCGAAAAACAATAAATGAGACAAGAAATGAGGAGTTTAACAAAACACATTCATTAATTAATAATCACTTTGAAAGCTTGTGGCCCTACAAAAATAGTCCAATAACCTTGGGCACGGTTATGGAAACTTTTTTTCAAAGAACACTACAAAACAAAACAAATAAACAACAAATTACTTTGGCATGGGAAAAACAATAGGAATTTCGATAGCCTCCCAGTTGTTCAGAGTGGCCTCATCTTGATACACCAACTGGTTAACATAATCATCTTCAAAGTCCTCCATAATTGTGTTGATTTGGACAACCCCACTGACAAATACTTCCTTGATAATCTTCAGACATCCTTTGTCAAACCTTTGTGTCTTATCTTGAGTTGGTTTGTAACCCAACCCCTGGAGATTTGTCTTTTCCTTCGCTTCTCCTTTAATAACTTCCCCTCATCCTACAGGAATACCATTCTTCAATGCAGACTTTATACTTTGGACAAATGCAAAAGATGGACCAGCCTCGGCCACAGCTTCCTCAATCATTACGACATTGGCTATCTCCAAGGCATCCTCGTCAGCTTCAATATATCTGAATGATGACATGTTGCTCACTATCAGATCTTCCTCTCCATAAATAATCACTAACTTGTCATCCACCACAAACTTCATTTTCTGGTGTAGAATGACCTTCCCAATAAGCAGTTGTATCCTAGATTAATGTCTATCACCAGGAAAGTAATGTCAAACACATGGGGCCTAATCATGATTAATAAATCGACCTCTCCTATCAATGTTCTCCTAGAACCATCAAATGCTTTGATGATCAGAGAAGTAGGTCTCATATCATCTCCTTTATACGCCAGCTTGGTGAGTGTCCTCTTGGGCAATACGTTCAAAGAAGACCCAATATCCACCAAGACTCTTGCTAAAGTATCCTCTTGACATTTTACTGACACATGCAGTGCACGATTGTGTTTACACTCTTCTACATACAATTCTTCATTACTAAAGCTCAATGTGTTACACGCGGTAATGTTGGCAATCACTGAGTCAAATTGGTCGACTGTTATATCCTTGGTCACATGGGCTTGTGCTAGCAACTTTTGTAAGGTGGATCTATGAGCGGGAGAGATTAACAAGAGAGACATGATTGAAATCTTTGACAGAGTTTGGTGCAGCTGATCCACAATTTTGTAGTCGCTCCTCTTAATGATTCTTAAGAACTCTTCATCTTCTTCATTAAACAACACTTATTTACCTTTAGTAGGTTCAATAGTAATGACTTCTTTAGGAGGAATTGTAGTCACCTTTGGCTGATAAATCCGACCACTTCGGGTCTTCTTGCTTGTACCAGCGATGTTTGTGACATTTTAATGGTTACTCTTCACACCTTCAATATGTACATCTTTTTTAGATCTCTGGTTGGTCCATGTTGTATCTTATTTCCAAGGAACCTCTTTGGTACTCTTGAAAAATAAAGGCCTGGGATTTTAGGTGTTGACTAGTCTCTGCTGACTGGCTATCAGTGTGGAGGGCTTTTTAATATTGAACACAAGTTTGGCGGTGTTGGGTACTAGGTCTACTGAACTGACATCAGGAACATTGAATATAGGCACCTTTCCAGTTGCTTTTGGTACGTTGAAAATTGGTTCAATTACTGACACATCCTCTTTCTTCGTCTTACCACAAACTTGCAGAAAACCATCATCCATCAGTCTATGAATATCCTTTTGAACTAGAGAACAACATCTAGAGTTATCAGTACATTCTTCACACTTTGAATGGATGCTCTTGATCAAACCAGCTTCAACCAACCTTTTGTGAAGAGCTTGTAACGGAGTTTTGATTGCAGTTACATCTGAGATCACTTCTTCAGATACATTCTATGGTGTTAATATTCTTATGATTGGGCAGTGGGTTGCTTTTAACATTGGGCTGACGATCTCCAAAAGATAGAATCCTTTTCTCTATCAATTCTCGAACAATATGTTTTAAAGCAAGACATCCTTCCAAATCATATTCGGAAGCCCCTTCATGGAACACATAGTGGGCATTAGGATTATAAAATAGTGGGAGCGGATCTGATGGTGGCCCCATTTTTCTAGTAGTGATTAAACCTTGTTGCACCAAAGAGGGGTACAACTCAGTATAACTCATCGGAATCGGTGGGATAGGAGATCTTGCCCTGGGCCTTCTATTTTTCACATTTTGTCGAGGGACTAGAACCCTTGGTTGTTGTTATTGCTGATAGGCTGGGGCGTTGGGTGCCTGTTGATAGCCTTGTTGTTGAGCTTGTTGATATGCAAGTGGTTGTTGAACTTGCTGAAAAACTGGAGTTTGGTTGTGGAACATGGGCGTAATGGCCACCACGTAAGGTTGTTCAGTATATTATACGGGGTACAATGGTTGTTGTTGAAACTATTATTAACGTTGAGGCTTCTCGGACTAACATCTTCCTTCTGTAAACACAACATTAGTTTCACCTTCCTTTTTTTACGAATATTTCCAGAGCTCTTCTTAGCAACATTTCTACTTGAACTAATAGAAGCACTTATCATTTTACCATTCTTTAATCCCAATTCTACCTTCATACCCACAACCATGATATCAGATAAGTTACAGACACACTATTAATCATTCTTTCATAGAACTCTAGTCTTATTGTATCGACGTACCAATCAGCTAATTCCTTTTCGGTTAGAGGGGGTTCTACTTATGAGGAAGTTTCTCTCCAACATTGGGTGTATTCTTTGAAAGAATCAGAGCCTTTCTGAGCCATGCTCAACAACTGTCTTCGATTTGGAGCCAAATCCATGTTATATTTGTTGTGCTGAATAAAAGCATCTAACAAGTGTTGGAAGTTGTGAAATCTAGATTGATCTAAGCTCAAATACCATTTTGTTGAAGCACCCTTGAGACTATCTTGAAAGCAATGGATCATTAGCTTATCATTGTAAACATAAGCAGTCATCTGCCTGCAATACATGATCAGATAGGTTCTAGGACAAGTGGTTCCCTCATACTTATCGAAAATTGGAACTTTAAACTTTAGTGGAATCACTAGCCCAGAAACCAAGCACATTTCCTTTGCATCGGCCCCAAATACATTATTACCCTTCATAGCTCTTATCTTTCTTTCCATGGTTTCAAAATTCTGCCTCAACCTCTCATGGAACTCGTCCCATTCTTCATACGGGTCAGGGATATCATAAACTTGATGTTAGCTGTGGAAGTATGAATGCACTTGCGCTTGCAGAACAGCTGGAGTGTAAGTAGGAATAGCATGAGGAAAATCAGACTTCAGGGGGATGGTCTGTTGAGGTACCTGTTGAGTAGTCTTTATAGTGAATGGTGGTGGTACAAAATTAAAAGGTGGTCCATAGGGTGGATCACTGGTGGCGACAACTGCAACCAGTATAGGTTCTACCGTTGTGGTGTCGATCTCATAAATTATGGTTGTCTGGGTATCCATCTTTGCACGGATCACTTGTAACATCTCCATCATTTGACCGATATTGCCTCTTATATCTTCCAAATTATTCTTGACTCTATCAAACTCTTGCTCTTGCTCAGTCATCTTCCTACAAGCTTGAGCTCTGGTGTTGTAGAGATGTGGAGGACTCAGGGTGATAGATTGGAGACAGAACAACATGGATAAGCCATAGAATAATGCATATGCAATGCTCGTGAAATGCTAAATGCAAATGTACAAAGCTAACATTCAAGGAACCCTAAATTCATGTTTACAAACATTAATAGTGGAGAAATAAGCATAAAGCATCACAACATTTTCATTAACAACAATAAAGATTACACATCAAAAGCCAAAGTGCGGATACAAACTAAAAACATAATATTATAACTAAAAGGCATAGTCCTTCTGATGAGAAGATCCTTCCCCTCTTTGAAGATTCGTCTTCCTTGCAATCTCTTCCTTCTAATTCTAATGGAGCAGCTTTCAGAGTTATTTGTTTTCTTGAGCAACCATGAAGTGCTTATCCTCCCACGCCTTCTTCTCTTCTTCAGCTTTGACTAAAGCATTCTTCAATTCCTCCATAGAGATAGACTCATTCGGAGTCATCGGAATTGGCTCGAAGCGAGTGTAAAACATCTTTAAATTTATCTCTTTAGACAAAAGAATATACGCCTTTGAGACGGTACAGTCTAGATGCCTCAGAGTAGTCATCCCTTGTGTATTAAGGTGACGCCAAGCAGACATAATCAGTGCTTTAAAATCTAGGTTTCTCCCTTCTTCAAGAAAACATCTCTCCAAATGGACCGGATCAGGCTCTTCCTCTATTGGTTATCCTAGCTGACGGCGAGCTAGGATAGGGTTATAACTAGTACATCCTTTTGTGCCAAGAAGAGGCACATTAGGGAAATCCTCACTGCTGTGAATCATGGTAACTCCTCCATACATGGGATCATACCAACGGATGTCAGAGTGGTTGAGTGATAGAAGCTTTTCCTTCCATGCGGGGTTTCCCTTTAGATTCCATAAAGAGGTGGTCTTTGGCAAGTGTGAAATAAACCACTTATGAAGGAGAGCAGTATAGCAGTTGATCCGACCTTCTCCATGGAAGTCCTTTAGATGGATATAGAAGTATGCATCAGCTAGCAAGGTGAGAACGGAGTTCTCGATCAGAAAAAGGTTGGTGGCGTTTAAGTATACAAACTCGTCGGCACTTGGGAACAGAAGGAGTCCATAAATCAATAAGGCCAAGACGGCTTCAAAGATCTTTGTCTCTTTCTTATCAGCATGGACTTCAGCTTTCTCCATCAAGAGTTTTTCTTGCAAATCAGAGAATCCATCCTTTACATCCAAATGAGTCCGAAGATCAGATGGCTCTAGATGTAAGGCTTCAACCAAGACCCTCCTATTTGGTCTTCTCTCCCTTCTATAAAATGGTTGAGGAGTGACATGCAACCCTATCAATGCAGAATACTCTTCCAGTATTGTTAGCAATTGATAGTCCGGAAACTTGAAGCAATGGTAGATGGGGTCGTAGAATTTTACAAGCGCTATCAACATTTCTTCATCTACTTGGAGCCTTAACAATGGCATAATGCTTCCATACTTGTTGCCGAATGACAAAGGATTTTCTACTAGGCCTCCTAGTATTCTCAGATTTTCCAATCTCGGGCTTTTAAATGTGTATTTTGGAGTTGTTCTCTTTCTTGAATCCATTACAATGTCTGCAAAACAAGATATTGGGCTCCGTGAATGTTAGCAAAAAACAATGATATGCAATGCAAAATGCAATTTGTTTTAAGAAAACTCAGAAGATAGATTTGCAAAAGAAACACTTTTGGAGCAAAAACCTTACTTCATTAATAGTGAGAAAAAGTTACAACTTTCAAAGTACAAAACAAGAAACTTAAAATACAAGAAGAAAAGACTAGACCCTAGGGTCTCAAAAGGTTCTAGCTAGAAAGGTCATATCCATGCGTCCTTTTCTGTCTCTTCAACTCAATGTTTTCCAATACTAGCTTGTCAACGATTCCCTTCCAAGCACCGAACGTAGGAGTGATGTCAGAATACTCATGAGTACTAAGCACTGGATGGACACTAGAGAAAAATAAATTATCTTGTGCCATGTGTCTATCCACAAATCACCTCTCGAGCAACTCAATCAAATCATCCATTTCTTTCAATTGTTTATTCATCTCTAACTGCTCGAAATGAATAACGTGGTACTTGCCCTCCCAAGTATCTCGTTAAAGTTTCATCCTTGCCAATGTCTCTTGGTATTCCTCTATGTGCTCAACAGGGATGACAGAGGAAGAAGTGACAACAGTCTGTGAAGGTGTCTCTGGGAGATAAGGCATTTTGAGATCACGGGCTCGAGAAAGGACCTACTGCGTGAAAGGTTCAAATGCTACACAATTCTTTCTTGCCAAATCAACCTTGGTCTTCTTATGAGTAATGTTCCAAGCATCAACAACACTGTCTCTAGACCCCATACTAGCCTCTGCATTGAGATTGAAGAAACCTGATAATAGGATATTGCTAGGTTTTTCCTTCATGGGAAATCCAAACTAACGTCTCGCAAGAACAAGGTTGTAGTTGATTCCCCCTTGTACACTAAGAAGAGGTATGTTGGGAAATGAACCACAACTATCAATGATTACTCCTTTGTCCTAAGCAGGGTCATACCAATGTACATCAATCTGACTTAGATCTATGAGTCTCTAACACCACCTCAGTCCATTTGGATTTTCTCTAAAAAGATATGTCATCGACAAGTGTGCAACAAACCACTTATACAACAGAGGAGCATAGCATAGGATAGTCTCATTTCCTTAAAGAGTTCTATAGTGAATAGAATGGTAGGCATCTCCAAGTATAGTAGGCACGGGGTTACTATTCAAAAAGATCTGGATAGTGTTGATGTCAACAAACCCTTCCAGTTTGGGGAATAAAACTAAACCATAGATAAGCAATGCAAGGATTGCTTCAAAAGCATGTGAACTATTCTCCTTGGCTAGAAACAAAGCTTTCCCTATAAAAAAATTCGGAAGGTAGACCTCTGATTCCTTGCTTGGTAGTGAGATTTGCTTTCACTTCAGAAGTTTCTAAGTGGATAACATCAATAATGCCTTTTGGTGAAGGGAGCTTCTCCAAACCACTTAACGACTTCTTGTCTAACATTGATAAGCCAATATGATATGAATACTCCTCCAAGGTGGGGACAAGTTGATAATCAAGAAAGGTAAAACAATGATAGAGAGGGTCATAAAACTGCACAAGGGTGTCGAGGACTCCTTTTTCCATCTTGACCTTAACAATTTCCAACAATCTTCCATAGCGCTTTCTGAAGTCTTCAGGACAAGACACTAAGGCCCCCAATCGTTTCAACTCTGTTAAATTTGGTTTCTTGAAGTTGTACTTCTTAGTGTTTATTTTCCCAAAATCCATGATACCTAAGATTTTTGCAATAAAGAAAACAATTGAGCTTCTTGAAACCAACTGCACGAATGCTATGATGAGATGATGAGATGATGCACATGCAACACATTTACAAGTATTCACATATTCACATATATACAATGCATATGCACACAAGCAAAGGTACTAGGTTTGGGTTACAAGCACGGAGCCATGGTATACCCTTCCCAAAAAACATGTACAATGGGTTGTTTGTACCAGCACAACGGGTTCTACAAAGTTCCTAGAGTCATTGATAAATCTTTCAGATATTATCAACTTACACGACTACTCATGAGAGTCAACAATATTCTCAAGATAAACTCGTATGAGCGTAGTATCGTGTATCAACTATTTGGGACTACTCCCTCATAGTCATCGAACTACATCCTAAAAAGGCCAAGTAGGATAAGTGGGTAACTAAAGGTCCTCAGTTTTACAAACTCCCAAGTCAGAAAAAAGTAATGATTGTACGACTACTCATACGATATCAGTAATCCCAAAGGGACCTCAACTGAGCATGATTACATCATATGTCAATCATGTTAGGACTACTTCCAACAGTCAACTATTGATCATACCATAATCCTATCATAAGTATAGACTCAAGTCCGGGCTAGGACTTACCTCACCTCTCAAGGTATCATCCAATGCACATGTGCAACAAAGCATAACATGTATAATATACAAATATTCACAAATATACATGTATAAGGCAAACAAACATAAATAAAACACAAATACAAACAAGGTAGGCTTAACCCTCTCACAATAGCATTCTCCAATGAAGTCGCCATTTCTTTATGGTGAGAATCGGATATCAAGCTATTAATTAACTTTAATCACAAATCATTGAAGTTTACCACCGAGCTTTGATTTATCCAAAGGAAAGGGTAAAGATTGAAGAAAACCCTAAGTGCTCTACGTAACAACAAAGCTAAGAGATTACAGGGTTCGGGGGTTGGTTATACCTAGAGAAGGTGTTATCATCCTAGGTATCTGTAGTACTTTATATGAACATCTTGTTTGGTATTTGTGTTTTTTCTAAGGTTTGCTTGCTAATGGTTATCTGCTAAGGTAAAGGTGCTAAAGGTAAAGACCTATGGGTATATACACTGAGTGTGCTCACCAAGACATTGCATCACGTGCCTACGTATCCTAACAAGGATGGAATCAGAGCAATCGTAGTTCACTAAACTAGGGTGAAGGAACTCTTGACTATGGTCGAGGCTCCAAGGGGAATAAGTATATATAACAATGATACTTACATAGAGATAACAAACTCTCTAAGTCTAAGTTGAAAGACCTAACTGGGGATCAACTTTAACAAAAGTCAAAAGGGGAAGTGAGTACACATAACAATGGTACACACATAGAGTTAACAAACTCTAGACCTAAGTTCTAAGTTATAGGACTCCTAACAAGGTATGCTAAGGTCTTGACTTAACAAATCCAAAAGGATATAGGTTCTAACTTAAGGCCAACAAAGGACCTAATGACTCTAACAAAGTCAAGGGAAGGCTAAGAAAAAGTTATCTATGACATTAAGTCAATAGAGAGACTTTCCTTTGGACTAAGGAACAAAAAGACAATTCTTGAGGATGAGAGCTAATAAGCTACATCACTTTGGGAAAACTCAACAAAATTAATAGGTAAGATGATATTCAAATAAGAGGCTAATAACATTTAAACATGTAGTCAAATGTAACATAGGAAAGCAAATAGTAACAACCAAAACATGAGAATAGATGTAATCCAAGATAAAGACTTAACAAAGTAAAAAAGAGCAAGGTAACCACCAAGCATTCATTCAAAGAAGTTTAGAATCAAATCAAATGATTACAACCAAAGGTAATTTCAAACATGGATGTTACAACATCTAAATAATCATGAAACAAGGTTCTCACAAGACTATATATCATAGATGACAATTTGGAATACAAGCAATCATATATAAGTCAAAACATTACTTATCATGGCAAAATGACAATATTTAAAGCAGGGATACATGCCAAACAAAGTAGAGGTAACAACCAAACATTCTTGAACAAGAATAAAACATGTGTGACAACAACATGTAGGTAAAGATATGAATATTCCAAGGATAACATGTGAACATACAAATCAAGATTATATCACATAAGTCAAGTGGAAATAATACTTGAAAACATCATGGGTGTGAGATGAACATGTTTAACAAGTAGGTAACAACCAACATGCAAATTAGGGTTCAATCATGGGTTGGATGAAGGAGATAACATCACAAGGTTCTCTTATACAAACATGTACCCTAAGATTACAATCTAAGGTACAAAAGCATTTAATAAACATTTTAACATAATATGACAAACATAAACCACATGCATACATCAATATTCACACAAACATGGAGAAAGATTACATGTTAAGAGCAAGGTAACAACCAAAGCTTCAATGGCATGAACAAGAGAAACTTTCAACACATATTTACATGTAAACAACATTTAAACAAGCATGAAATCAAGGTGAATCAAAGAGGTACAATATTATAACATCATACAAGGTTTGCATAAGATATAATGAGGTTTAAACCAAACACTATGCAAGGAAACCATAGGGAAAGATAAAAGAAAACAACAAAGTTCTTAAAAGAAAGCCTAAAAAGTACCAAACTTTGAATACACACAAAGGCAAGAAAAATAAATTTCTTGACGTAGATGAAAAATAGACATCATCATGAACACAATGCAAAAAGAATGGGGTCAAAATGATATAAAAAAAACAAGTTATGATCATTTAAAATTGCTTGAGAAATCATTAAAAAAAACAAGAAAAATTAAAGGAATGTACACCATAGGGTTTGAACCCAACGCCATTGAGCTTACAACCCAAAACTAGGACCATCTGAGCCACACGCGCATGGTGAACAAAGAATGCAGGCAATCAATAATATAACAAGCGCAACAAATAAATCAGAAAAAAACAAAAGGGTTTATCAGCAGAGTCAAACCCAGGCAAGTCAAGGCAAGGCAAGAAAAGGTTCTACCACTGAGGTGGTTGTTACATCCAAACAATATACGCCTTCAATACATTATATTTTAAAACATCACCAAAACGGCTAAATCAGCACCCAGTTAGCACCATGTCATGCTGACTGGGTTTCCACTCAACTTCATCTTCTTCCTTCATTATTCTTTCTCCCCGTGCCCTAGCTCAACATCCAGGGCCAGATTTTCTTCTTCCTTTAACTCTCTCAAAACTCAACCATTTCAAAAGATGTAAAAAACAAAATCACAATATTTTTCACAAGGAATAATAATATGACATTATCCCATCCTAAAACTAACTGAGCAAACCACAAATCATTTAACAACAGTGCAATATCATAAGGGTTCAACATGTTACAACATGAAGTATTTAAACTAAATAAAGCCAATACTCATTCAGAATCACAAAATACCAAGCATACTACATTTTTGCTTCACAAATGAATCAATAATGGTTTATAAATAAGAGAGTTTCGAAGGTCAGAATTCCTTACCTCTTGGAGAAAGTCCAAGGCTTATTTTCAGCTACTGTAGATACAAGATAACAATCTCCTCAGCTTCCTTATGTCCTTTAGAACTTGTTAGAGTGGCTAGATCAGTTAGAAATAGACTTGAGCATAGGTCACGATCTTTCTTGCAACAATGGAGGTTGAAAATGGAAAGGTGTGTTTGGTGTTTTACAAGACAACTTCAATGGATGGAATGAAGTCTAGGGATGGTTTAGAGATGGTTTATGATGTTTATTTAGGAAATGCACGAGGGAAATGACTTTGGCAAGAGGTTTTGCAAAACTAGGGTGTTTTTTCAAGAACTCTTAGCTATGAGAAAGAAAGAGTGTATTGTTGTGGTTTCTAAGGTTTTTGATTATTCTTTATAATGAGGACTGACCTTCTATTTATAGAGAAAGTTGGAGGTTTGAAGACTTTTCATAATCTAACTTTTTGCAAACTATTCACTTGTATTTCAAAGAGCTCGTGATGATGATCCTTGATTGGTTCAAGGGATCAAGTACAAGGCAGTTGGGTTTTGAGCATGATTCTGCATATTAGCTTGTATTTGTGGGGCTGAGGGAACGACTCAATGCAGAATTTGTGGAAGGGTCATACTTTACCAAAATGGCAATGATACTTTATGCCATAAATGGAATAACCTCTTGGTTTAAGCCTTAAAACCTTATGTAATCCCTTGTATTTTCGTGTAACATTATGATTAAGAATGATCTTACAAGTAAAAACACCAAAACATCAAGATTTGCAGCATAAACTTGGTCTTGCATTATGTCATGCCAAGTTGAAACCTTGGAATTCAAGTTTATGGACCTCAACTTCAAGTCTTCAAATCTCTTACCTCACTCAATGGATTTGGGAGTTATTTTACTTTTTAGAAAGCTCTAAGCATTCCCTACAACTTTTATGTTTGATGAAAGTATTGAATCCAAAGGGATCATGATGAAACCTTGCTTCAAATATTATTGTATTTGATGGCCAAAATTTGCCTTGAAATTTCTCTAAGTGTTTTGAAATTCTTCCAAACTTTAAGGCTCCATATCTCAAACTCTAAGCCTCTTTTGCCCGTGGGTCTGTTTGACACTTTTGTAGTACATGATGAGAGCTACAAATTGGCCTTTGGAACTCAAAAAGTGGATTTGTGGATTGAAAGTTATGATCTTTCAAAGTGGCCACCAAAACTAGGGGTTTTCTCCACACAGAAAAAATTCACTTTCTTAACTTTACCCCTTTTGCAAGAAACCTCCCAAATCTCGATTCTTCAAAATCAAACTCAATGATCAAGCATGTCTTGATGAAATTTGGATTGAATGCTTCAATTTGGACCAAAAACCCTAAAAGTCAAAGGGCTGACTTTGTCAGGTAAGCCTTGTGTATCAGATGAACTCAACTGCATGATCTTCAATGAACTTGCATCTTTGAATCTTTTCAAACATCACGACTAGGATCCAAGGATGTATATGAGAATATTCAATCACGTCCCAAGGCTTGGGATCATACTTGGATCAAAATCAGGGCACAATTGACTTTTCCTTGATGAAACCCTAATTTAGGTTTAGCTGAAATTATGCTTCAATGATCTTGTAGTGGGATTAATTAACACTTTATCCTTGTTGAATATAGGCCTCTTGAGTGTATGGAAACTTGATTTGATGATGATCAGTCTAAAACATTGATTGATCAAGCAATAATCCTCTTGATTTCAAAGGTGCAAAACCCTAGTTCAGATTGAACTCACACAAGAGCAAACTTGAAAACAAAGTTAGGGTTAGAAAATATGCTTGACGCTCCTAGAATGATGATGGGGTATAGGGGTAAAATTTTGGTGTATGACACAATGCCACATCTTTCTTTATGATCTTTTGCATTCTAAGAGAAGGACCTTAACTCGGATATAGTATCAACAAGTGTGCAACTTACATCACTTAGATGAAAGAAAAGTTTTGGACCATGATAAGAGAGAGACTCCAGCTTGGATTTTGAATCAACAAGTGTGCCACTTATATCACTTATATTGAAAAAAAGTTTTAAATGTTTGATTTTGAATTGTGGTGTATAGAAGAAATATCTTCCTACAGAGATGACTCAATGTCTCATCTCTAGGAAGAAGTTGAATTATTTGAGAATCTTGTTCAAAGCCCAAGATGTTGAAGCTAAAATATTTGTATCTTGTTCAAAGCCCAAGATGTGAAGCTAAAAAGTTTACTTGTGTCTTGTTCAAAGCCTAATATGTGAAGCTAAAAAGTTTATTTGTATCTTATTCAAAGCCCATGATGTGAAGCTAAAAAAATTATTTGTATCTTGTTCAAAGCCCAAGATGTGAAGCTAAAAAGTTTATTATAGTCTGAGAGGAGATTGGCTTAACTGGGGGAGTATTGAATTGATGATATCTTGTATGAAACCCAAGATGGAGGCTATGATGCTTTTAAGAGGCCTAAAGGGTCCTTGTATATAGCCCAAGAGGAGGCTGGGGTGCTTGGATAAAGCCCAAGAGGAGGTTATGGTGAATTTGACTTCATCCAAAGGGGAACCAGTGTTTAAACTAAGTTGTAGTTGATGGAACCCTAATGTTTGAACTAAGTCTAAACTAAGTATGAGGTGTTATAAATTTCAAGAGAAACTTAATATGAATAAGTATTTGATAAGTATTAAACAAGTATAGACATGAATTGAAAGTGGAGGGTCTTACACTCTAATAGAGGTCTATGTCTAAGCATGGTTGAATTGAAAAGGTGGTGGGCCTTAGACTCTAATAGAGGCCTATGTCTAAGCATGACTAAATTGAAAAGGTGGTGGATCTTACACTCTAATAGAGGCCCATTCCCATGTCTAAGCATGATTGAATTGAAAATATGGTGGGTCTTACACTCTAATAGAGGCCCATGTCTAAGCATGGTTTAATTGAAAATATGGTGGGTCTTACACTCTAATAGATGCCCAAAGAGTTTGAAATTTGAATGCCACTAGGGATGTCCTTGATGAAAGTTGAAGATTGAGTTTTAAAAGATTGAATGTTTTGAGAAATTGAAGAAAGTTTTAAAAGGAGGGAAGAGACTTACATTATAATAGAGGCCCAAATAGTGGTTTAAGAAGTTTTAAAAAAAGTTTTTTTAATCAAGATGAAACCCTAATGAAAGATTTAATCAGGGGTATTTTAAAAAAGGAAATTATTTAGACATGGTATAAATGATGTGTAAGTCAATATAAACATGTTATGATCTTGTAACAATGTTTTAAACAAAGTGTATTTATCAATATGAGAATCACAAATGAAATAGGTTTGTAACAATTAGAAAGAAAAATCAATTTTTCAATGTTTTAAACATAAAAAAAAACTTATTTTCAACTTAATAAAAAAGTGATTAAATAAATACTTTTTATGGAATTTTTTGATGGATTAAAATAATAGAGTGTATGTGTGATATATGTAAAAAAAATTTGGTCAAAAAGAATTAATTTGATAAGAGAAATAAATGTTTGAATTTTGGAACAAAATGTGAAAAAATATGAAAAAGTGGTAAAAAAAAGTGGTGAAAAAATATGAAAAAGTGAAAAAATATTAAGAATGAGTACCAAATTAAAAAATGCCCTCCATGATCTTCATCTTCTTCCTCGAGCTCCAGTTTTGCAAAAAAGGCTCAACCTCACTCAATACGCAATGGTTTTGAAAGATGTAAACATGAGAATTTTTTTTTTTAAATAAGGAATTGAAATGTGGTATTTAATTTCATTTATTTTTAGTCTGGAGTGAACTATTAAGCATGAACTAGATGAATCCTAGTTTTGCAAAAACTATAATGAAATCCTATACACGTAATATAAATAACAATTGATTGAGGGTAAATGATCTATGAACTACCAGAAACATATTTGTATCTTGAAATAACATTTATGATGCATGAATCAAATTGTTTGAAAACTTCATGCTTACCTTGCAAGAGGAAATCAAGTCCTCAGTAGGAGGTGTTACAAATGTGAAATGATGATCCTAAGAACTTCCCTAAACCTCAAGGAATGTGTTGAGATGCTTAGAACAAGTTGAAACCTCCTGGATTGCTTGGCTTGAATCCAACTGCGATTTGATCTAGATGAGATGTGATCTTGATGAATTTGATGTTACATAAAGTGTTTAAGTGTTTGGATCACTTATACATGATGTATATGAAGTGTTTGAATCAAAGGTTTGAGTGGAAAAGCTTTGGTTTTGAAAACTTGATTCTCACTCTTTGAAAATTTGAAAATTTGAAGTGAAAGAAGAAGAATGAGAAAACAAGTGTTATAATTGTTTTTGTCTACTCTGAATGATCAAATGTTGCCTTTATTTATATGGGAACAAATTTGTTTTGGAGGAATAGTGATGGTTGAAGGATGAGTTCAATGTTCAATGGTTTCGGTAATGCATCATTACTTCTATCTCAAGGTACTTTATCGCTTCCACTAGACTAGCTCTTCTTTTGACCAATTCCACATTCTGCAAATGCTTTTATTGTTGTTTAAAAGTGCATTTTGACTGGTGGGAGTGGCTTCTTTGACAATGCACTATTCCACATAAATGTATCTTGAATTCAAGGCTTAAGTGATAATGTTTCATCATTTCAAAGGGATTCCTCTTGACTTAGTGGCTCTACCTTGCAGGTTTTGTATAATTCATTCAGATTCTTGTTGAATTAGCATTGTATGTTCATCACACTTGGACTCAAAAAAATCATGCATCACGAGTAATGGCAAATCTGCCTTACCAAAACAGTTACATCAAGGCATGTTGTGCACTCAATATCTCCTTGCTCAAGCGGAATTAGATTGTGTTCTTGGACATTTTGGAAAGATGATATGTTGTACTTCAAAGTTGGTTCCAACACAAGACAAATTCTGTCTAAAAATTGGTTCCAAAGTTGCGTCCTTACTCATGGATCATGAAGAAAAATGGACTCAAAGTTGGTTCTAACACAAGACAGATTCTGTCTAGAAAATTTTAAGTGTCAAAGTTCAAAAAGTATTGAAACCCTAACTTCATGGCCTTGTATCTCAAAATTTATGCACCTTTTGGGAATCCACCATTATTGACAAAGTTGTAGTATGTAACAAGCTATTCAATTTGATATTTGGATCAAAGAAGATGGTTGCTTGATGTTGTACCTCAAAATTTTCCCTCAATCCTTCTAACCCTAACCGGCTCTTGCTTCACATGCATATGCATTTATCCATTAGGTCATATACTCACAATCATTAATTTTCATAAGTTTCTAAGGCATGGGAACGAGGCTATTGAAAGAACTATGGTTTTCTTTTGGTCTGAGGTTTTTTACATCATTGAAGATTAATTCAGCTGGAGATTCTGCTTGGGACTCTGGTTCTCTATGCAAGTCAATATTAGCGATTGTTTATTTCTTATTCATTGGATGTTTATATTTACTGCATTTATTGCATTTTCTTGCATTTATTATTGTTATTTTACCATGTGCTGTTGTGATGTTGGTTGGGTTGGTTTCATGAGAGATAAGCCCACTACCCAGGCTTTAGTACATACCTAGATTAAACTGGATAGTCTTATGGCTTGTGTAGCGTCTTGTTATGTTTGGTTGACACGAGACCCATATTCATACGAGGTTTTCTCTAGAGATGTTCTATCTTGCGCTTCTTGGGCAGATGATAGGGTGTTGACTTAGAGATCTTATGACTCTGGAGACCGTTCATGGGAAGTCAATTGAGGCCTCCTTTATTGGTGATGATGCCAAACCAGAAATGGTGAACGTATCATAATTTCTCGACCTAAGAGCCCATGAGACTGGGGACCTGCTAGGATACCTTTGATCAGGAAAATAGCAAGTGTACTATTTTTACCAATTGTAGTAATAAGGGAAAAGTCCCAAGTATCGATCTCGAGGACTGCGTAGTAATTAACGGAATTTTTAGGATTCAATTGAACAAAAGGTCTAGTGGTTTGTTTGGTAGCAGAGTAATATAACAAGTAAATACGGACTTAATTAATCAATCTAAGAACAGTGTTAGGGGAGTGGAGACGATGCGAGTAAAGACCCTGTATGATTATTCTACTATACTAGTTATTAACCTTAATTTATCAGTTGGCCACTTTAGTTGCCTTAATTCCTTAATGGAAACCCTTTGATGATTTTCCTGTTCACTAATTCCTCAGTGTCCCTGGAAAACATCAAGCAATAGTTCCGACCGTAAAATACGTGATACGGGATATCCTCATTCCTAAGCAATATCGACCGTGATACTATTTTGCAAAAGTGTTAGGTTGACTTTCCAGACTAAATCCTAAGCACGACTCGAATTCTACTTTCCAATATGAATACGATTAAGATTAATGCAAAATAAAATATATCAAGGTAAAAACATAGTTCTCATAGAATAATTAAACAAAAGTCATTACATCGCACGTAGGACCACCCCCTAACAACTTGGGGTTTAGCTGCTCATGTTCTTGGTAAACATAAAAGTAATTAGAATTAAAAAGGAGAAGATCATTACAATGCAAGTTGAAATCCTGGGATCATCAATTGCTTCCGCTTTTGATCGATCCTCTGTTTCCAGCCGAGCTCTCCTCTCAGTTGTCAATCCTAATATCAGTTCAAAAGTGTCCTCTACTTTCTAAAATGTGCCTCTTATAACTAAATTCAAATTACATAGCGAAATGTCTCAAATGCCCTTCGAAATAGGTCTGACAGCAAAAAATCAGAAAACAGAGAAATTTCACGTTCAGTGGCCCTGACACGGGCCGTGTTGTGCAACACGGGTGGCCGTGTCAGGCTGCTGGCTTCTTCAGGGCGTGTTCCTCTCCAAGGGCTGCAACACGGGCCGTGTTGCATGACACGGGCACCCGTGTTGCAAGTCTGAGTCTTCTTTTTCTTCTGCTTTGGTCCACCCGTGTCTGCCAGCCGTGTCCTTCATGACACGGGCCGTGTTGTGCAACACGGGTACCCGTGTTACAGCTCTGAGTTCCCTTTTTCGCCTTTTCTTTGCCTCCGAATGCGGTGCGATTGTCGTGCTATCCATTCCTGCCAAAAACACACTAAAAGAAACCAAATCAAACGCACCAGCGACAAAAGCAACATAAACTTAAAAATAAGACTCGAAGACACACAACTACAAGTAATGCAGATAATAACAACTAAAGCTTCGAAAACTAGATAAAAACATTGCGAAATTAACCACAAACAGCGTTTGAAAACACAACTGAAATCCACCGATCAAACTCCCCCGAACTTGAACTTTTGCTTGTCCTCAAGCAACAAGCTCACCAACCCGAACTTAATATCTCTTTCTTTTTTTTCATAATGGAACCGTCCATAGAATTGTGAGTTACGGTGATAATACTCATACTTGAACTTCTCATTCCAAGTCCCCTAGGATTAATCTCGGCTTTTCCCTCAAAACAGGTAACATGCAAACACTAGACTGCGGTAAACCACAGACCTCAGTCTCCCTATGGGTAACCTCTCCGACTATGCTTTATACTTAAGTCTTCTTTTTCGATTTTCCTCCCTTTCATTCGGACAATCACTATATGGCTTTTATGATTTTCCTCGTGTGCACAAGATTTATCAATGACATTTTTTTTCTGGCACTGTTATTCTTTTTGAATGGCTTTCAGGTTCGACCGCTGTTGGGCTGAATAACCGGGTGAGGGTTACCCAACTTAGAAGGATTAGTCGCCTAATTGCCCCTTTTTGTTTGTTTTTTTTTCTGTGCCTTAACTCCATATTTTTCATTACCCTTGCACACACGATTATTTTTGATGGAGCCTGATTGTCAAAATAAACTACTCAGGGGTACTTCTCAGGTCAAAGCACTATGGTACAAATCAACACGTCGAACTCGTTCCTCTTTGGGAAACCCAGGGTGTTGGCCTTTTACCTATCTCTCAAGATTATCCCAATTTCATCCTCACGGTTCTTTTCTGAGTATTCTATATACTTTCTCATCACCTCACTCAACATCTTCACTCAACAGTTCCCCAACCAACAATTTTATTAATTTTATTAGCTCAATGTCAGGGGGGTCTTCCTGTGGATCGCTATCATGTTCTCAAACTAACACTGGAAATTAAATAAACAAATAACTGCAACAGAATTGAAAACACACAAATAACATAAAAACACAAATAAAATAAAACACAAATAAAATACCCCCACACTAGAATTCAACAGTGTCCTCACTGTTGGAACACTAGTAGCAGGGGACTCACAGAGTTCATGGTTGCGGAGGTTGGTCGCGCAGCATCATCTGCCGCATCCATTCATGCATCTCACCGATCAACCTGCCTTGTCGGATTTGTTCGTTCCCTTGTCTTGTCTGCTCCTCGCCTTGCCTCGTCTGCTCACTTCGGAGATGGCACATCTCATTCTCCACCCAGTCCCATTCTTTTTTAGATAAGCTCCACGAGCCTGAGCCTGATTCCTGATGGGGTGAAAATCGAGTAGGCGGTATAGGCGCTTCTTTTACCTGATCGCCTTCATCCTCAAAGAATTATGCACCTGTACCATCATAAAATTGGTCTTCTTCATCCTGCAGGGGGCTCTCATATAACCAGTTATTCACATTTTGAATACTAATAAAGTCAGGGGCAGGTAAAGCAAGGAGATGACTGTTTCGGCTTACCAAGGAGTAGTAATTATCAAAGACTCGAATCATACCTTAGGCAGTCAGTGTGGCAAGATCTATTTTTGTCTTACCTGCAACAGTGGGTTCCTCTCTCAAGAGAGCACCGTGGCCAAAGTGATTCGTGATTTGAGTAATCATACCGCCTACACTTATTTCGCCTGAAGGTGCATTTGCAACCCTCTTCAGGTGATCAGCTGCAAAGGCAGCTACATTAATGAGTTCGTGATTGGCCATGCCGTACATGAAGTACAACTCCCTCTGAGTCGCCACTCCAGTGCTGTCACCCCTGCCGAACAGTGTATATGCCAATCCCTTTTGAGCGTACCTGAAACAAGGGTTATGGATACAAGAGGCTTTTGCTGCTTTCGCGACATAATTAGTTCTGCCTGTAATAGCCTTCCAGAAGTCCCCTGCACTAAAATTTCCCGGAGGGGCTCCGAGACCAAAATTGGGGATCTTCAGAATATCTCCCAATTCGGCTATGGTCAGGCTATGGTCAGTATCAAATAACCTAAACCTCAGTGTACCATAATATTCTTCCTCCACCCCCGTCCACCTGTGCTTCAACTGAAATTCTAAAGTGCTCAAGAATTCAACAGTTATGCGTTCATAAGTTGGCGCTTCTAATTGCATAAATTCTAACATCCCCAGAGTGTGAAACATCCTATGGACCTCTATTCTCAGCCCTAGATTATCAAGCGTAGTGTTACAGATATACCTTGTGGGCGTGAGCTTACGCTTGATGATGTTAGAGTACTTTTTCTGATGATCCGGGTCTTCAAAGAGTATGTCGTGAGGGTTCGCCATACGGTGTGCTCTCTTTCTGGAGCGTGAAGTTTCCGCCACTGCTTTTCCGGTATCTCTACGAGGAGGCATTCCGAACCTGCAAAACACAAACAACACAGATGGTTCGAAAAATTTCGAAATCCCTGTTAGTGAAAAACGCAACCGTAGAATTAATCACAATGATGAGTAGAGTGTTTTTTGTGAAGGACGGAAGTGGTTCCGGTGAGTAGGTGTGGTAGATAATGAAGCTTTTGTGTAGAGAGGGTTATGGAGGTTAAGGGTTTTGTGAGGGAGAAGAAGGAGGAAGATGAAAAATGATATGAATTGTGTGGTGGGTAATGATAAGTGGGGGTTAAAGTGGTGGCCCCACGGGTTAAAATTTGAAAAATCTGACCGCGCCTTGCAACACGGGCCGTGTTGCATAACACGGGCACCCGTGTTGCTCCACTGCTCCACCTTTTTTCCAACTTTCTCACATCTGTCATGCTGGGCCTGACACGGCCCGTGTTGTACAACACGGCCACCCGTGTCAGGGTGCTGTTTTTCAACTTTTTCCCTCTCCTCCGGTCTCCGACATTCTTCTTTCACCGATGAACTGCGAGTTGATCAAAACCTGTTAAAACAAAAACAAAATGAAAGCGTGAATGTGAAATATGTGGGTTGCCTCCCACGAAGCGCTTCGTTTTACGTCGCCTGGCTCGACGGTCGTCATCGTATCATGTGAGATGAACGACATCGTTTCGATCTTTTTGCTGTCCCTCGTAGTAAGGTTTCAGACGCTGACCATTTACTTTAAAAATGTCTCCATTTGCTGGATTTTTCAGCTCGACTGCTCCGTGCGGAAACGTCTTATGTACTACAAATGGTCCCGACCATTTTGATTTAAGCTTTCCCGGAAATAGTTTCAGTCGGGAGTTGTACAACAATACTAATTGTCCTTCCCGAAATTCTTTCTTCTGAATACGTCGATCATGCCGTTTCTTTGCTTGATCCTTGTACATTTTTGCATTCTCATACGCCCGGTTCCTGAATTTCTCTAGCTCATGGAGTTGGAGGGTTCTGGACTCTCCTGCTCTGGTGAGGTCTAGGTTAAGAACTTTTGATGCCCATAGTGCCTTGTGTTCTAACTCTAGAGGCAAATGGCAAGCTTTACCATAGACCAGTTGGTAAGGGGACATACCAATGGGTGTTTTGTATGCAGTGCGATACGCCCAGAGAGCGTCGTCCAGCTTTACTGCCCAGTCCTTACGGGATGCACGCACTGTTTTCTCTAATATTTGTTTGAGTTGTCGATTTGACACCTCGGCTTGCCCGTTGGTTTGAGGATGGTATGGAGTAGATATTTTGTGCTTCACATTATACTTAAGGAGTAGCTTTTCCATGAGATGATTTAGGAAATGAGTTCCTTCATCACTTATAAGGGCCCTTGGTACTCCAAACCGCGAAAATATGTTCTCCTTCAGAAATCTGACCACTACTTTAGCATCATTTGTTGGTAGTGCCACTGCTTCTACCCATTTCGAAACATAGTCAACTGCTACCACTATATAGTGTTTTCCAAATGATGGTGGGAATGGTCCCATAAAATCAATCCCCCAAACATCAAACAACTCTACTTCTAACATGGAATTCTGCGGCATCTGGTTTCTTTTCGAGATATTTCCAGTCCGTTGACATCTGTCACATTCCTTAACTACGTTCTGGGCATCCTTGAACAAAGACGGCCAATACAACCCTGATTGGAGGACTTTGGCTGCGGTGCGGTCGCCACTGAAATGCCCTCCATAATCTGAATTATGACATGCTTCGAGCACCTTCCTTTGCTCGTTTTCCGGAACGCATCGTCTGATCAGTCCATCCACCCCTTTCTTGTAAAGAAACGGGTCATCCCATAAGTAGAACCTGCAGTCATGAACAAACTTTTTCCGTTTGTTAGAATCAAAATCGTCGGGTATGAGACCCCTGCTAAATAGTTGGCGTAATCCGCAAACCAAGGAACAACCTGAATAACTAGGATGTGTTCATCAGCAAACTCATCCTTTATCGGGCGTTTTTCCTCGTTTTCTTCAATCGGTGACATTCGCGAGAGGTGATCAGCTACAGTATTTTCACATCCTCTCTTATCCTGAATCTCCACATCGAATTCTTGGAGAAGAAGGATCCATCTCAGCAACCTGGGCTTCGACTCCTGTTTAGCAAAAAGATATTTTAACGCTGCATGGTCAGTATAAACAATCACTTTAGAACCCAACAGATATTGCCTAAATTTGTCAAAGGCATACACCACTGCTAGCAACTCCTTCTCGGTAGTTGCGTAATTCATCTGTGTCGGGTTCAAAACGTGACTCGCATAGTAAATAACATGCAAAAGCTTCTCTTTCCGCTGCCCCAATACAGCCCCTACTGCGATGTCACTAGCGTCACACATGATCTCAAACGGTAGCGACCAGTCTGGGGCTATCACAATTGGTGCTGACACCAACTTATTTTTCAGGTTCTCGAATGCATCAGCACATTCCTTATTGAACACAAACGCCGTTTCCTTGACTAACAAGGACGTCAATGGTTTAGCTATCTTGGAGAAGTCTCTTATGAACCTGCGGTAGAACCCTGCGTGACCCAAGAAGCTTCGGATACCTTTCTCGTTTACGGGTGGTGGTAACTTGGATATTACTTCCACTTTTGCTTGATCAACTTCGATCCCTTTGTGTGAGATTTTGTGACCAAGGACGATGCCCTCTCTCACCATGAAATGACATTTTTCCCAATTCAGGATCAAGTTACTTTCCTGACATCTCTGCAAAACAAGTGACAGGTTAGTTAAACAATCATCAAATGATGACCCGAAAACCGAAAAATCATCCATGAAGACTTCCATATGTTTCTCGAGCATATCGGCAAAAATGGAAGTCATGCATCTTTGAAATGTGGCTGGAGCATTACATAACCCGAATGGCATCCTCCTATAAGCAAAAACTCCGTACGGGCATGTGAAAGCTGTCTTCTCTTGATCCTCCGGCGCAACCGCGATTTGGTTGTATCCGGAGTATCCATCTAGAAAGCAATAGTAATCGTGACCAGCCAATCTTTCTAACATCTGATCAATAAAGGGCAACGGAAAGTGATCTTTTCTGGTGGCTAAATTAAGTCTCCTATAATCAATGCATACCCTCCAACCAATGACGGTACGCGTAGGAATCAACTCATTCTTGTCATTAGTCACCACGGTTGTACCTCCTTTCTTAGGCACCACGTGAACAGGGCTCACCCATGAACTGTATGATATAGGATAGATAAGTCCAGCATCCAATAATTTCACCACTTCCTTTCTTACGACCTCCTTCATAACGGGGTTCAGTCTTCGCTGGGGTTGCACAACCGGTTTATGGTCCTTCTCCATAAGGATTTTGTGCATGCAAACTGTAGGACTTATACCCTTTAAGTCTTCGATTTTCCAACCAATAGCACTCTTAAATTTTTTAAGAACCCCAATCAGTTGTTTCTCTTGGACACTTTTCAGACTAGAGCTGATAATGGCGGGACACTTTTCCTCGGTGTCTAGAAACACATATTTGAGATTTTCCGGCAGTTGTTTCAATTCTGAACCTTTAGGCTTTTCGTCATTACCCTCCAGCGCTATAGGTTGCCGTAAGTCCTCCCATCGGTGTGGTCGGGATCCCCTTTGGAATGGTCGAGTGTCCAACATTTCGACTACCTCTCTGTCATCCTCATCTACTTCTTTGTCTTCCTTAAAGATGGACATGCTTAGCACTCTCTCCAAGGGTAGTTGGGTCACACTCTCCAAATGTTCGCTCTCTACGACCTGTTCTAGCACTTGTATGTTGCTACTGGTGCCACGATCCTGTTTATGCTTCATGGTATTACTAACATCAATTTTTAACTCCTCGTCATATACTTTCAAGGTCAGGGTGCCGCCTTCCATATCTATCATGACTCTCCCGGTTTCCAAGAATGGTCGGCCCAAAATTAACGGCATTTCTTCATCTTCCGGCATCTCTAGGATCACAAAATCAACCGGAAACACAATTTTATCTACCTTAACTAGTACATCTTGAACCACTCCATATGGCCGCTTAACTGAATGATCAGCAAACTGGAGGGTCATCCGAGTGTCTTGAACCGCACCGATATCCAACTTTTTGTAGATGGACAAGGGCATGGGGCTAATACTTGCTCCCAATTCAATTAAAGCTCTGTTGAATGACCTATCGCCAATAGTGCATGGGATAGTAACAGCTCCATTGTCTTTCTTCTTGACCGGAATCTTCAGACCCTGCAAAATAGCACTACAAGTTTCCGTTAGAATAACAGGTTCGGACGCACTCGTCCGCTTCTTAGCAATGATGTCCTTCATGAATTTTGCATAGGTGGGCATCTGTTCTAGTGCCTCCAATAACAGAATGTTCAGCTCCAACTTTTTAAACAGCTCCAGGAACTTCTCGAAATTCTTCTCTTGCTGTCCTTTCTTCTTATTTCTTGAGGGGTATGGCAGCTTGATCACCGGTTTCGGTTCTACTACTTTTTCTTTAGTTACCGGTACCGGTGTCACCACTTCTTCCTCGACTATTTCATTCTCTTTAATTTCCAGCTCCACTTCAATCATCTGATCATTCAGTTCCGTTTCCTCTTCTCCTACTTCCTTGGCTTTTCCACTTCTTGTTACTACCGCCTTAATTTGGTGGTGATCCTTTAGATTTGGTACTGTGGCACTTGGAAGTGTACCCGGCGCTTGTGAACTTGCTAGCTGTTGGGCAATTTGACTCATTTGTACTTCAAGATTCTTTATGGATGCTCCAGCATTCCTGAAGTCACTCCTTGTCTCTTCTTGAAATTGAGAGCTTTGGGCGGTCATTTTCTCAATGGCCACTTCCCAATCAGCTTTTCGAGGCGCTTGTGGTTGATATTGAGGTTGGTACGGTGTCTACTGGTACTACTGTGGCTGAGGTTGATATGGTTGTTGGCTTTGAACATGTTTTTGCATATTACCTTGTTGATCTTTCCATGAAAAGTTTGGGTGATTCTTCCAACCAGGATTATATGTGTTGGCGTAAGGATTGTTCTGCCTCAACATGTTAATCTGTTCCACTTGCTCTTGAGTTGCTACACAATGCATTGTAAAGTGTGGCCCACCGCATATTTCACAAGGTGCTGCTTGAACAGGCTCAACCTGTGCCACTACCTGAGTTTCAACATTCATTTTCTTTAACCTTCTCTCTACCTCAGCGGTGATCTGATCCTCCATTTTAACAACCTGGTCTGCCAGCTTCAGATCAATCTTACCTTCCGGTTGGTTTACCGTGCGATCATACAACTCAAGGTGCTCGTTCGCGGCGATTGCTTCTATGATCCTTCTGATACCTGTGGCTGTTGAGAAGTTGGTTGAGCCACCGGCAGCAGTATCTATGAGCTGTTTCGTTTTGAGTCGTAATCCATTCACAAAGTTTTGCATCTGCTCTGTGGCGTCCAGGTTATGAGTAGGACATGTTGTAAGACACCTCTTAAACCGCTTATATGCATCCCCTAAAGTTTCTCCTTCTTTTTGCTTGAAGTTGACAATGTCGTATCTTTTTCGGATGAACACTGAGGCAGGGAAATACTCATTCAGGAACGCAGTTTCCATCTCTTGCCATGTTGTGATACTCCCAGCGGGAAGCGAGTAAAACCATTCTTCCGCATCATGTTGTGAACGGGAACATAACTAATCTCTTGGCCTCTTCGGAATGTCCTTCTATTTTCAGCGAGGTGGTGGTTGTGAGGAATCTCTGAAGATGTTTATTTGCATCTTCGTTGATTCTTCCGGTGAACGGCTTGCTCTCCAACTGACGGATGGTGGAAGGGTGTAGCTGAAAATGCACAGCATTCACCGGTTGATTCACAATGGTCATCCGGTTTGGTTGAGCATTGGCCCCTCCATAGTCTCCTAGCAGTCTTTCAGGCTGAGGTGGATTTCCATCCATTTGAGCAGTTTCAGGTGTTGTCTCTCTCTCTTCGGAGTCGCTCTGCACAGATATAATTTCCTCTATTTCTTCCAGTCTTTTAACTTTAGCTAATCTCCGTCTTTCGTGTAATGCTCGTTATGGTTTTGTATCAAAAGAATATTTAGCTGAGGCCTGACCTCGCATACACAATTAGACAAGCGTTAGATAATAAGCGGATACAAGTTATGCAGTAAACAATAAAATTTTAGTCGCAGAGCAACAAAATTTCTTTTGGATTCTAAAAACAATGTTAATTTGGCAGTCCCCGGCAACGGCGCCAAAAACTTGATCGGGAAAATAGCAACTGTACTATTTTTACCAATTGTAGTAATAAGGGAAAAGTCCCAAGTATCGATCTCGAGGACTGCGTAGTAATTAACGGAATTTTTAGGATTCAATTGAACAAAAGGTCTAGTGGTTTGTTTGGTAGCAGAGTAATATAACAAGTAAATACGGACTTAATTAATCAATCTAAGAACAGTGTTAGGGGAGTGGAGACGATGCGAGTAAAGACCCTGTATGATTATTCTACTATACTAGTTATTAACCTTAATTTATCAGTTGGCCACTTTAGTTGCCTTAATTCCTTAATGGAAACCCTTTGATGATTTTCCTGTTCACTAATTCCTCAGTGTCCCTAAAAAACATCAAGCAATAGTTCCGACCATAAAATACGTGATACGGGATATCCTCATTCCTAAGCAATATCGACCGTGATACTATTTTGCAAAAGTGTTAGGTTGACTTTCCAGACTAAAGCCTAAGCACGACTCGAATTCTACTTTCCAATATGAATACGATTAAGATTAATGCAAAATAAAATATATCAAGGTAAAAACATAGTTCTCATAGAATAATTAAACAAAAGTCATTACATCGCACGTAGGACCACCCCCTAACAACTTGGGGTTTAGCTGCTCATGTTCTTGGTAAACATAAAAGTAATTAGAATTAAAAAGGAGAAGATCATTACAATGCAAGTTGAAATCCTGGGATCATCAATTGCTTCCGCTTTTGATCGATCCTCTGTTTCCAGCCGAGCTCTCCTCTCAGTTGGCAATCCTAATATCAGTTCAAAAGTGTCCTCTACTTTCTAAAATGTGCCTCTTATATCTAAATTCAAATTACATAGCGAAATGTCTCAAATGCCCTTCGAAATAGGTCTGACAGCAAAAAATCAGAAAACAGAGAAATTTCACGTTCAGTGGCCCTGACACGGGCCGTGTTGTGCAACACGGGTGGCCGTGTCAGGCTGCTGGCTTCTTCAGGGCGTGTTCCTCTCCAAGGGCTGCAACACGGGCCGTGTTGCATGACACGGGCACCCGTGTTGCAAGTCTGAGTCTTCTTTTTCTTCTGCTTTGGTCCACCCGTGTCTGCCAGTCGTGTCCTTCATGACACGGGCCGTGTTGTGCAACACGGGTACCCGTGTTGTGCAACACGGGTACCCGTGTTGCAGCTCTGAGTTCCCTTTTTCGCCTTTTCTTTGCCTCCGAATGCGGTGCGATTGTCGTGCTATCCATTCCTGCCAAAAACACACTAAAAGAAACCAAATCAAACTCACCAGCGGCAAAAGCAACATAAACTTAAAAATAAGACTCGAAGACACACAACTACGAGTAATGCAGATAATAACAACTAAAGCTTCGAAAACTAGATAAAAACATTGCGAAATTAACCACAAACAGCGTTTGAAAACACAACTGAAATCCACCGATCAACCTTGCCCAAGACTAGAACCCACATGTGAGAGGGAATGAGCTTTACAATAAACCTTGACCTTTAACCTACCTGATTTTCTGGTTTTCTTATCGATATGGACTTATGAACATGGTATTCTGATTATTCTAATGTTTTGGTATTCTGGATTTCTTGTCGGACTGGTATTCTGATTATTCCGGTGTTCTGGTATTCTGGATTTCTTGTCAAGGCAGAATTTTGACCCTTATTCAGTCAACGGAGTAACTATTTAGAGCTTATGGAAGGCTTGATCCCATGTCTGCATTTGCATAACATCATTATTGCATCCTAACATCCATGTGTGTTTATCTCCAGGGTTAGTATCTTATCCTTTATTCTGGTTGTTCGAGTTCTGCAGAGATGGGCATTGATAGGAAAAAGAATGTGACTTACAAGTTTCCAAAACCAACTTTGAGTTTTATTCATGAGTTGGTGACCTTGGCAGATCCTAGTGCTCTGGAAAATTTCAGAAAGGACTATGGGAAGATATTGAGCATGCTTCATACTATCAGCAAATATGAACACGATGCCATCGATACACTCCTGCGGTTCTATGACCCTCCCCTGAGGTGTTTTACATTTCTTGATTATCAGTTGGCTCCGATGTTGGAGGAGTTTGCGCTTATTTTGGGAGTTCCAATTAACGAAGAGGCACCTTTCTTCAGTTCTAAGAAGAATCTAGAGCTTGAGGATGTTACCACTGCTCTTTATTTGAGCAAATATGATTTAGTAAATAATCTGGATAACAAGGGAGGTTTCAAAGGGTTCCGTCTGGATTTCATGGTGGAAGAAGCTCAAAGATTCGCTAAAGCTGGCACTTGTCCTGTTTTCAATGTTGTCCTGGCTTTATGTATCTACGGTATTGTGTTATTCCCTAACATGGATGACTTCGTTGATATTTATGGTGTTTGTATCTTTATCATGAAGAATCTGGTACCAACTCTTCTTGGTGATCTGTACCACTCTGTGCATTTCAAGAACGAGAAGAGGAGAGGAGGGCTCGTGATTTGTTGTGCGCCACTCTTATGCAAATGGTTTATGAATCATCTTCCTTGGGCCGGTGCTTTTGTTGATATGAAAGATTCCTTAAAGTGCTCTAAAATAGTAATGGGGTTGACTGCTGATAACATTGCATGGTTTGATCGGAGGCTATTCGAAACGGAAATCATCTTCAACTGTGGAGACTTCCCAAATGTACCCTTGATGGGAAGGAAGGGTGGTATTAACTACAACCCTCTCTCGCTATCAGGTAGTTCGGGTATGCTTTAAGAGGGCCTTCAAAGGATCAAGATGTCGAAGAATCTTTGTTTTTTAATGGTACAGAAGATCAGGAGTTGCTCAAGAAAACTATAGACGCTTGGGGAAATATTCATAGGAGAGAGTAAATTTCTTTGGGGAAGAGTAAATACAGAGCTTATACTCCATACATAGAATGGATTCAGAAGTGGGTTAAAGAAGTGTTGTTACCTTTCTCTGCGGAAGCACCTTTGTACCCGTTAATGATTAAACAACATAATACTACATATGTAGAGCGGTACAACAAGCTCTGGGCCGAGAAAGAAGAACTTCGTAGGGAGAGTGAAGAATTTAAGATGGAGGTCTCTCGATTAGGTCATGATAAGAACGAAGCAGTCTATGTATCTAAGGTGAAGATAAAGCTTCTAGCCAAGAGGGAGAAAGAACTAGAAGAGGAAATCAAGGGCAGAGAAAGGGTAGGCTAAGATTTAAAGAGCGCCAACAGTATCCTACAACAGAAAAAGATAGATCTAGACAGAGCCTATCCGAAAATTTCCAAATTCAATGGCCAGTGGAATGCCACTGTGACTGCCAACAAGGAGAGAGAAGATAAAATCCGAGTCCAGATTGATAAGTTGAAGTAGCAGCTTGAGAGCAAAGAGAAGAAGATCAGAGAAGAGATCTCCCATAGTCTCAGAAGTGACAGACAACTCAAGGGAAAAAATAGCAGTTAGAGGAAGCCTTGTCAACCATGAAAGATCTCAAGGTGCAGGCAGAGGTGAAGAAACCCAAACTTGAAGATGCTTCTGGAGAAGATTCTTGAGAATTACATTGTCTTTACTTGAAAGGTATCATACACAGGCAAGATTTTTTTATTCAAGAACTGATCCAGAGGCCAAAGCATCCAGACACCAAGAAGCTATTCAAAGAGGTCCGAGACTGGAGTAGAGAGCATAGTGGTTGGGGAGGATTAACTTTGGTGGAGTTGGAGGATACATCTTAGCCGTTTTCCTTTTGTATTTGATCACCATCAGACCTGTTGATTGGGATCAATGGCTTTATATTTGGTTTTGGCTCTTTTGTATGAGCTTATTGTATTGACTCTCTATTGACTCCTCTACAGCTATTATATGATTATTTTGCCAGTGTTATATCGACCTCTCGTGTTCATCGCTCTTAAAACTTGAATCGAGGTGTAGATCACCTTAGGAATAGTCAAACATGACATTTACATTGCATTTTCATAGTCATGTGCATAACAGGTTTTCTTGGCTGGTTTTCTTATCTCTACTTGGTTTTCCGCAGAAGGATAGCAAACTCTGGAATATATATATATATATATATATATATATATATATATATATATATATATATATATATATATATATATATATATATATATATATATATATATATATATATATATATATATATATATATATATATATATATATATATATATATATATATATATATATATATATATATATATATATATATATATATATATATATATATATATATATATATTGTAAAAGGGGAAATCAGAAAAGAGCAATGGAGCAAATTTAGGCTGAGCTACTGGAAGTGAGAACCCGTATGAATCAATTCATGGAGTTAATGCAGAATATGGCTCAAGGCCAAGAACAATTGAAGACATTGGTTCAACCTCTTATTGATCTTTTAAGGGCAGACGATGGTGGTATTGTTAATCCTCTTGGAGGAGGTGTTGCAGGTGTTATTCCTAGGTGGTGTTATTCCTGTAGGTAGTTCCATTCTTGTGGGTGGTGCAATTCCTACTCCTCACTTGGAAGTCGACCAACAAGAGGATGCATTCTCTATGCATGATATGGATGTGAGTCTCCCTTATGAAGCCGAGAAGAAATTCAAGATGATTGAAGAGAGGATGAGGGTCTATAAAAATTAGAATACTTTGAGCATTGATATGACTGACCTTGGCTTGGTTCCTGGTGTGAGAATCTCACCTAAGTTTAAGGTCCCTGACTTTGATAAATACAAGGGAACCACCTATTCTAAGACTCATATTAGGTCATATTTCAAAAAAAAAAATGTTTGCATACTCAAAAGACGAGAAGTTGCTCATGCACTTCTTCCAGGATAGCCTAGTTGGGACATCCTTGGAATGGTACATGGGGATGGAAAGGACTTGCATTAGAAGCTAGAGAGACTTGGTTGAGGCTTTCATTAAATATTATCAGTACAACACTAATATGGCTCCAAACAGGACACTGTTATAAAGTCTAGCTCATAAACCCAATGAGAGTTTCAAAGAATACGCCCAAAGGTGGCATGAGATGACTGTTAGGGTTCAACCTCCAATGATGGAGAGAGAACTGGTAGACATGTTCATGAGTACACTCCAAGGTCCATATTATGACAAGTTGGTAGGATGTACTTCTGTGGGGTTTTCGGATTTGGTAATGGCTGGTGAAAGAGTTGAAAGTGGAATCAAGGCTGGTAAGATTCAGAATGGTCCTAGCTTCTCATCTGGAGGAGGAAAGAAACCTTTTGTTGGAGCCTCGAAGAAACCGAAAGGAGAGACTATTGTTGTTACGTCATACAGAGACGAAGGAATGGAGAATCAGAATTCTCATCAATAAGTAGATGCCGCAACTATTACTGTTGCCGCGCAACCGGCTCCTCAGTACCATCAACCGTATATGCCCCAACAGGCGAACCAACAGAGACTAATAAGAGTTGAAAGGAATTTTTATCCTCCACCAATGCCCTATGCACAATTGTTACAACATCTGCTTCAGTTGCATTTAGTTGAGCTTCGAACTTTGGCTCCACCTACGAGTAAGCTACCACCAGACTATGATGCTAACACATGCTATGATTTTCATTCAGGTGCACCGAGGCACAACATTGAGAGATGTAGGGCATTCTATCATAAATTTCAAGACTTGGTTGATTCAAAAGCTATTGACTTCACCAATAACGGTCCTAGCATTATTCAAAATACTATGCTACCACACGGTGGTGCGGGGGTGCACGCTATTGAGGAGGTCAATGGGCTAAACTTGGTAACTGATGTAAACATGTTGAAAACGCCGTTGCTAATTCACTTGGTTTGTATTAGATGGTAATTGATGTAAACTTGGTAACTGATGTAAACATGTCAATGGGCTAAACTTGACTTTTGTATTAGATGAACTTGAATTTTGTGATCTCTTAATGAAATTAAACCCTTAGCATATTTGAACACCACAAATGGACTCAAAGGGTGTTTTTTAGTGTCTTGAATCATATATCAAGGTTTGAGATTATGTCTTGGTCAAAAGTCAAAGGTATAGTTTACTTTTTATCAAAAACCCTAGTTTGTGGTCCAAATGAATTTGAATCTTTGCATTGCTTATGAATCAAGTTATTTGGATCAATCCAATCATATCAATGGACTAATATGAGGCATTTGATATCCTTGAAACATATCTTGAGGTATTAGATCATGCCTTGCTCCAAAAGTCAACCCAGAGACTAAATTAGGTCAAAACCCTAATTTTGGTGCACTAGGGATCTTGATGTTTGATGAGATTATCATGATGCAGTTTTGCACTTGATGATGGGTAAATGAAAACTCTTGATTATCATGAATGAGTAGGGGACTTGAGATATTGAATATGATGCCCATCCTTTAACCAATCATCTTCTTGAGCCTTTGAGGGACCACCTAACCTATAAAGTAAACAAGTACACACACACATCTTGTACTTGTTGTGGGTTAGTGATGCATAGAAACGCACACACATATGATGTTAATGAACTGCAAATGATATGGGATCTTAAGGTCAAAAATTAGGGTATGACACTACTCCCCAACAGAGTCACCACTTTCTTGTAGTGGGAAAATTTGAGATTAATCTATTAATTAACTTATAATGCAAGAGTCGCCACCACACTTTTATTTTTCCAAAGGAAAGGGGAAAGAGCGAACAAAACCTAAATAAGTTTTAAAACAAAACTTATAAAAAAAGAGACAGGGGTAACGAGGTTGGTTATGCAAAGGAAATGTGTTAGCACCCAAAACGTCTATAGTACTTTATATGAACCTCTTGAAAATCTAGTGTTTGAATAAAAAGTGTTTGCAAAAGATGGTGGAGATGAGAAGAGAAGTATTTTTTTATGAATTTTGTTTTTTACAAGACTTCCTGAGCCTCGTGCCTACGTACCAACAAAGTGCAATGGAGGATCAGAACCTCATAGTTTGCGGTAAAAAAAACAAAGAGATTTGTTTTTATTGATTTTAAATGGAAAGAAAAGTTGTCATTTTAAGGAGAATACTCAACTAGTCATCCACAAGTGTATGAAAATGGACCTTTGCGCCACTATTAGAAAGGGCTCCAACTTGAATTAAAATCAACAAGTATGCCAGTAGCTCTCTCAGGTGGAAGAGAATCAACACTCAATCATAACTATGGGGATATGAGAATTACATATCAATTATGAAAATGACTCATGTCTAAACCTTATGAAACTTTTTAAAAGGAAAAGTGCACAAAAGGCACAAAATGGTTTGAATGAGTTAAGTGTTTTTTATGTCTTATGAAAATGGTCTTGATATACTTAAGATTGATTAGATCTTTATTAAGAAAATGAGTTTGAAAATCACTTGACAAATTCAAGATTTATTAAGAAAGTGGTTCTAGTTTGAAAACAAGAAGGTTTTGAGAAAGGGAGAAGATTTTTAAAATTTAAGGGGAGGAGATGAAGAGGTTATCCTAAAGCATAAAAGACAAGCTAAGGAATGAGAGATCTAACAAAGATACCAAGCTATCTCATCCTTTGAATTCAAGCAATAAGCAACAAGATAAGCAGAGAAATAACCAAGCATCAAATGAAAACCAAGTATCCAAGTCAAGCCTTCACAAGAGGTCAACTCAAGGTCAATGTACTAGACAAGATCCAAGGTCTCAAGTTACAACTCCAAAGCATAGGACAAAAAACTTAATTCTAAGTCCAAAACTCCAAATCTATGCAAGGGATAGTCACCCAATAGTCCAAGGAACATTAAGAGTCTTTTAATGGTTTAAGCCTTTATTAATGTCTTAGCAAAAAGAAAAAGAAAGTCCAAGTGGACAAAGAGAAAAAGGCATAACATAAACAAGATGAAAATATGATATGAAATGATAAGCATAAAATAAAGAACAAGAAATAAAGAGCATAAAGATAAAATTGCATAAAAATAAATGGCATAAATTAAAAGTTATCACAATTAAAGTTAATGAAGAAGATTGTTTGTCATTTAAAGTAGATTACTCAACTAATCAACCCAACAAGTATGAGAACTTTGCATTATTCTTTGAGAAGGGCTCCAACTTGGATAGAATCAACAAGTATGCCACTAGCTCTCTTAGGTGAAAAACAATTTACACACTATGGAGATATGAGAATTACATCTAAACTAAAAATGACTCATATCTAAAATTGGACCAAATAATGACTTTCCGATTATGGATACACTTAGCGTTATGTTAAACAATCGTAGCACAATTTATAAGGAAGATCATACTATGGGAGATCAGTCAATAACATATGTACCATACATGTTAGAGATGTTAGAGATATGATATAAAGATCATACTCCTAAAACATGTAGCACAAGTCAAAACAAGGTGGATCAAGACCAAAGTCAAGGAAAGATGGATACATCACATCAATCAACCCCTCATAGTATTTTGGACAAACTTATGCATCAATCCAAATTACCTCAATTGGCCAATTGATAAATCAAATGGTATATTTCAATTGATGAAAGTTCATCAAGCACCACTCAAGATCTCATGAACAAGATGGCATACATATCCTCTAATTGATCAAAAGAAAGGTGAAAAAGAAAAAAGAAAAAAAAAAGGGTGAAGAAGAGAGGATCAAACAAAATAGCAAAACCAAATTGGATCCAAGTGATGATCAAGTTACCATCAAAATCAATCATCCATTTTGGTGGATTAGGGTTTTCACCCTATCAACACCCAAGATCCATTGAGTTTGATGAAACTTGTGACCAAATAGACCAAGATCCAAGGCCAACAGCAGTCAACACAGTCAAACAAATATAAAATGCAATAATATGAATTAAAATGCATCAAAATGAATTTTAAAATTATATTTAAAATGAAAATAAATATGAAAATAAAAATGATGCTTCAAATCAAACCACAAATGGTCAAGAAAATTTATACAAGTCAATAATGATATATCAAAATTTTGAGAATTTTAAAATGCATAAAACTATTTCTAAACTATTTAAAATGCTTCAAAAATGAGAAAAATCACGAAAAATAAAAAATGATAAAAATAAAATATGAAAACTATAAAATCATAAAGAGGAAAATGAAAGAGAATTTTAGAAATTATTTTGGAATTTTTTGGAGTTAAAATCGATTTTCTATGAATTTTAGAAAGAAAATGCAAATTAAAACAAAATTAAGAAAATAAAAATAAAGAGAAAAAAACAAGGCGTGTCAGATCTAGTGGCCTTCAGGCAAGGGAACACAATGGATTTTAGCCTGGAAAATACACAGAATCACATTTGAAATTAACCAATCAAAACATTTCAAATTGCCCACGTGTATCATCTCTAAAAACCACAACTCACCTCTCCTATCATCTTCTCCGGTGAGATGCTCACCGGAGGTTGCTAAGTGGTAAAGTTATAGCATGAGACCACCACCATTGCAACTGTCTCATTAAGGCAAACTCAATCTCATACACCATTTTCATTTATTGAAAGAGAGTCGAGAGAATTGTAGAGAAAACTCAGTGAAATGAAAATCACGAAAAAAAATTAAATGATGAATACAAGCTATCAACATCAGCTAGTTTAGGGGAAATAATTAGATAGAAGATTACATTGTGGTAACTTGTTTGATTGAAAATGGAGCCTCAAACTACCTTGTCCAAAAATGATCGAAGAAGCTCTGAAATTGGATTTGGTTGGAGTGATTCAGGGACTCTTAGAGCTTAGGAATTGTTGCAGAAGCTTCAGAAGAACACGATTGAGCTAAATGAATCAAGAAATTAGATTGAAACTGGCTGGAGATCAAAACATGGTAGTCACTTTTTAAAGAGAAATTGAGAGTCGAGCAGGGGTTTTGTGGCTATCAAAAGCTTGAGAAATGATTGGAATGAGGTCTCTATTTATATGAGATGATGATGGAATGCTAAGAGGGGTGGAATGATCCAGAATTAAGTGTAATCGTGTGCATCCTCCAAGTGAAAGAAATGTCACTCCATGTGCTTCAAAACTCAGCCAAATGATGTGTTTTAGGAGTCAATTAACTTCAAGGAACTTCATTAATCATATTTAGCTCCAAAATGCGTGGTAATTTAGCTTGTAAACAAGTTTTTGTTGAGGTAAAAAAATTTATCATGGTGAAAACTTCAGTTCCAAGTAACCATGTTTGCATCAAGGGGGCATCTTGTACACGAGGCTTTTTGATTCCATTCTTTTTGCAATTTGTTAACATCATAACAAAGATCACAATGTGCTAAAAAATGTTGCATTTTGATGCTTGAGCAAAAATTTATGTCATGTTGAAGTTGACACAAAAATATGGCAAACCAAACTTGAAATATTCTAAGTCCAAATGGTTGAAAATGAGATATAATGTATCAATGAGTTCCATGGCCTTCCAAGCACAATTTGACTTTTATCGATGAAGTAGTTTTGTATAGGGTATCATAAATGATATTGTGCAAAAAAAATGAGCTCCAAATGTTGAAAATTAAAGAAGTTGTGATCCTTGAAAGTTGAGAAAAAGTCACTTGAAAATAGGCAAAATTTTAATAAGTCCACAAATGACCTATAATATCTTCAAACTTTTGATGATCCTTCGAGCATAATGGGCTATTGTCATTTAAAGAGAAGTTGAAGAGGATTTTGAGAAGATTCACATGCAAAAAAGAAGCATTCAAAAATGTTGAGAATTGAAGGGGTTGTGATCTTTTGAACTTTGACTTGAAATGTTGAGAATTCAAAAATGCGAAAAAAGATGCTTGAAACCTTGTACTTTGATATTAGAAGCCATGGTTTGATGAGATAACCCTTGGGAATCAATGGTTAATCACACTTCAACCTTGAGGGAGCAAAACCCTAGCTGATGAATCGTGCTTGGTGTTCTTGATATAGCACCCTACCTTGCAAAGAAACAAAAGGATACAAGACATATTTTTTGATATTTTAATTAGTATTTAGTGAAAAATAAAGCATATAAATATAAAGGAAAAAGATACACAAATAGATGCTTGGTGATCTCTGTAAAGCCAAACCCAAGGATGAGAGGGCTAAAGGAGAAGCAAGTTTATGATCTGGATGCATTACGAAGATGCAAATGAGGTGGAATCTTAGGGGTAAAAATTAGGGTATGACACAGAGCAAAGTAAAAAAAATACATGTTATGTTTAAGGAAGCAAAAAGACTAAGAAAAAAGGGTGGACGTAGACACATACATGTTTCTCGCTCAACTGTTTCGCTCTTTGACTCGGGTACATTAGTGGTATGGAGAGTATGTATGAAATTTTGAGACCTCTGATCCCATGTATGAGTATGCTATTTATTTTATTTACAAAGTAACTGTCAACGACGATTATGATTCATGCGGGACTATTGCGTTTACTCCATGTTCAACCTTCAAGTTCTCACTAATGTGCATATGTGTCTTCCAAGATGTTATCTGCTTGCAACCCATGTTGAGTGGTAACTACTTCCCACTTCTTTACGAACCCTCGATGATAACAGCTTAAACAGGTTATTGACGTTGCCTATCAAGGACCTAAGACTTGTAAATTTACCAAGTCTTTTATATCATGTTGTTTAGTTGACTGGTTCTTTTAATGGAATGAGGGATTGTGTCGACTATCCTTTTTGAGAATTTGGACATATTTCCCAACTATTTGGGTCTTGGAGATTTATCCCTGAGAGTCCTCTAAACCATGTTTCACTGTGTCAACAACTTGGTCGGGCCTTCGTCGTTGGTCTTTCAACGACTTATCATTAATGTTCTTTTAAAGACACTTCATTAATGCTTTTCTACAGTAAATGTCTTTTCATTGACATTCTTTGTTGACTTTCTAGTAGCTAAAAATCTAAATGTAACAAGATGATACTTCAGGTAGAATTCCCTAATTCCAAAATATAGAGTTCCATTAGTTTGTTGGCATTTTTGGCAAATATAGCTTCCTTGTTTAATTGCTCCATGTAATTTTGGAGTAGCGACTTTTTCCCTTGAAACATACCCTATAACATCTCTTTAGTCTTGTGGCATCGATGAGACATTGTGAAGTTGGAAGTAAATTTTAGGCATAACTCTTTCTAGGATGCTAAGTTGACTCGTAGAATTTAGAACCACATCATATCTCCCTTCTTGAGGGTTAATATAAATAGTTTACATTTTACAAGAAGCTCAACTCAATAGTAATCAAGGATACCTCTGATATTTTTTATATGCTCGTGTAGATAGACCATTATATGACACATTTTCATCTAAGGAGGCCTCTCCAAAGACATGAGATTTTGAAAGCGTTTCACTTAGTTAATGAATGACCCTTTGGTCGAGAATATGTAGTTTTCTATGGCCATTTCAGGTTGTGGTCAATAGTTGTTTTAGAGACGTCGAGGAGAACGTGATTGTTCAGAGATTTGATTCCTCCATGGTTTGGGGTAAGGAAACTGTGTATCGTTCCAACAACGAGGTTGCACAGAGTGGAAGAAAAACTCCACAAATCATCAAACATCTTCAATTGGGTGGACGATGGGGGATTCATTATTAGTTTTCTTCATTAGTTCAATACAACGGTTCTAGTATCCATGCTTGATCTTGCACCATTTTCATGAAATATTGAATCCTTGGTTCTTCGTTGACTATTGTTTTTAGGATGATGTTTTAGGGTTGGTTTTGTAGAGAGGTAAGTGTTACATGTTGTTTTATTCTTAAGAGTTATTGAGAAAAGTGCTTGTGTTTTTTTTTCTAAAGAAAATTAAACTAAAGAAACCTAACATGATTTGAATTGGATTAAGAATTATGACTTCTATAGATACGTAGTGGAAAAGTGACTTCATGGTTTAATGATTAGTGTGGATGGAGTGGTGGTGCCTGCAAACACTGTGACAATGAATCCAATAAATATAGAAGGAGTTAGAGATTTCTTGGATATAATGTTGTATATCTTTTTCTCTAGTTCTAAAGTTCTTATATAGATATTTCGAAAACATTGAAGAATAAAGTTATAATAATTGACTATTTCTATTATTCATGTCTTATATCTGATATTTTTGGTTAGAGATGAGAAAAAAAAACTAGTCTTTTAAATTATTGAGAATGAAATTAGTTCCTAATAGATTAGGCTTGGAGGTAGTTTAAAACAATAAAAAAAATCTGTCATTAAGATATAATTAGAGAATGAAATTGTTTAATTTACAAAAATGTATTACAATAAAAATTTAAATAGTAAAAAATTATGTTATATTATTGTAACAAATAAACTAAAATACATAAATGTTATATTAACATATGAAAAAATCATAAAAGTTTTATGCTTCAAAGATAATAATCTTGTATGCCATAATAACTTAGTAAGTTGCTTATTCCCTTAAATCTCGTTTGCATCCTCATCTCATAATCGTTTGAACCAAACCGAAGGCAACTCAATTTTATGATTTTCTGAGCTTACGACTTTACAGGAATGACATGTTGATGTATGTAACAATAGTATCATTTTCTATTAATACATATACCAACTCATCACATGGAAGGATGGAACATGTCATCTTAATACTTGGACTTTATTTCTGAAAGCGGTAGAGCAGTGGAAGTAGATAAAATGCAACCCTACTAGCATCAACTTATATGCTACCTTTCATCATTTAACGGTCCTTTTCCGTAACTTTTTAAAGAATACTACTGTGGACCTGTGGGGATAGTTTCTCATACATTCCATTTCCACCTTACACATGATTCGAAACAGGGTACACAAAAATTAATGGCGAAGAAAATTGTCAACCACATAGAATCATTTTCCGTAACTTTTTTAAACTATGCCATTGATATATATATATATATATATATATATATATATATATATATATATATATATATATATATATATATATATATATATATATATATATATATATATATATATATATATATATATATATATATATATATATATATATATATATATATATATATATATATATATATATATATATATATATATATATATATATATATATATCAATGGCATAGTAAATATATACTATGCCATTGATATATATATATATATATATATATATATATATATATATATATATATATATATATATATATATATATATATATATATATATATATATATATATATATATATATACATACATATATATATATATATATATATATATATATATATATCGAGATGTGAGCTAAAATTTAAAACAAGACTTTTAAAAAAATATAAATATTTTAGTAAAAATAATATATTTGAATTTTAGGTTTTTTAAGATGTAATAATTTATTAAATCATTGTAATCGAGTTTAACATCTTCTTTTTTATTAATAATAAAATCAATTCATCTAAGCTCAACTTTTAAAAAACTCATAATAGAAAAACTTTCCCAAACATTTTTTTTAAACTTGGATATTAAGTTTCCAAAAAGACTTAAAAAGTTATTATCTAAAAATAGGAATTTAAATCAACCAATAATATAATACATATTACGAGAATGTTATTATTACACACATTTTAAAAAATTATTACTTTTTACCTATTAATCAAAATCTGTTGTATAGAAATAAAATAAAAATTGAGGTTATAGGGGGTAGCCTAGGTGGCCTAATCTCAGGGGCAGCTCTGTTGTCAAAGTAAATTATTTTTATACTGTTAATTAATGACAATTATGTATCCCGCCAAGTAAACCTGTAAATTTTAAATTATTTATATAATTTGACACTTTAAAATATTTTGATTGTATGTATATATAATACTTTCTTACACTGGCAATGCACTACCATTAAACTCTCTATGCAAAGTCAATCTATAAATTTTAAATTACTTATATGATTTGCCACTTTGAAATATTTTGATTGAATGTATGTGTAATATTTTCTTACATTAACAATACTCTCTCTCTCTCTCTCTCTCTCTCTCTCTCTCTCTCTCTCTCTCTCTCTCTCTCTCTCTCTCTCTCTCTCTCTCTCTCTCTCTCTCTCTCTCTCTCTCTCTCTCTCTCTCTCTATATATATATATATATATATATATATATATATATATATATATATATATATATATATATATATATATATATATATATATATATATATATATATATATATATATATATATATATATATATATATATATATATATATATATATATATATATATATATATATATATATATATATATATATATATATATATATATATATATATATATATATATATATATATATATATATATATATATATATATATATAGGAAAGAAAAATCATTGAAAATATCTTTTAATCTCAATATTTCATTTTTAAATCTTATAATTCTTATTCATTCTCACATAACTTACTCATTCTCATTAAATATGCCATATATATATATATATATATATATATATATATATATATATATATATATATATATATATATATATATATATATATATATATATATATATATATATATATATATATATATATATATATATATATATATATATATATATATATATATATATATATATATATATATATATATATATATATATATATATATATATATATATATATAATGCTCAGATATTAAAATAATTATGTAGTAAAAAAATAAAGTTGATTAGTAAAAACTAAAAAATTGGTTAATAAACTTATGAAGGTAGTTAATAAATGCCTAGATATTAAAAAAAATTAGTAATAAAACAAAATTGATTAATAAAATATCAAATATTGGTTAATGAAGTTATGAAGTTGGTTAATCATACAATTTTATATCAGTATTATGTTTTAAATATATAGTGTAGGCGCCAAATCGAGGTATTATGTTTTAAATGCGATTTCATTTGACTCTTATCCTTCATATGTTGACTTGAGCGTTGGAGTGGTAGTCTTGCAGATATTTTCACTCCACCGTATCGAGGGCTGCGATCCACATTTACCTCAGTTCAACGTCTCATTTCTTGTTCCTTAACGAAACAGTGGCTCCGTTTGTGGAAATCGACTCTTGATTCCTACGATTTCAACATTTTTGCATTCATATTCCAACTTTCCTAATTCGTAACTCTTTTCGATCATTGAAGCAAGTACATCGTAATCGAATGCTAAGATTTATCATATTCTGATTCGACTTAGGACAATTTTAGTCTCATTTCTTCAAGATTTTCATATCATCAATTTTCATATTTAACAGAGATTACTAGATCTTAGGTTACCAGATTCATTGTTGAACGAGAATTTGTTATTGTTTCCTTAACAACAATTAATCAACCGCATATTCCTCCACCATAGAATATCGCAGATCCTAAAGCATAGTCTCTCCAGATTCGGATCTAATTCGATCTTCACAAGTGGCAAGATCAATTCAAGTTAATACAATTGAAACTCCTATTTCACTTCCATCTACGCAACATAACACCTTACCTGGTTTTCACACGTTACAAACAAACCTCAGTGTACAAGGTGTCAATGAGCTACTTATTAATGTGTTTAACATTGTTCGACTACAAAATTCACTAGCTATCAAAGAAAGGCTTCAACACCTCAAAGATAGTCTCCATAATGCTCCTTCTCGCAAAAATACAACTCAAGAAATTGCTTCAAGAAATACTCGCATTGCCACCCCTAGGCCAACCGGGACAAAAGAAGACAAGGTTCCCAGGTCAAAGGATCAGTGTGAAAGCAAAAAACATCAGACTCTTCCTTTGAGCTCCAAAGGAGACTAGGGAAGTTATGCTCCAACCCCAGTTCAAGCAGAAATTCACTCGAATAAGGTGCAGCAAAACCACCCATTGTTGATACAAACTTTGGAAATCAAGATCCAAAAGTCTACGGAAAAGCCGCCCAAGCTAAGTGATTATGGCAAAAAGGGAGATCCTAATGAACATGTGCAATTTGGAGATGAACAATTGAGTTACTTCAACGCTGACAACTCGGTTATGGTTTACCAGCCTACCTGATGGATGTATTGATTCTTGGGACGAATTTCGTAAGAGGTTTTCAACATAGTTCATATTCCGAAAGCAATGTTCGATCAACGAGGTCTCTTTAACCGATATCATTTAGAGGAAGAAATAAAGCTTTGGATCATATATCGATCAATTTATGCAAGTCTCGATCGAGGTAGACGGGATCAAGAATGCCTTAAATGTTGCACTTTTGAGAATGGCCTCCTGAGCGACCATCATTTCTGGAAAAAAGCTCGGGAAAAGGAAGGTCAAATCCATCCAAGAGATGTTGACCATGGTCGAACCTTTTATGATTTTGGAATAAATTTACCACACATTTCCATAGTCCCTATGTCTTGGTAATCTCACTCTGGTTATCCATTCGGGATGATTATCACTGAAACATGCAAGGGAAGTATGGCATATACACTACGCTAATAGTCGTTTGTGAGAGGCTCTATCAAAACTATGCGAACACCGAGTTTTGGAAGGCAGGAATCTGAACCCCTTATCCCGTCAGAGAGACATCCCGGACGTACAAATCAAAATATTATCGGTTCCATAAAAGCCATTGTGTCATGCCCTAATTTTTTACCATAAGATTATGTATTTTTCTCTTTGCATCGTCTGCATAGCATATCATGCACTTCATCTTGCATAGTGTCCGAAATGTCAGTTAGAATAAATTTGTCGAATTTACAAACAAACTAGTCTAAATTTATTTCGAAAACTGACCAAACGATTTATTTTTCCAATATGTTTATTTCGCGCTGATTATTTTGGTGTTCATTCTATTTTTTCGAGCACTTTTCTGGCCGACTTTTTATTTCATTTTTTTTATCAATTTTATTTATTTATAGTTAAATAATCATTTAATTTATTTAGATTTAATAAGATATTTAATTTAAATTTAATTTTTTATTAATTAATTTTATTTTTAATTTGTTTATTAATATTTTCTTTTTTATAAAAAACACAATTAAACATCAGCAAGACCGATTCAATTTCTTTTCAAAGCAAGACCTAAACATGTTCCTAATAGCATTTGTCCTTTCTTAAACAAGGCATAAACATGTTCAAGACATGTTCATTTTCTTTCCAAACACACACAAACATGTTCCAACATAATTGCAACATTTTCATGAATTACAAGACAAAGAGACAAGAATTTAAACTCTTTCCAATTAGGTTCAGACATGTTGATGAGGAGTTTATAAGCCAAAAAACCTGGTGGCTATAAAAGAGCAACATGCACATAGATAAAAAACAACAGGCAATCACACAAAAAAGAAAAGACACTCATACCTCATCTTCCTCACTTTCAAATCACAAAGTTTTTCACAAACCACGACGTGGCATCGAGAGAAAGAGACAGAGAGGGCGGCGACGTGAGGGAAAATGCCATTTGAGGGTGGTAAAATTGAAAACTCACCATTTATTTTAAAAAGCTGATGATGCATTGTATTTATGTTAATTTTATATTTTTCTTTATAGTATTGTTTATAATGTCATGTTGTAGTGTTTTGTGTATATTTGTTGATGTAGTTTTATTAAGTTTGTAATTTAAGTATGTGTCATATCATTTAGTTAGTCTATGTTTGTTCATAAGTTAAGCTATATATTTTGTGTTAAGTTTATAATTGCTTATGTGTTACTAATGTGTGTTATTTGACTTTATGACTTGTGTGTTGCTATGCAAATTTTGTATTTGTTGTTTGGACATTACATATTTGTTTTCTGTGCGTAAATCTATTTGTATTTACAGTTTTTTTTATTGTATGTACATTTACGTGCTAATTATTTTAATTGTACCAATGTGAATAATTCATTTAATTTTTTAGACTTCATTAGTTTATCTTTTAATATAAATAGTGCTAAGTTGTTGTCCTTTAGACTCCCATGTTTCCTTTCATTTGTAGCAAATGTCTGGATGGTTAAAGTACATGTGTATATGAGTTAACAACATGTCAAGTGATAATAAGAAAAGTATTTGTACAAATATTTTTAATGTATTTATGTTGTATTACATGGTGTGGTTGCTCAAATATTGGGTTTTTTTAATAATATTTTATTTTCCTTCTTTTCTTTTTTAATTGATTTTTCATAATCTAGAAAATTAAAAACATTTTTCTTGACTACTTGTTAATTGTTACATTTTGAAATTATTTTCTCTAATTAGTTTCTCTTTAATTTAATTCATATAATATTTCAAAAGTACCAAAAATATTTTAATTATTTATTTTCTTTTTTTAGTTATTTAGTTATTAGTTGAATATTAAAAAAATATATAAAAAATATGTTGTAATTATTGGTTAATATAAATATTAATATTTAAATTAATTAATAATTTCTTGTTACACGTCCAAACGAAGGATCTTGTTCTTAACTTCATAGTCATGAACATCTTATTCATTTACATTTTTTTTCTCTGCTTGATCTCTGATTCCTTTTAAGTTGATCAGCTTAAGAGACACCCTCATATCCTCAGGCTAGACACCCTTAGATTTTCAACTTAGACAACTTATAGATTAAATCTCATATTCTCACAAGAGAATTAGACATGATTCATCTATGTAGTCGAGATATAATTCTCTTACCCCATAACATAGTCGAGAAAGACGTAGAATATTTTTTGCTTGAGAGAGGTATGTGGCATAATCGCCGATTATAGATTTGAGTTTGAGCCCTTCTCTCAATGTAAAGCAAAGACCGCCTTCCATATGTTCGTGGTAGTTTAAGTCGAGTATTCTCCCTAAGATGACGACTTGTCTCTTCTCCTAGAATCAATCAACAAACCTTCTCCCCCTGGAACCTTGACCATAGTCAAGAGTTCCTTGCCCTTATTGAAGGGAACTATGAATGCTCTGATTTCATTACCGTCAGGATATGTAGGCACGAGATGCGATGTCTTTGCGAGCATACTTAGGAATAACACCTTAGGTCTCCTTTTTTCTTTTCACCCTTAGCAGACAAAATAACAAATAACATAATAAAACAAGAGGTTCCTGTAGAGTACTACAGATACTTAGGATGCTAGCATCTTCCTTAGGTATAACCAACCCCCGAATCTTAGATTCTCTTTTGCTTTGCATTGCATTGCATATTTTTGGGTTATTCATTATTTTTTCCTTCCCTTGGATAAATTAAAGAACGGTAATGAATTAATGATTTGTGGTTCAAGTTAATCAATAGCTTGATATCCAATTCTCACCGCGACACATTGCCGCAACACTAAGAATTGCAACCAACTAAAAGATGCCATCGAATAACTGATTATGAGAGGTCGGTTAGCTAACTATGTGAAGGGAAACACACAATATAAAGAAGAGTCTCATAGGGGGTAAATCTCCAATAAAGACCACCACAGTTGGGACATGCGAGGAGAACAAGGAGGTCAACAAAGGAAAGTTCCTCTACATTGCTGCCATTACATAAGGAGCGCTTTAGAAAAATTCCCACTCCAAAGGAATAAGTACCACACAAAAAAAGGGAAAAGCTCTAGCACTCTAGAAAACCTACTTCCGTAGAGAAATAATCTTCCCGTTAACAACAACTTAATTTGTCTGAATTCGCTTCCTGAAAAGTGTCAAAGGATGGTGAAAATACTCTACTTGATCCAAATCATTTTCAAATGATTGTGAGACCACCTCTAGGGTAGAACATGTACAGTCAACAAAATGTTGGGTTAAAAAAGCATTCAGAAAGTACAAGAGCTCTAAGTCCTTGTGAGCAATCCCAAACTGCTTCGAAGAACAAACATAGTTTGATCTTTCATCTCCACAGCTTCACATGTTGGCAGTGCAACAACAGGTTGCTTCTTGGAACACCAAGAAATAGGACCTCCCAGAAACTTAAACAAATATCCAGAAGTACTTCTCCTGTCATTTCTATCTCCACACAAATCAAAGTTTGAGTAACTCATCAGCTCTGAATTAGTCTTTCTTCCAAAAGGGAATAACACTCCATACTTCAGAGTTCTCTTGATATACCTCATAATCCTGACAGTAGCTTGGTAATGGGACCACTTAGGTTTACTCATGAACCTACTAACCATTCCAACTGCATAGCAGATATCAGGTTTGGTATTACACAGATACCTCAGAGAACCAACCAACTATTTAAAGGTTGTAGGATCCACATTCTTACCTTCATAATCAGAATCAAATTTGTGATTGGTTTTTGAAGGTGTGGCAGCAGCCTTACAACTATGTAGCTTAAATATATTTAGAAGCTTAAGTTCATACTTCAACTGATGTAAAATGATATCATTCTCAGAGTACATAAACTCCATCCTTAGAAAATATGCCATTTTCTTGAGGTCAGTGTAGTGGAGAAATTTGTGAGTGTAAGATATTGATTAACTTAACTCAAAAAAGCAAGAGTCGCCACCGCACTTTTATTTTATCCAAAAAGGAAAGGAAAAAGAGCGAACAAAACTTAAAGAATTCTAAAACAAGAACCAACAGAGAATAGGTAAGGGGGTTGGTTACGCGATGGGAAGGTGTTAGCACCCAAAATGTCTATAGTACTCTATAGGAGCCCTTTAAAATATCTATGTTTTTTGGTTTGAAAATTTTTGCTTGAAAGAAGATTGGGGAGGTGAGAAGAGAAATATTTTAAAGATTTTTTGTGTTTGGAGAGACTTATCGCCTCATGCCTACATACCCATAAAGTGCAATATAGGATCAAAACCCTCGTAGTTCATGGTACAAATAAAAAAAATTTGTTGGTTATGATTCATTTTTAAATGTAAAGACAAATCTTTATTTTAAGGAGAAAACTACAAATAGTCGCCCACAAATATAAGACAACATTTGCATCACCTAAAGATGAAGTATTTTTCTTGGATTAAAATAAACAAGTCTATCACTTAACATCTAAGTAGAAAATGTCAACATCTTAAGTACTATGGGGAATAGGAGAATTACATCTCAACTATGAAAATGACTCATGTCTAAACTTTATGAAAAGTTTTAAAAGAAAAAAAAAAGTGCACAAAGGCACAAAAATAGTTGGTGAGTTTTTATATTTTTTATGTCTTTTTAAAATTGGTCAAAATATGATTAACATTGATTGACACTTATTAAAGAAAATAAAGTTTGAAAAAAATCACTTGACCAAAGTCAAAGTTTTATTATGAAAGTGGTTTAAGTTTCGAAAACAAGAAGGTTTTGAAAAAGGGAAAAGATTTTGAAAACTAAAGAAGAGGTGGAGAAGTGACTACCCTAGAAAGCAAAATAAAATCTAGAGATAAGAAGGATCTAACCAAATTGTAGCACACTTCATAGCAAGCCAAATAAGAATTCCTTCCACCTTGAGCATAAGCAAATAAGCAAGCCAAATAAAGGCAAAGATCCATAACAGTCCAAGCGTAGGAAAAAAGACCTAATTCTAAGTCCAAGGGTCCAAGGTCTAAGTCCATCCATGAGCATAACCATAAAATTAAGAGCACCAAGTTTTTTAGAGGTTTAATCCTTTATTAGTGTTTTGAACAAGATATGGTCCAAACGGACAAAAAAAAAAGAGAGCGGAAGCACAAGAAATAATATGATATGAGATGATAATAGTGAAGCATAAAAATAAAAGAGAGATAGGGAGAGAGAATGAAACATAAACAAAATTAGTACATTAATATTGTTAGTGAGTTAGTGATTAGTTGTTAGAACAAATGATCAACGATGGTTAATTCATGCACATAGGCCAAAGTTAATGAAGACTCATTAGAGGATTGATAAAATTAAAGCCTCCTAATAATAAGTTCCATAAGTGATGGACCTAAGACAAATAATCAACCGTACTTGAACTTTCAAACATAAGTTTGAGCCACAAATGATCATTTTCCGATAAGGGACAATTTAGTGTTATGTTAGCAATCGTAATCGAGTTTATATAGAAACCACGACTATCTGAGGTCGGTCAATAAAAATATTAGTGCTAAATCATACTAGAGAAATGATATGTAGATCATTCTTCAAAAGTAATACCGCACAAAAAGAAAAATCATAACAATCTCATCTTCATCAAGAACTTAAAATAAGTTCCAATAATATCGAAGATTTTCATCAATCAAAAGAAAAAGGAGAGGAGGAAAGGGAAACCCATATTGAATTACAATTTTAAGGTCATTCCATCTTTAAGTTTATCCACTCATCTTGGTAAATTAAAGCACTAAACATATCATTAACTTAAAACACCTAAAATGAATTGAACAATTTACTTTAAAGATAGATTTGAATTAGTGAATGTTTATCCAACTTCATATACACCCTAAGTCCAATGAATTTAAAGAGGAAAATGACCTCTATAAGTGAAATACAAAGAAAAAACCAAAGGAAAATTGAAGAAGAAGAAGAAGAAATAACCAAAACAGTCGCAAAACAAAGAAAAAATGGCAAAATGAACACTGTGAAATCGATTACCATAATGCAGGTAATCGATTACCATTGCTAAAACAGCAGCAAAATAACATTGAAAATGTGCAAAACTTGATCAATCATTTCTTCAAACACATTATGATCAAGGATGCAATTGAGCACGAAAATTCAAGTAAAATAACAGCAAACAACACCAATGGAACACAATTTGCAAGATCCAAAGATTAAGCAACAAGAATCAACAATAGATCATATTGTGAAGGATGTATCAAGAATAAAAATAGTGGATCAAGAGTTTACGACTTAAGATCTAAAAATTCTTCAAATAAACTCTACAAACCACACTCCAAAGCCTTTATCTACTAACTTTCAAAGATTAGTAAGTTCTAATGATGAATTTGTCGCAACTGCGAAAAAGGGCAATGAAGAAATTTTATTCAAAGTATTATTTGTTTTTAATTAGCAGTCTTAGTTCAAGTGTATTAGAATTATATAAAATTAGCTTTTATATCTTATAGCTGACTATTTATATCTTGTATCTTATAGCTTTTATATCTTATTTCTCTTTAGAAGTCCATTATAGATTTTGGACTTATATGTTAGCTTTAGTAATATATGGGTGTTTAGAATTCAACTTACACACATATAAATAGGATTTTACACACTATTATACTTAGTTTGGACCATAATAAAGTTTACAAGTTTCATACTTATCAATGTGGTGATTGATTTCCTCCTATTATTCATGGTTGAACTATTGTGAATCTTATAAAGGGCCTTTTCAAATCTCTTATGATGATTACATTTTGATATTATCTTCCTAATGTAAGTGAAGATTGCTGAACAAAAGACTCAAAACACATGATGGAGCGGGGGTGGGGAGTGTTTGAATTGTGAAGAACATAAATCATGATTTATTTAAAAATATTTTTACTTTAAGAATTATTTATGTTAGTACATAAATAAATACAACTTAAAATATAAAGATGTAAACAAAGAAGAAAGAAAATAAATCAATGAATAAAAAGGATAAAGATAGAAATATTGCACTAAAATTTATAGGGGTTCGTACCAACCATTTGACCTATGTTCTCTCTCTAAAAATCTTGAGCTTTTATGGATATGCTCATAAATGTTATTACAAATATGAGATATTTTACACAGGTTGATCCCCCAAACCAAATAAAATTTTCACGGCTGAGCTTACAAACCAAATGGAAATTTTACCAGTTAATCTATAAAACCCACCAAAGATTTTAATAGAACAATCTCAATAACCAAACAATGATTTTACTAGCACAATCTCAAGAACCAAACAAATATTTCACTAAGACAATATCAAGAACCAAATATATCAAACAACATAATCGCACTCTTGATGGAAAACAGTTAAGCACAAACACTAGTACAACCAAACTATCACAAGTATTTTTCACTAACAATGCACTAAGATAACTTTAGTGAAATAATATAAAAAAATGAGAGGAGGATAAATGAAAATAATAAAAGGATAGTCGATATACAAATTATGGTGTTATAGACATGAGGAAAAGTCTCATTTATATAGGAAATGATTTGACTCAAAAAGGAAATGATCAATGGCTAAATTAAATGTCATAATTGATCATATTACGATTATGAGCTTCAAAATATAACAACCCTAATTCCCAAAAAGAAAACCTTCAATGATAGTGTCTTAATCAATTATGAGTGTTTCTAATTGATTATGATGTCATTTTCCTTGCTCTAATTAATTAGAAAAAGTCCCTAATCAATTAGGTCGTGTAAAAACACCCTTAATTGATTACAATACTTCTTAATCCAACATATATCTTGATAGGTTTTCAAGATATCTTAAGTTGTTTTAGAAATAATAGAGGTTTAAAACTGTTTTCAAGTGTGTATGAGGGGGTGCTTATAACTTTATAATAAACTGATCACTCAAACACACGACAAAATGAGCTTTCACACTCCCTCTCTTTCACAACTGTGAACTCATCACAACCTAAGACTCTGAAGTCAAAGGTTCTGAAGAAACCAAAACATAGGACATCTAGTCACAAGGTTCTGAAAGGTTAAGAACTTAAGGTTAAAACTTATTCAAGGCGGCAAACTTTCAAATCAAAAGTCTTGAATAATCCTAAGCCTTTCCATTTGAAAGAAAGGGTACAAAATAAGAGAAATCATGTCAGAACTAATCCTAAAAGACCCATAAGACTATGGGTACCTATATCTGAAATCATTTTTGCTACAAATATGCTTCAAGGGAGAAGCAAAGCATCAGCCATGGTATGTGGATAATGGTTGCACATGACATATAATAGGTGAAAGGCTTATGTTTCAAACCCTCAATTTAAAGCAGGGAGGAACTGTGGGATTTGGAGAAAACCAAAAGGGGAAGATCATTGGTATAGGTGTCGCTACTCGAAAAATAACGACGAGAAGCAGAAAGGAAAATGAGAGAGTCACCATCGAACTTTATTTATCCCAAAAGGGGAAGGGAAAACATCTAGAAAATCCCAAGAGAAAAGGATAACATGGTCTCTCAACCAAAAGATGGGTTTGGAAGCTGGTTATGCAAGGGGAAGGTATTAACACCCTCTCACATCTATCGTACTCGATAGAAAGCATTTGCTTATCTTAAGTGTAAGGATGTTTGCTAAAGGATTGCTAAGAAGATTGTTCTAAGAGAGAGAGAGAGAGAGAGAGAGAGAGAGAGAGAGAGAGAGAGAGAGAGAGAGAGAGAGAGAGAGAGAGAGAGAGAGAGAGAGGTTGGAAACAAAGATAAAGAAAAGAATAAAGGAGAAGGAGAAAGAAAGGTGGAAACAAAAAGGAGACTCGATAGGACTTCGCAGTCATATGCCTACATATTCCCTCGTGCAATGGAAAAGTCAGAGTCGACGTAGTTCGGAGGACTACGGGTGAAGAAAATGGAAGATTGCTCGCCAAGGATTGGGGCCCTCATGCCTACGTATCTTCACTTAAAATAAGTGAAGAATCAGAGCGTTTGTATTCATGAGACTAAAGTTAAGGAAAAGAGGGGAGTCGCTTGATAAGAATTGTGGCCCTCGTGCCTACATATCTTCACTTAAAAAAGTGAAGAATCAGAGTGTCCGTAGTTTGGACTACGGATTTATAAAAGATCTCGATCGCACTGGGGCGAAAGAAAAGGTTTAGTTAGTTGGTCTCGATCGCATGGGGGCGAGAGAAAAGGGGAGTTAGTTGTTAGTGTGCTCGCCAAGGATAGGGATCCTTGTGCCTATGTATCCTCATTAGAGAATGAGGAGTCAGAGCATTTGTAGTTCATGACTACGGGTTGTTGGTGTTTTATAAACAATGCTAATGCTCGCACTCTAGCAGTTAGGTATTTTGCAGCTCGCTCGTGGAGTCTTATATGTTACCTGTTTGTGATAGAACGGATGTAACATGCCCTTTTTTGAAAAGGATTAGTTTTTGCCATCAAGGCGAGATGCCACATTTGATTTTTTGAAGGTTGATTTTATGGCTGAAATAAGTCCTTGGATAGGAACCCCTGCGGGTAGTACCCAATTATTTATCTCAAAAGATTTATTATGAAAATTGTATGGTGAATATAGTTATGTCTTCGTATTGAAAGATGAGTATCGAGACCATACACTCTAAAGTGAGTATCCTAATACTCGAAAAGGAAGAAGTCTTCACTCAATCCTCTCTCTTTAGTTTAATACAAAGAGAACCTTATTATCTTATTTAAGGTGTTTTAATTTAGATGGTAAGTGCTTTACAACAGTGAACGCTAAATGTAATGCCAAGCACTCGGGATAGGACAAGGCCTTCAGCTAACCACTCCACAACCATCCAATTTTATTAAGAAAAGAAGTTTGAAAATGCAATTGGTACAAGACCATGGCTTTTAGACTCAAGGAGACAAAAGAAAGAGAGAAAAGGTTGTGAAAAGAATGTGTGGTGAATAGATCAAGGTAGGTTGATGGCGATGAGAAAGACAATCGACTTACAAGGGTGAAATACATACAAGGTTAGTGTGGGGGTCAATGGAAGAGATAAGAGAAGAGAACGAGAAGAGAGAAGAAACCTTAAGGTGTAATCCAAGTTAATGAGTTTGAAAAATGACTTGACATTGTATCAAGCCTTATTTGTCCGCTATTTTGAAATGGTGTTCTAACCTAGTTCATTTTATCTTTCTTAACAAGCAAGCAAGCATAAGAAGCAAAAAAAAACTAAGCTATTACATTGTAATGGGGGAGAGGGATACATAATACCCACTAAGGGGGGAAATGAGATGTAAAGTATGAAGGAGAAGAAATGCATCAAGTATGAAAGAAATAAGTCATCAAGAATGCATCTTAAGCAACCAAAGCAAGAAGAGTCAATCAAACTTAGTAAAAAGAAACAAGCAAGTATGCAAGACAAAACATGTTTCCAACTTAAATCAAAGCAATAAAAAGGCATACAAATGAACATTGATACACATTTCAATAATCTAAACATGCTCAAAAAATTCACACAATACAACTCAAACATTTAGGCAAAATCAAAAATTAATGCACAAACACACATGTCTTGAAAAGATAACTAACTATCAACTATGAGTAAACCAAGACAAAGTGAATCGAGAAAGAAGAAAGGCAAGAGAGGTCATAGCCTACATCATATCATGGTCAACACATTTTAAAGTTGAAGAAAGATGCGCAAGAGCATTCATCATGAGTCAAGACAAAGGCTAGGCATTTATCAATCATCATCTCATAGAAACAAAGCAACAATGATCAAGCATATAGAATTAGAGCATGAATCCAAGAGGAGGTGTAAAACCCCAAAATTTTCCCATATTTCTTCTTGTTTCTTGGCTTATGTTTCATTGCATCTCATATTCATTTTTGCATAGCATTTTTCTTGACAATGATCAAGGTATCATGCCTTGTTTCTCAAGATAGGAGGAGCATGTTTCTTCAACCTCAGGCAAGGTTTCTTATTGACTTTATGGTGTTCTCAAGCTCCCAAAGGTCTCTCATTATAAATTATTATTCAAGGTAACATTTCAAGATCATATGTGGTTCACCACGTCTTAATGTGCAAGAAATAATCAAGAGATTCAAGTTTGGTTCAAGGTGTTTGACCTAATTTAGCAATTTGTGGATACTATGATCAAATGGGCATAACTCCTTCATTTTTCAACATATTAAGGTGTTTATTTTTATAATGAACTCTTATCATCATCCCTAACAAGTTCTATTTGCAAGGAAGAATTAAATTATGCTTGTAAAATCACCAAAAGTTTGAAGACATTATAGGTCATTTTGGGTTTTGGAAGGATTTTCTAGCCAACTTCAAACGGTCATAACTTGGTCAATTTTCATCATTTGGATTATTTTTCTAGAATGAACTTGAATATGTTCTATACAAATTTGATTCAAGTTGAAAGTGCTAAAAACTCATGGAAGGTCTTGGTTTTTATCAAAACATTATAGGTCACTTTTGGTCCCCAAAAAGACTTGAAATTTTTCTAAGTGTTTTGCAATTTTGAACCTTTTCATGGAGGCTACTTTGAAGGATCATATCTCTTAACTAAAATTTCCAAATCAATACTTTCTTATCACATTGCAAAGTTGGCATCATCCTCTGTCCAATGCAAGAAGAAGGATCTCAAAAACCCTCCTGCATTGTGAGCACCATGGTTGCAAAGTTTGAATTTCAAAGCTGAAAATCCACTTCAAGTCAGAATTGAAGTTGTTTAAATTGGCATCTAATCACCAAATTAAGCCACGTATTCAATCTAAACATTATTAACAAACTTGCCTGGGTTGATTAAAGCATTGAAACGCAAGTTTTGAGTGAGTTTTGGCAGTTTTCAAGTCACACTTTGCTCATGCTGCAGGTGTGCATGAATTCACCTCAATTCATATCATTCACACTCCCTCTTCATTCAGAAAGCTTCCCCTATAAATAAGGGACTAATTCCACTCATTTCACAAGCTTTGATAGCCAGAATCACCCTGCTGAGATCCCATTTGAGCTCTTAAGCTTGAACTTCGAATTTTCATTTTCACGTCCTAAACACTAAAATTCTCCATCGAGTTAGCTTCATCAACATTTAGTGAAGCTAACCAGCTCATGAACTTGAAGGATCATGGCCTGAATCAAGCTAAGGGACTACATTTTCAGAGCTCTGAAGTTGAACTTCAACAGGTACAATTCTTAACAATTTCAACTCAAATTTGTTGCTAAGATGTAGTCCTTGATATGCTGATGTTGTTAGGATTGTTAGATTTTGGTTTTGGTTCAGTTTTGATGCTTAATTTTCAAATTTGTGTTTGCTTTTCTTTCTGTTTTTTTTTCAAATCGAGTGAGCTATGATTTAAAGAAATATGGCGCGATGATATGGTTGAGATCATCTTGAAAAGACGAATCAAATAAAACCACTATGAGCTTCAATGGTTATGGTTTGATGGATCCACGAATTTCTGCAATCTCTGAGATTTTTCAGTGGCTGGAGGTTGAAGATGATGATCTCACCGTCCATCATGTCACTTGTTTTAATCCTGCGTGGTTTGACCTTTTTGTTTTGAAATGATGAGGTTGACACAGATCCACTGTGGATGCGCGCTTTCTGGATTTTATATCTGACACGTCATTTAATGAACTCAGAACCAACACATCTTATTTTTTCTGTTTTATTTTCTTTTTCTAGTTTGTTTATAAATTCATTTTATTTTCAGAAATTCATAGAAAAATCATTTTTAATCAGAAAAATACCAAAATAATTTCTAAAATTTCCTTTAATTTTTCTCCTTCTAATTTTTATTTTTATGCATTTTTATTTTTCCATTTGTTATTTTTCTTGAATTTTAATTTGTTTGAGCCAATTTTAATTAGTTTAAAATTGTTTTTAATCATTTTAAAATTATGAGAAAAATATTATATGATCCTATGATGGTTTTGAACCTATGGTGATTTTCTTGGATTTTTTTATTTTTGGTTTTTCTATTTTCCATGTATTTTTTATTTATTTGGTTAATTTTAATTGGTTTAAAATTATTTTTGAGCCATTTAAAATTTTGAGGAAATTAACACATGATCCCATTATGGTTTCAGACCTATGGTGATGTTCTTGGACTTTTGTTTATAGTCTAACTATTTTCCATCCTTTTTAGGTTTTATTTCCCCTTTATTTTTATTTTTTTTAATTGATTTTAAATTGCAAGTTGGAGTGATTTTTGTTTTTTAATTCATTCTTGAGTAATATTATGTCCCTATTCATGTCTCTTGGGTCCTTGATAATTGTTTGATGGTTGTTCCTCTTGTATGGTTGATTTGAGGCTTGATTTCTTTTGAGGCATGTTTGATTTCATTTGTTTGATCTCTCTTGTGTGTGCATGTTTGAATGTTAAACTTGTTTGATCATGTGGATGTTGTGATCTCTTTTTGCTCATGTCATGTTCATATGTTTTGCCTTTGGTATATTTGACTTGCACTTGTTTGTATGCATGAATGTGTGGTATTGTCTTGTATATAGATGGTATGTATGACTTGTTGCTTTATGCCTTCTCTTTGATCATTGGTATGATTTAAATATGATATGTTGTACTTGCTGCCCTACCATGTTTCTTATGCCTTTTGGCTTCATCTCATCTTGCTTTGTGTTGGTGAATGTTTGATGTTTGTTTGATGATGATGCTTGCTTTGATTGAGTTTGAAATGAACGTGCTTGTTGTCTTCATCTTGGTTTGATCTTGACTTATTGTTGGTTCATTCTTCTTTCTTCTACTTTCTTCTTCATCCTCTTTCTTTTCTTTTTGGAACTTGTTTAAGTTTCATTTTTTTTATATTTGTGATTGAATTGATTGGTGTTTACTTATGCTTGCTCACATAATCCCTTAGGATTCCTAGTCCCTTTGTTTAAGATAGGAGTAGAAGAGAAATTAGGCTTTCAATCCTTTGTATGATAACAATTAGGATAGTCCCTTTTACCTCAACTTTAGGTCCATATTTTGTATGATAACATTAGGTAAACTTCCTTTTCATCCTAACCTTAGGACCATTTTGTATGATAACATTAGGGTTTTCAGTTTCCCTTTAGTGTTTTCTTTTGTGTCTTCTCTTCTCATCTCAAACAACTCTAACACACTTAATAAATAATGATGAACGTTGTGCGCAATGAGCCTTAAGTATATGGGAAATGATGAGTGGGGGGTTTCTCCTCACTTGTCTAGAGTGTTTAGTGTATGCCCTTTGGGCAATATGCGACACATTCGCTCTTAGGTCATAGTCTTTAGTGCAACGTGAATCACAAACCATTTCAATTTACTTCTCTAAAAATCTTAAACCAAATTCAAACCTTTTTATCCTTTAGGATTGTTCTTAAAGTCATTTTTAGAAAAGAGTAAGTTACTTTGCCGTTCTACCGCAAACAGGTATCGACCCTAACTGCTAGAATTAGAACCTATCGTCACTCATAAAAAATACTTAACCAACCTGTGGTCCAGTTTACCCGAACTATGTTTTCTCTAATTTCTCATAACATATGAGGATATGTAGGCACAAGATGGTGATATCTTAGCGAGCAACATTTCCCCCATCATCCGTAGTTTCCCGAAATACGTTGACTCTGCCTTTTCCATTGCACGAGGGAATACGTAGGCATAGGGCGGCGATGTCCTATCGAGTCTCATTTTTCTTTTCCCTTTCTCGTTTAGAAGTAGCTTTTAGATAACTTATCCATTTTTATAGACAACAAGCATGGATCCCGTTGAGTACAACGGACGTGAGGGGTGCTCATACCTTCCCCTTGCGTAACCGACTCCCAACCCAAGATTTGGTTGCAATGACCTTGTATTTTCCCATTCTTTTAGGTTTTCTTCGATCGTTCCCATTCCCTCTCTTTGGGATAAATAACGTTTGGTGGCGACTCTTCTGTTTGTTTCCGCCGGCCCTTTTCACAGTTGCAACAGGAGGCAATAGCACAAGCAAGCATTTCAATTCATGCACAACACCAAGACATCAAAGAAGCTCAAAAAGAATCAAACTCAAAACATGAGCAAAGAACTAGGCATGCATCAATCCATATCAATCCTAAAAGGACTAAAACATCCAAATACAAGTAAAGAAGTTCAAGAGGCAAGGAATACACATTGATTCAAAGGAAGTCATAAGGTCAAACATGGCTTTTCAAGTCATTTTAGATCAACAAGCATCAAAAGGATCCATACAAGAACAATGTTCCAAGACTAGGTCAAATCAAAGCAAAACCATGATCAAAACTAAACCTAACTTGAGGCATCAATGAAAATGATAAAATGGCCAAATAAATTCAAATAAAAGGCTCTACCCCATGGCCATAGACTCAAGTGTGTGTGTGTGTGTGTGTGTGTGTGTGTGTGTGTGTGTGTGTGTGTGTGTGTGTGTGTGTGTGTGTGTGTGTGTGTGTGTGTGTGTGTGTGTGTGTGTGTGTGTGTGTGTGTGTGTGTGTGTGTGTGTGTGTGTGTGTGTGTGTGTGTTTAAAAGACCTCTAAAATAAATGCACATGAGCACACACAAAATTAACCAACAAGCTTAGGGTATCCAACTAGTCGAGCATAAATCGAGGGACACAAAATTAAATGAAAAGCAACAAATTGATGTCACCAAAGCTCAACAAAAGAACTCAAACATCATCACATCATGTGTCAAAATATTGCAAAATAGTGACTAAATAAGAAGTGTTTAAGGCATCAAGAATCAAAACCCTAGTCTATGGGCATTTTAGTAAACACTGTTCATAAATAAATGAAAATAAAATAGGAAAATGATTTTAAAAAATTATAAAAAAAATATGATAAAATTTTTAAGATGTCAAAATGTTTAGAAATGATTTTTATGAATTTTTTCAAAGCTTGGAACAATTAAAAATAAATTAAAATAAAAAGAGAAGAAAATAAAATAAAATAAAAGGAAATAAAGGGAAAGGGGGTGCACAAGAAATTTTAGAATGAACTGAATCTAAGTATTGTAGCGTGTTAGGCTAAAACTGAGTGGTGTGAATATCATAAGCACAATGCCCAAAGTCAATTTAAAACAAAAATCAAAAACACAACCAACATGGGTGCCACGTGTGCAATTTCATTTAATGAGTCAACATGACTCAGCGGCACATAGGTGCACAAATCAGCATGTCAAAGGGAGTTGACCAGACAGTCAGACGTCGGAGCCCTAGCTCTGGTTGTCTTCTCCGGCAACGGTCGGTGGAGGTGACTGTAAACGTGACAAAATAAAAAAAAAGGCACATTTTTGAAGGATTTTTTGAGTAGATCACAAATCTGACCTTGCTTTTTACTAAAAACCACTCTAAACCCTTGAAAATCAAACACGAAAATGAAACACTCAAATTGCAACACATTTAAAACAAGACAACCAGAATGAAAACAATGTCTACATTGGAGTAGGACCTCAAATACAACAAAAATGAGTCTATAATGTTCTATCATGCAAGAATAAGATTGAGAAAAGTTTACCAAATGGAGGGATCTGCAACTCTTGATTCTTGCTTCAATACCTCATCAATTATTTCCTCTTGGCTCTATCAACCTAAGGAATGGTGATGGAAACAAATAAATAAGGTGAAAACCTCTAAGAGTGGAGATTCGAAGAGATAGAATTTTTTGGGAACAAGGGGTGTTTTGGTTCTGAGCTCCCTTGAAAATGAATTTGCCCCTTGTGTGCTAGGGTTTTTGTGACTTTATAATGAGGTTTAGTGAGTTAAAAAGTTTTAACTGTGGTTAAAATCTTGTTGGGATTGGTTTTGAAAAATGAGGGTAGTAAGAGAGGAGCACGAGCATACCTTATGGTTGTGTGGTTTTGTTGTTTTTGTGAGTGGCCAAGAAGCAAAAAGGAAATCAGAATGGTAGTGGAAAGTTTTACATCCTTGGTGAGCAAGTTTCTCATCTTTTCCACTTTTGGTAAAACATGTTCAATATGGTACAAATGAATACATGAGCATGTTGGTACATATTGGGCAAAGTTTGGGTGATAAAAAGTAAGAGGTTATGCGCATTAAATGAGGTAACATCATGCTGCATAAAAAGAATGTCACCATATGACAAAATTGGAAAAATGACATGCTTGAAACATCAAATTATGGAACCAACTTTGGAGCATGACATCTTGATGGATTTTGATCCAAATTGTGAGATTTTTTGCTCAAATGAAAGTAGGGAGATTGATGAACAAAATTCATGTTCAAATCAAAGTGAAAAAAGGCTTGGAAGAAAGAGAAAATTTGAGTAGAAGTCATGTCCAAAATTTTGTCCAAAGCAACTTAGAAATTTTTCTAAGTTATGGATTTTTGCCAACTTTGAAACCTCGTCTTTGAAAGGCCATAACTTGAGATTTATTGATCCAAATGGAGAGATCTTGGTATTGTAGCACCCCAAAATTTGCCTTATCTTCTGTTGTATCTCTTGGCTTATGTTTCATTGCATTTTCATTTTCATTTTTTACATAGCATTGTTCTAGACAAGGGATCAAGGGATCATGGCCTGTTTCTCAAGAAGGAGGAGCATGTTTCTTCAACCTCAAGCAGGGTTTCTTCTTGACTTTGTGGCATTCTCAAGCCCCAAAGGTTCATCATTATCAAGTATGATTCAAAGCAACATTATTTCAAGATCATATGTGAAGTTCACCATGTCTTAGTTTGCAAGAAATAATTAACGGATTCAAAGTTGGTCCAAGGTGGTTGACCTAATTTAGCAAATTGTGGATGCTATGTTCAAATGGGCATAACTCCTTCAATTTTCAACATCTTGAGATGATTATTTTTAGAATAAACTCTTCTCATCATCCCCTATAAGTTCTATTTGCAAAGAAGGATCCAGTTATGCTTGAAAAGTCATCAAAAGTTTGAAGACATTATAGGTCATTTTGAGTTATGGAAGGGTTTTCTAGTCAACTTAAAAAGGTAATAACTTAGTTAATTTTCATCATTTGGAGCCTATTCTTTTTCTAAAATGAACTTGAAGATGACCTCTACAACTTTCATTCAATGTGGAAGTGCAAAAAACCTATGGAAGGCATTGGTTTTAATCAAAACATTATAGGTCATTTTTGGTCCCTAAAAAGACATGAAATTTTTCTAAGTGTTTTGTAATTTTGAACCTTTTGATGAAAGCTACTTTGAAGGATCATATCTCTCAACTCAGACTGCCAAATCAATACTTTATTTTCATATTGCAAATATTTCATCTCCCTCTATCCATTGAAGAAGAATGAACTCATAAAGCCTCCTACATTGTGAGAACCATGGTTGCAAAATTTGAATTTCAAGGTTGAGTTTTCACTTGAAGTCAGAATTGAATTTGGTTTATATGGCCTCTAATCATCTAATTAAGGTGTGAATTAAGTCTAAACATGATTAACCAACTTGCCTGAGTTAATTAGAGCCTTAAAACGCATGTTTTGAGTGAGTTTTGACAAGTTGCAAGTCACACTTTGCTCATGATGCAGGTGTGCATAAATTTGCTTCATTTTGCATCATTCACCCTCCCTCGGCATTCAAAAAGCTCCTTCTATAAATAAGGGACTCATTCCACTCATTTCCATAAGCTTTGATAGCCAGAATCACCCTGCTGAGGTTCCATTTGAACTCTTAAGCTTGAACTTCGTATATTTATTTCCACACCCTAATCACTTAAATTCTCCATTCAGTTAGCTTCACCAACATTCAGTGAAGCTAACCAGCTCAAGAACTTGAAGAATCATGGCCTGAATCAAGCTTGAGGACTCCATTTTCAAAGCTTCGAAGTTGAACTTTAACAAGTATAATTTTCAACCATTTTGACTCAAATGTGTTGTTAATATGTAGTCCTTGATGTGCTGATGCTGTTAGGATTGTTAGATTTTAGTTTTGGTTGAGTTTTTTGGTTAATTTTCAAATCCGTGTTTGAATTTTCTTCTGATTTTTTCCAAATCAAGTGAGCAGTGGTTTAAAGAAATATGGTGTGATGATATGGTTGAGATCATCGTGAAAAGATGCGTTAGATGAAACCACTATGAGCTTCAATGGTTATGGTTTGAAGGACCTTCGTTTTTCTACAAATCTCTGAAAATTTCAAGTGGCTAGAGGATGAAGATGATGATCTAACCGTTCATCATGCCACTTGTTTTGATCTTGCGTTCTTAACTTTGTTTGGATGGATATGATGGGTTTGACTCAGATCCACCGTGGATGCGAGCCTTCTGGCCCTTGGATTAGCCATGTTATTTAACAAAGTGAAATCCAACGCATCTTGCTTTTTTTGCCTTATTTTCTTTTTCTATTTTATTTTTAAATTCATTTTATTTTCAGGAATTCATAGAAAATTCATTTTTAATCAGAAAAATATCAAAATATTTTCTAAAATATCCTTTTATTTCTCTTTCTGATTTTTATTTTTGTGCATTTTTATTTTTCAGTTTGCTATTTTGCTTGGATTTTAATTTGTTTGAGCCAATTTTAATTAGTTTAAAAAAAATTTTAGATATTTTAAAATTATGAGAAAAATATTATATGATCTTATGATGGTCCTTGACTTATGGTGATTTTAGTTGATTTTTATTTCTGGTTTTGCTATTTTCCATGTATTTTTGGATTATTTGTTTAGTTTTAATTGGTTTAAAATTATTTTTGAGCCATTTAAAATTATGGGAAAATTAGTACATGATCCTATGATGGTTTTTGGTTTTTCTATTTTCCATGTATTTTTGGATTATTTATTTGGTTTTATTTGGTTTTAAATTATTTTTGAGCCATTTAAAATTATGGGAAAATTAGTACATGATCCTATGATGGTTTCTGACCTATGGTGATTTTCTTGGATTTTTTTTGTGGTTTACTAATTTCCATATTTTTTATGTGATTTATTTCCCTTTTTATTTATTTTGTATTGAATTTAAAATTGCAAATGATATGATGTTGTTTTTAGTCCATGTTTGCGTGATATTCTGTTTTTTCTTCAAGTCATTTGGGACTTTGTTGCTTGTTTTATTGTTGTTTGCTTTTTATGGATGATTTCATGTTTGATTCTTCTTAAGGCATGTTCTTGATTTCCACTTGTATGATTCATCTTGTGTATTCATGATTGAATGTTAAACTTGTTCATCATGATTGGATGTTGTGGTTTCATCTTGGTTTCATATCATGCTCATATGCTTTTCTCCTTTTAGGATTATGTATGCATGCTTGTTTTGTTTGAACCTGTGGCTTGTTTATGAATGGGATGCATGACCTGTTTTCTTTGTGCCCTATCTTTGATCATTGATTTGATTTGAGTATGTTGCGTTATGCTACTGCACTATCATTTTTCTTTTTCCATTTGACTTTATCTCATCTTGCTTTGTGATTGTGAATGTTTGTTTGATGTTAACTTGATGTCGATGCTTACTTTGTTTGAGATTGAAATGAATGTGTTGGATGCCTTTATCTTGGTTTGATAATGACTTCTTGTTTTCTTATTCTTCATTCTTCTTCTTTCTTCTTCTTTTTCTCTTTGAGACTTGTTTAATTTCATCCTTGTTTTCATTGGTGATTGAATTGATTGATGTTTACTTGTGTTTGTTTACATGATCCCTTAAGATTCCTAGTCCCTCTTAATTTTTGATTAAGATGGGAGTAGGAGAGACATTAGGCTTTCAATCCTTTGCATGATAACAAATAGGATAGTCCCTTTCATCTCAACTGCAGGTCCATCATTTTGTATGATAACATTAGGTAGACTTCCTTTTCATCCTAACCTTAGGACCATTTTGTATGATAACATTAGGTTTTTCAGTTTCCCTTTAGTGTTTTCTTTTGTGTCTTCTCTTCTCATCTTAAACAACTTTAAGACACTTAATAAAGAATGATGAACATTGTGTGCCACGAGCCTTAAGTATATGGGAAATGATGAGTGGGGGGTTTTCTCCTCACTTGTCTAGAGTGTTTAGTGTATGCCCTTTGGGCGATATGCGACGCATTCGCTACTATATCATAGTCCATAGTGCAATGTGAATCTCAAACAAATCCAATTCACTTCGCTAAAACTCTTAAAACAAATTCAACTCTTTTTATTCTTCGGGATTGTTCTTCAAAATCATTTTCAGAAAAGAGTACGTTATTTTTCCGTTCTACCGCAAACATGCATTGACCCTAACTGCTGGAATGGAAACGTAACTTCACTCATAAAAAAACACTTAACCAACCTGTGGTTTAGTTTCCCAAACTACGCTTGCTCTAATTTCTCATACCGGATGAGGATACATAGGCACAAGACGATGATGTCTTGGCGAGTAACCTCCCCCTTCACCCGTAGTTTTTCGAACTACACTGACTTTGACTTTCTCATTGCATGAGGGAATACGTAGGCATAGGGCGGCAATGTCCTATCGAGTCTCCTTTTTCTTTTCCATCCCTCGTCTAGCAGTAGGCTTTTAGATAACACATCCCTTGATTAGACAACAAGCGTGGATCCCGTTGAGTACAACAGACGTGAGGGGTGTTCATACCTTCCTCTTGCGTAACCGACTCCCAAACCCAAGATTTGGTTGTGATGACCTTGTCTTTTCCCGTTCTTTTAGATTTTCTTCGATCGTTTCCTTTCCTTCTCTTTGGGATAAATAATGTTCGGTAGCGACTCTTCTATTTTTTTCTGCCGGCCCTTTTTCGCAGTTGTGACAGGTATCCATTGAAATCTTAGAATATGAGGAAAAAATTTCATGTTGAAAAGAAATTGATTTGAAGCTTAGAACCATGGGCAAATTGTCTTGAAGTTGACCTCATAAAGTTTGACAACTTGAAAATCCTAACTTCGGAACCACATAACTTGAATTGTGTTGATCTAGTTGAGGAGTTCTTGACGTCAATGGAAACCTTGAAGGATACCCAATACTTTCATGTTGCAAGAAATTTTAATTGGAGCCTAGAACCATGAGAAAAATGGCCTTGAAAACCTATCCTCCAAGTTGAGATTCCATACTTAGAAAAATTTCTAAGTGTAAAATTCCAAAATCTTGTTTTTTCCAACTTCATGCTATCATAACTTGAACTCAATTCACATTTTGGGAATTCATCTTAATTGACAAAGTTATAGTATGGAAAGATCTCTTCAAATTGCTATTTGGATAAAAGAAAATGGATGTCTAGATTGAAAGTTATGACCTTGGTAAGTCAGCACCAAACTAGGGTTTCTTCATGACTTAGAAAAAAATCTAAACCCTAATCTTAGCAATTTCCCCTGATTTTATGATTCCACTCAATTTCTCCTGACCAAACCTCATGGGACCATTGATGATGACTTGGAAAGTTCATGATTAACCTAGAATCCCAAAGGTTGACTTTTGGAGGGCACCAGTTGACTTTTGGCCAGATGAATCTAAAACTTCCTCTATTCACTTAGGAGGCTTTTGACATAACTTTTGATAAACTAAGATACTTGTATGGTTGACATGAGGTGTATTTTGAAACATGGAGACATGTCTTGCCCAAGAATTTCACCATAAGTTGCTTTGCCCAGAAACCCTAATCCAAAGCCACAAGATAGATGCTATGATCAAACCTCACTCTTCTTGAAACCCTAGTTGCCAGGTGAACATGTGACCTTGTTGAGATGCTTTGAAATATGTCAAGGCCTTGTAGATTGAGAAACCATAGTGTTGAGGATACCTCCTCGCTCATTGATTTGAAAGATCAATTCATCTTCCTTGATTGATGGAGACCAAAATGCTTTGATCCCAAGCCTTAGAACCAAAGAAAAACATGAATGAAAGGGTGGAATGAAAGGTGATGAATTAGTTGGATGGCTTGAAAAAGGCATTTGTAAGTGGGAAAAGGTAATTGGTTATGAGGTATATGATGATATGTTTGAGATGCAATGCAGAATGAGCATGGGTGTTTTGCCAGTCTTGGAGAGGGAGACATCCCTGTAGCATCCTGATGACACATAAAAGGTTATGAGATATTCCTTCTACAAAAGGTAGAGAGGACTCTAGAAATAAATGATACGAGATATTACTTCTACAAAAGGTAGAGAGGACTCTAAAAATTAAGGATTGCAAGATACTTGTCATACCCCAAATTTTACCCTTAGATTCTTTGATCTTCTGCATATCATTTAGGTCAATCATTCATGCATAGCTAACCAAACCATCAGCTTTTGTTTTGACTTGTTTCACCTAGAGAATTAGGGTTTGACTCCAGAATCTTTAAAGTTAGGAATTAGGGTTTTAGATAGGAGGTTTTCCCTGTGAAGTTGGATTTCCATTTGTTTAGAAGTTGTATCTTCCGTTTATTACACTCAAGTCTGAGGCAGAGTTATTGGGTTTTCAATTGTCATAATAAGTTCCTATCAGAGGTTTATCAAGGCACGACATCAGTTTCTCTGAATTACCACAAGGGTGTCGTTTATTTAGGATTTCATCAGTAACTTGACTAGAAAGAACCTGAATCAGGATTCTGGAGGATTATGGTTTCTCACCCTCGGTGTTTATGATTGACGTGTGTCGTTCAATTGAGTCTCTTGAGGCTAGCAGATTCAATGTGCAAGCAAGTACTGATTGGGTGGTTAGGGTTTTCACTATATGATTTGTGGCTGTCAAGTGCATTTGTGGAGTTCATAAATGTTGTGGAGGCGCGTTACAAATCCAATATCCATTCCGTAACCGTTTTATCCATGTCATACCCCAAATTTTGACCCTTAGATCTTCATTATCATTTTAGGATCATACTCATATGATTATCTAACCCTAACCCAGTTCAAGTTTTTCTTTATTTAAGATGCAGATGAATCAGGGTTTTCGCACCGACAAATTCAAAACAACCAAGGAATGATCAACCAATGATTTGGGATAATTTAATCATGGAATGAAATCAAAGATAATATCAAAGACAAATGAGAAGTCAATTTGAAGAAATCAGTTCAGAATCAAAGACAGTGCAGTCAGGAGGCCCCGATTAGGGTTTTTAAATAGTGAAAAGTCAACTGTGGTTTGACTTTGATATTGGAAGGTGTTGTAATGGTGGGATTGAGGTCCATGAAGTTCATGTAGATTATTAAAGACCATTCAAAAAGTATCAAAGTCTCAAGATGTCCAGAATGTCAACAGGCGACTCAATCGGCACCGATCGATCGTACGGTTGACCGAAAAGTTAAATCCTCAAATTTTGAGAATTGGAATCCAAGTTGTGAATCAAAGTTGTTCCTTATGTCATAATGGACTTTCATATCAATTTTCATGATCATTGGATCAAGGATGAGAGAGTAATCGAAAAATCGGGAAAATTAGGGTTTCAAAAGGGGCTAAACCCTAACTCCTTAACCACACACTCAATTGAGTTGGTTCCAAGCTCATTAGAAAGCTCTTGACAAGTCCTACAAAAGTCCCATACAAGTCCACAACCAGAAAATGCATACTTTTTGAGATAGAAGCAAAAACATTCCTAGAAGGGAAAATAACTTAGAAAATTTCTAAGTTATTTTCACTTTAAAAGCTTGTGTGCAGCCAACTTTGAGGGGATTTTTCACCTAGTTCCAATTGGAGTTTAATTCCTTGACAAACATGAATGTTTTAGAGCTATGTGAGGGCTTTCTAAGTTGTACAAGAACTCCTCAAGATGATTTATGAGCAGAAAGTTACATGTGTTCAAAGTTGGAGGTTTCACACTTTTGTCCCACATTGCCCAAAGTTGTAAAATCATCTCTTTCCTCCAATTGGGCCAATCTCAGCTTGCAAGACTTGTTCTAACTCATGTATAGAATATTTGTAACATGTTAGAACAGAAAATATGCAGGAGAAGCACCACAAAATTGAAATTTGAGTTTCATTGCCAAAGTTGAAATTGTTGACTTTTCCAAACATGAGGTGGAAAGTAAAAGCTGTACCAGCTCCATTCCTACAACTCCTAGCATGCTATCAATCTCAGAAAAACATCATTGTGCTTGGCAAGTTGGCCTTGTATCAGAACCAATGGGCAAACCCTCCAAGAGGGGTTTTTGCAAAATATCTCAAAGCTTGCTTCATGATGAAGCAAGGTCTCTAGTAAGCACCTCAATCCATTTCTCTATAAATAGAGACCTCCCTTACCTCATTTTAGACACAATTCATCTGATAGAAACCATAGAGAATCTCTGTTATCACAATTTCCACTCGCTTCAAATTCTCAAAAACACCAAAATCCATGAAAACACCAAAAATGGTCATGAAGTGAAAATTGCTCAGAATCATTTTTTCCCTTTCCAACACCTTAACCACCCTCCACACAACTTCTAAATATCATATAGAAGGTGTATGATACTTTTAACCACCAAGAAACTTCAAAAACCAAAAAGTCAAACTTCTACCTTTCATACTTTGACCAAAGCTACAAAAATCTCCAAATCTTGCTCCAATCCTTTTCTTGAGGTTTTGATCACTCATACACCTCATAAATAACATATCTCAATTGTACAAACACTTATCAATCATTAGAAACTCACATTTCTTCATTTGGCATTGAAAGTGCATTGTTGCTTAAAGTTGAAGAAAAGTTCAAAGACCAAAAAGTGAAATCAAGGATCTCTGGTTTTCTCAACTATTCTAGCATATTCAAAAGGATCTTTAAGAGGTATGTAGCTGTTTTTTATTGGCTTTAGCTTCATCTTTCATGAATTGGCATTTTTGAGGGTTTTTGGTAGAATTTAAGCTATATACACTTTGATATCTTTTCATGATATATGCTGTTAAGAATGGTGGAGTTTTCTCATGAATATTAGCCTAGAAGGTTTGATTTGTTTTTACCATATTAATATGCTAGTTCAACTGTGATGTTGTTTCAAGTCATTTGAATAGGTAGATTAATTTTGGTCACTTGCTATAAAGCTTGTTAATATTGATTTTGTTAGTTTGGCTTTCTTTTGTACTTAAAATTATGAGTCTGCAGGATGTTAGGCTATAAGTCATACCAAGTATGGTTGGATTGAATTCATTATGTTTGAAAAAAGGGGGGCAGGCTGGTATATTTAATTTAGTTTTGGCTACAAGGCATTGATGTAGGTTAAAGTTGGGCCTGTGAGCCAAGTAGTTTCAAACCTTGCTTGCTTCAACTAATGTTGATTGTATGGAACTTGAATTTGTTCATTATGTTGTCTCAAATCCCTTGAGGAAATGGTTTAGTTTTTATGACTCGCTGCAATACCAACTTGTTAATGATGTTGCTGTTAATATGATGCTAGCATGAATTTCCACTGTATGTAAGATCATGGATCTGTTGGAGTAAGTTTCACTCAAGTTTGTTGATGCTTGAGGTTATTACCATGTACACCATGTTCTGATCTATCATGAGAACCTACCAAAACAGACTTGGCTTAAACACTAGATTCATAGGCCTTCCTCAAATGCATTATGTGTAGGGAAACACCTGATTAATTTCCACCAATCTGTTCCCATCAAAAACTTGTTGCATCATCATTTTAAGGTTCATGGACTGAAATATCACAAGTCATTGTTCATTACTTGGCATGCTTAATTCTATCTTTGTGTTTTTTTTAGGCATTGATGTACTAGAGAAGTATCAGGGTTTGCCTAGGTAATTAGGGTGTTTGACTGGTGTAGGATAGGCTAAGTGTTTGGATAAGGCAATTTCTGCCCATTTCCATTTCTGGTTGTGTGAATTTGATCACTGTATTGTTGTCATACATTGTTGGTAAAAACTAAAAAAGAACACCATTAATTGGTAACTTGTTTCTCATGCTGTTAGACAGAAACATTAGCCCCATCAGATTTGTGAAATTGTTTCAACATGAAGTTTGCTTTTCTCTGTTACTATACTGCTATCATCATATACCATAGCATTTGAAACACTTTTTGGCACAGAACATTAAAGGATTTATTTTAGCATTTGCACATGTTCTAAAATGCATTTGAGATATGCCTGGAGGTTCACTTTGTCTAAATTATACATGAGGTTCATATTTCATATGTTGACACAAAATGTTCAAAATTACAACTCACACACACATTCTGTTGGTAGAGATTCTGCTTGCCATGATGTTTTCCTGCTGAGACCTTCATCATATGTTATACCATGCCATTCTGTTAGTGTTAGATCTTGTTACCATTGCATTGCATCAACTTATTTTTCATTCAAACCACACCACACACACCTCATATAGGTCATTTATAATGTGTTGGCATGTTCACTTGGCATAAAAACTCACTGTCTAGAAAATTCACTCTTTAAATGCATTTTTCTTCACAAATTGGCATATCACACACCTGTTTCTGCAGCAGTTGATTTTGACTTGAAATACTTGATCTTACACTTCATATTTGTCATTTATAGAGTGTTTGCATAGTAACTTGAACTTAAAACTGCCTGAACACAAACACCCACCTTATGATGCACATACCACACCAATGAAGCATGTCGAACACTAAAACCCTACACAGCCATCACAGATCCCTAAGTCTCATATAAACACACTCATTAACATGCAATAAAAGTGTTTGAAAGATTGCCATGATTCATTGTGCTCTGAAACTGAAAATACCTACTGTCATGCATTGTCACTCATTGGCTTATTTGCAACTTGAACATGATTTGTCACATTAGATCAGTTATGCTCCTAAGTATGCTTTGAATTGCTTCTCTATCATTCAACTATGATGTATGTGTACTTTGTTTGAATTAGATATGGTTGTATGAGGTTACCCACTTGAAATTGCATTTTATGAACATAAGCATAACCCCTATCGGGTTTTTCAGTAGGAAAGTAATTTTCAAAAAACCATCACCACCATCATGATCCTCAGATGATTCTACCCCAAATCCATATAAATTTTGTGCCGATCCAATTAACGGTTAGGAAGTTACGATACAAAACGTAAATCCATTTGTTGTGTGTTTTTGCCCAGCCAGAAATTTGTCACTTTTTACACTAAACTTCCACCAGTGGATGTTACTTGTAAAAACTGCCCATTTTTTACTCCAAAATTCAAAAATTCATAACTCGCTCGTTTTTTATCGTTTTTTGTCCGTTCTTTTTTCGTTGTGCTCGTATTAATGTGTACTTTCATGCCATGCCTTTATTTTTCACGTTTGGTTTTTTTATCACCCAGTTTGTTTATGTACAAGTATGCGTGTTTTCGCGGTCGTTTATGTAATTGCAGATGAATTTTTAATTGTTTCCTTTCAATGTTTTTCTTGAAACTTGTTTGAATCCATGCCTATATATGTTAGTTAACATGCTAGGATTTATTTCTTGGTTGTTACCATTTTTTATCTGTTGATTTCCATTAAATGCGAATTGTTGTCACAGTGTCGATTACTTCATCTGTTAATTGTTACCTCCTGAGTTATGAGGTTAAACTGATTTATCTGTACATAATTTGCTTGTACATAACAAGTTTCCTTTCTTACACGAGTCGCCGTACTCACTTTTAACCGTCCCGCCGTGGACATTCTCCCCTTTTATCCTAGCCTTAGGATTTGAGTCGCCGCACTCATGTTTACCGTCCCGCCGCGGACAACCTTTACTCCCCTTTTATCCTAGCCTTAGGATTTGAGTCGCCGCACTCATGTTTACCATCCCACCATGGACATCCTTTATCATAACAATCTTAACTTAGAAGAGGAGTCGCCGAACTCCATGTAAGTACTTCACTATGAATACTTACTTCCCTTTGGGAACCTTGACCACAGTCAAGAGATCCTCATCCCTAGATAGGGGAACTACGATTGCTCTGATTCCATTCCCGTCCGGATACGTAGGCACGAGATGCGATGTCTTCGCGAGCAAACTTTGTACATACCCTCTACATCTTTAGATTAATACCCTTAGTACTTTTCCCTTAGCAAGCAAACTGTAGCAAACATAAATATTAACAAGAGGTTCCTGTAGAGTACTACAGATACTTAGGATGCTAACACCTTCCCTAGGTATAACCGACCCCCGAACCTTTAGATCTCTCTCTTTGCACAGCTTTAGGCCTTGTCCTTCTGCTTTGCATTTTTATAGGTCTTTCTTTCTTTAAACCTTTCCTTTTTGGATAAATTAAAGTCCGATTGTAAATGAAATATGATTCAAGTTAATCAATAGCTTGAGATCCAAATTTCACCGCAACAATCCACTTTTGCTATTCGTCTATTTTCAATAACCATTATCCATTTTTCAATCCAATTTTCAATTTTCATTTCCAAATTCATTCAATATCCAATTTCTATTTCATTATCCTTTTCATTTTATTCCAAATCTATAAAAATCCATTTGTTTGTCATATCCAATATCCATTTAGATTCAATTTTTAAAATATCCATTCAAATCATTTCATTCATAATCCATTATACAATTTACTCATCTCTAAAAGATCCTTTCCAAATTTCCTACAAAAAAGCCCATTTTCATAACTTCTCAGTTACCAAAAAAAAGTTATTAGTTTATTACAAGCCATGTCCATTTGCAATCAAATTAAAAATAAAAAATAGAAATAAGGCCATGATGTTTGTTAGAACAGTGGTAAAGTGTCGGGTTTTTGTTATCGTCTCCACAGGGAATTTGAGATATTGTCGTCGTTCGACAGTTGTCAAGTTCTTAACTTTTTAGTAACAAAAGGGGTTTGGTTTTTAGTCACGGTATCTTGCATAAAAAGTAATAAATTTCAGTAAAATATTGATTTTACAATTTAGTAAAGATTGTCAAAGTTAGGGTTCGATAATCACTTTGCTTGTATATGTTCAATCAACAATATGCATAAACTCCTTTAGATGATAAACACATTCACAACATCCTCCCAATGTGATTATTTCTAACTCACATTGTGATTTTTTCCATTTTGATCCATTGTTGATTTCTCACACAATCTATCAAAATGACAACATTTAGGTTTAACATTTTCATGAACAACCACATTCAAAACTCTTTCTAGCTTAAGAAAATAGAAGGATGAAAACCTAGGTCAAGAGTTGGAGAATATCTTTCAATCATAAACCAACACAAAAAGTTATAAATAAAGCAAGGTTTTCACCATATATTCATCATCCAAGAGTTTACAAATGAAGATCATCCATATACATACAAAGCTTAATGATCACCTACATCTAACATTAACAAAATGAAGAACTTAGCTACTCATTTTCATGGTAGCTTGCAAAAGAAATTTCGGAAGAAGGTTGATGAACATCTGAGTCGAAGAATACAACTTGGATGAGAATCCACCTTCTTTTTGTAGAATAATGTTTAGAAATGAAGAAAATAAGAGATAATGGGTTTCTAGGTCACAAAAATCTCCTATGCAGCAAAACTAGTGAAAAATAATATTCTTTTTTTTTCAAAAAGTACATAGGGCTACTTATAGAAAAAGTTGTTGTCATGTCACGCTCGCGACCTATTCCCCTAGCGAGCTAACAGTGAACGTTCGCTACAGCCTCACCTAGCGAACATGCTAGCGAGGAATGAGGAAAAGATTCTGGAATGCTTCGCTACTTGCTCGCTAGGTGCTCGCCTAGCGAGTTCTTCGCTACCTGCCTCGCTGCCAGCGAATGATTCTTTTTTTATTCTGCCCAAGTCTGGGAGTGTTCGCTAGCAGCTCGCTATGGGCTCGCCTAGCGAACAAATCGCTGCAACACTCGCCAGATGTTCGATCAACAATACGCATAAACTCCTTTAGATGATAAACACATTCACAACATCCTCCCAATGTGATTATTTCTAACTCATATTGTGATTTTTCCCATTTTGATCCATTGTTGATTTCTCACACAATCTATCAAAATGACAACATTTAGGTTTAACATTTTCATGAACAACCACATTCAAAACTATTTCTAGCTTAAGAAAATAGAAGGATGAAAACCTAGGTCAAGATTTGGAGAATATCTTTCAATCATAAACCAACACAAAAAGTTATAAATAAAGCAAGGTTTTCACCATATATTCATCATCCAAGAGTTTACAAATGAAGATCATCCATATACATACAAAGCTTAATGATCACCTACATCTAACCTTGACAAAATGAAGAACTTAGCTACTCATTTTCATGGTAGCTTGCAGAAGAAATTTCGGAAGAAGGTTGATGAACATCCGAGTCGAAGAATACAACTTGGATGAGAATCCACCTTTTTTTGTAGAATAATGTTTAGAAATGAAGAAAATAAGAGATAATGGTTTCTAGGTCACAAAAATCTCCTATGCAGCAAAACTAGTGAAAAATAATATTGTTTTTTTCAAAAAGTACATAGGGCTACTTATAGAAAAAGTTGTTGTCCTGTCACGCTCGCGACCTCGTTCGCCTAGCAAGCTAACAGCGAACGTTTGCTACAGCCTAGCCTAGCGAACATGCTAGCGAGGACTGAGGAAAACATTCTGGAATGCTTCACTACTTGCTCGCTAGGTGCTCGTCTAGTGAGTTCTTCGCCACCTGCCTCGCTGCCAGCGAATGATGCCATTTTGATTCTGCCCAAGTCTGGGAGTGTTCTCTAGCAGCTCGCTATGGGCTCGCCTAGCGAACAACTCGCTGCAACACTCGCTGCAACACTCGCCTAGCGAACAAGTCTGGGAGTGTTCACTGCAACTCTTGTTCTTTCTTGATTCCTTTGTCAACTTTCTTGTGTCTTCAAATTCTACTCTTTCATGCTCAAATACTGCACAATAACACACAAATTAAAAGGACCAAGAGCATTTCACATCATATTGCATATCAACAAAAGCAAGGCTGTTTTGAACCGAAATTAGACAAAAAGGAGCGAAAGATGCCCACACTTGATAGCTCAAATAAGCACAATTGGGCATCTAACAGTGTTGTACCCCAAAATTTGCCCAACCTTTTCTTTACTTGGTTTATGTTTCATTTCATTGTTCTAGCATATTGCATTGTATAGCATTTTGCATTTTACAGGGGATCAAGAGATGTGTGTATAACAAGAGGAATTGGCCAAGGGTTCTAAGCCTAATCAAGAGGTTGTATTCAAGTCAACAGCGGGGTTATCATCATCAGAGACAAGTCAAAGCCCTTTGGATAGGCAGATAAGTGTATGTGGTTCACCTCCTGTCTAGGATGCCATTTGAAGGTCATCTGAGGATCACAATCCCATGGTTATGAAGGTATATGATCATTTAAGCTCATTGGAGGCCTTGAGGGTAATTGTGGAGTTCATTCAAGTGTTTATACCAAGTGTGAAGAGCTACAGTTGAAGATGGTGCAATTAGGGTTTTCATCTGGTCGACCCTAAGTCAACTGTGAAATTGAAGGAGATTAAGACTCAATTCCAAGTCTTTATGGTCGTGGAATGTTGTGTTGAGATACATGAGATATCATTTCAAGATCAATTCCAAGCCACTTTTGACCTAGAAGGATTTTTCTCCTCAACTTTTGATGAACATAAAAGTTTTTCCTCGTGATCTTAGCTTTCCAAAAAGTACTAGAAGTCCTTCATCTGATTTGTAGAACTCAAGTTATGAGGCTTGCAAGGTAGGGGTATTTTGGGAAAGCAGGATTACAGGTCATTTTCATTATAGGTGCATTTCACCACTTTGCACACTTCAAATAAAAATCTTTCCAACTTCAAACTTGCTCCAAATGGGGTAATTTGCTCAACCAAACATCAAGGCATCAAAGTTTTGTCTTGGATTGAAGAATCCCTAATGAAATTTCCATAAAAAAGGCCTTAAAAGGGGAAAATCAAATTAAATGCATTTGAGATCATTTTGTACCAACCTTGTGCATTTTTTGAGTGCCAAATACATTTCAAGCACAATGCCAACTTTGGATTTGAGATTTGAGCTCATTTTGGTGGCTATTTTCAAGCTTACTTCAAGTTTAAGTAACACATCCAAACCATGCCATAAGATTAAAATAAGGAGCCATTTTTAGCCCTTGGATCAACCTACCACAGATGCAAGCTAGCTAAGCCATTTTTACAGCTTGACAAGGTGATTTTCGTGCACTTTTTGAAGTGGTTATAAAGTGAAAAAGTGAAATTCAATTGGGCTTAAGGAGCATAGAATTGGGCTTACTTTCAATCCAAATCCATCATACATATTATCAGCTTTGTTCACAAACTTTCAGAACTGATTTTGGTGAGAAATTGGACAAGAACACATTGAGAGAAAGAGAGAGAAAATTCAAAATCGTTGTTCATGTTTCACTGAGTTTCAATCCAAACCAAAGATTTCAAAAGATTCCTTGAGACTCATAGAACATTTCTGGGTGGTATATTTTAAGCTTCACTAACAAACTGAGCACTGTGGAAGCTTGATTTTAGGTTTCTTTTCATTCCTTTTTTCTCACTGTTTATGCATTGTTATCACGCCATTTTTATATATTTGTAAACCTCTTGATGTGTAGATGGTTTTTGGATTGATTTTGTGGTTGTTTGTAAGCTTTTGAGTTTTGAGTTCATTTCTTTTTCTTTTCGTTTTGTTTTATTTAAGCATGATCAATGACAATGGATGGTGGATTTGAAATCCACGTAACCTGGAGATCAATTTTGACTATTTATTTGTTGATTTTGGTTGAGTTTTGAAGCACTGCGTTTTCTTGGTCGTGGCTGGTTTGCTTGGGTCGCCGGAGAAGACGACCGGAACAGTGGTTCCGGCCGTCTGGTTTTCCCCAGGTTTTGAATACTTTCCCAGCCACGTGTGTTGCTTTTGTCCCTTGGATGCGTTTACTTTTTCATTTAACGGTTCTGATTAAGACACATCATGCGCCTGGGTTGACTTACCACACTGGATCCTTTGGACTTCAACGCCCTTTTGTTGGACTTGGACTGGGCTTGCTTTTCACACCCCCCCCCCTGAGCTGGCCCATTGTATTTTCAACGCTTCTGGGTTGCTTTCTGCATTCACAGCCCTTTATTATTTTAGTTTTTATTTTCTTTTTGTTTTATTTTATTTTTGTTTTATTTTATATCTGTTTAGATTTAAATCATTTTAAAATACTTCCAAGAGTGATAAAATTCCACAAAAATATGTTTTAGACTCCTTGATATGTCCTCTGATTTTAGAAATTTTTTATTTTATTTTTTGAATTATTTTTAAATTAAAAATGGAATTTAACTTTGGAAGTGTTTTATTTGACCTAATTCTTGACATTGTTTGGTTTTTATTTTGTTTCTCTCATTTCCTTTTGATCCAATGATTAAAATTCAATCCTCATATCAATGATGAGTTGATGAATTTTTTAGGACCATTTTTCCCCTGTTGGTTAACTTTTGATGCACTTCATTTGACCCTAGACAATCCTCCTTCACAATGGAGCACCCTTGTGAATTAATTTCTATGGTGATGTTGTGAAGTGACTTGTATTGTAATCTTTTGGCCTCTGGTTGCCAACTTGTTTATGAGCTTCTTGCATTTTATTTGCTAATTTTTGAATCATTTTCCTAATTTTAGGGTAACTTTCAAGTCAAGTTACCCAAAGGGAGGTTCATACATACATCTTGACCTTGTTTGACTTGGATATGACATTTTTTTGGATCCTTTGAGCTCTCAATGCCCTTTGATTTATATTCCTAACATGTTAAGGATGATACTTGCTCTTTTTTAGGTCATTACATTATGTATTGCTTGTTCATTTGATGGTTCACTTTTGAGTCCCCAATTAGGGTTTCTATGTGAAACATGCTTGCTTTCCTTTGGGAATTTGCTTGCATTTCCTTGTGGTTTACTTGCTTTTGCTTTTTAGAGCTTTTACTTCATTTCCCTTGTTGTCCAATGACTTTGGAATCTCAATTAAGGTAGCTTGGTCCCTCCTTTGGAGGTACTTGAAGCAAGCCTAAAATGATGAATCCATGAGGACTTCTTTTTGCTTTCTTGTGCACCTTTCTTGTGATGCTCATGGTTGAGTGCACATTATGAGTTCCTTGTTGTCCTCATATAGCCTCCCATCCTCACTTTGTTTTAGGTCTTCTTTGCCTTTCATTTGTGTTTGGTTTTTGGCATTGTGGTTGATGTTTGAATGGCTTAGGCCATTTCATCCCACTTTAGTGCTCTTATGTGTTTCTTTTGATGCATTTCTTGTTCCTTTTCATCTCTTGCATTTATCATATTGTTGCTTGAGGTTGAGATGAGCTTGTGGAGGCTACTGCCACACACCAATTTCCTCCCTCATTTGCATTCCATGTTTGCATTCTTGCATGTTTATCTTGTTTCCTATTGTTTCTTTTGTCTCCTTTCCCTTAGGACCTCTAATCTCTCTGGTTCAAGGGAGGTTATGATAGACATTAGGATCTTAACCATGTATGATAACATTAGGTAGCATTCCCTTACCTCAATCTTAGGATCACCATTGCATGACAACTTTAGGTTTGGATTTAGTCCCCCTTTAGTGTCTTTTCTCTTCTCATCTCAAAACAATCATAAAACATCTAATAAAGGTTAATGATTATTGTGCGTTACAAGCCTTAAGCACTTGGGAAAGGGTAGTTGAGGAGTTTCTCTTCAATGGCTTGGATGTTTAGTATAGCACCCTTTGGGTGATATGCGACGCATTCACTCCTAAGTCATAGTCTCTAGTGCGATATGAATTGCAAACCATTCAAAAACACTTCTTCTCTAAAAAACTCAAAAACAAATCATTCAAACTTCTTTTTTCCCCTTGGGGCCTTTAATCTTGGAAAATCATTTTCATAAGGAGAGTTTTGTGAACTCTTGGTTCTATCGCAAACGGTAACGCCTAAGTCTCCAATGGTCGAGCTGCATACACCAAACTGTTAGAACCGATTGTTAACCCTACTCGAGTAAAACAGTTGAACGAACTTGTGTTCCCTTTTAGCCCGAACTATGTTTGCTCTGATCTTTCATACCAGATGAAAGTACGTAGGCACAAGACGCGATGTCTTGGCGAGCAACCTTCCCCTCTTTCACCCGTAGTTAGCCGAACTATGTTGACTCTGACTTCTCACTTCAGATGAGATACGTAGGCACAAAGTGTCGTTGCTTTGCCGAGTCACTTCTTTTTCTTTTGTCCTCAAGCCTGTAGTTAGATAGTTTCAATCACCCTTTTAGATAGATAACAAGCGTGGACCCCGTCGAGTACGACGGACGTGAGGGGTGCTCACACCTTCCCCTTGCGTAACCGACTCCCGAACCCGAGATTTGGTTGCGATGACCGATCTTATCCCTCTTTTCGTTAGGTTTTCTCTGAACGTTTCCTTTCCCTCTCTTGGGATAAATAACGCACGGTGGCGACTCTTCTGTCATTGTCGGCTTCGATTTTCACAGTAGCGACAGCTGGCGACTCTACTGGGGACAGTAATATCCCATATGCGAGTCAATCCTAGCGCTTGTTTGTTTATTTTTTTGGGTGTGTAAATATGTGCTTTATTTTTATTTGCTTCCCGCATTTTACTTTCTGCATGATTCATTATTGTTGTGCTGTGGGGAGGGATTGTTCCACTAAGAGATAAGCCAGACCCAGGCTTGAGTATAGACTTAGCATTAGAAGTGGAGATTAGTGGTGAGCCTGTATGTTTTGCATACACCAGCTAGCCATGAAATTCGCGCTCAGACGAGATTCTCTTTGACGATTTTCTTTCTGGCCCTTTGGACTCGAAGGAATTTTGGATCTGAGGATTGTCAACTTTGGGAACCGATCATTTGGGATTCAGCTAAGTGAGGCCTCTTCAAGAAGTGATGATGCCAAACCAGAAATGGTGAGCGTATCATCATTTCTTGAAAGTCTGTGACGCTGGTGAACGCATAGGATGCCAAACCTTGTCAGTGGATAGGTCCTTGCCTGTGAGAGGGATGGGGGTTGTGTAGGAAACTCTAGCCTTCAGATTACCCGGTTCTTTACAGTATTGGATTCTTGATACCAAGGGGTCCTAATATCAGTGCTTGGTTATGACTAAAGCGAAGCGCCGGTCTTCTCGAACTACAGCACAGCAATCTTGATCTCCTGTTTGCATGTGCATTTTGCATTTTCATTTGCATTTCATTAACATGTATCTGTGTTGCAGGTGCATATTGTAAGAACACAGATTGTTTCTTAGTAATATCTCTATGTTTTGATGATAACTCTTATGAAATTTTGTATTAAAGAATTATATATTCTAAAATTTGTTCATGAATATTTGCTGCAGATGTTAAAGTATATATATATTTAAGAGCAAATTAATCTGAACATGGAACTATGGAAGGCTCTGAAGAGTCAGAATCATCTTATAGAAGAATCTGAATGTTGTCTGCAGAAGGATCTGAAGCAGAAGTTGCAGAAGGATCTGAAGTAGAAGACTCTGAAAGATCTGAAGACTCTGAAGCATTGAAGATCTTTGTATGAGAGCTAAGAAACACAGTTTTTCAGAAGACTCTGAGAGTACTACACGCTGTATGTACTGAGGATCTGATTCATAAAACTCTGCTCTGAATAGAACTACACGTTGAAGCACACTTGCTGCATTACTCTGATTCAGCAAACCCTGATGGGCATCCAAGACTCTGATCACGCAGACTCTGATGTTTATTTTGCTGAAGTGAAATACTTATTGAAGAAGAATTTAAAGTTATATCCGTTAATTTGGCTCAACGACTCTTTCCTCTTTCATGCTTGACACTAGAACACAGACCAAAAGCATTTCTCTGTGCATTCTACTTCTAAGAAAGGTCATGTGATGTGAAGACAAAAAGGTTCAGGCCTTTTCAGTACACAACCTCCAATGTCAAGACTTTGTGGACTACTGTACATATAAAAGCAAGTCTTCCTCATCTTCTTCAGTTGACGAATCTTTGAAAAAAACTCTTACAAGCTCTCATAAAATATTATTATTCTCTTTGCTGAGTTTATTCTTTTGTTCTTAATATTAAGTGAAAAATCACTCTAGTGATAAAGCTTGTTAGAAGCATTCAAACACTTGTATTTATCTTACATTTCATTGTAATAGTTCCTTGAGAAGATCTAGTTGGGATCAGTAGTTCTTGAGAAGACTAAGAATAGTTGCTCTTAGTGATTGCTATTGTAATCAGTTGATTAATAGTGGATTAAGTCCTTGTTTGAGAAAGGCAAATCACTCTTGATAGGGTGGACTGGAGTAGTTAAGTTTAACGAACCAGGATAAAAATCATTGTGGTTTTATTGCTAGAAGTTTTTATAAATACTTATTCAACCCCCCCCCCCTTTCTAAGTATTTTCTCACCTTCAGTTGGCATCAGAGCTCCGGTTCTGTGTGTGCTACCACTTCACAGTGACAGAAAAGATCCAGTGAGAAAAACTTTGATATATATTTGGTTGTTATTATGGTTGACAACAAATATGAAGAAAGGGATAGAATCAGCACTAAACCCCCTAAGTTTGATGGGGAGAAATTTGATTATTGGAAGGACAAAATAGAAAGTTTCTTCCTGGGCTATGATGCTGATTTATGGGATTTGGTCATAGATGGGTATGTTCATCCCATTGATGGAAATGGCAAGAAAATAGAAAGAAAATTTATGACTGAAGTTCAAAAGAAGGAATTCAAAAATCATCACAAGGCTAGAACTATCTTGTTAAATGCAATATCTCATACTGAGTATGAGAAGATCACAAATAGAGAAACTGCATGTGATATTTTTGAATCTCTAAAGATGACTCATGAGGGAAACTCTCAAGTCAAGGAAACAAAGGCTCTAGCTCTAATTCAGAAGTATGAAGCTTTCAAGATGGAAGAAGCTGAATCTGTTGAAACCATGTTCTCCAGATTTTAAATACTTACAGCTGGACTAAAGGTTCTGGATAAAGGTTACTCTATTGCTGATCACGTGAAGAAGATCATCAGAAGCTTACCTACCAGATGGAGACCTATGGTGACTGCGCTGAAAATGGCTAAAGATCTGAACCAGATCTCCTTGGAGGAACTAATCAGCTCACTGAGGAGTCATGAAATTGAACTTGAGGAAGATGAGCCTCAAAAGAAATGTAAGTCAATTGCCTTAAAATCTAATAAATTTGCTAAAGCGTTGCAAGTAATAGAGGAAAGCTCTGAAGAATCCTCATCTGAAGATGAAGATGAATTATCCATGATGTCCAGAAGAATAAACAAACTCTGGAAGCATAAAGGAAAGAAGTTTAGAAACTTCAAGAAGCCTGACCAAAGAAAAGAATCTTCTGGACACAGAAGATCTGGAAAAAAGGAGGTTGTCTGCTACGAATGTAAAGAACCTGGGCATTACAAAAATGAATGTCCAAAGCTTTTGAAAGAAAAGCCTAAAAGAAAATTTGATAAGAAGAAGAAGGTTCTAATGGCAACCTGGGATGATTCAGATACATCTGAATCTGAATCTGAGTCAGAAGAGGAATGTGCCAACGTAGCATTGATGGCAGACATAGAAGATCAGGAGGAAGGAATTTCAGGATCTGAATCTGACTCTGAATCTGACTCTGACGCTGAAGAGGTAATGGCTAAACTCACTAAAGATGAACTTATCAAAGTGTTATCAGAAGTTCTGACGAGCTATAACAATATTAAGCTCAAATACAAGGAGCGTCAAAGCAATCTTGTATCTGAGAATAATATTCTCAAATCAGAAGTGGCTGAGCTAAATGAAAAGAACTTAAAAATGAAAAATGATTTTGAATTAGCTCAACAAGACTCTGATTCTGAAACTGAGTCTGAATGCAAAAATATTTTGGAAAAATATGACTACAGCTTTCAAAAGTTTCATGCTAAAAGCATAGACAGAAGCAAAATGGCTTCTATGATCTATGGAGTTAGCAGAAATAACAGAAAAGGAATTGGATATAAATCTTCCTCTGGAAAGGATTTAAATCCAAAACCTGTTGATAAAATTATCATCAAGAAGACTCCTTTATATTCTCATTTTAAATTTGGTCACTTGAATGATATTAAACACACTCGTTCTGAAAAGAACATTCATGTGTTTAAATCTAAGGCTAGTCAGAATAAACCTTATGTTGAAAAACAGAAGTTTAGACGAACCTTCAGAACAACTAACCCAAAAGGACCCAAGAAGATCTGGGTACCTAAGAGTAAAATAATTCCTGTTGCAGATGTTCTTAGCAGCAAGGTCAGGACGCCAGTCATGGTACCTGGACTCTGGATGCTCGCGATATATAACGGGAGAAAGGTCTATGTTCCAAAGTCTGAAGCTTAGATCTGGAGGTGACGTGAAATTTGGAGGGAATCAGAAGGGCAAGATCATTGGATCTGGCACTATTGGAAATGGTAACCTTCCCTCTATTACTAATGTTTTACTTGTAGAAGGATTAAAGCATAATCTATTGTCCATAAGTCAATTAAGTGACAATGGTTATGACATAATCTTTAATCAAAAATGTTGTAAAGCTATTAGTCAAAAGGATGGCTCAATCCTATTTAGTGGAAAGAGGAAGAACAACATTTATAAAATAAATCTTTCAGAACTTAAGATTCAGAATGTTAATTGCCTCTTGTCTGTTAATGAGGAGCAATGGGTCTGGCACAGAAGATTAGGGCATATTAATATGAGACGTATATCTCAGATTAATAAACTTAATCTTGTCAAAGGACTTCCTAAGTTGAAGTTCACCTCAGATGCTCTTTGTGAAGCGTGTCAAAAAGGGAAGTTTTCAAAATCCTCTTTTAAATCAAAAAATGTTGTTTCTACTTCCAGACCATTAGAATTACTTCATATTGATCTGTTTGGACCAGTGAAAACTGCATCCATCAGAGGCAAGAAGTATGGATTAGTCATTGTTGATGACTATAGTAGATGGACATGGGTAAAGTTCTTAAAACACAAGGATGAGTCACATTCTGTGTTCTTTGACTTCTGCAAACAAGTCCAAAATGAAAAAGATTTCAAAATTGTTAAAGTCAGAAGTGATCATGGTGGTGAATTTGAAAACAAACATTTTGAAAAAAATTTTAATGAAAATGGCATTGCTCATGATTTCTCCTGTCCTAGAACTCCACAACAAAATGGAGTTGTAGAGAGGGAAAATAGAACTCTGCAAGAAATGGCCAGAACCATGATCAACGAGACTAATCTGGCAAAGCACTTTTGGGCAGAAGCAATAAACACAGCATGTTACATTCAGAACAGAGTGTCTGTAAGACCTCTTATGGAAAAGACACCCTATGAATTGTGGAGGAAAAGAAAGCCCAACATTGCTTATTTTCATCCTTTTGGATGTATTTGTTATATGTTGAACACTAAAGAGAATCTTAGCAAGTTTGATTCTAAAGCACAGAAGTGTTTCATGCTTGGATATTCTGAACGCTCTAAAGGCTACAGAGTATACAATACTGAAACACAGATTGTGGAGGAATCTATACATGTTAGATTTGATGATAAGATTGGCATTGAAAAGCCAAAGCAATTTGAAAGTTCTGCAGATAGAGAAGTAGTCTTCACAGACTCTGAAGGCTCAGAGGCAGAAAAGGCTAAAATAAAGGAACCAGAAGCAACGCCAGATGCAATTCCTTTAGCTTCTCAAATGGACAACTTGAACATTTCTGAAAATTCAATTGTCAAAGGATCATCTTCCAGAATCAAGGCCTCTCACCCAGAGGATGTGATCATTGGGAAGAAAAATGATCCAATCAGAACAAGATCATTTCTTAGATCATCTGAAGCATCATTATTTGGGTTGGTGTCAGTTATTGAACCAACTTCTGTGGATGAGGCTCTGCAAGACAATAACTGGGTAATTGCCATGCAAGAAGAGCTTAATCAGTTCACAAGAAATGACGTCTGGGATCTGGTTCCAAGACCTAAAGGATTCAACATAATTGGAACCAAATGGGTATTCAGAAACAAGTTGAATGAAAAAGGAGAAGTTGAAAGAAATAAAGCAAGGCTTGTTGCTCAAGGGTACAGTCAACAAGAAGGTATTGATTACACTGAAACTTATGCTCCAGTGGCAAGGTTAGAATCTATACGCCTTCTTATTTCATTTGCTGCACAACATAACATCACTCTTTATCAGATGGATGTTAAGAGTGTCTTCTTAAATGGTATTATAGAAGAAGAAGTTTATGTCCATCAACCTCCTGGTTTTGAAAGTGATAAATTTCCAGATCATGTTTTCAAACTCAAAAAATCTCTTTATGGTTTGAAACAAGCTCCCAGAGCTTGGTATGAAAGATTAAGTAATTTTCTTCTGGAAAAGAACTTTATTAGAGGAAAAGTAGACACAACTCTCTTCTGTAAAACATTTAAGAAAGATCTTTTAATTTGTCAAATACATGTGGATGATATTATATTTGGATCTACAAATGTTATGTTGGGAAAGGAGTTTGCTCAATGTATGCAGGCTGAATTTGAGATGAGCATGATGGGAGAATTGAGATTCTTTCTAAGAATTTAAGTCAACCAGACTCCATATTGCACTTACATTCATCAGACCAAATATGTTAAAGAGATTCTAAAGAAGTTTAACATGACTGATAGTGAGATGGCAAAAACTCCTATGCATCCAACAAGTACTCTTGGTAAGGAAGAGGTAAGTAAGAAAGTAGATCAGAAACTCTACAAAGGTATGATAGGATCTCTTCTCTACTTAACTGCTTCTAGACCTGACATTTTGTTCAGTGTATGCTTGTGTACAAGATTCCAATCAGATCCTAGAGAATCTCACTTAACTGCTGTTAAGAGGATTCTAAGGTATCTGAAAGGTACTACTAATGTGGGTCTGTGTTACAGAAGATCTGATGAATATACATTAGTTGGATTTTGTGATGCTGACTATCCTGGAAACAGAGTAGAGCGTAAAAGTACTTCTGGAAGCTGTCAGTTCCTTGGAAGTCATCTGATCTCATGGTACAGCAAGAAGCAACCCACAATTGCACTTTCCACAACAGAGGCGAAATACATTGCTGCTGTTGGATGTAGCACGCAGATGCTCTGGATGAAAAGTCAGTTAGAAGACTATTAGATCTTTGAGAGTAATGTATCTACCTTCTGTGATAATACTTCTGCTATATGTTTGTCTAAAAATCCAACTTTACACTCTAAGGCAAAACATATAGAAATTAAGCATCATTTCATCAGAGACTATGTTCAGAAGGGTATTATAAACTTAGCCTTTGTTGATTCAGATCATCAATGGGCTGATATTTTTACAAAACCCCTTGCTGAAGATAGGTTCAAGTTTATTCTGAAAGATATTGGTATGGCTTTTTGTCCAGAATAATATTTATCAGAGGCAAACTTCTCAGATGCAAAATGTTTAATGCTCTGAAGTATTTCATCTGTCAATTTATTCATTTTCTTGAATTATTTTATGTGTATAAATCTGAACTAACAATGCTCAGAGGATCTGAACGTTGGCTAACGTTTCATTTCTCAAGAGATTTCAGAAGCACATGCAAGCAAACACGTGTAGCTCAGAAACTGGAAAGGTAGAGTGCACTTTACTGAATTAACGTTTGAGGTACTGCTTTGAAAATCTGATTTTTCTTGATTTTCCCCCCATCTGTCAGAATCATAAATGCTATTCAATGATGTTTTTACTTTTTCATTTAATGCTATGTGAAGCGTGCTTATGTGACTGTTTGTGTGCCTGATTTTATCTATAAATACCACAAATCACACCATTTCACACTTTTCACCTCACGAACCTTTTATGCATTCATGTCTTCTCTTTGCTCTTCATCTAAACCCTAAACCTAAAACCTCTCACTCAAGAACAACAATGGCATCTTCTTCATCAACATCTGCTCTGATGCAATCAACAACTGCTGTTTCTTCTCCTAATGTTGAAGCGTACAAGGAACCTGTGAGAACCCTTCTCACTCCAACTGTAGATCTGGAAGTTCTGAGTGAATGCTTTGTAGATTTTGATTCCATTGAAGAAAATGGGTTTAATCTTTCTTCAACCATTCAAACTCAGAGTTGGACAAAGTATTTTGACAGGCTTATGGGTCCTGTTTATCAAACTTTGGTGAAAGAATTCTGGATACATGCTCAGGTGTGCCCTAAATTCATCCATTCTTCTGTCCTTGGAAAGGAGATTGTGATTACTGAGAAGCTGATCAGACAACTTATTGGGTACTCTGAAACTGATGGTGAAACCAGCCTACAATCTGCTCATGTGGATCTTGCTGATGTGTTTCAAGAAGTTAGTATTTCTGGGGAACCAACTAGCAAAGTAAGGGAACTGAAGCCAGTCTACAGGATCTGGGCCAAGATTTTCATGAGTTCTATCTTTCACAGAAAATCATCAAATTCTCCAGATTATGTCAGTGTTGAACAACTCTACTTCATGTTCTGTATGAGCAAGGGAAAGAAGGTGGACTTGCCTTATCTTCTGTTTAGTCATCTTCTGAATCATATAAAGGAAACAAGATAAGAAGTAAGAGTCAAAACTGGAAAAGTTAGGAATTGGATTCCTATGGGAAGACTGATATCAAATATTCTGACTGAGAATTGTCTGGTAGAACATCTATATGAAGCTGGATTGACAGAGGATTTGTCCTATGTCATAGGTTCTGTCATTAATGGCAATACTCTGAAGAGGATGATGGTCATCACAGAGCTTGCCAGCAAACCTAAGAAAATTGCTATTAAGGATGTCAGCAACAAAAGGATTCCTGTTGAAGATTTTCCAATGTTCAGTGCTAACGAACCAAGGGAGATCATCTTATCCTACACAGCTGATTGTTTGTTAAATGGCGTTCCTCTGCCTGTTAACATCGTCCAGAAGGAAGGAGAAGTTCTGCCTAATCTTCTTAGAGAAAGGCGTTCAAAGAAGATTGTTGAAGAAGGATCTGAGGCTCAGCCTAAGAGAAAAGCCTCTGAAGCTGCTGCTAAGCCTCAAAAGGTAAAGAAAGTGAAACCAACTCCTCCAGAAGCAAGTCTGGAAGACATTAGAGAAACTATTAAACAGGTATTAACATCTGATCAAATACCAACCATTCACTCTCCATTACCTTCACCTCCTCCATCACCTTCTACACCACAATCATTTGTACCACCATCATCTGGGATTCATTCATCTGAACCCTTTCCATCTCAACCTACACATTCTCAACCATCTTCTGTACAAACTCCATTTAAACCACCTCAACCAGAAACACAACCAGAACATCAACAACCAGAACAACCTCAACCAGAACCTCAACCACAACAACAACCACAAGAACATCAATCTCAACCCATTTCACCTGAACCTCCCCAACCAACACCATCTGAACAACCCTCAATAATAGAACAATCGTTACCTGTTCCAGAACCCTCTATTTTTCACTCATCCAATGACATTCTTGATTTGTAACCACTTGCAACCATGGTTGTCTTGTCATCCACCTCATGCCACTCCACTGAATCATCTGATTCTGAATCAGAAGTTCACTCACCCTCCTGTTTACACATTCCTGATCCATTCAAACATACATTTTTTGACCTATCAGCATCTGACAAAATCAATCGTAGACTTTCACTTCGCTCCAAATTCAACCTCTCAGATTTTCAACCTTCATCATCTGAAGCTGAAATTTCAACAACACCTACACCTCAACTCACCATACCACAACCATCTGCACCTCAACCATCTGAACCTCAACCATCTGCACCTCAACCATCTGAACAACCACCATCTGATCCAACACCTCCTGATACCACTTGTGAACAACCTCAGACAAACTCTGAATCTGCTGAAAAAGTGGCTCTTGAGGAATATCTTTACCCCATCCCTAGATCAGATGTTGATAAACTGTTTGAGAATTTCAAACAGGAAGTTCGTATGGGGATCGCACGTGTGGAAGAAGAGTGTCTGTTCAGTATAGATCCTGTTAAGTTTGAAGCTACTTGGGATAAATTTATCTCTAAGTTCAACGTTGTGGCTTCTCATCTCAAAGCAGTCTGTGCTGAAGATGCTAAGGCAAAGTTTGCTAAATTGGTCAGACAGACTCTGATGAGCATTCCCAAACCACCAGTGTTGCTTCTGGAAGCTGCTCCTGCTGAAGACTCTCCATCTGAAGATGTTGCATCTGATATGGACATTGATGCATCTGAATCTGAAGTGAAGACTGACAATTCAGAACTTGTGAAAGAGGTTAAGGAAATCAAGTCCTGGATGATCAAACAAGAACAAACCACTGAAGAGATTAAGACTTGGATGACCAAGCAAGAAGAGTCTACTGCAAAGATCACAGATCTTCTGACCCTGATTGCATCTCGCCAGCCTTAGTTTCTTTTCATGTTTTTTGCACTGTTGTTTGCATCTGTTTTCTATTGCTTGTTTTTTATCATCTGTTATGTGAACCATCTGAATGAATGTAAATGTTTGTTTTGCTTTTCTTCTGTTATCTTTTCTGTCTTTACACATCTTTTTAATTATGACAAAAAGGGGGAGAAAAAGAATCTGATTGTTCAATCCATAAGCAAATACTAAAACGAAATTCAGACATATTATTAACTATCTTTGAATTTAAGTCTTTCATATTCTATTGTTTCATATGACAAAATAAATTCATTGAAGTTATCTTGAGAATTACCCAACCAGACTCTGATTCTTGAAGCAAATTGTACTCTGATTCTAAACGAAAAACCAGACTCTGTATTTGAAAGAAGTCATCAGACTCTGATTCTGAAATACACTCAAGCAAAAAGGGAAGTATTCTTTTCCTTTAGAGTATTCATTTCGGGGGGATTTATAATTATTGTTTTTTTATTGAACAAAATTTCTCATGTTTTGTCATCATCAAAAAGGGGGAGATTGTAAGAACACAGATTGTTTCTTAGTAATATCTCTATGTTTTGATGATAACTCTTATGAAATTTTGTATTAAAGAATTATATACTCTAAAATTTGTTCATGAATATTTGCTGCAGATGTTAAAGTATATATATATATATATCTAAGAGCAAATTAATCTGAACATGGAACTATGGAAGGCTCTGAAGAGTCAGAATCATCTTATAGAAGAATCTGAATGTTGTCTGCAGAAGGATCTGAAGCAGAAGCTGCAGAAGGATCTGAAGCAGAAGACTCTGAAAGATCTAAAGACTCTGAAGCATTGAAGATATTTGTATGAGAGCTAAGAAGCACAGTTTTTCAGAAGACTCTGAGAGTACTACACGATGCATGTACTGAGGATCTGATTCATAAAACTCTGCTCTGAATAGAACTACACGCTGAAGCACACTTGCTGCATTACTCTGATTCAGCAAACCCTGATGGGCATCCAAGACTCTGATCACGCAGACTCTGATGTTTATTTTGCTGAAGTGAAATACTTATTGAAGAAGAATTCAAAGTTATATCCGTTGATTTGGCTCAACGACTCTTTCCTCTTTCATGCTTGACACTAGAACACAGACCAAAAGTATTTCTCTGTGCATTCTACTTCCAGGAAAGGTCATGTGATGTGAAGACAAAAAGGTTCAGGCCTTTTCAGTACACAGCCTCCAACGTCAAGACTTTATGGACTACTGTGCATATAAAAGCAAGTCTTCCTCATCTTCTTCAGTTGACGAATCTTTGAAAAAAACTCTTACAAGCTCTCATAAAATATTCTTATTCTCTTTGCTGAGTTTATTCTTTTGTTCTTAATATTAAGTGAAAAATCACTCTTGTGATAAAGCTTGTTAGAAGCATTCAAACACTTGTATTTATCTTACATTTCATTGTAATAGTTCCTTGAGAAGATCCAGTTGGGACCAATAGTTCTTGAGAAGACTAAGAATAGTTGCTCTTAGTGATTGCTATTGTAATCAGTTGATTAATAGTGGATTAAGTCCTTGTTTGAGAAAGGCAAATCACTCTTGATAGGGTGGACTGGAGTAGTTAAGTTTAACGAACCAGGATTAAAATAATTGTGTTTTTATTGCTAGAAGTTTTTATAAATACTTATTCAACCCCCCCCCCCCTTCTAAGTATTTTCTCACCTTCACATATTTCCTCCCCGATTCTAGTGATCTTGTTCCTTTTCTGACATGGAGTCTTTGAAAAAGACAGTTGCCTACAAGCTCCCTTCTCCTGATATCAGTTTCCTGTTGAGTTTGGTTGTGTTAGTAGATCAGAAAGTGAAAGGAGAGTTCAAGGAATCTTATTGTAAGCTGCTTAGTATGGTGTGCAAACCTTCAGTGTTCGAGTTGAACGGCTTATATGCTCTGCTACAGTTTTATGACCCTCAGTTGAGGTGTTTTGTTTTTCCTGACTATGTCCTGGCGCCGACCTTGGAAGAGTATGTTGCGTTACTAGGAGTTCCAGTATTTGATCAGATGCCTTTTTACCATGATGATGCTAAGCCTGATCTAGCTAGGCTTCCTGCAATTCTTCATCTTGATGCCTCAGAGTTCTCAGGAAAATTAACCAAGCTGAATGGAGTGTATGGATTTCCTCTACCTTTTTTGGTTGTCAAGGCTTTACAGTTCGCAAAGGACGGTTGTTGGATTATATTCAATGCTATTCTCGCTCTATGTATATATGGTATCATTTTGTTTCCCAACTTGCCAGACTTTGTGGATACATATGCCTTCTACATCTTTGCTTCAGGGAATCCAGTGCCAACGCTGTTAGGGGATGTTTACCATTCTATCCATTACAAGAATGAGAAGCGGAGGGGTAAAAATGTGTCTTGCTGTGTACCCATGCTGTATAAGTGGTTCTTCAGTCACCTTTCGAAAGCAGGTCCGTTTGTTGCTACTGCTGGAACCTCAGAATTGTCTGCTAGGCTGATGGGTTTATCTGTAGAAAACATTGTATGGTTTGATCAAGATATGCTTGGCGCTGAAATCATATATAGTTGCAATGGTTTTTCGAATGTTCCGTTGGTCGAAAGGAAGGGTTGTATCAACTATAATCCCTCTTTGTTGATTAGACAGTTTGGATATGCTTTGAAGAGTCCTCCTAAGGAAGAAGAGATACAGGAATCTCTGTATCTCAATGGCTTGCTGAAAGCTGATACTTTGGTTAGAATAGAGTATGCATGGAGTAACATTCACAGAAGAGGTAAGACATTGTTAGGAAAGAGCAACAATTGAGCTTATGACCCTTACATGGTTTGGATCAAAGAAAAAGCTGCTAAGTCTCTGATGCCATTTCCCTCAGTTGCACCTTTGTACCCCATCATGATTGAAGAACCCACTACCATGGATATTCAGTACCATGGATATTCAGAAGTACAACCAACCGTTGCATGAGAAAGAAGAGTTGAAATAAGCGAATGAAGAATTAGAGAAAGAAATCACTCAACTCCGAAGCGAGAAGATTGATGTTGTCTATTCTTTCAAAAAGTAGACTGAACTTGTCAACAAGCTAGGTACAGACTTGACAAAGGAGACTAGCGCCAGAAAACGCTCAGGCCGGGATTTGAACGCTATCAGTAGTGTGCTTGCTACCAAGAAGAAGGATCTGGGAAAGGCTTACTTGGAGATCTCTAAGTTCGACTCAGTATGGAATGCCACGCTCACTAACAATAAAGAGCGCGAGGACAAGCTTAAACAGCAGATCACCAAGTTGAAGATTTGGCTCAACGCGAAGGACGAGAAGATTTCAGCGGAAGAATCACTTAGATATAACAGTGAGCACAGATTGAGCAAAGCTATTGAAAACTTGGAAGATTGTAAGTTGAGAGCGGACACCAAGAGGTGCAGACTCGAGGCGTGCTTTGGAGAAGGATCCTGGGAAGACCATGTTGATAGTCTACAGTGCACCATTAGCCGGCGAGAACTACTCATACAGGGTCTACTCGTTAGACCAGATCATCCCGAGACGCGGAAGCTGCTAGAGGATTTCCAGTCTCGGCACTCAGCTTGACTGTCTTTCTTTGTATCTTGTTGTTTTGCTTATGTATTGACCATCACCAGGATTGTTGAGTGAGGTCATCTCTATTTTGTACTCAGTTGATGCATGCACACTGTCTGTTGGCCTGTTATTAGATGAGGAGTTATTATTCTATCTGCTCGCCTGTGGGGTTTTCTGTGGTCGTTTCTTCTTCTGGAAATTAGAATCGAGGGGGAAATCTCCCTGTTGCATATATACATGTTTGCATTTATCATTTTTTCGCATTGTAGGTGCATCGGAACTGTTTTCTTATCTCCTGTATACATTTAGTGTATTTCAGAATTGCTGATAAAATAAATCACCGGTACGCGACTAGAGGAAGTCAGAGAAGGATCATGGAACAAATGCAGGAGCAAATGCAGGAAATGAGAGATAGAATGGCTCAATTTATGGAAGTAATGCAGACTGTAGCTAGTGGACAAGACCAACTCAGGACCTTGGTGCAACCTTTGATTGCACGGGTTGATAACGACGGCGTATTACATGGAGGAATTACTACCAACCCACCTCATGTTGAGACTCAGCATGCTAATAACGCTATCCCCAATGCTGGCGTGAATGGAAATGGCAATGGTGTTGGAAATGGGAACGCAACTAGGAATGGTAATGGAAATGTTGAAACCAATGGTAATGTTGGTGGAGGCAATGGCAACACTGGATTTGGTAACATTGGAGTTGGTAATGCTGGAATTACTGTTCAGGGTAATGTGTATGGGCTTGAAGCTAACGGTGCTATTCATGGCAACCTGAATCAGTAGATGATTGAGGACAGACAGGATGAGATCTTTTTGGTGAGAGATTTTAGTGGTGAAATGCCTTCTGAGACTAATAGAAGATTCAAATGGTTGGAAGACAGGATAAAGAGCTTTGAGAGTCAGAACTCTATGGGCCTTGATATGGCCAACCTTGGACTTATTACTGACCTAAGGATACCGTAGAAATTCAAAGTCCCTGACTTTGATAAGTATAAGGGTACTACATGTCCTAGAGTTCACTTGCGCTCGTATTACAGGAAAATGTCTGCCTACTCAGACGATGAAAAGTTGTTAATGCACTTTTTCCAGGACAGTTTGTCCGGTCCTTCCCTTGAGTGGTACATGGGGTTGGAGCCTACCAATGTCCGTAGCTTGAAGGATTTGGCTGAGGCGTTCATGAAGAATTATCAATACAATAGTAACCTTGCTCCAAACAGGGTTCAGTTGCAAACTCTTACCCAGAAGAATAATGAATGCTTCAAAGAGTACGCCCAAAGGTGGCGTGAAATAACCGCAAGAGTTCAACCTCTGATGGTGGAGCGTGAGTTGATTGACATGTTTGTGGATACTTTATCTGGCATGTATTATGAGAAGCTTATCAACTGTATGTCTGGCAGCTTTTCCGACATGATAATCACAGGGGAACGCATAGAGAATGGTATCAAAATTGGGAAGATTCAAGCAGGTGAAGGATCCTCAGCTGGAGGAGGAGGAAAGAAAGTCTTTGGCAACAAAAGGCGCGAGGGAGAAACCAACTCAGTATCTAGTTTTCAAGGAAGATGGAGAAGTCAGCCTCATAATCAATATCATCAACAACGGGTCGCTAGCGTTACGATCCCTGTACCACAACAACAACAACAATGGCAGCAGCAGCCACCCCAACAAAATCAACAGGGTTATCGAAGATATCCGGTTCGGCCAGCAAATAGAGTATTTGATCCACCACCGATGCCATATTCCCAAGTGCTCCAAACTTTGCTGCAATTGCAGTTAATCCAAAAGAGGACTATGGCTCCTGTGACAGGCCCACCACTGCCCGGCTTTGATGTGAATGCACGATGTGAGTTCCACTCTGGGGCACCCGGCCATACTATTGACAACTGCAAGGCTTTCAAACATAAGTTGCAAGATCTGATTGATAGTAAAGCTATAGATTTTTCACATGATGCACCAAATGTTGTGCAAAACCCTATGCCAAATCATGGGTCGGCTAGGGTTGGTGTTGTTCTGGTAGAAGAAGGGTTAGATTTGATAACCGACGTGAATGAGTTGAAAACGCCATTAAGTTTTGTGAAGGAGAAGCTGATAAAGGGGGGAGTGTTCCCAGGTTGTAGTGAAGGTTGTGTCAACTGTTTGAGCCATCCTGAGGGATGTGATTATCTGAAAGAGTGTATTCAAAGCATGATGGATGAAGGAATGTTACAATTTGATCGGACCGCTGAAAGGAAACCCGTGGAAGTAGTAGAGGAGGAGCATGATGAAATTGCGACGATTTCAATCCCATATAAAACTATCACTATTTCAGCGCCTCCAAGGACACCTACGATCATCATCACTAAAGTAGGCCATGTGCCATACGAAAGTACTAAGGCTATCCCGTGAAATTACGGGGCCGAGGTGTTTTGTAGCGGACAGAAGGTAGAATTGAAGAGTTTACCTGTCGACTCGGTGGATAAGCTGGTCGGAGTTGGAGGAATTACCAGAAGCGGTAGAATCTTTTCGTCGCCTGAAGTGGTGTTCGAGAAAACTGATAAAGGGAAAGGCAAGACAGTGGTAGAAGAAATTCTTCGGGTGGGGGAGAAGGAATCTCTGGAAAAGGATATGGAAGAGTTCATGAAGTTGATTAGAAAAAGCGACTACAAGATAGTCAACCATCTGCAACAAACTCCTTCCAAGATTTCTATACTATCACTGCTGTTGTGTTCAGAAGTGCATCAAAATGCGTTGTTGAAGGTTTTAAGCACTGGTTACGTACCACAAGAACTATCGGTTAACCAGTTCGAAGGAGTGGTGGCGCATATAAATGCAGGAAACGGTCTGGGGTTTACGGATTTAGACTTGATGCCAAAGGGCAGAAACCACAATTTGGCTTTGCATATTTCACTTGAATGTCGGGGAACAGTGATGTCACACGTCCTTGTTGATACAGGGTCATCCTTGAATGTACTGCCAAAGAAAGCATTAATGAAGATAAATCATCAGGGTCTTTATTGTACACCAAGTGATTTGGTTGTACGAGCCTGGAACCTGAAGACCTGTTTTTGGGGAAATAACTTTGCCTATCCAAGTGGGCCCAGAGGTATTTGATACGGTATTTTACATCATGGAGATTCAGCCTGCTTACAACTGTCTGCTGGGTCGTCCATGGATACATTCTGCTGGGGCTGTTACGTCCACTCCGCATCAAAAGCTGAAATATATGGTCGAAGGCAGTGTTGTGACGGTATATGGGGAGGAAGATATCATGATTAGCCACTTGTCATCTTTCAAATACGTTGAGGTAGACGGAGAAATTCATGAGACTTTGTGTCAAGCCTTCGAAACTATGCAAGTGAAGGACAAATCTCTAGTTGTAAACAAAGAACTAGAAGTGGCTATGTCATATTTCAAGGAGGCTCAAGCGGCAGTACAGGCTGGGGCATCGCAAGGATGGGGAAAGGTGCTAGACATACCTCAGAAGCAAGACAAGTTTGGGTTGGGGTACCACCCATCATCTTCACAGAGCGTGCCATGCTATAGGGGGCCCGTCAAGTTCACAAGTGGGGGTGTCATTTTTGAGCAAGTCAATGTTATTTCTGATGATGAAGCCGGGGGCAGTGATTGTGACATGGACGCTTGGATCCAGCCAAGCGCTCCCGGACAGAAGCTATGCAACTGGTCCATTGAGGAGTTTGTCCAAGTGACACGTGAACAGTAATACTTTGTTTTCTCAGTTATTGTGTAACCCTATGTTCTTCCCGGAGCATAGCGGTATTTTGTTCAGGGCATGCTTGTTTATGTTTGAACAATCTTTTTATCATTAATCAAAAGGCGTTTTTCTCATTCGAATTTTGTGATCCTTGTTTTTCTTATTTTTGTTTTCTAACATTAAAATGGCAATGTGGTTTGTGTTTGTTTTGTTTGCATATCATTTAAGCATAAAATCATCATCATTGCAGGTTACACATTTCAGATACCACCGACTCAGACTCGTCTATGACTCGGTGTGACTTTGACAATCCGATCTTTCAAGCAGAAGAAGAGATCGATGAAGATGAAGACCTACCCGAGGAGCTTGCTAGATTGTTGAGACAAGAGGAGAAGGTCATCCTGCCTCATCAGAAGGAAGTTGAAGTCATCAACCTAGGAACTGAAGAGGATAAGAAGGAAGTCAGAATAGGGGCCGTGCTACAAGATAATGTCAAGCAAAGACTGGTTGAGTTACTCCGAGAGTATAAGGATGTCTTTGCTTGGTCATATGAAGATATGCCTGGACTCAACACAGATATTGTAGTTCATCTCCTACCTCTTCAAGAAGAGTGTCCTCCTGTTAAACAGAAATTGAGAAGAACCAGGCCTGATATGGCAGTGAAGATCAAGGAAGAAATCCAAAAGCAATTGGACGCTGGATTTCTTGCTGTGACCAACTACCCTTCGTGGGTTGCAAACATCGTGCCCGTGCCTAAGAAGGACGGCAAAGTCAGGATGTGTGTTGACTATAGGGACCTTAATAGAGCAAGCCCAAAGGATGATTTCCCGCTCCCTCATATTGACGTGCTTGTTGATAACACCACACAATACTCAGTGTTTTCCTTCATGGACGGTTTTTCAAGCTATAATCAAATTAAGATGGCACCGGAGGATATGGATAAAACGACTTTTATCACGCCATGAGGGACGTTCTGCTATAAAGTAATGACTTTTGGTTTGGAGAATGTATGGGCAACTTATCAACAAGTAATGGTGACACTTTTTCACGACATGATTCATCATGAGATTGAGGTTTATGTCGATGATATGATTGCGAAGTCCCAAACAGAGGAGGGGCATCTGGTGAATCTTCTAAAGTTGTTTGAGAGATTAAGGAAGTTCAAAATTAGGCTGAATCCAAACAAGTGTACTTTCGGCGTACGGTCAGGAAAGTTATTAGGGTTCATTATCAGTGAAAAAGGAATAGAGGTCGATCCCGCGAAGATCAAGGCAATTCAAGAAATGCCAGCACCAAAGACCGAGAAACAAGTTTGTGGTTTCTTAGGTAGATTGAACTACATTGCTCGACTCATATCTCACCTCACAGCCACTTGTGAGCCATTATTTAAGTTATTAAAGAAAGATCAGGCGGTCGTTTGGAATGAGAATTGTCAGAAAGTATTTGAGAAAATAAAAGAGTATTTGCAGGAACCTCCGATATTGATACCTCCAGTAGCTGGAAGACCATTGATTATGTACTTAACGGTTCTTGAGAACAGTATAGGTTGTGTCCTTGGTCAACACGACGAGACTGGAAGAAAAGAGCAAGCAATTTACTATCTGAGTAAAAAGTTCACAAATTGTGAGTCCCGTTACTCAATGCTTGAGATTACGTGTTGCGCACTTGCTTGGGTTGCCAAACGTTTAAGACAGTATATGCTTAACCATACAACCATGCTGATTTCGAAGATGGATCCAATCAAATATGTCTTCGAAAAGCAAGCGCTTTAAGGAAGAATTGCCAGATGACAAATGGTACTGACAGAATACGACATTCAATATGTTTCTCAGAAGGCCATCAAAGGAAGTGTTATTTCAGAGTACCTTGCTGAATATCCTATCGAAGACTATCAGCCAATGAAGTTTGAATTTCCTGACGAAGACATTATGTTCCTCAAGATGAAGGATTGTGACGAACCACTACCAGATGAAGGTCATGAACTTGGCTCCCAATGGCAGTTGATATTTGACGGTGCCGTCAACTCATACGAAAGCGGAATTGGGGCAATCATTAAAACACCCCATGGGTCTCACATCCCATTCACTGCCAGACTGACATTTCCGGTCACCAACAATGAGGCTGAGTATGAAGCGTGTATCATGGGTCTCGAAGAAGCCATTGATTTGAGGATCAAGAATCTCGATGTATATGGCGATTCCGTGTTATTTGTGAATCAAATCAAGGGAGAATGGGAAACTCGTCAACCTAATTTGATTCCTTACATGAACTATGCAAGGAGGTTGTTACCTTTCTTCGACAAGGTGAAGTTTCACCATGTGCCACGAGCGGAGAATTAGATGGCAGATGCTTTGGCAACGCTGTCTTCGATGTACCAGGTTAATTTTTGGAATGAAGCTCCCAGAATAGTTATCTCCCGCCTTGATAGACCCGCTTTCATATTTTCCATTGAGGAGGCCTCCGATGGCAAACCGTGGTATTTTAACATCCAGAATTTCCTTAAGAACCAGGAGTATCCGGCTGGGGCATCCAGTCGAGATAAGAAGACTCTAAGGAGACTGTCTGGCAATTTTTATCTGAATCAAGATGGTGTGATTTATAGAAGAAACCATGATTTGGTGCTGTTGAGATGTGTGGATGAAAAAGAAGCAAATCTGCTTATGGAGGAATTCCACGAGGTTACTTTTGGTACGCATGCCGGCAGACATGCCATGTCTCGAAAGTTGTTGCGAGCTGGGTATTATTGGCTTACGATGGAGTCGGATTGTTTCAAATTCGCAAAGAAATGTCATAAATGTCATATCTATGCCGACAAGATTCATGTGTCGCCGTGTCCTTTGAATGTCATGTCATCTCCATGGACCTTCTCCATGTGGGGCATTGATATGATTGGAAAGATCGAACCAACTGCATCCAATGGACATCGTTTCATCCTAGTAGCCATCGACTATTTCACCAAATGGGTCGAAGCAGCTTCTTATGCCAATGTCACCAAGCAAGTTGTGGCCTGGTTCATCAAAAGGGACATCATCTGTCGATATGGAATACCTGAAAGGATCATTACCGATAATGGATCTAACCTGAATAACAAGATGATGAAAGAGCTATGCCAGAACTTCAAGATTGAGCATCACAATTTGTCTCCCTATCGTCCGAAGATGAATGGTGCGGTCGAGGTGGCCAACAAAAATATCAAGAAGATTGTGCAGAAGATGGTTGTGACTTATAAAGATTGGCACGAGATGTTGCCCTTTGCTTTACATGGATATCGCACCTCGGTGCATACTTCAACAGGGGAAACTCCCTTCTCATTGGTATATGGTATGGAAGTTGTCCTGCCACTAGAAGTCGAGATACCTTCCTTGAGAGTTCTGGCTGACGTCAAACTAGATGAAGCAGAATGGGTGAAGAACAGGTTGAATCAGCTCAGCTTGATGGATGAGAAAAGGTTGGCGTCCATCGCATATGGTCGTCTATACCAAAGCAGAATGAAGAAAGCCTTCGACAAGAAGATACGTCCTCAAAGCTTTCAGGCAGGTGATTTAGTGTTGAAGCGGATTCTCCCACCACAGAACGATCACAGGGGCAAATGGACTCCCAATTACGAAGGTCTGTAAGCTGTAAGGAAAGTTTTCTCCGGAGGAGCCTTATTACTTTCGACTATGGACGGTGAAGATTTCACGTCCCCTGTGAACGCATGCGCAGTCAAAAAATACTATGCTTAAAGAGACCTGCTGGAAAGAAAAAGAAAAGTCCAGGCAAAAATGGGGCATCCTGGTGAACCATAAAAAGATAGGTTCAGGCAAAAATTAGGGATAAAAAGAAAAGATGTAAACCCGCAAAGTTGGAAACCTGAAAAGGTGACTTTGGCAAAAATGGGTATCCCGGTGAATCGAAAACCCGCGAGGGCGATTCAGGCAAAAGTTAGGGATTTGAAAAGCAAACAACTGCGATCTGCATATTGGTCTTCAGAACATAGTGGATTATGAGAGGACCCGCGGGAAACCGTTTAATTCAATCTCTTCCGAAGACGAAGCATCGGAAAAGCATTGAAGTCGTGCGAGTCATAGATGAGTCGTCCCATGGTGGTTGTCTGTACCATATTGCCGACATTTTATATATCTTTATGCATTTCTTATTTGTCTTTGGCGCAACTTTCTCATTTCAGGAGTTGCGTCCTTTTTATAGTTTTCCCCGAGCAGAGTTACTCGTCAAGTTTCTCTTTCCCCCAGCGGGGCATGTTTGTAATCAGAGCAGTCATCTCCGGAGATTCTCGTTTGCAGTTTATTTCTGCGGTTGGCAAATTTTTGGGTTCTTTGGTATTCAACCGTCTTTTACCTTGATGGTGTGAAATTCATTCGCTTTTCACTCATTCAGGTCTAAGTTGTTTGAATAGGGGAAGCTGTTGTACCCCAAAATTTGCCCAACCTTTTCTTTACTTGGTTTATGTTTAATTTCATTGTTCTAGCATATTGCATTGCATAGCATTTTGCATTTTATAGGGGATCAAGAGATGTGTGTATAACAAGAGGAATTGGCCAAGGGTTCTAAGCCTAATCAAGAGGTTATATTCAAGTCAACAAGGGGTTATCATCATCAGAGACAAGTCAAAGCCCTTTCGATAGGCAGATAAGTGTATGTGGTTCACCTCCTGTCTAGGAGGCCATTTGAAGGTCATCTGAGGATCACAATCCCATGGTTATGAAGGTATATGGTCATTTAAGCTCATTGGAGGCCTTGGGGATCATTGTGGAGTTCATTCAAGTGTTTATACCAAGTGTGAAGAGCTACAGTTGAAGATGGTGCAATTAGGGTTTTCATCTGGTCAACCCTAAGTCAACTGTGAAATTGAAGGAGATTAAGACTCAATTCCAAGTCTTTATGGTCGTGGAATGTTGTGTTGAGATACATGAGATATCATTTCAAGATAAATTCATCAAGAATCAAGAGTATGAGGAGTGTCTAAACTAGGGTTCTCAGTGTAAAATCCCCTGTTTAGTGCCCAACTTCAAGACCACCTATCTCAAGGTACAAATCTCATCTCATCTTGACCCCAACATGAGAATTATAGGGAATTTTCTTAGCTTTATTTTGAGTACTAGAAGTCATTCATCTGATTTCTAGCACTCAAGTTATGATGCTGGCAAGTTACAGGTCCTCAGATGAATGTGATTTTGGTTAACAAAAGTCAACCAACTTCCAAGCCACTTTTGACCTAGAAGAATTTTTCTCCTCAACTTTTAATGAACATGAAAGTTGTTCCTCATGATCTTAGCTTTCCAAAGAGTACTAGAAGTCCTTCATCTGATTTATAGAACTCAAGTTATGAGGCTTGCAAGGTAGGGGTATTTTGGGAAAGCAGGATTACAGGTCATTTTCATTATAGGTCCATTTCACCACTTTGCACACTTCAAATAAAAATCTTTCCAACTTCAAACTTGCTCCAAATGGGGTAATTTGCTCAACCAAACATCAAGGCATCAAAGGTTTATCTTGGATTGAAGAATCCCTAATGAAATTTCCATAAAAAAGGCCTTAAAAGGGGAAAATCAAATTAAATGCATTTGAGATCATTTTGTACCAACCTTGTGCATTTTTTGAGTGCCAAATACATTTCAAGCACAATGCCAACTTTGGATTTGATATTTGAGCTCATTTTGGTGGCTATTTTCAAGCTTACTTCAAGTTTAAGTAACACATCCAAACCATGCCATAAGATTAAAATAAGGAGCCATTTTCAGCCCTTGGATCAACCTACCATAGATGCAAGCTAGCTGAGCCATTTTTACAGCTTGACAAGGTGATTTTCGTGCACTTTTTGAAGTGGTCATAAAGTGAAAAAGTGAAATTCAATTGGGCTTAATGAGCATAGAATTGGGCCTACTTTCAATCCAAATCCATCATACATATTATCAGCTTTGTTCACAAACTTTCAGAACTGATTTTGGTGAGAAATTGGACAAGAACACATTGAGAGAAAGAGAGAAGAAATTCAAAATCGTTTTTCATGTTTCACTGAGTTTCAATCCAAACCAAAGATTTCAAAAGATTCCTTGAGACTCATAGAACATTTCTGGGTGGTATATTTTAAGCTTCACTAACAAACTGAGTACTGTGGAAGCTTGATTTTAGGTTTCTTTTCATTCCTTTTTTCTCACTGTTTATGCATTGTTATCACACCATTTTTATATATTTGTAAACCTCTTGATGTGTAGATGGTTTCTGGATTGATTTTGTGGTTGTTTGTAAGCTTTTGAGTTTTGAGCTCATTTCTTTTTCTTTTCTTTTTGTTTTATTTAAGCATGATCAATGACAATGGATGGTGGATTTGAAATCCACGTAACCTGAAGATCAATTTTGACTATTTATTTGTTGATTTTTGTTGAGTTTTGAAGCACTGCGTTTTCTTGGCCATGGCTGGTTTGCTTGGGTCGCCGGAGAAGACGACCGGAACAGTGGTTCTGGCCGTCTGGTTTTCCCCACAAGTTTTGAATACTTTCCCAACCACGTGTGTTGCTTCTGTCCCTTGGATGCATTTACTTTTTCATTTAACGGTTCTGATTAAGACACACCATGCGCCTGGGTTGACTTACCACACAGGATCCTTTGGACTTCAGCGTCGTTTTGTTGGACTTGGACTGGGCTTGCTTTTCACACCCCCTTCCTGAGCTGGCCCATTGTATTTTCAACGCTTTTGGGCTGCTTTCTGCACCCCCAACCCTTTATTATTTTAGTTTTTATTTTCCTTTTGTTTTATTTTATATCTGTTTAGATTTAAATCATTTTAAAATACTTCCAAGAGTGATAAAATTCCACAAAAATATGTTTTAGACTCCTTGAGATGTTTTCTGATTTTAGAAATTTTTTATTTTATTTTTTGAATTATTTTTAAATTAAAAATGGAATTTAACTTTGGAAGTGTTTTATTTGACCTAATTCTTGACATTGTTTGGTTTTTATTTTGTTTCTCTCATTTCCTTTTGATCCAATGATTAAAATTCAATCCTCATATCAATGATGAGTTGATGAATTTTTGAGGACCATTTTTCCCCTGTTGGTTGACTTTTGAGTTGACTTTTGATGCACTTCATTTGACCCTAGACAATCCTCCTTCAGAATGGAGCACCCTTGTGAATCAATTTCTATGGTGATGTTGTGAAGTGACTTTGATTGTAATCTTTTGGCCTCTGGTTGCCAACTTGTTTATGAGCTTCTTGCATTTTATTTGCTAATTTTTGAATCATTTTCCTAATTTTAGGGTAACTTGCAAGTCAAGTTACCCAAAGGGAGGTTCATACATACATCTTGACCTAGTTTGACTTGGATATGACATTTTTTTGGATCCTTTGAGCTCTCAATGCCTTTTGATTCATGTTGCTAACATTTTAAGGATGATACTTGCTCATTTTTAGGTCATTACATTATGTATTTCTTGTTCATTTGATGGTTCACTTTTGAGTTCCCAATTAGGGTTTCTATGTGAAACATGCTTGCTTTCCTTTGGGAATTTACTTCCATTTCCTTGTGGTTTACTTGCTTTTGCTTTGGAGAGCTTTTAATTCATTTCCCTTGCTGTCCAATGACTTTGGAATCTCAATTAAGGTAGCTTGGTCCCTCCTTTGGAGGTACTTGAAGCAAGCCTAAAATGATGAATCCATGAGGACTTCTTTTTGCTTTCTTGTGCACATTTCTTGTGATGCTCATGGTTGAGTGCACATTATGATTTCCTTGTTGTCCTCATATAGCCTCCTATCCTCACTTTGTTTTAGGTCTTATTTGCCTTTCATTTGTGTTTGGTTTTTGGCTTTGTGGTTGATGTTTGAATGGCTTAGGCAATTTCATCCCACTTTAGTGCTCTTATGTGTTTCTTTTGATGCATTTCTTGTTCCTTTTCATCTCTTGCATTTATCATATTATTGCTTGAGGTTGAGATGAGCTTGTGGAGGCTACTTCCACACACCAATTTCCTCCCTCATTTGCATTCCATGTTTGCATTCTTGCATGTTTATGTTGTTTCCTGTTGTTTCTTTTGTCTCTTTTCCCTTAGGACCTCTAATCTCTCTGGTTCAAGGGAGGTTATGATAGAAATTAGGATCTTAACCATGTATGATAACATTAGGTAGAATTCCCTTACCTCAATCTTAGGATCACCATTGCATGACAACTTTAGGTTTGGATTTAGTCCCCCTTTAGTGTCCTTTCTCTTCTCATCTCAAAACAATCATAAAACATCTAATAAAGGTTAATGATTATTGTGCGGTACGAGCCTTAAGCACTTGGGAAATGGTTGTTGAGGAGTTTCTCTTCAATGGCTTGGATGTTTAGTATAGCCCCCTTTGGGTGATATGCGACACATTCACTCCTAATTCATAGTCTCTAGTGCGATATAAATTGCAAACCATTTAAAAACACTTCTTCTCTAAAAAACACAAAAACAAATCATTCAAACTTCTTTTTTCCCCTTGGGGCCTTTAATCTTGGAAAATCATTTTCATAAGGAGAGTTTTGTTAACTCTTGGTTCTATCGCAAACGGTAACGCCTAAGTCTCCAATGGTCGAGCTGCATACACCAAACTGTTAGAACCGATTGTTAACCCTACTCGGGTAAAACAGTTGAACAAACCTGTGTTCCCTTTTAGCCCGAACTAAATTTACTCTGATCTTTCATACCAGATGAAAGTACGTAGGCACAAGACGCGATGTCTTGGCGAGCAACCTTCCCCTCTTTCACCCGTAGTTAGCCGAACTACGTTGACTCTGACTTCTCACTTCAGATGAGATACGTAGGCACAAAGCGTCGTTGCTTTGCCGAGTCACTTATTTTTCTTTTGTCCTCAAGCCTGTAGTTAGATAGTTTCAATCACCCTTTTAGATAGATAACAAGCGTGGACCCCATCGAGTACGACGGACGTGAGGGGTGCTAACACCTTCCCCTTGCGTAACCGACTCCCAAACCCGAGATTTGGTTGCGATGACCGATCTTATCCCTTTTTTCGTTAGGTTTTCTCTGAGTGTTTCCTTTCCCTCTCTTGGGATAAATAACGCACGGTGGCGACTCTTCTGTCATTGCCGGTCTCGATTTTCGCAGTAGCAACACATGAGAAGTTCCATACGGCCCATCTTCAATCCACATAACTTCACCAACCAGCCTGCACCACTACATCCAAAACCTCCGCTCTTTCACTTTGTACTACCCTCCCATGCTGCCAAACCACTTTCTCTGCACATGAAAATGACACACCAGTACCTACATATATGCTACCCTCCAAATTTATGTATCAATACACATAGGACCTGCATCAATGTTTCATCCTGCTCTACCATCTGTACTACTGCTACAACAAAACAAAAAACCTTCAGAGGACCGGCCATAGAAAACGATCTCACAATCTGCAACAACAAAAAACGGGACAAATTCAAGACTTGACATATTTTCATATTTTTAAGAGAAGAGGAAGAGAAGTGATAAGGGGATAACAAAAAAGAAAATGTTGAGGTGAAAAACAGAAAAGAAGAATAGAGGAATATAACTCACCAGACTCCCTATTCATTCACCATGACCTTTTAAGGACACACACCACAACCTTCAATACCATTGCAAGATATCTTCTTACCCCTGTGACAATTTCTTCAAGCCTCCCTCGATTCACCATCCACCTTTGATCACTTTCCACAACCAACAAACTCTGCATTTTTCTCTGCAAAATCACAACCTACAATAACCGCAAAACCACTCTTCACAATTAACACCAACGAAATCCAAAACCATCCATCACCTTCCAAAAATCACAAATCAACAACTACCTTTTAAACCTTTCACTATCACCCTCCATCGGCCAACAACAATAAATCTTCCCCAAATCATAGAACCAAAACAGAGTGAATTGAGATGAAGTGAATTTTAATCAAAACAACTACAAACCTAGAATCTCAGAGAAGCGTGAGAAGAACCATGAGAAGAGATCGAAATCGAGCAAACCGAAAGCGAACACGGGACTACCAACGTGAGATTTGTTTTGACGATCGAACGAAGGTTAAAGTTTATTACGACTTGTTCCTTTCTCTCTATTCTTCTTTCGATTTTATTTTTTGGAAAAAAAATGCAAGATAATGTTATTTATATGCTTTTTTCTTGTTGATGGAACCCTGCATATTCATGAGCCATGTTTGGAGGTTGTTGAAACAAGTTGATATATGTTCTGAGACCATGTTTCTTTCTTTTGAAGCCATTGGGCCGTGGAGCCCATGTCCCTTCTTGTTTCTTTTAACCATTTTTTTATGAAATTGAATGGGCTCTAGACTTATGTTGATTCCATCTTACACATATAATTCATCCGCACCCCCCGCATTTCATTTTGTTTTGTTTTTTGTTTTGTTTTTATTAATTTTATTTTAGGATTAGATATCAACTTTATTTAAAATTAATTAATTAGTTTTTTGAATTAGAATTTGGTTAAATTAACTTTTGAGTTAATTCTTAAATTAATCTTGGCAATCCTTGATTCCATTATGGTTAATTCTTGATGTTCAATTTGAATTTGATTTTTTATGATATCTTTGAAGCTTTTTGGTACTAATTTTAAATTAGGTGTTGACCAATCATTGTTGCTTTTAATTTGACCTGATTCTTGAGAAGTTATTGATTATTCTTGGCTTTGTTGATTGGTTTGCTCTTGATGCTTGCTGATGCTTTTTGACTTTGCCCATGAGTTGTTGATGAGTGTTTGATGTTCTCTTGTTTATGCTTGACTGTTATCACTCATGATTAACACTTCATATTAGCCCCTCATTGTTTCATCCAACCTGATTCCAAAGGAAAGGAACCCCCTTGTTTACTTATTAGCCGTGTTTAGGATATTTTAACCTTGCCCACCTTTCCCCCGAGACCTTGTGAGAGTCCTGCCTGTTGTAACCTAGTTTAAGTTTGGAGTAGTCGCACTTAATGTAAGTGTCATGGTTATGCACACTTACTCCCCTATGGAACCTTGATAGTTATCAAGAGTTCCTCACCCTCGTCGTCCGAACTACGTATACTTTAATTCCCTTTTCCTAGTCAGGATACGTAGGCACAAGATGCATATCTTTTCGAGCCCTCTAACCACTAACATCTAACACTTAACTCTCTCCTTTTGGTCTAGTTAGAACCAGTTGGTCTTGAAATTTAGAATTAGGTTTAGAGTTGGTAAACTCTATGTGAGTATCATGGTTATGAGTACTCACTTTCCCCTTTGACTTTGGTTAAAGTCAACCCTAGTTAGGATTTTCAACTTAGATTTAGAGAGTTGGTTAACTCTGTGTAAGTATCATGGTTATGAATACTTACTCCCTTTGGAACCTTGACCATAGTTAAGAGTTCCTCAATCCTAGTTAGGTGAACTACGGTTGCTCTGATTCCATCCTAGTTAGGATACGTAGGCACGAAATACAATGTCTTAGTGAGCATACTTAGTGTATATACCCTAGGTCTTTACCTTAACAATTTTTCCCATAGCAAGCAAATTTTAACATAACAGAAATACTAATAAAAGGTTCCTGTAGAGTACTACAGATACTTAGAATGCTAACACCTTTCCTAGGTATAACCAACCCCCAAATATTAGATTCTCTTAGTTGTGTTGTTACATAGTGCACTTAGGGTTTTCTTTGATTTTTACCCTTTCCTTTGGATAAATCAAAATTCGGTGGTGAACTTTGTGATTTGTCATTCAAGTTAATTAATAGTTTGATATCAGATTCTCACTGCAACAGAAATGGCGACTTCACTGGGGACGTTCTCCGCTAAGAGGGTTAATCCCACCTTGTTTGTATTTGTGTTAGTGTTATATGTTTTATTTCTTGTATATCTATATATTTATAAATATTTGTATATATATCTATTTATGCTTGGGTTTTCTGTATGCAGAATTGTTACTTTGAGTGGTGAGATAAGTCCTACACCCGGACTTGAGTGCACCTATGATAGGAAGGTGGTATATTCAAGAAGGCTTATAGGGAGTTGATTCCCAACAAACTGACTTGAGAAACCACCATTCAGTTTAGGCCCTTTTGGGAGTAGTTTTATTGAACGAGTATTCGTGAAAACATTACTACTTTCAACCTAGGAGCCCGTGACACTAAGAACCTTTAGTTACATTTTCACCCCACTTTGGCCTTGTTAGGACGTAGTGCGATGACTATGAGGGAGTAGTCTCGAAATAGTTGATACATGATACTACACTTAGATGAGACTCTCTTGAGAATACTATCGACTACCAAATGATTTGGGAAATTGATAATATCCGAAAGATGCGTTATTGACTCTAGGAACCTCTTAGAACCATGTTTTGCATATTTGAGAACCTTTAGTAGGTTGAAACCCATTAACATAATTTTGCAATGGATTGTCTCTCACATTATTCTACCCAAGAAAGGAGGCTATTCTTGGGTTGACCAAGCAGAGGTTCACTTGGTTTACATCTTGAAAAAGAAGATCAAAATCAATTGGCCTCACTACATTGCGAGTAGAATCTACTCTTTGAAAGACTCCGGCCGAGGGACCGCACGGTCATATGGTTCCTTCATCCAATCGGTCCTAAATAATGTTGAAGTGGTCGTACCCGGGATCCCATACAAAACCTTGACAGTCGACCAAGAGTTTTGTCAAAAGACTCTAACTATGATGGGTTATATTTGGGATCCTCGCGAGACGCGCTACAGGTTTATTATTAAGGCAACCAGTTCTCGTATGCAGGAATCTGATGAAAGTGAATAAGAAGAATAAGAAGAAGAAGGAGAAGAGGGTGGAAATCAAGTGGATACTGATGACCAGGATAATAGTGGTTGGCTAGATCAATCACCTCCTTTGGACTTAGATGGAAACCAAGGATGGGGTTCCTGGAAACACACAGGTTGGACCACACTTGGTTCAAACTACATGCCAGAGACATTGAATTGGGATTATCTAGAGACATCTGATTGGAATTACATGCCTCCATCTCCTCCACGTCCCCAACAGAATAATGAAGAACTCCTCAAAATGATGAGGAGCATGCAGCTCGAACAACAAAATTTTGTCACTACACAGGATGAGCGGTTCACAAATTTGCAGAGCCAACTTCAGGCTCACACAAATAACTTCAACACATTCGCCACAGCAGTGATGGGTCATTTTAAGAGCATGGTTAAATCTGTTGCTGGTCAAAACCGTGCTCTCACTACTAGCTTCAACGTTCTTAATTGAGTTATACTAGAACTGACGGAGCAGATAGATGAGCAACAAATTCCTCCACCTCATGACTATCAACTTTGTGGATGGGGCCATGATTTTAAGGGGAGGAGGCCTTGAGGAGTTTTTATGTATTAGTATGCATGTCATTCCATATATTGTTCATTGCATTTTAATGTTCATTTCCTATTATATTTGTTTGTATTACTAAGACATGAAGCTATGTTAAACTTTAATATTTATAATGGCACTTACTTATTTTGGTCATCTATTGTGTTCTCTATTTATCCTTTTATATGCTTTCATTAACTTCATTATATGTGAATGTTTGTTAATGCTATCCTGTTGCAAATTCGGTGAATATGCTTATCTCAATATATTATGTCTTTCGTTGACCTATATCTTCTTATTTTTGATGTTATCAAAGGAGGAGAAGAGACCAAGCAAGAACAACAAATCACTTTACAAGACTGATCAAACATGTAGATTGTTTCTAGATCAATGCATAAAGTAAAGGGGAGGATGATACTACACATTGTGCTCAATTGTTTTGCTACTGTTTTGCCATCATAAAAAAGGGGGAGTATGTGAGGGAAAAGTGTTTCAATACTTGATTATACTTATTTTAATGATGTCAAAACATATATAGTTACAAACGTGTACTTTGGACGGTATCATTGAGTCGCATATGCATCCATTATTTTTCTAGTGTCAAGCATTTAACAAAAATGTGTCTTACTTCATATAGAAAAAGCACTATATGCGTTCTATGTGAGTTTGATCTTGTTGGTTGAGTTAGATATGCATTATGAACACTTAGAAATAGCTAAATATATCAACATCAGCATTTTTGGAAGTTCTGACTCTTTGAGTCGACTCAAAGCTTGCTTAGGTCGACTCATGCATAAGTGAATTTTTGTGATTTGCTTTTAGGAGAGCTCGCGTCGACCCTCCGGTCGACTCATATGTGTGCATTTGTATTTGTTAAAATTGGGTTGCTTTGCATCGGTGCATGGACCTGTTCCAGTCGGCGCAAAGAGCGTTTTTCGGCATAATTCTGAATTCGGGAGAGCTCAGGTCGACCCCCCTATTTTTAGGTCGACTGTTCGCTTGTTTCACATTATTTTTTTGTTATGTTTATCATTCAAAGTGTCTGGTATGTTGGTTATGTGGTTATAGCTTTGCATATATATTTAATTATCTCAATCTACACAAAAGAACAAGAAAAGTGAAAATATACATTGATTTGCTTCTCATCATCTTCATCCTCTTTCTTGCATTTTCTCAAAAAATACACATAATCATTTTTATTGTGCATTCTGCATCATTGAGGTGATAACATCCAAACATAAGATCGGTGTATTGGGTTTGGGTTGAGATATCAGTGGGTTTTTCTTGAGTAAAACCTTTAGAGTTTTGTCCTCTAGGAATCTTGGATTTTTGGGGTTTTGCACAAATCGTTCCTTCACAAATTCAACCGAGCGAAGGTAATTGAGGAACGAGAGGTTCTGTCAATTTAGTAGTGTTAACCGGAGGATTATGGAAGGAAGGTTTGGGTTCGAATTATGGGTGCTGAAATCAGTCGGGCAAGATTTAAAGACCAGAGGGTTGTTCAAAGGTGGTGCCGTAATCGGAGGTTTACACATCACATTTGAAGGACTTAATTCATCTTGAATCAAGGGAAGAGAAGGCATAGGCTCAGCATCAACGATGGGAATTGAGTGAATGATTTCTATTGCTTCTCTTGTAAAAACAATTCACAACAGGTTATATATACAGGTCTCAATTCTATTTTTAGAATTGAGGGCAGACGTACCCCGAGCGAGGATGACGAGGGAACTGCCTCGACAAATTGGTGTTCTCTCTTTTTACTATTTTCATTGCTGAATTTTAAGTTTGTGTGTAAACATATTGGTTGACTAAAATTCTAGTTTATGGTAGTGCTGAAACATTTTTAGAAACCTCATTACAATCCGTTTGATTGTAATCAGAAAAGATTGGCACTACGTTTACTTAGTGAATTTTACTTTGAGTGCTTCGCACACCAAGTGTTCGACTAATTGCTTGAATACAAACGTTTGAGCTGTTTTTTAATTTGGTTTATATTCCACAAGCATTGTAAATTGACCAACTTTGAGTGAACAAAATCGTATTGATTTGTGTTCAAACTATTGATTCAATTTCTCGTCTTTATCGGTATTTCATATAGGCGTAGCGTATATTCAATCTTTTTGGTAACGGTTCATTTAGATGATTGTAGTTCCTCGGCCGTTTCCGCTTAAAATTTTTAAAAACCAATTTATCTTAAGCATCGACGTTGCACCCTAAATTTTGACCCCTTAGATCTTCATCATCATTCTAGGGTCATCATCATTTGTTTATCTAACCTAACCCACTTCAAGTTTGTCTTTGTCAAGATACAGACGAATTAGGGTTTCGTACAGTCAAAAATCGAGGTTTCGATGGTTTGATCAGTCAAGGTATTGGATTGATTCTCCATGAAACAAGATCAAAGATATTACATTGGGTCAAGTATGAATCCAATTTGAGGTTGTCACCCAAGGACTAATAACAGTGCAGTTCAGGATACCCGATTAGGGTTTTCGATTAGGAAAAGTCAACCGTAGTTTGACTTTTGATTTAAAAGGTGCTCCAATGATGGAATTAGGGTCCATGAAGTTCATATGGCTTAGTGAAGTCCATTAAAGAAATTTCAAGGCCTCGAAAGTCCCGGAACATCAACAGTTGACTCGTTAGTCATCGATCGATCGTACGGTTGACCAAAAGGTCAACTCTTCAACCATAAGGAATTTGACCTCAAGATGTGAATCAAAAATGTTCCTCATGTTATATTACACCTGTCCATGAAGTTTCATGACCATTGGATCAAGGGTTGATGAGTAGTCGAGAAATCGGGAAATTAGGGTTTTGAAAGGGGCAAGACCATAACTCCCTAACCACACATCCAATTGAGGTGGTTCAAAGCTTATTGGAAAGGTCTTGACAATCCCTACAAAAGTATCACAGGGGTCTATTTGTAAAAAATGAGTGTATTGTGAGTTATGATCAAAATCATTACAAGAGGGGAAAACATTTAGAAAATTTCTAAGTTTTCTGGCCTTGCAAATCATGTTTTTAGCCAACTTGGAGGGGTTTTTCAAACCAGTTCCACTCAGAATCTGAAGACCATGTAAACATGAAAGTTGTAGAGCTCCATGAGGGCTTTCCATAAAGTACTATAATTCTTCCATAGCCCTTGTGAGCTGAGAATTACGAAGTGAGAAAGTTGGGCCTGTGCACTAGTTTGTCAACTTGTCAAAATTCAACATGAACTTGTTTCCCAACTATCCACTTGATTTCTAACTATGGATTGACATCTGATATAAGGTTTAAGAGTGCATAATGAACAAATTCAGAAAAGTACTCAAGCAAATCCAAAGTTTTGTACAAAATCCATTTGTTTATTAAAGAAAAGTACAAAAGGTACATATGAGAGAGAGGGTTTGGGGGTTGCAGCATGGAGGTTGTCCTTGATCACTCTAAGGTCATTTCCCACAGCTCATTGTTAGCTGGTTTAAGGGGTCTATGCACCTTGGGAGCAAGCAAAACTAGCAGAGCAAGCCATCACCTAGGTTCATGAGATCTTTTCACCAAAACTCCCTCCAAAAACCATTTATACAAATCTGTCCTCACCTCTCATTTTTCCTATAAATAGAGGCTTCCTCTATGTTACTTCACACACCAGAGCTATCCAAGAAAATCAGAAACTCATAGCTCTCCTCCTTCCTTCTTTACTTGTAAGTGAAGAAATTCTCCAAAACCACCAAATTGGTCACTTTCCATTTTTCACACCAATCCTTTGTCCAAACACCAAAACACTTCAAAGACCACATACACACCCTTAAAATGGACATTTGAATATGTTCCCATCATTACTTTCCTCAAAAATATTCATCAATCTAAAAGTCAACCTTCATACCTCCATATTTTGACTTGTATGCATTTTGAGAGCCAAATCACTACTTAAGTCCATTCCTACCACTTCAGCATCCCCAACACCTCATATCCATGATATTTTAACTGTCTAAGAGCTCAAAGACCAGCTGGAAGTTTGTTTATTCAAACTGTCCCAAAAAGTCACTTATTGCTTCAAGAGGAAGTAAACTTCAAACTTGTGCCAAAAAGAGGATCTCTGAGTTTCTTTGCTTTTAAGCTTGCTCAAGGAGGTCTACAAGAGGTATGTAACCCTAAGTCTTTTCACTATGCATGATATGTCATTGATTGAGTATTGTTTTGAAAAATGATGTTCATGCTGTCCAAAAACCATTTGGAATGATGTTTTTGTCAAGGAGGTGTTTTTATTGCTATGTCCTTACTTTTGTCAAAGTATGAGATTTTTGTGACTTAGGAGATTATGTGTTGACATGATTCTACCAAGATTGTGCCTTGTAATGTTCCAACTATTTTTTAAGAAAACTGTCCACAAGAGGAGCCTTAGGAGTTTTAACATGGAACTTTGATTTATTGATTTGAATCTGTTCAGCTTTTATGCACTTGCATTGGCAACTGTCTTGAAAGATACATGTTTACATTGTAATGAAAAACCATGTTTCTAACTTCTCATTTGGTATATGTGGTGATGTGGATCTATTAAGAATAGTAGCATGGTCATGAAGCTATTTTGGTTCTGCCTAAGATTGTTTGTTCATTTAAGTTTGTCAACTTATTTAGATTGTCACTAGGGCAATATAGTTTTGTTGTTTCTGCTAGACTGATGAGGTGTATAAGCATTGGTATGTGTGGTACTGAAATCATGTTTTTGGATACCAAAACTATTTGAAAGGGAGCTTGTCAGTTTCCAATGCTTTGTTGTTTTTAAAACTGGTTTTCATACTAAAATTGGTTGGTATTTTACAATCTGGTGGCTTTCATTTCAAAAAAAGAGCAAAACATTTGGTCATGACCACTATTGAGGATTCTCACATGTTAAGGCATAAAGAAATCAAAATTGTTATTCTTGTCATTTTCAACCATGATACTTTGATGTTTCCTTTATTTCAACATTTTCCATGATGAGATAACTAACTGCTGCATTGTTACTTTCATTTACCATCACCAGAATTTGTAGTAGGTTGGAATCATTCAATATGTTTAGAGTTATCAACTCTTTGTGTCAGCTTCCCTTGGCATTGTGATGTCAGTTTCTTAGTGTTAGCTTGTTATGCTTGGGCTGTCAAGTTCTAGTTGTTTGATTTAATATAGATTTTGACATGTTCAGGTTGTGTTCACTGCTGCCAATACCTGTGCTAGAGGTTTTAGTGATAGTTTTTTTGATTCTTGTGGAGTTACACAACTACTGTTAGTTTGTCTCTAGGGCCATATATGCAGTCTATTGCTTTTGTAAAAGTAATGTTATACACTATTGAAACAGAGGGTGAGCCTTAACATTTTTGTGCCAAACTTATGTTGTTGCTGCCAGAACTTATGTCCCTCACTGCCAAAACTTATTTTTTCATACTAAACCTTTTGAAATGGCAGTTGCCCCAGTCATGTAGGTTTTAGTTGATTTGAACTTGGTAATTTACAATCTTATTGTCAAATTCCTTTTTGAATTGGAGTTCTGTCAACTCATGATTCTCTACTGTTTTAAAGCTTATTTTTTTCATACTAAAGTTTGGATTATAATTGTTTTAACAACATTGGGAACTGTCATCCAAAAACAGCTTTTGATTAGTGTGTGTATTTGTCATTTAACCAACTGTTGCTGTCGTGAGGGGGGAGGTTTGTTTTCATAAAAACCTTTCTGAGTCCACTGTCAGGTTGAGGCTTCCAGCATTATTGACATAAGTGCTCAGGCATGTAGCCAGCTGTCAAGAGACCTGAGTTTTTCAACTCAGGTATAGTTGCCACTTTGGATTGTTTTTTTTATTTCTACATGAAGGCTTTAGGACCTTTAGGCTTGCTATTGGAACATGTATTATGTTTTTACATTGTCATGGTTATGCTGGCTGTCAGAATTTGGTTCTTATGCTAGTTTCTGTTTGTTTGAAGTAATAGCTATCATGAGGGTAATGTTGAGAACTAGTGTTTGCATTGCATGCCAAACTTTGTTTTTGTTTCTGTTTTAAGCAAGCTGTTTTGATTGGTGTTGTTGAGAAAAGCTAGTAACCATGTTTAGGCATACTAGCTTGTGAGTTGTTAGCTAGATCAGTTTGAATGGTGTGTGAATGTTTTGTATTTGCAAAGGCATTATTATTCGAATTCATCAAGACATGATATGTTGGCCCCTGCTGTCCTGATCTATTTTAAGATTGTGTGCTGTCAAACTTCATTTGTTTCTAAAATTCTTGTAGGTCTCAGTTAATGTCATGACTGCTGGCTGGAATTAACTTAGGTTGCTAGGCTGTTTTTTTATTTTATTTTGAAAGAAGGAGGTTTGGTTGTGACTTGAGAGCTTCAACTTGTAAGTTGTAATCGCAAACAGTTTAAAGGCCTGGCCTGCATTATGCACTTTTGTAGAAAGTTTGATGGTGAGACTTCTGCATTTACATTGTCTGCATTGTTGCTGAACCATTGACAAGTATGTTGCTGCTTTAAACTGATTGGTATTTTCTGCCTTGAGAACGGTTAACCTCTGGTGCCATCAAGCTCAAACTTAAATGGTTGCAATTTGTATGTATAGAATTCTTAAACCTATTGCAGTTTGGACAATGAGTTACTATCATGGCACACTTATTTTAACATGGTGTAGGTGCAAAATCTGTTTTCAAAACCATTTCATGGCAACTTGACAAATCACATTCTGATTCATTGAGAAATTGAGCTTTTCTCTTAGAGCATAATCATAAGCAATAAGTTCAGAGCATGTGCAGACCCTTGTTAGCTTAAGCACACCAGTTTTGATCCATGTTTTCTCAAATGCATCCCAAAACCCTCATTTGCATGTTCTATCGAATTTTTGTGTGTGTGTGTGTGTGTTATTTGAAAAAATGAATAATGCCATCCTCTTCCTCATAAAAAAACAAGTGATTTAGACTAAAATTTTGTTAAATTTGGTGGAAAATTGAGAGAGTTGGAATGAAAACGTATTTTGAAGTGTTGCTTGAGTTTGCTTTGCATTTTCCCAGCTATGCACTTTGTTAAGTGTATATTTTAATGGGGTGGCTTTACATACTAGATGTATCGTCACCCCAGTGGTTAAACATTAGCCCTTAAGTCACTTGCCTTTCCCCTGGTCCTTGGTTCGATCCTCAATGAGGACAATTTTTGGGCATTTTATGTTTTTTCATGGTTTTTACTATTTTATTCTCTCTATCCATCAATTTAACACGTGCATTATCTGGTTGAGTTGGTTTTGAGCCTACTACCCCAAGGTCTTGGGTTCAAGCCTTGGGGGAGGCATTTCTTAATTCTTAATAAGTGGATTTATTGGATTTTTATTTAATTGTCATTAATTTCAAAAACTCACAACTCCTTCATTTTTAATCATTTTTCAATGATTCTTTTTGCTAATCTCTTATTTTATTGCATATTTTCATATGATCTTGGCTTGTTAGCATCCTTGTGTACTTAATTTTCACCTTATACCTTTGCTTGTAAGCATTTGTGATTGATTAATTCTTCCCTTCGAAACTTGAAAGTTTTCCCCTTGAAGTTTTTGAACTTCTCACTTATATTTGTTGTAACATTATTTGATTAGGCATGATGCCTGTAAGTATACATGTCATCTTGTAAGCCCTAAGGAAACCTCATCTTTGTTAAGATGCGTCTTTGTTAAGATCCCCTTCCATCTTTGTTAAGATGTACCCCCTTCTTTGTTAAGATGTGTTTTGTTTTTTACCTTCCATCTTGTAAGAACTTCCTCCTCTTTGATATTGTAATATCTTGATGTTTGCTTTGGTCGTAACCATTTATCTTGAAATCATTGATATCGTAATATCTTGATATTTGCCTTGGTCGTAACCATTTATCTTGATTGTAATCCTTGCTTGATATTATAATATGCTTGCATGTGCTTTGGTCGTAACCATTTATCTTGAAATCATTGATATCGTAATATCTTGATGTGTTCTTGGTCGTAACCATTTATATTGATTGACATCATTAATATCATAATATCTTGATGCATGTCTTTGGTCGTAACCATTTATATTAATTGAAGTCATTTATATCATAATATCTTGATATGTGCTTTGGTCGTAACCATTTATATTGATTGAAATCATTGATATCATAATATCTTGATGTATGCTTTGGTCGTAACCATTTATATTGATTGAAATCATTGATATCGTAATATCTTGATGTGTGTTTTGGTCGTAACCATTTATATTGATTGAAATCATGGATATCGTAATATCTTGATGTATGCCTTGGTCGTAACCATTTATATTGATTGAAATCATTGATATCGTAATATCTTGATGTGTTCTTGGTCGTAACCACTTATCTTGATTGAAATCCTTGCTTGCTATTGTAATATTGCTTGCATTATTCTTGGTTGTAACCACATTTCTTGTATGTTAAATGATTGTTGCTTTGTTAAGTTTATTTCCCCAAGCGATGGAACTCTTTAGTTCTCATCCAAGTCGCCTCATCTCTTCCCTTCCAAAGGAAAGTCTCTCTATTGACCCTTGGGTCATAGATAGCTCAATACACTCATAGGTCTGGATAGAACCTTCCCCTTCTTTTGGTCTGGATAGAACCAATAGGATTAAAACTCATAGGCCTCGAAAGAGCCTTAACCCCCTTTTGGTCTGGATAAAATCAATAGGATTTAAACTCATAGGTCTGGATAGAACCTTCTCCCTCTTTTGGTCTGGAAAGAACCAATTGATCCTTATTCTGTAGTTCGCCTAAACTACGACGGCTCTGATTTCTCATTGGACAATGAGAATACGTAGGCACAAGATGCGATATCTTGACGAGCAACCTTCCCTTTTTTCCCACCTTTTGGTCTGGATAGAACCAATTGGTCTTACAACATAGAGATAGGTAGAGTTTGGTTAACTCTATGTAAGAATCATGGAAATGATTACTTACTCCCCTTTCTTGAGTGTTCAACATAGATCTAGAGAGTTTGGATAAACTCTATACAAGCATTGCGATGTTTGTTCCCCCTTGAACCTTGATCATAATCAAGTGTTCTTCATCCCTAGTGAGGTAAACTACGATTGCTCTGATTCTATCCTAGTAAGGATACGTAGGCAGAGGACGCGATGTCTTTGCGAGCAAACTTAGGAGCTATCTTTAGGTCTTTACCTATCTCCTTAACCTTTTACCCAATACCAAACCATAACAAATATTTAGCAAACTTAGCGTGCAAACAAACAAAAGGTTCCTGTAGAGCACTACAAATGTTTAGGATGTGAAATACCTACCCTAGGCATAACCAAACCCCGATCCCCGAATCTCTTAGCGTTGTTGTTACATCGCGCAAAAGGTCTTTCTTTCTTTAACCTTTCCTTTGGATAAATTAAAGTCCGGTTGTGAACTTTAAGAATTAAGATTCAAGTTAATCAATAGCTTGGTATCACGATTCTCACCGCAACAACCGACTCTGTTAATAGTAAGTGATCTATTCAACCCCCCTTCTAGATCATTTTCGTTGTCTAACATTTTCTTAGGCCAAATGGACTCTTATGGACCCTTTAGATGTATGAGGACCCCCTTGGTTGATTTCCTACTCCACTCTTGATTAATTAGGACCTTCTCCTTTTCTCCACAAACCCTAATTCCACAAAAAAGAACAAAACCACAAAGCTATATGATTTGATTAGCTATGCAAGAATGTTTGACCTAATATGCTTGTGCAAATGGTGGTGACATTTAAGGGGTAAAAAGTTGGGGTATGAAAAGTTGCATTAGTATCTTAGGAGTTACTCTTATACCTTTACAATACATTAATCACTCAAACATGGTACTAGACGAGCTTTCACACTTCCTCTATTTCACAAATCTGAAGTCTCAAGTTCTTCTACTTGATTCACCATAGATTTAGCACTTCATCTTGAATTTGAATCTTCTACTGATGACTAGACTAGTAACAAGAACTAGTTCATCATTATAGATAAATCAGTGAAGAAGGTGATTAGATTTGCAGATGGTAGGCATGTCACATCAAAAGGAAATGGAAACATAACTCTGGTGAGAAAAGACGGTCAGAAGGCTACCATTTCTGATGTACTGTATGTACCTTCTATGACAAGTAATTTGATAAACATAAGTCAATTACTTACAAAAAGGTTACAATAAGAAGATAGCAGATAATCATATGAAGGTGTATGATGGTGAAGGAAGATTGATCTTGAGAGCATCATTGGCAAACAATAAAACCTTCATGATTGAGATCAACATGGTTGATCATGAATGTTTTGTTACAAATGTAAAACAAAAAAGACAAGAGCTGGTTATGGCACCACAGGTATGGACACTTGAATTTTAGAAGCTTGAGTATATTGTACATGAAGAAGGTGTATGGTCTACCTAAAATAAAGGAGCCAAGTTAGATGTGTGAAGAATGTTGCAGAGCCAAACAAGCAAAAGGTCGTTCAAACATGATTTGCCTATGAAGTCAAGACTAAAGATGGAACTTGTTCATTTTGATGTATGTTGACCATTTGAAGTGAGATTAAATGGAGGTAACTGTTATTTCCTAACTTTCATAAATGAATTTACAAGACGCGTGGATTTATTTGATTGAAAGAAAGAGTGGTGTATTCACACAATTCAAGAGATTTAAATTTCATGTTGAATAGCAAAGTGAATGCAATATTAAGAAATTGAGAATTGATGGTGGAGGTGAATTAGGGGTGTGTATGGTTGGGTTTTTTTAGAAACCAAACCATAACCATTTTTAAAACATTTAAATGGTTTGGATTCACAATCATAATCACATTTCAATCAAAACTGGTTATAAAACTAGTTAGAAAGTTGGTTATGGTTATATAACTGGTTTTATTTTAAAAATCTGATTTTAAATGATTTTTTATAAAAATAATTTTTAAACGAATTTTTTATAAATTTGAAAAAATATATTATTTTTTGATTTAAAATTCTGTTATTTTTAAACAATATTAATTTATTTATATTTTCATATTTTTTTTTTCAAAAAAAGTTATTAGTTTTTTCAAGAAAAATTATTTTTTTCCAAAAAATTAATTTTTTATTCAAAAACAAAAAACAATTATAATTGAATTTAAACATTTGTATTTTAGATAATAACCAAATCCAAAAATAAAATATGGTTGGATAACCAACAATTAATAATTAAACTGGTTAATAACCGTTTAATTATATCCAGATATTTTAAATGGATTTGGATTTGGTTATGAATTTGGGTCTCACAACCGGATATTTTGCACACCCCTAAGGTGAATACACCTCTATGGAATTTATAAAATTCTATAATAATGAAGGCATAGAGCATGAGATCATTGCACCTTATACACCACAAGACAAAGGAATAGCTGAAAGGAAGAATAGAAGTATTAGTTAACATGACCAGAAGTATGTTGAAGCTAAGGGTATGGCAAAGAGATTTTGGAGTGAAGCAGTTTCAACATCAGTTTACATTCTTAACAGATGTCCAACCAATAAAATGTTGCACAAGACACCTTAAGAGGCCTAGATAGGGTTGAAGTCAAATGTTGGTCACTTCTAGGTGTTTGGATCAATGTGCTTCAGGTATGTACATGAACAAATGACGAGATACTAGAAGTATGAGAGGTTTTGAAGAAGTTAGGACTAGCCATGGGCATTCTTACAACTGCTGGAGATGTCGCTGCCACACTTGAAAAAATTTGGGCTAGATGAAACAGAAGATGTAGGAAACGAAGATGAATCAAATATTCATCATCTTGCTAGTGTTGGTGACATTGAGGGATTAAAAGTTGTGCTAGCCTTTGGTGCTGATAAAAGTAAAAAGGATTCAGAGGGAAGAACTGCTTTACATTTTTCTTGTGATTAAAATGAGGTGAATTGTGTGGAAGTTCTCCTAGAGGTTGGATCTAAAGTAGATAATTTGGATAAGAATAAGAACATAGTTCTTCATTATGCAACGGGTTATAAGAGAAAGGAATGTGTGGCCTCGCTTGTTGAAAACAATGTTGCAGTTACTCTGCTAAATATGGATGTAAAAACTCTTATAGATGTTGCAAAGCTAAACTATCAAGATGATAATAGCATTATCATCTTGTGAAGGTGAATATGTAGCAGCTTCCTACATAGCATGCCAAGTTGTGTAGATAGAGATGTTGTTGAAGGAACGTAAGATCATGGAACATAAGAATATGAAGTTGTTTGTTGATAATAAATTAGCCATAGACTTAACTCTATGGCAAGAGTAAGCACATAGAGAGGATGTATCACTTTCTAAAAGATCCAATGAATAAAGGAAAGCTCAAGCTGGAGTAATGCAAATGAGAAGTGCAGCTAGCTGACATACTCAAAAAACCATTGCAAAAGACAAGATTTGATGAGTTGAAAGAGCTTATTTGAATGAGAAGTTTAGATAATATGAGTTATGTGGAGTGTTGAGGATGTATAATTTATATTATAGTTATTCTACTATTTACAAAGTTTATAAAATTAGTTGCAAAGTTTGTAAGATTAGTTACAAAATTTGCGAGATTAGTTATAAAGTTGTGAACTAATTGAGAGTTGTAAGCATGTATACATACACGTCACTATGTTGTAAATAACTCTTCTCTCTCAAGAATAAATAACGAATTACAATAATATTTCCTTCCAATCAACTTAATCTTTTTCTTTCTTCAACACAACATTGTTTCAACAATTAGTACACGAAAATTGTTTGACATCAATATAACGTGTACTATGAGATTATGTCGGGGTTGAAGGGCTTCCTTCTAATATGGAAGTAGCACCATAAGTTTTCAACTTGGTTTTCGACATGTGAAATTTTTGGAGTGATTTATCTTCAAGTGAAATATATTCTTCATAATAGAGTTATACTCTTGTATTAAAGTGTTGTATATGTTAAATATTCGCTTTGGGGTTGAGGGTGTTCTGACGGTGATTGAGATTGAATATGTATTGTAATGATATTTACATAGTATTATTCTATGTTGTCAGTTGACAATGACGATAATTTTTCTCTTATTTTAAAGTATCAGATTATATCTTTATATTATGATTGTCTTCTTTTTTTAATGTCAGTTTATATATATATATATATATATATATATATATATATATATATATATATATATATATATATATATATATATATATATATATATATATATATATATATATATATATATATATATATATATATATATATATATATATATATATATATATATATATATATATATATATATATATATATATATATATATATATATATATATATATATATATTATTGCGTTAGGAATCATTAGATATATTTGTGTTTCATATTTATGTAAAACTTGTCTTTTTGAAAGAAAGAAAATATTTCCTTTAAATATATAGAGATTAATTAACCGTTAGTGTAAAAAAAAATGTATATTGTCCGTTCATTATCATCATTCGTTGGTATTATTTTATTAATGATTAAAATAAAAGTCAAATTTATTTTTAACATTCAACCTTATAATTACCTGATAGTGTAACGTGCACTTCAATTAAATTCAAATATATATTCCTCTAAAAATAAATTCATTAATTTCTTTAGCCTCTATAAATACCACCAAGCTTACACAAATGAATCATCAATATAGTAAGTTCCTTGAAGCAGCGTAGTATATTCCATCCATCAGATTTGTTTCGCGCCTGCAACTCCAAGTTGCTACGCGTGCACTCTATTATATGGACACTATTACTATCCTCTTCCTTATCTTTCTCTCTTCTCTCCTCTCATATCCATTCCTAATCAAACAACACAAACCATTATCCAAACCTAAGCTTCCCCCAGGTTCAATGGGTTGGCCTTATATTGGAGAAACTTTTCAACTCTACTCTCAACCCCCTAACATCTTCTTTTCTTCTAAACAAAAAAGGTTCTTTAATCTTTATTTTCTTTTACTAATTCATCCTTATAATTATATCTTATATATTTTCAATATATACTAATTAATATAATTATATAATTATATAAACTTTAAATAGATATGGAGAAATATTTAAAACACATATACTAGGATGTCCCTGCGTGATGCTAGCAAGTCCTGAGGCTGCAAGATTTGTGTTGGTGACTCATTCTCACTTGTTCAAACCTACCTATCCCAAAAGCAAAGAGAAGCTTATTGGTTCTTCTGCATTGTTCTTCCATCAAGGAGATTATCACACTCGCATTCGGAAACTTGTTCAAACCTCTCTTTCTCCTGAATCAATCAAGAAACTGATCCCGGATATTGAAACACATGTCATTTCATCTTTGGAATCTTGGGTTTCTAGTGGACAAGTCATTAACGCTTTCCATGAAATGAAAAAGGTTTGTGCAGCTTGTTGGCTGTTTGCCTTCTATTTCTGTATAAATTTTTTGATATTAAACTAATATTTTCTAGAAGCGACGAAATGAAATATATTGGTTTGGTCATTCTTGACAGTTCTCTTTCAATATTGGGATCCTTTCTGTGTTTGGTAATTTGGATGACAATTATAGAGAAGAACTTAAGGAGAATTACTGCATAGTTGAAAAAGGCTACAATTCTTTCCCCAATAGAATCCCTGGAACTGCATACTCCAAAGCTCTTTTGGTAAGATACATAGTCATATACGCTGCAATATTTCATTTATATAACAAGATTTTCTCGGTCTAACGAATATTTTCTTGCTTAGGCGAGGCAACGAATCCAAGAGATTATAAGTGAGATAATATGCAAGAGAAAGGAGCAGATTAAGAAGGATCTATTAGGCCACTTGCTAAACTACAAGAATGAAAAGGGAGAAATGTTAACCGATGAGGAAATTGCTGATAATATAATTGGAGTACTATTTGCAGCTCAAGATACTACAGCAAGTGTTTTAACTTGGATTCTCAAGTACCTTCATGATGACCAGAAACTTCTTGAAGCAATAAAAGTAAATGTTTTTGTCCTCTTCACATATTTTGTACTAGTAGTTGTTGAAAATCAATACATATTTATTAATCAGTGTACATGTATCACAGGAAGAACAATTGGCAGTATATGAAGCCAATGACGGAGGGAAGATGCCATTGACATGGAGCCAAACCAAAAATATGCCACTTACTCATAGGGTATGGTATATATTATATATACTATATATATACTACTATGCATGGTAACTAAATTTTATGCAAAAATATATGAAAAGTAGTTTCATGAATCATGATTATTTTTCTGATGAAAATTTTGTTATGTTGTTAGGTAATATTGGAAAGCCTGAGGATGTCAAGCATAATCTCATTTACTTTTAGAGAAGCTGTGGTTGATGTAGTATACAAGGGTAACAATTTTAGACGGAATTATTTTTTGTACATTTATAGCAAGTTTCATTTTCAAAAGTTTTTACTATTTTCTACATGATTAATTTCTAAAATGTTCTTTGAAACTATTAAGGATATTTGATTCCAAAGGGTTGGAAAGTCATGCCACTGTTTAGAAACATCCACCATAATCCAGAATTCTATATTAATCCTCAGAGTTTTGACCCATCAAGATTTGAGGTATAGTACTATGTTAATATTTAATGATTTTTCTATCATTTGATTAAATAAATAAATAAATAAATGTCCAGTTATTTTGGTTTTGACTTTTAATATATCTAAATTTGGATTCTGGATGTTATAGGTTTCTCCAAAGCCCAATACATTTATGCCATTTGGCAATGGAGTGCACTCTTGTCCTGGAAATGAGCTAGCCAAGCTGAATATGTTGATATTAATTCACCATCTAGTAACAAAATTTAGGTAAATTTTAATGTTATTTTTTTGTTGTCTTCCATATTTTATATATATTTGAATATGAAGGTTAGAGTGTTGATTTGGCTGTGTTGAATAATATGATTTGCAGGTGGGAGGTAGTGGGAACTGAGAGTGGAGTCCAGTATAGTCCATTTCCAATCCCTTTGCAAGGTCTACCAACAAGATTTTGGAGAATTCAATAGAGTCTAAAGATATATTTTATATAATCTAAGTGATAGTAAATGTGTAATCAACGGATTATTTTTGTTTTGGAGCTATGTTATATAAAATATAATTGTATTATTTGTATTATTTGAACATCTGATTTGATTTAGGACTCATCAAAAGTTTATAGTGATTATTATTTAAAATTTCGTAGTGGTTATTGTCATTTCATTAACGAACAAAATAGACATCAAATTATCAGTTCTCATATCATTAAAAAGATAGATATTTTTTTTCTAACATTCTCTTCGACACTATTTTTTTATCGGATGAAACACGTATATGACATAGACTTTATATGAGACCCAATAAAAGTATTAAAAAATGTTTCTAATCGGATACAAAAATAGAGCATCAGATGCCTTCAATAAAACAAAACTAATATTTTTAATTTAAAAATATTATTCATACACCAAAATCAGATATTACAGTGTATTTTAATATTCATCTATACAGTAAACAGTAAAATATTATAATAATATTTTATTTTTTAAATAAAATAAAAAATTATTATTTTAATATTTTTTTTATTTTTTTAATTTTTAAATTAAATAATATTGGTATAAAATTGTGTGATTAATCAAATTTATAATTTTATTAATCAACCTTATACGTTATATTAATCAACTCTATTTACTGTTAAAAAATATTTTTAATATCTGGACGCGTATTAACCAATTTCATAACTTTATTAACCAATCTTATACATTGTATTAATCAACTTTATTGACCGTTAAAAATTATTCTTAATATCTGGACGCGTATTAATCAATTTTATAACTTCATTGACTGTTAAAATTATTTTTAATATCTGGACGCGTATTAATCAATTTCATAACTTCATTAATCAACATTTTATATTTTATTAATTAATTTTGATTTATTACTAAAAATATTTTTAACATCTGAATATTTATTAACCAATTTCATCACTTCATTAACCAATTTTTTATATTTTATTAATCAATTTTTTATATTTCATTAATCAATTTTATTTCACTATTTTAGAGATACTTTCATATATTATAAATATTATTTTTTATTTATTAAATAATAAAAACACTATTTACGATATAAATACGATAAACATGTAAGAAATGAATGTAAAAATAACATAGCTCTTCTTAATTACATATAGAAACCGAATCAACAAACATAATCGCTCTCACCAAGTTATACACGTGCAAGATAAAGTTGGTATTATAGGTTGAATGTCATCTCAATTTCTAGATCTTACGATTGTGCACTAGAGTGAATAATAACTAGTTAACACTTTTTTTTACAGTTTTTATAAAATTAATTTCAAAAAATTTCACGAATATCATTTTTAGGTTATCAAAACAAAATTCAAAATTTTGTATACATACACTTTTAAAATTATAAAAATTATTCTCTCCGTGTCATAATTAATAATTCATTTAAAATAAGTATTTTATTTTTCAATTCTACTATTTAATTAATATTATTTTTATTATTATTAAGAAAGAATATTTTAGTAAAAATAATTATTTTTGTTTTTTAATATATGTAAAATATTCAATTAAATCATTCGTTGTGGATCATTTATTGTGGGATAGAATATATAATTTTTTTTAAATAATAATTTTTTTATAAATAATACTATGTAACAAAATTATACTGTAAGTTTTCTTTAAGACGACAGATATAGTCTAAATTTATTCTATATCCCCAATTAAGTCTAACAACGAACATATATAGCTCAAATTACCCTATCAACTAAAAGTGAAACAACGTGGGACTGAGGTAGTTTGATTGATGAGCTAAGCGACATGAAAAAACTAATAAAATCACTAAATGATTTTTTTCAAATAATTATATATTTAATATTTGTGGCCCTACTTGCATGGTTCATTCATAAGTCATATTGCATCACGTACTACTACTAGTCATGAGGCATATGACTCTGAAAACGCCATGTTGCTAATTGATTAGCTGGCTGAAAACGAGATGCCCTTAGCAAGAGGGATCCATAGCCTTTCATGGTCATGTTAAATAATGTTCAGGTATGGTGGAGAGGAGGGGACTCAAATAGTACATAACATAACATTAGTGGGTCTTATGGAATGGTTCAACATATTCAAGCTACTGTCACTATGTCCTTTGCATATATTGTGGACCAAAACTTATTTTTTTAAACAGTAGAAATCATTTTCTGGTCCTGAGCAATTGTCTGGAGGTAACATCTTAACAAAAAGATTTGATTTGTCTAAAATATTTTTCGGATTTTAGAAAGTATACTGTATTATTTTTTAAGTGTTTTGATTTTAGAGAGGACTTTTTTTTCGTTTTGGGGGATACGAGATGTCATTTGTTGATTAATTATGAGTCGGGATATATATCAGTGATGATTTCCAGTGCTCAGAGAGCGCGAGTGACAGGGTACAATATTCAGAGAGGACTAGTAATTGTCTTATTGTTCAGAGAGAATATTTTTCATAGAAGAATTAAAGACGTGGATAATTCCGTAAAATAATTTGGACATCCAAATTTTTCGTACCACGTGCGTTTTTGGAGGAGGATTAAATTGCATTATACATTTGCGTTGTGATTGTAATTGTTGTATATGTTTGTGTGAATGATATTTGATATTACTTGTTATGTGAAAATTATCATTGTTGTTTAATACACGGCTAATATATGTAAAGTTATTCAACTCTGTTTCTTTGTTTGTGGTGTTTTGTACTCTCCTAGAGTATAGATAATTAAATAGAAGAGTAGCTATTGTTGAGTTGGAGGATGACGTTAAGGCCTCTTCATTTACGTTGTTGTTTTCTTCGTTATTTAGTTTTCGTCGATGCTCTGATCTGTAACAATGGATTTTGGACGTTTCCATTATTGTTATGATGTCATTGTTTTGGATTAGTTATTTAATCAAATATTTTATTTTATCGAGACAATTTTAAAGTATATTTGAAATTGAATTTCGCTGCATGTTTTACGTTTTAGTTTGAAAGAGTATGTTTGTTGAGCATGTCTAACACCTATTTTGGAGAAATAATTGCTTATCTTTCATAAAAATATTTTCAGGGTTTCATGGTGTTATATAGTTGGTATCAGAGCAGGTCGGTTCATTCGACCTATGTTGTGAACTCGTTTGTACCCTAGTGTACGACATGTGTGAAACATTGTCGACACTCTTTTTCCTTTAACTGCTAGCCAGTAGGAGTGAGTTTGAAACAAGTGAGGAAAGATTCGTTGAGGTTAGCGTGACAAAGAGGTTAGAGAACCAGGGGAGAGAGTATTATCCATAGTTGCTTTCTTTAATTAGTATTATTGTTAATTTAATTGATATTTGAAATATTAGAAAATAAAGAGATATTTTAGAGTGGGGAGAAAAATAGATTTAAAATAGAAATAATAAAATTTATTTAAAAATTATTTAGAATGCTATTATTTAATTAAATAATAACATATATTTAAAAAGTTAGAGATTTTGTGATTTGGGGAGAGAAATAAAAATATTTTATAAAATAGTGTATTAAGTAGATTTTGCAAGAGTTGAGATTTGATTTTATAAAAAAATAATGATAAAATTACACGTCTTTTAAGTTATTTTTTTAATAGGTTGGTCCTTTAAGCTTTTTTAACAACTTGGTCCTTTAGGGTAATTTCTACCTCATTTTTCTCAAATTTCGAACATTTAGAAATGTGTGGTTGTTGTATTTCTTGTTGCACTTCATCATTTTCATACCACTCAAAATAATTGCATCCACAATTAGCATTTTCACTCTATTAAAAAAAGGGTAACATTGCACACGTTTGATAACTTAAATGACCAAGTTGTTAAAAAAACTAAAAGGACCAACTTGTTACACAAAAATAACTTAAAGGACCTTTGGTGTAATTTTTTCTAATATAAAACAATGGAATTAGGTTAATGTAAATAGACAAGTAAGTTGGAAGTTTAGGCAGAACATGGAAGTTTGGGAAAAAACAACATAAAAATCTAAGAAGAGTGGTCGTTTGAAAAGGGGGTGAAACAAAATCTCAAATCCAAAAGCTTTATTAAATTCTTTACATGTGGTGGTTAGGCAGTCGGGTAGTGAGGGGTCATTACTCATCTATCTTCTTTCTCTCCTTTTTGTGTTTGTGTTTGTATATTTGTGGTCTAAGGGTTGGCCTTAACCCTTTTGAATTAATTTTTTTTATTATTCTACTATTGTTCGAATCTTTGTTGAATGTCTTTTTATATAATAATTTGTAGTTGTGCCTTATGGATAATTTGTTAATAATTGAATTATGATGTGTGTGTGTGTGTGTGTGTATGTGTGCATGTGTGCGTGTGTGCGTGTGTGTATTGGGGGCGGTTAAAACTCAAATAGGAGAAATAAGCGAGTTTCAAATTCGTTCAATAGGGAGAAAAATGCAGAAAATTGCAGGTAGATATAGAAGTGGATTGATCGTCTTATTTCATGCATAACTTGAGTTTCGTAAGTTTGTTTGAGGTGTCGTTAGTTGTGTTAGAAAACTAACGCAATAATATTTTTTTTGAAGTGGGGAGATTATGTCTAGAAGCGCTACAATAGTAGCAGTTTGCTGGTTTTTATACCAGAGGTCTAGTCAATTTCAGTTCTGCGTTGATCATCATTTTTCACACGTAAATTGTGTTTCGTAAGTTTGTTTGAGGTACCGTCAGTTGTGTTAGAAAGATAATTTAATGATCTTTCAAACTGGAGAGTTTTATAATTTTATCAGGAGTATATAATTTTTTGTGTTATTTTTAAGTCAAACATTTTTTTTAGAGTTTATGCATGAATTATTGCGATAGGGCTGAATTGAAACAAATAGAACTAAAGTTTTGTAATTCTGTTTAAGGTGCGCTTAAGTGTGTTTGAAAGAAGGTTTAAAGAATTTTAAAACTGAAGAGTTTCATAATTTTATCATAAGTCTATAATAATTGAGGTTATTTTAAAGTGAGACAATTTTAGAGTTAAATATAGAGTTTTGAGAAACCATTTAGCAATTTAAGAAATTAAACATAATTATAAATAACTTAAAATTGAATTAGTGATATGTTTTAGAGTTGATTGAATAAAGGGACTTAATTTTTTATGAGTTTAGAGTTTTTAAAAACATGTCTAGTGTTGAATTTGAGTTTGGATATGTTTAGAGTAGTAAGTTTAGAGTTTGGATATGTTTAAATCAAGGGACTATTGACCTATTTAGAGCTGAGTCTAAAATGGTTGAGTTGATTATATATGCTTAATGTTTGATATTTTTGGAGTGTTATGTGAATTACATATTATTGAGTTTTGAGCAAGTTCGATTTCACTGACATTTCGCTGCCCTTTTGATAAGTTTGAGATCAAATTGTGACCTTAAGGTTATTTTAGTATTATTTGAGTTAGGCCGCCATGCAATAGAGTTCATAAGAGTTGTCTTTATAAGTAATAGTTGTTAATCGAGTACTTTAGAGTACTTTGGAGTATTTTAGGGTCATTTAAATTTATTTAAAGTTGTGGAGATTGTTATATAGTTGTTTAGAATTCGCCTTGAGAATTGTGTTGAGTTAAAGACAAAGATTGTCACCATTTTGACGAGTTGTAAGAAAATATAACTAATTAGTACTTTGTTGATGTGTTTGGGTGTTTTTCTGAGTTGATAAATAATTTAAGTTATTGAGTAATAATATATATATATTTTTTACTCTGTTGTTTTAATATAATTATTGAGGTTTAATTATATAACAATATTTTCGAGTTGTGTGGTTCAAAGAGAACATTGTCCAAAGAGGACTTTTGTTCAGAGAGAACATTTTGTGGGATATCAAATGTCATTTGTTGATTGATTATGAGTTGTGATTGACATTATATGTTTGTACATTCATGTATACCAAAGATAGATATGACTTTGTTCTGAAGAGGTCCAGTGCTCAGAGAGAGCCAATGATGAGGCCTAGTGCTCAGAGAGAGCAAGTGACGAGGTCCAGTGCTCAGAGAGAACCATTGACAAGGTCATTGTTCAAAGATAAAATTTTCCATAGAGGAATTGGAGACATGAATTATTACGTAAAATAACTTGGACATTCAAACTTTTGGTACCACATGCATTTTTGGAGGAGGAGTACATTGCATTATACATTTGCATCGTGACTGTGGTTGTTGTTGTATATGATTATGTGAAAATTATATTTGATATTACTTGTCATGTGAAAACTATCCTTGTTGTTCAATACACCATTAATATTTATAAAGTTATTCTCACCCAAGTTTCTTTGTTTGTGATGCTATGTACTCTTCTAAAGTATAGATAATCAGGTAGATGAGTAAATACTATTTAGCATGTTTGTTGAGCATGTGTAACACTGGTTTTGGAGAAATAAAGTTTTATCTTTTATAAAAATATTTTTGGGGTTTTAGGGTGTTACATCAAACATCAATCATTCAATGTAAATACTCGATTTCATTGATGTAAGTAATTATGGTTTATTCTCGAGACGTTAAACAGTCTAAGACTTCACACTTGCCAGAAACATGTTAAGCTTCTTAAAAGCTTTTTAGGGGGGGAGCTTTAAATGTTTTGAACACTTGTAACTTCAACTCCTCTATAAACAGATTCCTTATTCCCCTTTTACATTTCTTTACTCATTTTACTCACATAACTCTCTACAAGCTTCTTCTGGGTTTTTGCTTGCACGATCTTTTGGATAAAGATGGACGTATCTTCTTCAAAAGATGAAGAGATGGTCATTTTAGAGGCCTATTCACCATCATATAGGGTTACCATGGCCATCACTCTTAAGTCCCACTCTCCTTACTTCTACTTTTACCTCCCCCTCATCAAGTACATGAGGGTTCTTTTCCCCTTTTCTCCTTTTGCGTTGGAAGCCCTGAAAGTCCTCAACATTGCACATTCTCATCAAGTTATTAATAATTGGGGCTTCATTAGGGAATTTGAAATGGCATGTTAAGGGCTAGAAATGTCCCCCTCAGTTGGGGTATTCTTTTTGTTTTACACCACTAGACCTACAAAAGAGGGTTGGGTAACTCTAGGTGGCCTTTTGGGAAAGGTCCTTTTCAAACCCCACTCCAACTATTAAAAGAGCTAGAAGGAAAAGTTTGCATGAGTGAAAGGACGCAAGGTCTCTCTCAATGTTGTGTAGGCGGATGGCAACCCTCTCTTCCCCTTGACATGAACAGACAAACCCATGGCGATCCATCACACGCCTTGATAATGAAAGCACTAGGCCTCATCTCTGCCCCTTGGAAAGCTAACTTAGTAACTTTCCTTTTGGGTAAAACATTAAGAGAGGAACCAGTGTCCACAAGGACTCTTGTTAAAATATCATCTTGACATTTTACAGATACGTGCAACACTCAGTTATGATTTTGGACTTCCTTGGGAAAATCTCCTCAACTGAAGCTGAGAGTATTACAGGTTATGATATTGGCAATTACTCCATCAAGTTGGCCAACGGTGTTGTCATGATTGACATGAGCTTGAGCTAGTAACTTCTGCAAGACACTTCAGTGAGCTGGAGAGCTCATTAGAAGAGACATGATAGATATCTTTGACGAGGTCGGATGTAACTGATCAATGATCTTATAGTCACTTTTTCTTATGATTCTCAAAAACTCAGCATCTTCATCAGTTGGAATCACTTCTTTGTCTTTGGTGGGTACTGTGACAGCAGTCTCTTTTGATGTGACCTTATTAGATTGAGGAATGTAGATGCGACCACTACGAGTCATCTTACTTGCCCCTGCAATATTGGTTATGTATGTATTAACAATATTCAAACCCTCTTTTTGATCAACTTTCCAGATTCTTGGTCAATAACAGTCACATCATATTTCCATCACACTGCTCTGGTATTTTCAAAAGGGAACAAACTAGGCCTTTGAATAACCACTGGCTTCGGGTGACTAGCTGGCTGAACAACGACAGGTTCTGGAATATTAAATACTGGCTTTGGTAGATTGAAAACTGGTACTTTGTCATTTGACTCTGGCAAATTGGAAATAGGCTCAATTACTGTCACTTCATCTTTTTTCACCTTGTTGCTCACTTGCAAGAAACCTTTATCAATCAAATTTTGGTTGTCCTTTTGGACCAACTCACATCCTTTAGGACAGACAACACATTTTTCACGTTTTGCATGGCAAACCTTGACCAATCCTGCTTCTACTAACTTTGCATGAAAAGCTCACAAAGGAGTCTTGGTTTCAGCAACATCTAGGATCAAATTTTCATCAGACACTTCATCAATGGCATTGACAACCCCATGTGCAAGCAAAGCGTTATTTTTGACATTTGGTCTTGAATCTCCAAATGAGGGGATCTTCTTTTCAATCAGCTCTCTCACAATGTGTTTCAAAGCATAACAACCTTCTAAATCGTTACTTGGCGCACCTTCATGGAATAGGTAGTGGACATTTGGATTGTAGTATGGTGGAAGAGGATCAGATGGTGGACCCAAAGATCTTGGAGTTACCAACCCCCTCTGCAATAATGAAGGGTATAATCATGTGTAAGTCATTGGAATGGGGGAAATAGGAGGTCTGCCACCATGCCTTCTATTTTGAACGAGAGCATTTTGATGTGAAGCTTAAGTTCTTTGATGTTGATAAGCTGGAGCATTGAGTGCTCGTTGATATGTTGATGCATCTTGAACTGGCTGGTAAGTAGGAGCTGGTTGCACAAGTTGATACATGGGAACTTGTTGATTGAATGAAGGCGTGATTGCTGCCACATATGATTGTTGAGTGAATTGGATTGGGTAGGTTGGTTGTTGGACATAATGTTGTTGCTGTTGTTGTTTCTTCCAAGACTGATTTTTCCTTCGACTAGTCATCGCTGCATTTGTTTCCCCTTCTTTCTTTTTGTGAAAATTGCTAGAAAACTTCTTGACATTGTTGTTGTTGTTAGAACTCCCAGCTGCGTTGATTATTTTTCCATTTTTCAAACCAAGTTCAACTTTGATACCTACAGCAACTACGTCAGAGAAGTTAGTAGTTACACTTTCTACTGTCCTTTTACAAAATTCTGGTCGTATTGTATCAACAAACCAGACAGCTAATTCTTTTTCAATTAAGGGTGGTTTAACTTGAGATGTTGTTTGTCTCCACCTCTGGGCATATTCTTTGAATAATTTAGAATCCTTTTGTGACATGCTTAACAACTGCCTTCTGTATCTCTCTCTAGCTTCATCCTTTCTAACACTTATTGATACTCCTCCATGCGCTCAATATGAATGGTAGATGATGATACAACAATTGGTTGTGAAGATCTTTCAAGAAGATAAGGCATCTTGAGGTTACAGACTCTAGATTGAACCCACTGAGTGAAAGTGTCAAAGGTTGTACAATTTCTTCTCCCCAAATGATCCTTACTCTTCCTATAAATTATGTTCCAAGGATGCACAACTATGTCCCTTGAATCTGCACTAGCTTCCTCGTTAAGATTAAAAAAAAACTGCCAACAGAATATTGCTAGGTTTTTCCATCATAGGGAACCCAAATTGACGACTTGCAAGAATATGATTATAGCTAATTCCCCCTCGAATACCAAGAAGAGGCACGTTGGGAAACTTGACACAACTATCAATGATTACTCCCTTGTCATAAGTTGGACCATACCAATGCACATTTGTGTGAGTAAGAGCCATGAGTCTCTAAAACCATCTGAGCTTGTTTAGATTTTCCTTAAAGAGTCCGGCTCGAGGCAAGTGTGAAAAAAACCATTTGTAGAGTAGAGGAGCACAACACAAAATAGTTCCCCTTCCCTTGATGGTCCTATGATTGATGGAGTGATAAGTGTCACCAAGCAGCATAGGTATTGGATTTCCAATTAGAAAGATTTGGATAACATTAACATCCACGAAATCGTCAATGTTTGAGAACAAAACCAAGCCATAAATGTGTAGTGTGAGGATAACTTCGAAGGAATCCATATTGTTTTCCTTGGCTAAAAAAATGGCTTTCTCTATCAAGAATTTGGAAGGTAAACCCTTGATTCTTCCTTTAGTAGTAAGATTAGCTTTGATCTCAGATGCTTCTAGGTGAATGGCATCTGCAATGTCTAGAGGTGTGGGAATCTTTTCCAAACCACTAAAAGGCTTCTTATCCAACACTGGCATACCAACCCAATATGAATATTCTTCCAAATTAGGGACAAGTTGGTAATCTGAGAATGTGAAGCAATGGTAGAGGGGATCATAGAACTACACAAGTGTGTCAAGAACTTCATCTTGCATCTTGGTCTTGATAATACCCAAAAGTCTCTCATAGCGCTTTCTGAAATCCTCAGGACTGGAAACTATAAGCCCTAGCTTTCTCAACTCTATCACATCAGGTTTCTTGAAGTTGTACTTCTTGGTGTTTCTCTTCCCACAATCCATGATATCTATTGATTTTTGCAAATAAATGGAAAAATAAGTTTCTCAAAACCAAAAAAAAAGTTTTCCATAAATGCATGAATGTATGTTGATGCAATGCACACAAACAAGGTTACACACAGGTTTAAGGGTCAACAATGAGCATTTAGCCAAGGTTTAACCCTCCTACAAAGATATGTACTACGGGTTTATTGTATATGTACAACGGGTTCTACAAAGTTCCCATAGTCATCAATTTATCTTTAGGATATTATCGGCTTGCACGACTACTCATGCGGGCTAATAATATTCTCAAGATAAACTCGTTTGAGTGAGTATCGCATGACAACTACCTCAGGTATACACTTGGATAATCACTACACTACGTCCTAAAAAGGCTAAGAGGGGTGAAGGCATACTAAGGTCCTCAGCTTCACGGACTCCCGGGTCGGAAAAAGTAATGCCAATACGTCTACTCGCATGACATTAATAATCCCAAAGGGGCCTCCATTAAGCATGATCATATCATATGTTAATCATGTTAGGACTACTCCCAACAGTTAACTTTTTATTATACCACAATCCTATCTTATTTATGTACACTCAAGTCCGGGTTAGGACTTACCTCACCATACAAAGGTCACCACCCTAAGAAACAGAAAAAACCAAACAATACAAGCAAGCAAAAAATAATAACACAAATACAAACAAGATAGGCTTAACCCTCTTGGATTTCCCCAGTGAAGTCGTCATTTCTGTTGTAGTGAGAATCAAATATCAAGCTATTATATTAACTTGAATCATAAAATATTGTATGTTCACCACCAAAATTTAATTTATCCAAAGTAAAGGGAAAAGATCAAATAAAACTCTAATTGTGCAATGTAACAACACTGGAAAGAGATCTAAAGGTTCGGGGGTTGGTTATACTAAGGGAAGGTATTGGCATCCTAAGTATCTATGGTATCCTATAGGAACCTCTTGAAAGTATTTGTGTTATGGTAATTTGCTTGCTAATGTTTAGAAATGTTTTATTTTTGGGTTTTATGAGATAGGGGACCTAAGGAGATTTGTTGCTAGTGTGCTCGCCACGACTTCGCAGTCTCATGCCTACGTATCCTAACAAGGATAGAATCAGAACAATCATAGTTCACCTAACTACGGGTGAATAACACTTTATAATGATCAAGGTTCTAAAGGGGGGAGTAAGTGTTTATAACAATAAAACTTACATGACTTAACAAAGTCAAAGAGTTCATAAACTCTAACCTAAGGCTATGTTGAAAGGTTAATGACTTACAAATTCAAAGGGGTGGTTGAGGGAATGCTATACTACCTATAAAATAAAGTCAACAAAATAAATCTTTCCTTTGAATTTAGGCAACAAAAAAAAGGAGAAGAAAGAGAGCTAAAAAGCTAACATCACTAGGGGATGACTTGACAAAGTCAAAAATAAACATGAGTATATGGGTGATAATGGATGAGATGAACAAGAATGATATTCAAACATGATATCAAAGTAAAGAACACATGACAAAAGATGAAATTCAAGTATTATATCAACTAAAGTGGATAAAGAGTGATAAAGATGATGTTCAAACATGACATCAATCAAGGTGAATACAAATCATGACAAAGATGACATTCGAACATGATGTTAATCAAAGGATCACATGAGATGAAATATAGCAAAGTAAAAAATGAACATGGTAACAACAAATACATGAAGGTAGATGTGACAACATCTAAGGCAAGACTTAACAAAGTTATAAGTAATTATTGTAACAACCAAGGTAAACAACACATAAACATATATGTGGCAACATCTAAGATAAGACTTAACAAAGTCATAAATAATCATGGTAACAATCAAGGATGAACACATAAACATGGATGATGCATAGTCAAAGCATACATGAGACATGGTTCTAACAAGACCAAAGTAACAATACAAGCATGGCATATCAAAGCATGTTCATAACAATAACATGTGAGCATGAGATATAAACACATAAGTAACAACATATGAGCATGGACATAAATGTAGCAACATTAACAATATCATCATGGATATGAAGGATATAAGAATATTAATCATGAAGGGGGATATAACAATATCATGTCATGGAAACAAATATCAACATATGAATCATGGAAAACAAAGGTTCAAATCAACATGTGAATCATGGATTTAACAATATCAACATATGAATCATGGATGAAAATTTCAAGTATGAAGAATTAGAATGAGCTAGGGTCAAGATGGTGACATGGCTTAGGGTTTATACTAACACCACTTAATCATGAATACAAGTTAAGATATCATTTAATGATGAAAACAAGTTAAGCATCACTTGATAATGAAAAAAAGCTAGACATGGTTCAAGACGTAAGAGTAATGTTGCGGTGGAAATAGGATCACAAACTATTAACGAGTTTGAATCGCAATTCAATTCACAACCGCTCTTTGATTTATCCGAAGGAAAAGGTCAAAAGAGGGAAAACCTATTTTGCATCGTAAACACAATGCGGGGAAAGATCTAGGGTTCGGGGGTTGATTAAGCTTAGGGAAGGTACTAGCACCCTAAACTTCTGTAGTACTCTACAGGAACCTTTTGTTTAAATGTTTACTATTTGCTTTATTTATTTGCTTAAGGTATATGTACAAAGTATTAAAAGTGAGAAAAGAGACCTAAGGGGTTAATTCTAAGTTTACTCGGCAAGACATCGCATCTTGTGCCCACGTATCCTTACGGGAGTGGAATCAGAGTAATCGTAGTTCCCCTCAATAGGGAGGTTAGAGACTTCTTGACTGTGGTCAAGGTCTCAAGGGGAATAAACGCATCTTAGGGACACGCTTACGTGGAGTGTAGAAACTCCAAATCTCTACGTTGAATTGTTAAGTGAATTAGGGTTAAATTAGGGATTCCACGGCGGGAAACCCTAAAATGAGCGCGGCGGCTCTTTGACCTAATGCTAGGGGTAAATTTGTAATTTTGCCTGCGGCGAGGCATTTGTGAAAATTTAGGGTTTGTGAGGTGTAATTTTGAGGGTTTGAACGTGTGAGGACTATTAACACGGCGGTCAAAAGCTAGACCTAATTCCTTCGGCAGTGCGTGCAATGTGACAGAAATATTGATGAAGGTGTGAGATAAATGAACTGTAAACAGGGAATAAAAACAGAAGTTAAAGTCATGCAAACAGAAATTTAAGGGCAGAAATTTAAAGCGCGATTATTAGTTCGCGAGATTACAACCGGGAAACATATACAATATGATAAGATGAAATAAGTAATGGTAAATGTAATGAGCTGCAAAATGAACAAACGATATTAGTGGGCAGAGTTAGGCGACAATCAAATGAGTTACGAGACAATGAAGAAAAAGATGCAAACTTGAGACTTTTATTATTGCTTTATTAAAAAAAAATTTAATATTAGCTTGCAAAAAAAGATTTAATTTAAAAATGTTTTACTCTTTTAAAAAGGTTTTATTTTTAATATTCTTAAGAAAAGTTTTTCTTATTTTATTTTTTAAAAAAAGAGTTTTTATTCATTTTTAATATTTACATAAAAATGTTTTTTATTTATTTTTAAAAACAGTTTTTTTTTGAATTATAAAAATAAAATGTTAAAAACAGTTTTAAAAAAACATAAAACAAATTTTAAAAAAACAAAACAAAATAAATAAATAAGGGGGGGGGGGGGGGGGGGGGGGTTGGGCCGGTCATCACACCCGGACCCAACCCAGTTATTAGTCATAAGACGAAATGTCTTTTAGGGTTTCCCACCCAAAGACTATTTCGCGGCGCCGTTTCGCTTTCTTCTCCATCTCTCTCTCGCGGCTACTCGCATTCGCCTCCGTCTTTCTCTCTCGCTATTTCGCTCTTCTTCATTCTTCTCCATAACCTGAAATAAACATGCATATTGTGAGGAAAACTTCTCATAGCTCACATTTATAGCGGAACGGCCAATGATGAGGTGATCTGAGGCTTGGAGTGGATTGCCCGCCGTTTAAACGGCGAAGGCGATCTTCCCCTTCGGTGATTCGCGGTTGTTGATCTTTGTTGCTACTTCTTACGAGGACGATGATGAGGGTTTCCTCTGAGTCTCAGCCACGCCGTTTAGGGTTTGCGACGGTGGTTTCGTGATCTCGTTCGTTCCTCTGGGCTTTCGCGATTTCGTTAGGGTGTTCGCTTGCGATCTCCCGTTAGGGTTTTTACGAGGTGATACCTTTCCCCTTTTTATAACTTCTATTTTCTTTTGGGCCTTTAATCCGTGTTGGGTTTGTGCTATTTTTGAGACATGATTTCGTGTTGGTATTTTGATATGATTTGATCTCATCTGGATTTGTTTGTTCTTTCAGATACTGATTGGGTTTCAATTGGATGTTTTTTGATACGGATCTGATACTGACTCGAAACTTTCCATTTTCAGAACTCCTTAATTGATTCGATTTTGTTTGATTATTTTCTGATATACTGATTGGATTTTTGCAGATGTGGATTGGATTGCCTTTGAATTTCACTTGATCTGTTTGACATCTGACTTAATTCGTTTTTGATCTCGAACTGATTTGCTTGGCTGATTCGTTTTTGATCTCGAACTGATTTGTTTGATTGAAACTGACTCGTTTTCGATTTGGCAATTTTTGATGCAGTTAGCTTTTCCTCTTCTTCTTTCAGAGAGGGCTGGTATCGAGGCTTAGGTCGAGTCAAACGCCGGGAAAGGTATACGGCGATGATGTTCATCTGAGCCGTGACAACTGATACTCTTTGATGACGCTGCGATTGCTTCTGATGATCTTCGCTTGTGGTTTATCATTTGTTCCATTTGAGTTGTTTTAATCATTAGCCTGTGATGAACTTTTGCTGATGATATTTGCTTCTTGCATTTCAGGGCTGATATTCTGGGCAATTATGTCCAACTATGAATTTGAATGTTGCTTTTTGTTGCCTTGAGACATTTACCTGATAGCGAGTTTGGGCGATGATGTTCATCTGAGCCGCGACGACTGATATGGACTGCTATGGTTTTGTGCACTTGTTTATTTCATGAACTGAGATGTTTATGCTTGCTTGTCCTTGCTGGTACAATCCGTGCCATGATTTTGTGCTGTTTTCATTCTGAACTGGTTCGGTTTCACTCGTGAGTATGGTTTGATAACTTCACTTGATATCATTCACGTTTCGGTGACTTGTTTGTTGGGGCAATGATGCTCTGACTGAGCCCTTGTCTGCGCTATGATTTGTGCTGCAACTTGGTGTAGTTATTTCACATTTTTGTGACTTGCCATCTGAATTGGTTGAAGCCTCCCCCTAACTGACAACCTTTGGTACATTTTTGATGCAGTTTAGTACAGCTTGTTTGGGTACTTCATTCTTCTTGTTCTGTTTGAACTTGCCTTTTGCATTAACTGCTGTTACACTTTTCTTTGGATCCTGTTGGGAACTTTCTGTTATGACAGATTTGTAGGATGTTTTTTCTGGCTCTTTGCGCATGAACTTGCCTTCTGATACATTGTTTTGATGCAGTTTCATTTCATTTTCTTATTCTGTTGATGTTGTTTGTGGCTTTTCAGGTGTTGGAGATTTCGAAAACAAAATGATTCAGACCTGCCGGCATCCGGGTCTGAATCCACATTGACCGTGTGGCCTTATCCTCGTATCAGTTTGGAAATCCAATCGCGGCAAAACGAATCAGTCCCGCTTCTTTTATCACTTCTATCTCTCGGATGTCCCGTAACGATAAGAACAGGTGTTACCTGATCTGACGCCAACGGCGCGGATCGGTAACGGGGGGTGGGACGCAGCTTCGGTTGTGCCACTCTCGGCACTCGATGATGACACTGTTCTGAGAGTGTCAAAAACAACTCCTAACATTTTTCTATACTGTTGTATTCTTTTTGATGTGCAGGTTAGTCGAGGACTCGTGGAGAAGCTCAAGGGCCATCATGAAGACACTTAGCAATTTTAGGACTTAGGATTTTTAGAGTTAATGTAATGTCCGTAATTGTAATTTTATCACAATTAAGAATGTGAAACAATTCACTCCCTTTTGTATGATGATCCTTTTTATGAAATAAAATGTCAGATTTTCCTTTATATTCATGACCTGCTCTTGAATTTACTTACTTTATTTCTAGTTATAAATTATAAATATTTGTGAATAAATCCACAAATGTTTAAACTCATTAACATAGTCATAAACTGTAAGCATTTCCCGAACGACATTCTTGTTTGTTCATTTGTAGTCTTAATCTCAGCACTTGATTAAATTCAAATCGCATTCCAACTTTAAATTCTAACCAATCATTTTATAGCCCAAACCCGGATGCGCGCTGTAATCAACACCGATTTAATATCAATGATAACCTTGCCCGTAATTGTATTCCATCGACCAAAGACTGTGAGCAACAATCCAATAATACCCCAGTAAAACTGTGCCTTATTAACGGAGGTGTGCCGGAAATAAGCCACGAGCAATAAAATAAGTCTTAAATCCAGTTGTGCTCGACAAACTTTAATATCGACCACGTCGAATTGGCACCTTGATATAATCAGACCTGGTGATAGGTAAATGCCTCAAAAATAGTGTATCAAACGCCTCAGAACTTAATAACAGCCCGTCTTCAAGGAATTAGCAGAATTTGTGTAAAATGACCAAAATACCCCTGGAACCAAATCTGCAAAACAAAACACCTTCATAACTTGTTAGTGGTTAGCAAATGTACATATGAGACGATATGCGAAACGACTGACTAAATATAAGGGTAAAATTTGGGGTATTACAGTTGCCCCTATTTAAATAGCTACACCGGACGATTTGAGTGACAGAGACTCGAGGAATCGTGGTGGAGAGATTTAAATATAGGTAACCGAAAATTTTGCCCTTATATGCGACGATATGCAATGCTATGGACAAAGCGAGGACAGCTTAATGCAGATGATGCCATGAATATGATATGATGTGTATGCTGGAATGATGAATGCGAAAATGCTGACGACTACGACGACACATGGACAGATACTACGGGAAGAACACACCGGGGAAAACGACGCGCTGGGACACAGTACAACACTGGGGAATTCTAAAAATGATAGTCAACTGGTGCGAACACGACCAATTGTCTTTTTTAGAAAACGAGATTCTCAACTGGAGATGGTACCTATGAGACGGCCTCCACTGGGGAATCTAAAAATAAAACTGGATCACGTACGATTGCAAGATCGATTACAGAATGCTGGAGCATTGAGCAAAGAATAACATCCAAGCTTCTGTAAACTACCCCTCGTGACAGGATCAAACGGACTTTTCGGAACTCCGTAACAAATATACAGGGTAAAGACCGGCTGTATGCCAAAATAAATGGACTTTAATGGGAAATGCCCTGATAAGCTTCTCGCGAGAGAACTGTCACTTATCGTTGGAAGGGACATTATGTGCCAAAATGGATAAGCACTCAAATAAAGAGGCTGCTGCTTATCTGATAAATAAATCTTCTCGCATTTAAGGTCGGCGCCTGGAATACGATTCTGATTCTTCTCTTACATAAAGGATAAATAAACTTCTTCATGCTTCAAGATCGTGCTCTCCTGAACATGAAAAGGGTAAACTAGACTTCCTCATACTTCAGAATCGTGCTCTCCTGAATATGAAAAAGGTGAACTGAACTTCCTCATACTTCAGAATCGTGCTCTCCTGAATATGATTCGGCTCTTTCTTGTAAATGAAATTCTTCATACTTCAGAATCGTGCTCTCCTGAATATGAAAAGGGCTAACTGAACTTCCTCATACTTCAGAATCGTGCTCTCCTGAATATGAAAAAGGTGAACTGAACTTCCTCATACTTCAGAATCGTGCTCTCCTGAATATGATTCGCTCAAACCTCCCCGTATTTCAAGATCGTGCTCTCCTGAATACGATTTGGTTTCTTCTTTTACTAAAGGATAAATGAACTTCTTCATAATTCAGAATCGTGCTCTCCCGAATATGATTCCGCTCAAACCTCCCCGTATTTCAAGATCGTGCTCTCCTGAATACGATTCGGTTCAAAACCCTCTATACTTCAAGACGACAGGGAAAATGGAAGCCCAACTGCTCCATGGAGATGGCCATTTGCTGCGAGTCATAACGAAGATAGGATCGGCTTCTTAGGTGAGAAATGTTGTATATTGATGTTGTAAGATGTAGGATTGTAATAATAAATTATCCAGGCATGAACTGGCATGTATCTGTAAAGGATTGTAGTTGATTTTCTTGAAAGATAGTGCAAAATAAATGCACGTCCGGGTACAGTGATAAACCTCTCAAGCGAGATAGTCGCGTATCTGTCATGGCATGGTGAAAACCTTTAGATGGTGCAAAATAAATGCACGTCCGGTTGGGCTCGACGACCGACAAGACTGAGATTCAATCTAGGATCGAGCTAGACAGAAAACTGGTAATCAAGACTCCATCGAGGGAATGAACTCGAAGGGTAGATATCTCATCCTGGCGAGGAAAGATAGCTGAAGTAACCGTTATCCACGAGGATCGAGCTCCATAGGGAAACTTGGAAACACGTATGTATTTTATGCTTAGGGCTGACAATCTATTTGGAGGGAATGGACAAACCCCAGTTACTCGGCGGTAACGACCAATGATAGAGACGCAATGAACCTGCGCATGCTAACGCGTATGTTAATGCATACGTGAATATGAATGTATGTTAATGTCTATGCATGTTAATGTGTATGTATGCAAGATGGTATGAAATGAGTATGTAATGAATATGTAATGAGTCCGTAATGAAATAGGCATGTGATGCTTATGCCCTTGCGTATGCTGACGAAACTGACTAGAGACAGGACGAGAGATGAAATAAACGTCTCGACGGAGATAGCCTGCGTTCTCTGCAACCAATACGTCAATCATGGGTAAGAAAAATCAATGGTAGAACCAATCTGGTTTCAAAGTTCTGAATTCTCTGGGGAGAAGGTAATCTGCTCGGGTGCACAGTATCATGTCTTCACATGGGGAGAAGAAAACTTGAGGGACACTTTCGAGTTACCCAAGAAAAAGTTGTCAGCTTATAGTCTCGCTGGGGACTGTGATGAGGCAATAGTTTGGGAGCCTGTTGCAATACTGAGATTTACTGGGGGATGAAAGCCGCCGTGAGTAAAATCCATCGGGTGCATGAAGAGAGTCGTGAAACCACATGGTTTTGATCTTGAAGGACCTTATAGTATTCGCCATTTTTTTCCTTTAAAAGAAACACGGTGCCCCAGGATATTTGCATTGTGAGGTATGGTCATCTCAAGAGGATTTTATAAAGAACACAGAGTCTGGCTGCCCCACTGTTTTCAAACTCTTTGAGAGATTTGTCAGGTCTCGACGTAACTGGCACAAGTTAATCGTGTTACGACGAAATCTTTGAGAAATAGCTCTTTAAGAATGTCAGACTCGCGTTGGTAAGCGAATTGGGAAATTGCCTGCCCCTGTTTAGCAGGATCTTCAAGTTCCAAGGGTTATGTCCATATGTAAATCTCTAAGATATCAAGCAAAGTTGTCATGTCTGAAATGCCTATCCTGAGCTTGTCAATGCACACATATATTTGTCTTGAATTTTTGTTTTGAAAAAGATATCGCAAAAACTTGTGACCGAAATCACTAATCAGGATATAAGTTTTAATTATAATGCCAACATGAATTTTTTCTGAGCATAGCTCGTAGGAGTCAGGAAACGTGACCTTGTCGAGTATGCTTTCAACCGAAGTCCTACTTCAATTAGGTCTTTTAAAGGTTGTATCGTGGCTCGGTTCACGGTTTAAGAAACAAAAGATATAGGCTCAAAGTTATATTTGTAACCACCCCTTCTTCATGATGTTCTCCAATCCTAATTCAGTTAATCGGATACGAACGCTCATATCTCAAGCGGATTTGCTATGGTCGAGAACTTATCAAGGCTTTGGACATGGCAGTCACTCACCTATTTCTAATGGCAATTGGTCACGCGGCTTTGTTCTTTATAGGGGTTCTAAAAAACTACTAGTTTGTCTCTTATTCCCTAACTTTTGCCTGGACGACGTTTTTTTTATCTGACTTTGGAGTCCAGCGGGATGCCCCAGTTTTGCCTAAGTCTCCTTCATAGGTTTCGACTTAGCGGGCTTTTGTTTTTTTGAATATTCTTTTATGCACAAGTCGTGTAAATCTTTTGAAAGGCTCGTGACTGCCCCACTCCTTAGGTAACCGAGGGATAGTCATTGTATTGGACTTCTTAAAATGCTAAGGATAAATTCTCGAAGGTTTGCTCTTCCCTTTTTAAGAGTCTAAGCGCTCGATCGGTTTAACTGAAACCTACCCTGCCCCAGGTTAGGAGGAAAGTTCTTAAAAAAAGAAAGAAAACTCCTACTTCAAGGCTCAAAGGGGTTGACTAGGGATTAACATCCTTATATCTCCCGTGTTTGGGATTTGAAACAATGCCTTACATCATCAGCAGGTTTTTAATTGAAAGCATACGACAAGAAATCTGACGTTTTGGGTTCGTCATCCTCCCCCCAATTCTCTATCAGTACAAGAGATCGGGTAAAGTTGGCATTATGATTTATGAAAACGTTTTTTTTTTTGAATGAGTGAAACGAATGGATTTATTCAAGACAAACATATGCGTTGCATTAATTAATCAAAGATAAACAAGTTCGTGCATGCTAAATATGCTTAATCAAAGAGAAATACATATAAATAAACAAATGAACTGTCGGAAAAATCCTTCTAAATGTTTATGAAATCTTGCATTCAAGAGTAACAGTTTCCTTTGGCGGAGCCTCAATGGAAAGGACGTCTGGTTTATGATCACTGTGAGTCGTCATGGCTTGCCCCAGTTATGCTGGTCACATCTTCAACAGTTTTCAGTCGTTGCTTCAAAATAACTTTCCCAGATTCTTTGTTGATCCCGGTCATATCATCTTGAGGGTTACTGAAATGAAGCGGGCTAGGCCTTTGAATAATTACTGGATTCAACTGATTTGCCGCAAGAGTAACATGCTTTGCAGAATTTAAGCTTGACAAGCGGGGAACCCCGAGAGGAGTCTCGATCTTCGGCTGAGCATCGCTAAAAGACAACTTCTTCGTTTCTAGCAAATTTCTGACAAAGTTCTTAAGAGCGTAGCAATTCTCTAGATCATGGCCGGGCGCGCCCTCATGAAATAAACAATGAGCGGCAGCGTTGTAACCTGCAGGTAACGGATTAGGCGGAGGACCCAAAGCACGGGTGGTAATCAGACCTTGTTGTACCAAATGGAGGTATAACTCAGTGAAAGTCATCGGAATTGGAGGACAAGGCTTATACTGACTTTTACGGAGGTAAGGAACCTGATCCTGTGATTGTTGGTGAACAGGAGCGTTGGGCACTCGTTGACTGTTGACAGGAACTTGCATGGGCGGATAACCGGAAGGCTGTTGATAAACCGGTGCTTGATATACCGGAGCTGACTGCACAGGCTGGTATGTAGGAAACTGCTGATTGAAAGGAGGTGCAACAGTAGCTACATAGGGTTGTTGAACATATGAGAGCGGATAACCTTGAACATAACTCTGCTGATATTGCCAAGGTTGAGGAGTAGCTGTTTTGCGGTTCCTCGAACGTGCAGGTCCTTTACCATGGTCGGAGTTAGGAGTTTTGCACTTTGGAGGGGTAGCTCGTCGAACTGGTTGAGCACTAGGAGGCACCAGACTGGATTGAAGACCATGAGGAGGTACATTCTCGATAATGACAGCTGGTTGAGATTCCATAACGGTATTAGTAGTCTCAGAAACAACAGTAGACTGAGCATCCACCTTCACACTAAGAGCTCGTAGCATCTCCATAATCTGCCCTACACTTCCTCGAAGATCTTCGAGTTCATGGCTGATACGGTTGATCTCTTGGTTTTGATCTTCCATCCTTTTGAAGGGTCGTATTGATGCAGAGAACTCAGGGCGACAAAACTGGAAGGTGAGGGAACCGAGTATGAGAAATCGAGAGACACATGCAATGCAAAAGTAAGATGCTAAAATGTGAATGCAAATGAAGATTTCATGGAATTCAAATATTTACGAATATTACGGAATACCAAGGAAACTTTTAATTCATTGAAGACAGATTACAAATAATATTCTTGCAACCAAAATAGCTAAATAAAAGCCTAGAAAATCCTAGAGAAGCATCTTCCACAACTTCAGTGAGCAGACGGAGATTCGGAGGAAAATAAATATTCGTAGAGCCTTCTCTTCTTGTAGGATTGTATCTCATCATTCTTCGACTGAATCTGCTTTTGAAGTTCTTCGTACTCGTTGACCATCACACGGTATTTGTTCTTCCATGATTCTGTTTCGCATTGTGATCTCTTCAAAGTGATCTTCAAAGTCTCAACTTCAGTCATGAAATACTGGACAGGTTCTTCTCTTTGAGGTAAAGGATCTTGGCGAGAGTAGGGCATCTTCAACTCAATAGCTCTTCCTCGGACCCATTGAAGGTATGGTTCCATGGACACACAATTAGGTCTTCCCAAACTTTCTTTGTCTTTCCTATGCAGATGATTCCAAGAAGATAGAATCTGACCTTGAATCTTTTTGTCGTCTTCGAAAAAGATTTTCTCCACATGAATACCTTTAGGCGGTTCCTTCAAGGGGTATCCCAACTGTTGGCGAGCTAAGACTGGATTGTAGCTAATTCCTCCATTGAAACTGAGCAAAGGCACATTGTTGAAGTTTCCACAACTATCAATGATCGATATCCCATCGTACATGCGATTATACCAATCAATATTAGAGTGAGTTAAAGCCATAACTTTTTGCGACCAACGTTCTTGATTAGGGCTCCAGAAAGGACCGGACTTGGGTAAGTGAGAAATAAACCACTTGTATAGCAATGGCACACAACATGCAATCATTCCTCCACCATGAAAGTTTCGAAGATGTACTGAATGATAAGTATTACCCAATAGCGTTGGAACTGGGTTTCTCCTCATGAAGGTCTTGATTGCATTAAGGTCCACAAACCCTTCAAAACTAGGAAAAAGCAGCAACCCATAAATGAGCAAAGCAAATATTGTCTCAAAGGCAAACATGTCTTTATGATCAGCATAAAATTGGGCTTTCTTAATTAGGAAGTCCCTGAGAAAACCGGAGGTCCCCCCTTTGGTGATCATATTGTTTCTAACATCGGATATCCTTAGACAAATGGCTTTAGAAATATCTCGTTCTTTAGGGTCTTCCTCCAAGAAAGGGAATGGAGACTTATCCAAGATAGGCAATTCCACCAACTGAGAGTACTCTTCTAGGGTAGGTAAAAGCTGATAATCTGGGAAGGTGAAGCAATGATAATCTGGATCATAAAACTGTAGCAAATCGCAAGAAGTCCTTCGTTTACTTGAACCTTCAACAAAGACAATAGCCTTCCATATCTGTTTTGGAACTTTTCTTGATCTTGAACCAAATCTCTTAGCTTCTCTAGGACTTCCAAAGTAAAACCCTTAAAAGTAAATTTCAAAGTATGCCTCCTAGAATGATCCATGGTATCCTGCAATGTTCATAAATAGAGTTTGAATTCCATGAAGTCTTAATGCGATGTTTTATGAATGCAATGCATGAAAACACACAAAGTCCTAGGTTAAAGGTATGTGAGCGGAGTCAAGGTCTACCCATCCAGAAAGGAGTGTACTATAGGTTAGTTGTACCTGCAGAACAAGGTTCTAAAAAGTGCCCAAAGTCATCAGCCCATCTTTCGGATATTGTCAACCTTCCGATTGACTCGGGGGTTAATAATATTTTCAAGAGAACCTCTTTTGAGTGTAGTATCGCGTAGCAACCGTTGTAGGATTACTCCCACATAGCTCCCGCACTACGTCCTAAATAAGGCCAAGGTGGTGTTAAGGTACTACGGTCCTCAATATCACAGACTCCAATCGACCATGGAAAAAGTTTTTACGATTACTCGTTCAACCGAACCATTTTCGAAAAGGTCTCAACTGAGCGGTGATTCTCGAATCAGCTTGGTCGGGATTCAACTCCCTATAAGCCTCATCGAATATATCCCCATCCTATAATAATGTCACTAGTCCGGGCGTAGGACTTATCTCACAGCACAAGGAACAGTCCCACAATCAAAGCACAAATATATACATGCAAATGAATAATAACACAGATAGTAATAAATATGAACAAGTTAGGGACAACCCTCAATAGTTAGGACTCCCCAGTGAAGTCGTCATTTTCTGTTGCGGTGGAAATAGGATCACAAACTATTAACGAGTTTGAATCGCAATTCAATTCACAACCGCTCTTTGATTTATCCGAAGGAAAAGGTCAAAAGAGGGAAAACCTATTTTGCATCGTAAACACAATGCGGGGAAAGATCTAGGGTTCGGGGGTTGATTAAGCTTAGGGAAGGTACTAGCACCCTAAACTTCTGTAGTACTCTACAGGAACCTTTTGTTCAAATGTTTACTATTTGCTTTATTTATTTGCTTAAGGTATATGTACAAAGGATTAAAAGTGAGAAAAGAGACCTAAGGGGTTAATTCTAAGTTTACTCGGCAAGACATCGCATCTTGTGCCCACGTATCCTTACGGGAGTGGAATCAGAGTAATCGTAGTTCCCCTCAATAGGGAGGTTAGAGACTTCTTGACTGTGGTCAAGGTCTCAAGGGGAATAAACGCATCTTAGGGACACGCTTACGTGGAGTGTAGAAACTCCAAATCTCTACGTTGAATTGTTAAGTGAATTAGGGTTAAATTAGGGATTCCACGGCGGGAAACCCTAAAATGAGCGCGGCGGCTCTTTGACCTAATGCTAGGGGTAAAATTGTAATTTTGCCTGCGGCGAGGCATTTGTGAAAATTTAGGGTTTGTGAGGTGTAATTTTGAGGGTTTGAACGTGTGAGGACTATTGACACGGCGGTCAAAAGCTAGACCTAATTCCTTCGGCAGTGCGTGCAATGTGACAGAAATATTGATGAAGGTGTGAGATAAATGAACTGTAAACAGGGAATAAAAACAGAAGTTAAAGTCATGCAAACAGAAATTTAAGGGCAGAAATTTAAAGCGCGATTATTAGTTCGCGAGATTACAACCGGGAAACATATACAATATGATAAGATGAAATAAGTAATGGTAAATGTAATGAGCTACAAAATGAACAAACGATATTAGTGGGCAGAGTTAGGCGGCAATCAAATGAGTTACGAGACAATGAAGAAAAAGATGCAAACTTGAGACTTTTATTATTGCTTTATTAAAAAAAAATTTAATATTAGCTTGCAAAAAAAGATTTAATTTAAAAATGTTTTACTCTTTTAAAAAGGTTTTATTTTTAATATTCTTAAGAAAAGTTTTTCTTATTTTATTTTTTAAAAAAAGAGTTTTTATTCATTTTTAATATTTACATAAAAATGTTTTTTATTTATTTTTAAAAACAGTTTTTTTTTGAATTATAAAAATAAAATGTTAAAAACAGTTTTAAAAAAACATAAAACAAATTTTAAAAAAACAAAACAAAATAAATAAATAAGGGGGGGGGGGGGGGGGGGGGGGGGGGGGGTTGGGCCGGTCATCACACCCGGACCCAACCCAGTTATTAGTCATAAGACGAAATGTCTTTTAGGGTTTCCCACCCAAAGACTATTTCGCGGCGCCGTTTCGCTTTCTTCTCCATCTCTCTCTCGCGGCTACTCGCATTCGCCTCCGTCTTTCTCTCTCGCTATTTCGCTCTTCTTCATTCTTCTCCATAACCTGAAATAAACATGCATATTGTGAGGAAAACTTCTCATAGCTCACATTTATAGCGGAACGGCCAATGATGAGGTGATCTGAGGCTTGGAGTGGATTGCCCGCCGTTTAAACGGCGAAGGCGATCTTCCCCTTCGGTGATTCGCGGTTGTTGATCTTTGTTGCTACTTCTTACGAGGACGATGATGAGGGTTTCCTCTGAGTCTCAGCCACGCCGTTTAGGGTTTGCGACGGTGGTTTCGTGATCTCGTTCGTTCCTCTGGGCTTTCGCGATTTCGTTAGGGTGTTCGCTTGCGATCTCCCGTTAGGGTTTTTACGAGGTGATACCTTTCCCCTTTTTATAACTTCTATTTTATTTTGGGCCTTTAATCCGTGTTGGGTTTGTGCTATTTTTGAGACATGATTTCGTGTTGGTATTTTGATATGATTTGATCTCATCTGGATTTGTTTGTTCTTTCAGATACTGATTGGGTTTCAATTGGATGTTTTCTGATACGGATCTGATACTGACTCGAAACTTTCCATTTTCAGAACTCCTTAATTGATTCGATTTTGTTTGATTATTTTTTGATATACTGATTGGATTTTTGCAGATGTGGATTGGATTGCCTTTGAATTTCACTTGATCTGTTTGACATCTGACTTAATTCGTTTTTGATCTCGAACTGATTTGCTTGGCTGATTCGTTTTTGATCTCGAACTGATTTGTTTGATTGAAACTGACTCGTTTTCGATTTGGCAATTTTTGATGCAGTTAGCTTTTCCTCTTCTTCTTTCAGAGAGGGCTGGTATCGAGGCTTAGGTCGAGTCAAACGTCGGGAAAGGTATACGGCGATGATGTTCATCTGAGCCGTGACAACTGATACTCTTTGATGACGCTGCGATTGCTTCTGATGATCTTCGCTTGTGGTTTATCATTTGTTCCATTTGAGTTGTTTTAATCATTAGCCTGTGATGAACTTTTGCTGATGATATTTGCTTCTTGCGTTTCAGGGCTGATATTCTGGGCAATTATGTCCAACTATGAATTCGAATGTTGCTTTTTGTTGCCTTGAGACATTTACCTGATAGCGAGTTTGGGCGATGATGTTCATCTGAGCCGCGACGACTGATATGGACTGCTATGGTTTTGTGCACTTGTTTATTTCATGAACTGAGATGTTTATGCTTGCTTGTCCTTGCTGGTACAATCCGTGCCATGATTTTGTGCTGTTTGCATTCTGAACTGGTTCGGTTTCACTCGTGAGTATGGTTTGATAACTTCACTTGATATCATTCACGTTTCGGTGACTTGTTTGTTGGGGCAATGATGCTCTGACTGAGCCCTTGTCTGCGCTATGATTTGTGCTGCAGCTTGGTGTAGTTATTTCACATTTTTGTGACTTGCCATCTGAATTGGTTGAAGCCTCCCCCTAACTGACAACCTTTGGTACATTTTTGATGCAGTTTAGTACAGCTTGTTTGGGTACTTCATTCTTCTTGTTTTGTTTGAACTTGCCTTTTGCATTAACTGCTGTTACACTTTTCTTTGGATCCTGTTGGGAACTTTCTGTTATGACAGATTTGTAGGATGTTTTTTCTGGCTCTTTGCGCATGAACTTGCCTTCTGATACATTGTTTTGATGCAGTTTCATTTCATTTTCTTATTCTGTTGATGCTTTTTGTGGCTTTTCAGGTGTTGGAGATTTCGGAAACAAAATGATTCAGACCTGCCGGCATCCGGGTCTGAATCCACATTGACCGTGTGGCCTTATCCTCGTATCAGTTTGGAAATCCAATCGCGGCAAAACGAATCAGTCCCGCTTCTTTTATCACTTCTATCTCTCGGATGTCCCGTAACGATAAGAACAGGTGTTACCTGATCTGACGCCAACGGCGCGGATCGGTAACGGGGGGTAGGACGCAGCTTCGGTTGTGCCACTCCCGGCACTCGATGATGACACTGTTCTGAGAGTGTCAAAAACAACTCCTAACATTTTTCTATACTGTTGTATTCTTTTTGATGTGCAGGTTAGTCGAGGACTCGTGGAGAAGCTCAAGGGCCATCATGAAGACACTTAGCAATTTTAGGACTTAGGATTTTTAGAGTTAATGTAATATCCGTAATTGTAATTTTATCACAATTAAGAATGTGAAACAATTCACTCCCTTTTGTATGATGATCCTTTTTATGAAATAAAATGTCAGATTTTCCTTTATATTCATGACCTGCTCTTGAATTTACTTACTTTATTTCTAGTTATAAATTATAAATATTTGTGAATAAATCCACAAATGTTTAAACTCATTAACATAGTCATAAACTGTAAGCATTTCCCGAACGACATTCTTGTTTGTTCATTTGTAGTCTTAATCTCAGCACTTGATTAAATTCAAATCGCATTCCAACTTTAAATTCTAACCAATCATTTTATAGCCCAAACCCGGATGTGCGCTGTAATCAACATCGATTTAATATCAATGATAACCTTGCCCTTAATTGTATTCCATCGACCAAAGACTGTGAGCAACAATCCAATAATACCCCAGTAAAACTATGCCTTATTAACGGAGGTGTGCCGGAAATAAGCCACGAGCAATAAAATAAGTCTTAAATCCAGTTGTGCTCGACAAACTTTAATATCGACCACGTCGAATTGGCACCTTGATATAATCAGACCTGGTGATAGGTAAATGCCTCAAAAATAGTGTATCAAACGCCTCAGAACTTAATAACAGCCCGTCTTCAAGGAATTAGCAGAATTTGTGTAAAATGACCAAAATACCCCTGGAACCAAATCTGCAAAACAAAACACCTCCATAACTTGTTAGTGGTTAGCAAATGTACATATGAGACGATATGCGAAATGACTGACTAAATATAAGGGTAAAATTTGGGGTATTACAAGTAACAACCAAGGGTTCATGTCAAGGATTTATTGTGACTACTACAAGTCTAGGCATTTCAAAAAGTTTTGAATATAATGAACATGAAGTTTAAGAACCTAACAAAATCATGGTATCAAAGTTAAGGCCAATCATGAACATATTATCAAAGATGATTCAAACACATAACAAACATGCATCAAAGGTTCAATATGGTATAAGTATCATGCTAAAGTCAAAGAGAATGTTTCATAATTAAACATGAAGAAACAAGACATGTACACATGAAAATCATGCATTAAAGTGCATCAAACTTAGGCAAAAATCAAAGGGATTATGTTACCAACATCAAACAAGGTTCACACAATATACATGACATTCATAAACATCAATATGATCAAACAAAGTTAAAGAATCAATAAAAAAGAATCACTTAATGACCTAAAACCATTTTTAAAAAGTGCTTTACTTTGACTAAATAAAAGTGTGTGAAAATAAAATAATTTTTGGAATTTATGGATTATCAAAATGGGTGTGCAAAAAGTCAGTCCAAAATCATAAATGGTTTGAGAGATATGATCAAATGAAAATTGAAAAAAAAAATGAAATGTACAAGTGATAAAAAGAAAAGAAGTGGTCCACACAAGACTTGAACCCACACCTTTGGTTCACTGCCTAAAAGACCTAGCCACGAGGCCATTTTCTTGGGCTTGGAATCATAACATGCGTTGTAAAATATATGTGAAATCAACATGAAAAACATTGAAAAATAAAATAACCAAAAGGTATGGGGCGAAGAGGATTCGAACCTCATACCTTTAGCACGCTAACACTCTCAAACACAACACACAACCACCATGGCACAATGCCTCAGTCATTCATAATATGGGAACTAAAAAACAAATAATAATACATGTTTTAAAATCAGAAATCATGCATCATGACCTTCATCATCTTCATCCACCATTTTTGAAAAGCTCAAATTCGTATCTCACTCAATTCTCAATGAAATGCAACGATGTAAACATGAAACTTGTTTAATTTTTGATGAGGAACATGATGATGCCAATTAATTTAACTAAAAATCAACACATTTGAAATTATCAATTCAAGACCAGTAAGAAACCTAAAATAAGAATTCAAAATAAAATTCCATACAAACCATATTCAGAGCAATTGGTAGAGGGTAAATGACTCTCACATGATGGCAAACAAGTTGGTATCTCAAATGTATGCAAATGACATCAAAATCACATAGTTGCATATGGAAACGCACTTAACTATTAGGTCAAGGTCCAATGCCCCTTCAAGTGATTACAAAAGTTGTTTAATAATTCAGAAAGCTCCTTGACCTCCCTTAATGCTTTTGAAATGCCTACTTTGCTTTGGAACAACTTCAAACCTTTTGCACGATTCCTCTTGCAAGAATGAAAATTGAGAATTTGATCTTGGTGAAAATGATATTATAGTTGCAAAATGATGTTATGAACAATTTGTGGGATGTTTATGGAGGGCGTTTAAAGGCTTGAATGGATTGAAATTGGTCAGAATGAGGTTTTAGGATGTTTTATGCAAAAAGTCAACAAATTTAGTATTGAAAGTTGACTTTCTGATCTTGAAGTTTTTTGGTGAAAATGATGACTTAAACACCTTTTTTAGGTGTTTTGTGATGTGTGTGGATGATTGGTTTGAAGTTTTTGTGGCTGTGGAATGTTTTGGACATGTTTGTGAAAATGGAAGTTTGAAAATGGTGGAAATGGTATGATTCTAGTGCAGAAGTGTTCCTCAATGTTTTTGTTGTGTTTCTTGTGTGTTTTGGACTGATGAAATGTCCTTTATTTATAGGGAAAGGTTGGGGATTAAGGGTTATGTAGAATGCAAGCTTGGTGTAAAATGTTGGTTGGATTCCAAGTGATAACTTCATGGATTTTGTGGTTCCAAAGCATAGTACATGCCTTTCTAGAATGGTTGGAAAGTTTAGAGGTATTGCTTCTATGTTTAAAATATTTTGTGTGTAGAAGAAACAAGGTATGAGCTCAAGACAAGTTGACTTCTTGATTAAATCCGCTTTATGCAAATGACAATGTAACCTTTCTTGCAAAACAAGCAAAATATGACATTACAACTTGGTTAATGGCTCAAATCTTTGGTCAATACATCACTAACTTGTGTAAACTTCTAACTAGAGGAATATTTACAAGTAAAATAACCTGAAAAACAAGATCATGTAGGTTTGGCTAGATTTTGCAACAAGAGTTTGATATGAACATGACTTGAAATTGAGCTTGGAGGAGCCAACTTCCCTTCTTCGAAACTCCTAGCTCAAATACGATAACAATGTGTTCTTGGACTATTTGGAAAGCTTGAAACATGATCTATAACTTCCATGTTGACAACTTTTATTGAATCAAAAGGGATCATGATGAAAAATGGCCAACAAATGAGTCACTTTACAAGACAGATTTTGTTGGAAAATTTTCTAAGTGTTCTTGGTCAAAAATCATTGAACCCTCCACTTCATGGCTTCATATCTCTTAATCCATGCATCTTTTGAAAATCAAAAGACAAATTTGTAGTATGTAGCAAGATCTTCATTTTTGCCTTCGGAGTAAAGAAAATGGTTGCTTGTATTGGAAGTTACAAGCTTGGGAAGTTGGACAAAAACCATGAATTTCCATAACTTAGAAAAAATTCAATTTCTTTATTGTTGCCCTTTTTGCAAGTAACCTCACATTTCTTGATTTCTCTTGATTTATCATGATCTAAATCACATATTATCATCACTTTTGACTTGCGAAACCCATATTTGACCAAAAAAGTCAAAAGTCAAACTTGACTTTGATCTGTGGTTGACTTTTGTATCAGATGAAATCCAAGTTGCACACTTCAATGAAATCAAATCCTTGAGATATTTGAACACTATGGGTGGACCCCCAGAGGTGTCTTTAAGTTTCTTGAATCATGCCCTAAGGCTTGAGATCATATTTTGGTCAAAAGTCAAAGGTGCAGTTGACTTTAGCTCAGAACCCTAGTTTGTGGACTAGATGAATTTGAAACTTGATAAACTTGTAACGATGCCACAATAAATTTGATTGTTGATGTAGGGAAACTCTTGATCATGTGAACTTTATATATTGATAATCAATTCAATACTTTGGCTGATCAACCAATAATCCCCTTGATGCAAACTCTAATTCACAAGCAAAACAAAGCCAAAACAATATTTTGATAATTTTGAGGGTTAGCTATGCATGAATAACACACCTAAAACGTGTTGGATGCTATGCAAATGATGATGGAATCTAAGGGTAAAATTTAGGGTATGACACCTAGTATAAGAAAGACGGTGGGGTCATTGGTATTACTCAATGGACATTAATCTTAATCGATTTCATCTTCTAACGTCTCTCTTGGATTGCTTTTCAACAAAGAAATCTTATGCAAGTCACCTTCTAATGACTCTTTTTGTGCCTATATAAAAGGGAGCTGGATATTTGAAAGAAGGATATAACACTACATCAGAACAACTTCAACATAACTTTGAGCTAAAATTTTTAACTGTTATTGCATAAGTTCTTAAGATTTATTATCTTTTTATATCTTATAAATCCTAAGTGTTAAGAACCATTGTGATTGTTGTACAATTTTTATACTTTTGATTGCGTGTCAAAGTATAGCCATAATAATTTCTACTAAATTATTTGTTTAAAGTAGAGGAAGTCTCTTTCAAGGTTTCTCAGTGGAGTCTTTTGTCCATGTTCTTGAGCAGTGAAGTCTCTTTCTAGTGTGATTGAGCAGAAATTTCTTGTAGGACTGCTTGAGTGAAAGTCTCTTTGCGGTTTGATTGAGCAGTTGAAGTCTCTTTTTGGTTTTTTAGAGAAAAATTGTAATCAGTTTGATTATAGTAAAAATCTCTTGTTGAGACAAGAGGATTGGACTACTCTCAATTTAGGAGAGGAACCAGGATAAACTTTGTGCGTTGTTTTGTTTATTGCTTCTGAACATTGACCAGACTCTGAACTTGTTCAAATTTTGATGTTGTTTTTCTGAAGTGCAAAAAGAATTAACTTACACAATTCGACCCTCTTCTTATGTATTTTTCTCACCTTCAGTCTGCATAGTATGTTTAAGTACTCAGTGACAAAGGACACAGTGCATAGTATGATTTTTTTCATCTCAAACACGATAAATATGTTGTTAATGTTTGAACATGTCTCCTTCACTACATCCTATATATTTTGTAGTGTCACAGAATATGAAGTTTGCACCAATTTTATTTGTCACAGTGTTGAGCGGCCATGACATCACTTGATTTGTTCTCAGACTACCATTTTGGAGCTTTGTGCCCCTTTTCTTAGGATAGTTAGTATATTTTTGAAGGAAAATTCCAAGCAAAAATGCATTGTATAAACAAATATTTCCCTTCGATGGATCCTTAAGAATTACAATGATCAATGATCAAATGATTACCTCTTGCAGTGATGAACCTTTGAAGACAAATTCAAAAAGTGATCACGAGAACTACAAGATATATCTTCTACTTAGTCCACATGAACAAAATATCTTCACTCTCAATTCAAGCTAGGGTATGGTTTTAGGTTTCAAAAATCTGGGGTTTCAAAAATGAATTTGGTCAAGTGATTTTACTTAAGCGTGAGGGTTCAATTTATAGAACCACTTGTGTGGGATGCAAGCTGAAAAGCTCACTCAAGTCCATTGTCTCATACAGTGTATCATATTCCACTTAGGCACATCCCACCTTATGGTGTTTCGTATTGCACTTAAGTACACCATACATTACACTGTTATGTACTACACTTAAGTATATTGTATCTTACAGCGTACCAATTTCTCTAATTAACGTTAGTGCATTGCAAAACCACACCACTGCATAATTTTCAATTATTTAATTAATGTCTCCTGAATTTTTTCTTATATGAGGGACCTTGTAAGTTCTTGAACGTTTCCAATTATATTAAACAACATATTTAATATAATAATTAGTAAGTGATAGCTGAAAACACGTCATTATTACGCAGGTGGCGAAAATATCATGTGATATGATCAAACCTTTATGTGATAATGTTTATGTGTACAATCACATTTTTTTTCCTCATGTCTGTATCAAACACAAGTCATAGACCATGTCACCCTTGTCAAGTTAAATATTGGGCCCTTATATACTTGTCGTGTTATGTAGGATAAGGAAATTTTATATAGATCACCCATATTCCTTAGCATGATTTGAGGAGTATCCATCAACCATCTTTATAATCATCATTTTTCCAACATCATTTGAATGGAGATAAAGTACTCGACTCCATATCTAGGGCCCATAGTGGTTTCATATCAAATGATGGTATACACCATTATCGCCGTGAGAATAACTTATGAAACTTACATAACATTATATGTAGTATTCTCATATAGGGTCAATCCTATATAAATGTTATTCCTAATATTTATACTTATGTGAAGAATTGATAACTATTTATCCATGATCCTTGAGATGTGGTCATTAGTCTATCGACATGATAGTCTACATGTTTTAATATTATCCCGCTTCAAAATAAGTTTTGATTACATATACTCTAGTAGCTATTATATGGACTTTATTACTTTAGAAAAATAAACATAATAAAAAAATGTCTTAATATTAATAAATAATTTAATATAAGTACCAAGTTCTAATAAAATTATTGGCATCTAAGACTTACATCAAGACTTTTGTGATGCATAATTTCTTTCCTTTTTCTTAGAGAAAGATTGTGATTGATCTTATCCATTGGTTATAGATGTTCGACATTCAATTTATGGCCAATAGTGTCAAATGATCTGAAAAGATCTAGTCTTCATAACTACTGATCATTAAATTTTAGCTCGTCCATTGTGTGACGACCCTAAGGTGTAGATGATTTAAATATAGTTACGATACCATGCATAAATATGTTTTATATTTAATGAGTTGATCAATGATACAAAGATAAATATATGTAGAATATGTTAAATATAATTCATTGTGTAAACAGATTTGATTTCATATGATTAGATTTGATATCATATGATTAAATTTGATTTAGAATATTTTGGGCCTTTTATGTTTTGGGCTAGTGTAAACCTAAAACTATAAATAGGGTGCCTTGCTTTGTATTCTACATCACAACAGAACAGATTTCACAGTTGCAGTTAGCAAGTGAAAGTTCAATAAGAAATCCCACAGTTGTGGGTAACACATTCTCTCCAAATACTTCTTCTCTCATTCTTCTCTTTCTTGTTTGTTATTCTTCTTCTCTTTTGTTGTTCTTGATAATTACTTGTTATTACCATCATTATCATATTGTGGGTTTGTTCATCAATCTTGAGATCAAGATTGAAGGGAATTCTTCATAGGGTGTGAGGTGAATTTCCAACATCTGGTATCTAGAGCTCCGATTGAGAGATTCAAAGAAGGAAGATAGTGATGGCGATGAACTATCCGAACAACAACTTTCCGGCGACCCTGCCAATTCTCAAGAAAGACAATTATGAGAATTGGTGCAAGCAGGTTAAGGTGATCTTCTGTTATCAAGATCTTTGGGATCTTGTGAAGGACGGAGTAACATCGCTGGTGGAGAACGCAACGGAGGCGGAAAAGGCTGCGCACAAAGAATTGAAGAAGAAGGATTATAAAGCACTCTTTATAATTCATCAGTGTGTTGATCCTGATAACTTTGAAAAGGTTAGTGATGTTGAGTCAGTAAAAGAAGCACGAGAGATTCTTGAAAAGTCGTTTGGAGGTGCAGAGAAGGTGAAAGAGGTGAGGTTACAAACTCACAAGAGAACTTATGAGTTGCTTCAGATGGAAGACAACGAAAGCATTACAGATTTCTTCACCAGAGTTACAAAGTTGGTGAATCAAATCAAAGTATGTGGAGAAGCGCTGACAATGAAAGCAGTTGTCTCAAAGATTTTGAGATCGTTGGCTCCAAAGTTCGACCACGTGGTAGTTGCCATAGAAGAGTCGAAAGATCTGTCAGTGTTGACGAAGGAAGAGCTTCAAGGGACTCTTGAGTCTCATGAACAGAGGATGGCTGAGAGAGCTGCAGGAAAGTCGAAAGATATGGCTTTGCAGGCACAGACGGAAAAGGAGAGAAAAGGCAAAGGTAGCTGGAATGGCAACAAAGGAGGAAACCAGTCGAATCAAAAGAAACCTTGGAACCAAGGCAACCAAAGAGGTGGTGCTGCAGGAAGAGGTGGTGGTCGAAAGACAGACAAAAGCCACATTCAATGTTTCAATTGCCAGAAGTATGGTCATTATGCTAGTGATTATCCAGAAAGGAAGAGAAATCAAGAGACTGATGCAAAGCTGGCGAAACATGAAGAAGAAGAAACGTTGCTAATGGTTACAACAAAAGATGAAGAAAGATTCCAAGATCAGTGGTACTTGGACTCAGGATGCTCATCACACATGACTGGAAGGAAAGATTGGTTTGTCAACATGAAGCCCTCGTCGAAGAACACAGTGAAGTTTGCAAATGACAACACTCTAGCAGCTGAAGGTGTTGGTGATGTTCTGATTATGAGGAAAGATGGCATAAGGTTTACAATTTCCAATGTGTTGTACATACCAGGCATGAAGAGTAACTTGCTCAGTATAGGACAGCTTGTCGAAAAGAACTACAAGGTAGTTGTCAAAGACAAGATGATGTGAGTTCTCGACGCAGGTGGTAGATTAATCTTGAAGGCTCCAATGTCTCAGAATAGGACCTTCAAGATTGGACTCAATGTGATGGAGCATAAGTGTCTAGCAACTGCAGCCAGTAGAGATGAGTGGTTATGGCATTTTCGACTAGGTCATCTCAACTTTAATGACATCAGAGAACTGAAGAAAATAAATATGGTTTCAGGATTACCAGAAATCGACATTCCAAGTGAAGTCTGTGAGGAGTGTGTTCAGTCGAAACAACATAAGAATAGCTTCAGTAAGGATGCAGGAAGGAAGTCGAAGGCAATACTTGAAGTCATATACTCTGATGTATGTGGTCCAATCCAGGTGGATTCGATTGGTGGCAATAGATACTTTGTCACGTTTATAGATGATTACAGTCGAAAGTTGTGGATTTACCTCATCAAGAAGAAAAGTGACGTGATTGAGGTATTTTCCAGATTCAAGTCCATGGTCGAAAGACAGAGTGGTCGAAAGCTGAAAATTCTGAGGACTGATGGTGGTGGAGAGTATGTGTCGAAAGAGTTCGATACACTATGTGTAAAAGAAGGGATTGTGCATGAGGTGGTGCCACCTTACACTCCACAGCAAAATGGGATTGTAGAACGCAAGAACAGAACCATCATGAATATGGTGAGAAGTATGTTGAATGGAAAGCATCTACCTAAAGAATTATGGGGAGAAGCAGTTTCGACAGCAACATATATATTGAACAGATGTCCGACGAAGAAGCTTGAAGGAATCACACCAGAAGAATGTTGGTCTGGTGTCAAGCCTAGTCTCAGTCACTTGAAGGTGTTTGGATCTATAGCACATAGACATGTGCCAGATCAGTTGAGAAGGAAACTTGGTGATAAGTCAAATCAGATGATCTTGATAGGATATCATTCGACAGGAGGGTACAAGTTGTTCGACCCGGTGAATAAACAGGTAGTGATCAGCAGGGACGTGATCATAGATGAGCTTAAAGAATGGGATTGGACTGAGAATGCCAAGAAGGATTCAGTGAGAATCTCTTGTGAAGAACCAGCCACTGAAGTCGAAATAGAAGTTCGACAAGAACCAGTTGCAGATGAAGCAGGTTCAAGCAGACCTCGACGAACAAGACATATGCCTGCAAGGTTGCAAGAATGTGTAATTACATCAGATGATGTAGTCGATGAAGAGGGTGAGCTGGTACATTATGCTTTCTACGCAGATGTCGAACCAGTCAATGCAGCTGAGGCATTGAAAGATTCGAAGTGGGTGAAAGCAATGATTGAAGAGTTAGAGTCCATCGAAGTCAATGATACCTGGTCACGTGTCGAATTGCCGCAAGGCAAGAAGGCAATTGATGTGAGGTGGGTTTACAAGGTGAAGGTAAATCCTAAAGGAGAAGTAACTCGACACAAAGCGAGACTTGTGGCAAAAGGATTTCTTCAGAAGGAAGGAATTGACTTCGATGAAGTATTCACACCTGTTGCTAGAATCGAAACAATCAGGTTGGTTGTTGGTCTAGCAAATATGAACAACTGGCACACATGTCAGATGAACGTGAAGTGGGCCATGATGAATGTAGACAGTTTAGACACAATGAATTAGGTGGTGTGTTAAATATAATTCATTGTGTAAACAGATTTGATTTCATATGATTAGATTTGATATCATATGATTAGATTTGATTTAGAATATTTTGGGCCTTTTATGTTTTGGGCTAGTGTAAACCTAAAACTATAAATAGGGTGCCTTGCTTTGTATTCTACATCACAACAGAACAGATTTCACAGTTGCAGTTAGCAAGTGAAAGTTCAATAAGAAATCCCACAGTTGTGGGTAGCACATTCTCTCCAAATACTTCTTCTCTCATTCTTCTCTTTCTTGTTTGTTATTCTTCTTCTCTTTTGTTGTTCTTGATAATTACTTGTTATTACCATCATTATCATATTGTGGGTTTGTTCATCAATCTTGAGATCAAGATTGAAGGGAATTCTTCATAGGGTGTGAGGTGAATTTCCAACAGAATACATATGGGGGACAATTAGGGGTGGCAAAACGGGTCTCCTGTCCCTCCCACTCCGCCTTAAGCCCGATAAAAAAAAGGCGAGGCGGGCAAGTCCACCAAGTAGAAATGGGCATAAAAATCTAGCTCGCCTCGCCAAGGTGGCGGCCCGCCTACTTTTTTTTTTTTATAAATTTTTTTAATATATTAATAGACTTGTTTTTATATTTCAATTAGATTTTTTACTTATTTTTTAGAACAATTTTTATAAAACATTTTTTTAACAAATTTTAGTTCAAAAATATTGCATATATTCTCAAATAAATGTATAAAATAAAACCATCAAGAATTAGAATTACTACAATTAATTAAAAAAGAGCGGGTTTAAAGTGGGACAAGCTGAACGAATAGGTATGGTGGGCTTTTGCAGACGACAAGTTTTGGCAGGGTAGACTTTGACGGGTGGTAGTCTTTAGCACGTGGGTTTTGGTGGACAACGGACACTAAATTTCAACCCAACCCACCATTTTTTGACGGATGCTGGAGCCGGCTCAACAGATCACGATCCAATCCGTTTTGCCACCGCTAAATACAATGAATCACTAGTCTAATCTATAAGTCAAAAAAAAAATATTATTCATATAAATGCCTTGTCTTAATACAATAGATATAACTGCTAATTAATTTACACAAAATCTTAATTAGCTTTTTACATAGTTGTACAAAACAAAATCACATTGATAACGTAATAATCTTCAACACAATATAAATGAATTCTAACCTAAATATAGTTTACAATAACAATGACACACTAAATATATTTAGGATAAATTATAATATAGCGCTCTGTAATTTGAAGATCCAATTGAATGGTCTTAATACTAGAAATGTAACCCGTAAGGAGTATTGCCATCCATCGATGGATCAACCAAATGGATGTATTTAGTTCAACAAAATGAAACTAAAAAAAAATGTTGATGTGAGAACTATATTCTCTATATTCACCTAATATCATTGTAATAGACCAATTGAATTAATAGTCGTAAAAAAAAGAATTTAGAAAACTTTAGAGAACCTAAGGCAAGAAATTGAGAACTAATAAAAGTAGTGACCAACGTGCGGGCAATGAAAGAGATAGGCCCATCGAAGAAATGAAATGAAGAGCTTTGAAGATAAACCAGAACTATAAATAAATAAAAGCGGAGAAAGTGGTAACAATCAAATCAAAATTAAGTAAACAACAAACCCTCACCAATTTTTCCCTCCCATCGTTTCCTTTCATTTCTTCCTCACAAACCTTTTTGCTTCCGAAACTTCTCTAAAACCACATTCTTCAAATTAGGTATAAATCACCAGATCTACCCATCGCATTTCACTTAATCCATCAAGATTCTATTCTATTGCATTCTAAAATTCAAATTTCTCTGCCGTTGCTTCAATTTCCGCCATGGATTTCATGGCCACCGATAATGTGCTGCCGGAGGTTTCTCATTTCTACATCGCGATCTACTTCGCTTTCGCTAGTTTGGCCGCTAGGTTCATTCTTGACAAATACGTTTTTCGCGTAAGATCCTTTCTTTTCCTAATCAATTTCGTTTTAAGGTCGTGTGTTAGTTTCTTGGAATTTAATTATGGTGAAGTGTAAAGTTGAATTAATCTCATAGTTATTTCTTTAGGGAAATATTCTAATTTTTGCATTGCTTATTCATGTAAAACTGTATGTAATTTTTTTCATACATGAATTGTTAAGGCAGTTTACTTTGTGGTTAATTGATGAACCAATGAAAGTGCCTTTTGGTAATTGATGAACCAATGAAAGTGCTTAATTCTTCTCGTTGATGATAATGACTTAGTTGTTTTATTGTTTTAGAAGAATGTTGTTATTGTTATAAAAAAATGTGGAAAAAAGTGTATTGAATCATATTGTTCTAATGTGGTAAGACCATGAGTTATTGATAGCGGCGCTATCCCGGGATAGTGGCCCGGAGTGGTGACCTTATGCTATTTGATGTTTAGATGCCGCTATTTGATGTTTAGCTGCCGCCATTTGATGTTTAGTGGGTAGCGGGAGCTGGAGCAGGCTGTTATTTGATGTTTAGCAGGTAGCGGGAGCAGGGCGCTTCCCGGTCTGAGCGGGTTTCAACGCGAAAACCCAAATTTACCCTTAAAATAAATAAATCTGGTTTGATTTTACATCTGTTTTTCATTACCTCTGTTTCTCTTAAAGTAATAATCATTTAATAACTCTATTCCTCTTTTTTGTTTGTTTTACATTAAATGTATGTTTTCTAGATTATTCGTATAATTAGTCTAAAAAATAGTCAAATAGCGGTTATCCTGCTATCCTATTTTTGAGGTTGGTCGCTATGCTATCAGGAATTGATGACTTTGGGTAAGAAACTTTTTAGCAAATGAAGAGAAGGATGTATCCTTGTCAATTTAGTGACTGGACTTTTGCAAATGACATTTTAGCCCCCTTTTCTTTTTTAAGCCTTTTATTTTAGCAATGCACATTGGCGTGGATGATGAAATACGTTTAATGTCATATGCATGATAGTGTTAAGAATTATTCATTGTTTCATGAAGTGTGTGTATTGATTGATCCTTTAGTGGCCTGTGTAAATAGAAGTTTTGGAAGCAACAATCTTATGTTGTTGAATTGATTTAATTGAAAAGAATATTTATGTCTTTTTTAGTTGATTCCTTTATTATTTTTGTTGCTTTCAGAGGCTGGCCATCAGGATGTTGACAAAGGGTAGAGTTCCTTCGCGGATTAATAAGGAAATGCAAATAAAGATTGTAAAATGCACGGAATCAATGTGGAAGCTAACATACTATGCTACAGTTGAAGCTTTTGTTCTTAAATACACCTTCAATGAACCCTGGTTCACTAATAGGAAAATGCTCTTCGAAGACTGGCCAAATCATGACTTGAAGTAAGAAATTTATGTTAGCTTAATGACCTAATTTAGCCTTGTTAATACAAATGTATTTTCCATATATCGAGTGATCTGCATCTCTCTTGTTGACCGTTACTTTCATCATTGTTCTTAACATTTCCCATACATTTCAGACCTAAACTGAATTTATAGCTGCACAAATGGGTTCACTTGCTGCAACTATGGAAGAGATAATTTTAAGTGCAGTCAGATTATTGTAAACTGAAAATTAGTCTTTTTTTTTTCTTCCTTTGTGGATCCAGAACTTCAAGTGATCTAACTTTAGTTTTTTCTTTTGATGGAAAACCGAGTATGTAGAAAATCAATTTTCATGGGTTTTCAAAGCAATGGATAGATATGCTCCTCTATTCATGAATTGGCAATGCAAATAGTTTTGTAGAATGTAGTATATAGTTTATGACGGGTTTTGTTTCTCGCTTCTGCTAACTCTATCTCATTGGTTGCTATTTGGTTTTAGCAAGAGTCTAGTCTATTCTAATATAAAAAATTGTTTATTCACATGGGGAGAACTTAGAGTTGTGCTTAGGAAGAAAATTAAAAGACTATTGTACTCATATTTGAGATTTTTTATATAAAGTAGCTAGCTGCCTTATCTAAATTTTTATTGCATTCTGTTTCATTTCTTTTCCCAGGAGTCCTGTAATGATTTACTACATGTGCCAATGTGGGTTCTACATTTATAGCATTGCGGCTATTCTCCTTTGGGAAACTAGAAGGAAGGATTTTGCAGTGATGTTTACTCATCATATAATTACTGTAATACTGATTGGGACCTCATATCTGACAAGGTAATATACTTGCATTTGTTTTCAATTGAAGAATATACCATGGTAATTTTAGATGAACCTTAAATTTTGAACTTATTTATTGTTGCCCTTTTGCATAGGCATGAAAAATTTCACACAGCGATCAATATTTTATGCTCAATACTATCGATATTATTTATTGTTCTTTTTTATATTTGTTCTCAAGTTTTGGACACTAATGTTGTTCAGCAATTTTGTCTTCAAGTAATTTTCGTAACTGTAGGTATTGTGCGTAAGACCAATAAATTAAAGTTTGAGTTTTGAAAAAAATTATGGATGGCCTTTTAAAATTCTAGTTTCCTGAAAATTCATTCTAATCTAAAGATTGGATTTATGATTGGTGCAACAACACTATTCATTGTCAATACTTAGTTTGTGATTTGTCTTGGTTTTGACTCTCTAACTTTCACATGCCTGATATAACTGATAAATCCTTTATAAATCATCTTTCTTGTGCCATGTTTTTATGCCAATGGCTATGCAGTTAGTTGCAGCCATAGTTGCAGCAATTGTGGTGTTGTTTAGTGTTGGCAGAGCTCTAAAGATTCTGGCCTTGCGTTTTAGGGTCGCAGTTGTAGCTCACCAAAAGGTGACTGAAATATTGTTAAAATGTGGCTGTTTCAGCCGCATCATTCAAGATAAAATAAAAACAAAAAATACCCCTTGTTTTATTTATTTTCTTCTTTTTTGGGCATTTTGGTCTTTTGTGTCTCTATAAAAGACTTAAACTCTGACTAGAGAAAATAAATTCTAGTAGCCTCACTTTTCCCTCTTTTGTGCGAGAAGAAAAACGTAACAGACCCACTTTTGTCGTTGTAACGAAACACATTCCTTCCCTCTGCATATTTGCTATTTTGCTATACATTTGGTTTGGAAATCAGTAACAAACAAAGAACTTTGACCTGTTAGTTATGAATGCTTGCTAATTTTGTTTATTCTCTAACTTTTTGAGCTCTTATCTGTATGGTATAAGTTGCTTATGTTGTGATACCAAAAATAAAAAATTGCTTCTATTGTTTCCTTAAACTTTGTTTAGCAGCCATAATGTTACCTGCTTTCACCACAATAGTGTTTTGTGGGTCACTGCAACTATCCGCAATCTGCCACTGATTCGTAGGCCAGTGGCATGAATAACATTGATAACCTGATCTTACGAATGGGATTTCTGATTGATGCAATAATACTATTCATTGTCAACACTTCATAGGCCATTGCTGTGACACATATAACATTTATAACCTGATCTTATAGTGTTTTTTCTTTCTGCTCACTTCCTTTTCTAGGTTTGCTATATTAAGAAAAGTGATTTTCAATCAAAATTGCAAAAATGACATTAACATCAAGACAGATTATGAAGAGGTAACTTACGCTAGCATGTGGTTTTTACAGTTTTTTCAGGCTTGGTGCCATGACCCTAGCCCTTCATGATGGAAGTGATGTATTCATGGAAGCTGCCAAGGTATTCAAGTATTCTGGAAGAGAGTTTGGTGCTAGCGTGTGTTTTGCATTCTTTGCAGTTTCATGGCTCTTATTGCGACTAATTTTCTTTCCTCTTTGGATTATTAGAACAACAAGGTTTGTCTTTATTTTTGTTGATTTCATTGGACTTTGTTTTTGAGAGGCAACTTACTGATCATATTTTCTCACCACCGTATTTCTCACTTTCCAGCCTTGACCTGAAGAAGGTCTTAAACCTATCAGAGACTTTGCCGATGTTACTTTACTATGAGTTTAATTCATTGCTCATAATGCTGTTCATCTTCCATATATACTGGTGGGTGCTCATATGTGCGATGATCAATAGACAGCTGAAAAATAGGGGAAAAGTTGGCGAGGATATCAGATCAGGTAACAAAGTTTCATTAGTACAGATTGTGGATATAAATGTTGTTAGTATTCAACTATTCTTTTATTAAGGAACCAGTCCATTGTCACTTGTTAGGATATCTACCACTGAATATAGATAGTGATACAGATGACCCCTTCACTAGTAACAAAATTTGAAGTGTTAGTTGTGTAAATTGCTTGCAATTCCATTATCTTAGGGATGGAAGTAGTCTGTTCACCCGTAATAAAATAGTTCAGAACTCAGAAGAAAATGTAACAGAACGAGATTGATATGTGTTCGACATATGTATTAGGGGTATAAAGCTAAATTGATAAAGATGCCTACTTTGAGTGTTCTATTACCCCCAGTTTGTGATATGCTTATGGTTTTTCTACTCTCAATCATTTTCTATTAGTTAAATCTTGATTCTCAGTCCTGTTTTCCTACTTTGTTTTAATTATTGCAATCAAAACTGTTATCGTCTCGGGTAAATTTGTACTTTATTTTAGCTAAAGGGAGTCCTTTTTTCTTGTTTGCAGATTCAGACGATGATTGAACAGACGAAGGATTTTGTTGAGTTTTCTTTGTTCTTGCTGGTTGGTGGTAGCTCTGCAGATACTGCTTTGGAGTTGTCTAATAGATTTCTAGAAGCTCAGTTGGTTAGTACAACCAATTGACGAAGGCTGAATTTTTCGTTAATTTCAAAATTTTCATTGATCACCTAGTTAAGTTGAAGTAGGAGAACCATCGAGCATAAGTCATATTTTTGCTGTATAAATCATAGGAATTCCTGTATAATTTTTTCCCTCCCAAACAAACCTGTTTAGTAGTCCAGGGTTTCACTGAAGTAGGGGATAAACAAAATTAAGAAAAGAATTTCATAGTGTTACTACTTTGCATGCTGTTCCATGCAGTGTAAGGTGTTGCTCTGATCTTGTGGATGTCAATTCATGTAAAATTGTGGCTGACGTGGTTTTATTGGAAATTTCAATGATTTTGGTTTAAAAAATCATTATTGAACAAAACTAATTGCACCATGCATAATCAAACTGCTATCAGAATTTAATTACTGAACTTATTGCTATTTTAGTTATAAAGCCGTTCTTTTTTTTTGACGAGAAAGATAACATCATTAGAAAGAAACAACTGAGGAATCAGAGGCCTCACAAACTGCAGTAGGGTAACTTTCAATCCAGGTTCTAGAGCCATACAACTTTTCCAAACTAACAAGGTTATGGGCATCAATACGACAATTCGCCGCAATGGGCTTGAAATCAGCATTAGCCGTAATAGAATTAATACATTCCATAGCAACTAGAGAGTCAGATTGAATGAAAATCCTTTCAAGCTTCAACTCCTTTGCTAGCATGAGACACTATCTTATGGCAAGAATCTCCACCACCACGGGGACACCAAAATACTCTCCTTCCTACTAGCAGCCAAAAACGTCTCAAAAAGCCGGATTTTTTATGATGCAAACATAACACGCAAACTCCTCATCAAAAATGCCCGCGTCCACATGCAAAATATGGAAATTACCGGCAACTGAATCCAAGACGGGTTTCAAAGGCACGCTTTTCCTTCCATCAATCTCAAGATTAGAGATGTTAATCTCAATCACAAAATCAAGGACCTCAGCATCCACCTTGGATGACTTCAAAAACTTCTGCTGGTACAAAGGAGATTGCGAACATTCCATATTTTTTGCAGTATGGTACAAAGCAATTTCGTGCTAAGCAAGTCACCGCAGGTGAGAATACTCAACAGTCAATCATTAAAGCTCGAACCCAAAGAATACGATAGCCAAGAGTGGAGAAGAAAACTTGCTTGGCAAAAGCGCAATCCATAAACAGATGATGATCAGATTCAACAACAAAATTATAAAGGGAGCAACAAGAATCTAACCTAACACCCTTCTTGAGAAGGTTATCTTTTGAGGGGAGAATATTTTTTGTCAGTTTCCAAAGGAAATTTCGAGTTCTAATATGGATCTTAGACCTCCAGATCTCCTTTCACAAGACTTGAAAAGAGATGCTTGATGGGCTTGGGACTTTTGCTCCTTTGATCTGCATACAAATGTGGTAAGCAGATCAAACAGAATACTCGCCACTTCTCTCATGGTGCCACAAAATACAATCCTCAAGATCCCTAAAGGAGATATGGATGCTAGTAATTTGCTTGGCTTCCACGGGATCAAAACATGCAACAATCAATTCCTTTTTCCAAGTGTTCAAATCCCCATCAATGAAATCCTTCACGCTAGTTTCTTTATTAATACCTCTCATAGGCTCAATGATCTTGAAACCCGAATTATTTAGGAGCCAACTGTCAATGTAGGCTACCATTTTCTCCCCATTCCCAATCCTCCATCTAGCCCAATGGTTGATGATCTCTCTAGCACTTAAGATGCTCCTCTAGGCGTAACTAGGAGCGAAACCAATGGAACTCTCAGCAATGGAGCTTCGAGGGTAATACCCTCCTTTGAAAACTTTCCCAAGCAAGGAATTCTCCCTCGTTAAAAGACGCCAGTAATGTTTCCCTAGAACGCTAGTATTGAATTCACTAAAACCCCTGAACCCCAAACCTCCATCTCCCTTTGCCTTAACTAACTTGTCCTAACTTATCCAATGGAATTTCTTCACTCCACTTCGAGCCCCCACCAAAAGTTTGCAATAATGGATTCAATTTCATTATAGATTGATTCAGGCAATTTATAGCAACTCATGATGTATGTGGGGATTGCCTGGGCAACTGCTTTTATGAGGACTTCCTTCCCTGAACGAGATAGAAACCTCTTTTTCCAGCCTTTTACTTTCTTCCAGACCCTATCAAGCACCATCTTAAAGATGTCTTTCTTAGACCTGCCAAACACCACTGGAAGCCCAAGATATTTGGAGTGACTTGGGACTATCCTATCTCCCATCATGGAACGGAGAATTTCTTTAACCTCCTCGCTCAAATTCTTGCTAAACGAAGCCTTAGACTTATCCAAGTTCACCACCTAGCCAGACAAATCTTGGTATTTTTGGAGAGTAGCCATAATCATTTTAGCTTCCTACAAATTTTCTCTAGCAAATAGGAGACTATCGTCGACAAAGAACAAATGAGAGATGACTGGAGCCCTTCTAGCAACTTGGATACCACATTCTTATTATTGACCTCTTTCTTCAACAAAATTGAAAGAATGTCAACACACAAAATAAATAGATAAGGGGATAGGGGATCTCCTTGACGGAGTTCCCTCTTAGGCATAAATCTCATGCTGGTTGGCTGTTAATGAGAACTTTGTAAGAAACTAAAGAAATATAGTTCTTAATGAGATTGATCATGCTGGGAGGGAAACCCATTAAGGAAAGCACTTCGATGATTAAATGCCATCCCAATCTATCGTAAGACTTGGACATATCCAATTTGAGAGCCATAACTCCTTTCTTCCCTTTTGCCTTCATCCAATGGAAACATTCCATAGCTACAAGGGAGTTATCCGTAATGAGACTTCCTTGAACGAAAGCGCTTTGCTCTTCATCAATGATATTAGGAAGAATCTTCTTAATCCTGTTGACAATAGTCTTTGTAATCCCCTTCATGATCACATTGCGAAGATTTATAGGCCGAAAATCCTCTGCGCTTGAAGGGTGTTTACATTTGGGAATCTGAGTAATGTGGGTGTTGTTTATCTCACCAGGGTCAGCATTGTTAAACACATCCAGAACAAGATTATAAACATTATGACCAACAATATTCCAAACTTCTGGAAAAAAAGAGTCGGGAGACCATCAGGTCCAAGTGCTTTGAGTGGGTGCATTTGAAAAAGGGCATCTTTAAACTCTTGGGCCGTGAACTTTCCTTCGCACCAGCTAATATGATCGGGCTGCAACTTCCCTTTTACAACAGAGCAAAAACTTCCTGGACATTAAAGGGAATAAAAGAAGAGAATAAGTCAGAAAAATAATGAACCAAGATTCTTTCGCAATGATCATCACCTCTCCACCACACCCCATTCTCATGTTTAAGTTTCATGATTGCGTTTGTCTTTCTTCTTTGACTAACTTTCCCATGAAAGAAATTATTATTCTTGTCTCCATGTTTAAGCCAAAGAGCCATACTCCTCTTTCACCAAATCACCTCCTTAACTTGTAGCAAATTATTCCTTTGGTTCTCAAGCACTTTATAAACCTTGATGGCCTCCTGATTAGCCCCCTATCTGAAGGTGAAAAATAAACACAAGAAAGGGGGGATTGAATTGGGTTTATGCCTTAATAAAACTTTTTCCTTTTCTTATCTTCTTCTTCACTTGATGCTTTTATGCGCTTATATTAAATACATTGCGGAAGCATAAATAATAAAGCATAAGTAAAGAACACATCATATATCCTGGTTCACTTGAGCAACTCTTAAGCTAATCCAGTCCACCCTTCCAAGGTGATTTCGCCTTAATTAATTAAGAACTTAATCCACTATAACCGAACTGATTACAGATGCACAAGCTAACTGCAAGTGACTAACAATTTGACAATGACACGTTCAGGGATCCCCAAGGATATAACGTTCATTGACACCTTAATAGAATCCGATCACTAAAGATCTCCTATTAGGATTTCCACAAATGACTACTGTCACTTGTCATCTCAAGTATACTGATCTTCACTAGATCACTTGAGGAACCACTAATTCTAAAATATAATATTTGTGTTACCGGAGATTACAATGGTGCTTCCTAGCAAGCTAATAACTCCAAGTTTAGCACATAGCAAGTAATGAGCAACAACTCCTTGCTTCCTAATACAAAAACTAATTCTAATAATAACTCTCTAAGAGATTATTAAAACTGTTTCTATATGCTTAAAAGCTTTTCTGTTTGTGAGCACTTAGGCTTCTTTTCCATTAAGCTTTTCTTTTCTTTGCAATAGTAGCAGTAGCGCAACAACGCAAGAGCCAACCCAATGCTTCAGCTACTTCAACAACATTTGAATAAACAAATGATTCTTCCTTTTATAGTGCTTCCAAGAATGACGTTGTGAGGATAGAAAAGTCCTTTCTATTTCCAACGGTCATATTCCAACGGATAGAATGAGCACGTGTTGGATGACATCACTTTCTTGTCCTTTTCCATAAGCACATGATTTATCAGATTTGAACAGCAACAACTTATCTGATGTAACATGTCTTACATCTGGATGAATCTTCTTCTGACACAATCTTCCACTTCAGAATCCAGTCTTCAGCATTCCAAGAACTAAGTTTCCTCTGAAACAATCTTGAGAATCTTCATGACTTAATTCTTCAGAACCCATGTATTCAGAATCTTCAGAGCCTTGACCTTCAGAACACTTCTTCAGAGTCTTGACCTTCAGAACACTTCTTCAGAGTCTTGACCTTCAGAAAACTTCTTCAAAGTCTTGACCTTCAGAACCTGTCTTTAGAGTCTTCAGAGTCTTGACCTCAGAACCCATCTTCAGAGTCTTGACGCACTTGGTCTTCAGAGCCTTCAGCCTTCAGAACTTAAAGTCATCATAGTCTTCAGAGTCTTTAGCACTTTGTTCTTTAGAGGACTCACTCTTCAGAGACGCTCGTTAGCTTCCAGATCAGATGCATAACTCAGAGCAAAATCCATAGATGCATTGCAACTGCAATATCCAGCATCCTTGATTCTTTACTGAACATGATCAGATGTAGAAACAAACTTGCTTCTTCACTGAGCTTCATTTGCTTTCAGATCAGATGCACTTCTTCAGAGCAGAAACCACAGGAGCATTGCAACTGCAATATCCAGCACCCTTGGTTCTTTACTGATGGTGATCAGATGCATAAGCAAACTAGCTTCTCACATGCGCTTCATGACGTCACACTAAGTAACTCCATAGGTTACTAGCTGCACACGTTGCTTCTGTTTGTTTGGTCTAATATATTTAATTTAATATGACCTGCACATAACAAACATTAAACCATATGGTTCTTTCACAAATACTCAATTGTTATCATCAAAACATAGAGATTATCCTGTAGAGACAAATCTTGCTCTTACAATCTCCCCCTTTTTGATGATGACAAAAACATGTATTTTAATAGAACATTTTATACAGGGTAATCACCAAGCATTAACCTATTCAGAGTTCTAAGCAACTGCTCCCCCTGAATGTGTTAACCTTTAAAACATTTTTATGCTTGTTTAGAGACATACTCTGATCCCAAGACTTACAAAAAATAAATTTGATAAAACATAATCAAATAGAGTAGAATAGAAGGAATACTTCCCTACGATATAAGATAGCATAAGTCTTCAACATTTGGACTAGTTCAACAGAACTTTCATCTTCAGATCTTTAGAACTTGTCTTCTCTAAGCATCGTATCAGAGTCATATAACTTCAGAATCTTCTAAAGCATTTTCTCTTGATCTTCAACACATGAGAGACTCCCCCTGAGTTTCAGACTGGGTGAAAATCAAATATCCTGACTTGTGAACCTTCCTGGGAGAACTCCCCCTGATTACAGTATGTCAGATATTTGGATCTTCTGATCTTGATACAGTCTTGATTCTTGCTTTCTCAGACTTGCTTTCTTCTCAGATTTTTGATCTCTTGAAGCAGTCTGATACCAATAGAAACCAATAGAATGTTTACTTCTGAATCTGATTCTAATATTGAATCTGAGTCTGATACCCATGTTGGTTCTTAGTCTGACACCAATACATGATACTCATGATTCTGATTCTGAATCCAAATCTTGCTTCTATGAAGATTTCTGATTCTTGTGCTCTGATTATCATATTCACAGAAAATTTACATCTTCTAAACATTCTGATTCCAGATGACTTTAACTTTCAGATCTCTGAACAGTATTGGGTCCATCTGATTCTGAATCAATGTTCACGAAGTGTATAACTTCTATTATATGAACACTAGTTCATTTGAGCTCAGATTTCTTTCAATTCACCTGTTTAGAATGCCTAGTGAACTTGTTCAGAGTTCCTTGGAAAAACATCAAACACACATTTAGTAATAAACACAATTTATATGTTTTGCATTCTCTTTCAGGTTATAGAATATATCAAAGTTGTATTCTATTTTTCCAAAACGTTTTCCATTTCTCCCCAAGTTATATTAAAAACATCTTTCATTTCTCCCCATTTCATTTTCCCTGTTATATACTATTTTCCAGATTATATCAAAATCATCTTCATTTCTCCCCCTTTTTGACATCATCAAAAAGTTAGAGTTTTTCATTGAAAAAATAGATTTTAAGAAAAAATATTTCTCTCTTTTTAATGTCAGAAATTAAAAAAATAGGGGTTGAGAGATAGCACCTGAGAACTTAATCGTCTTTCATTTCTCCCTCAGTGAACTTACTTCTCACAGATTGATACCAATAAGGTAGGTTGATATCTTTTCCAGATTTCATCTTCTATATCTCCCCCTGCTTCTTGGAGAGTGACAACTCTTCAGAGTTTGTAGAAGCATGCTCTGACGAGGATTGTTGACAAGTTTCTGATCAGCAGATCTTTCTCTGACAACTTGTACATCCTTCATAGCTTGTTGATCTCCTTTATACTTACTAATGTCACGTTCTCATCGTATAAGAGTAATTTCAGAAGAAGAACCAACTATAACAATTTGCTTAGTCTTCTTAGCATCTTCAGCTTCTTGTACCAATCTGGAAGTTTCTTTTCAGGAATCTTCTTCTGCGAGATTTAGACAAGAAAGTTTAAATTCCTTCTTCCTTCTGGCTTGATCTTGATACCAATTATTCCAGTCCTTAGAATAACTTGAAATATATCCAATTTCAGAGTCTAATACCAATTGAAGAAATATCTCAAGAATTCTCAAGTTCCAGAGTTAAAGTGCTTGTTCTGGCCTTGCTTTGATTCTTTCTTTTGAAAGGTTTGATACCCAATTGAAGGTGTGAAATTCAGAGGTTTGTGCTAGTGGTTGACTCTGAATTTTCTGAATCTTGCTTCATAATTCTGCGCCCAAAACCTTCTATATCTTCACTCAAACATCTTCTGAAGTTTTGCTCAGAGTTATCTGATGCTTTGCTTCTGGTTGGATGTCAGAGATATGATGCCAATTAAAGATATAAGATACCAATTGAAGGTGTGAAATAATGAAACTATTTCATCTTGTTTCTTCAACATCAAGACATTATACATCAGAAGTATCAACGTTTGATTTGACAGGCCATCTTCAAAACTTAATCTTTTAACCAGATCTCCAGATGATCCAAATCTTATGATGGTCTACAAATTCATATTTGCTCAGATTTTTGAGTAAACATCTGATATCAATTGAAGGTGATGTGCCAACAATGTGCATTCTGATCCTTCAATCTTCTGTGCATGAATGTCCTTCATTTGACACTTCATCCAGAGCATCTGATACTTCAATCAGCATTTTGCAGTATTTTGCTTCTTTAAGGGAGAGTGCTATCCGGAGGTACTTTTGCAACTAACTCTGTCTTTAGTAACATCATCATAACAGAAACCTACTAAAAATAGTTATCTGGTTTTCTGCAACACAGAGTCACGTTAGTAGTACCTTTCAGATACCTTAGAAATCTCTTAACAAATGTTAAAAGGGATTCTTTAGGATCTGATTGGAATCAAGCACATGCACATATACTAAAAAAATATTTGGACTAGAAACAGTAAAATACAGAAGAGTACAATTCATACCTTTGTAAAGCTTCTGATACTACCATTTTACTAACCTCTTTCTTTCTCAGAGTATACGTTGAATGCATGAGAGTCTTAGATGGCTACTCTCTGAAAGATTATCCTTTTGTCTGCTACATTCTTCATCTGAATTGAAACAACTTCTTCAGAAGTATATCTCTTCTGATGTTTGATTCAACTTGATCAGTAGTTACACAATCCAGATTCTTCCTTTGGTCTTCATCTTCAGATCATCCAATTTGATACTAAAGATCATGCTTCTTTATCTTCCAAATAACTTGTTTCCAGATGAAAGCTATATCTTCTTACACCAAGAATTTATCCTTTATGAATTAGCTTTAGAATTCTTCAAAGCTATTGCTTAATCTTCTAACGAGATTCTCTACATCAGACTTTCTAACCATAACTATTTCTGTTATGTTAGTAAGTTCTTCTGATCATCAACAGAAGGTTGGAGACTGATAAGATTCTGATACCAACTGATGGAAATGATTCCTTGCATTATATTTTCTGCTTCAGATCTATGCAGCTTAGCTCTAGTGAATGTTTCATCAAATAGTTCATCCAGAGGGACTCTTCAGATCAAACTAGATATTCATTCTTCAGGTGTCCTTGTTATCTAGATGTAAGCTATGTTGCTGACGTTTTAGAGCCATGCAAAATCTGAACCTCGGAGCTTCTGACCAATTGCTTTATACTCTTTGCCCAGAGTTACCACTTGTAGGATCAAAAACAATTGCTTTAAACCATCTGCTCAGAGTCTTCTGTAGAGTAACTTCTCAACAACTTTCAGAATCTCCTGTAGCGTTGCTTCATCAGATTCTTCTGTAACTTGCCTCTGTAGCCTGTGTACCTTGCCTCTGTAGCCTTGCTTAACAATTGAAGGAGTAGATGTCTGATTGATAGAGCCTCTGCAAAATCAGTTGTTACAGAACTTTTCTGTACAGCTTCTGATCTGACTTCACTAGCCTCTTCTTTTCCCAGAGTGCTAGTTTCAGCTACTGCCTACATACACTCAGCAAACTCCTTTCCAAGTGAAGTATATGTTTCTAAAGAAAATATCATTAACATAAATCTGACATATTTAAAATATCTTCCATAATAGTTTTATGAAAAGAGTAGTATAAACTTTTCTTTTGACAAAAAAAATAGTTTTCAAAGACTGGGAAGTTGATGAACACATACTACTTCTTCAAAAACATTTGAAAAGTATTTTCAATATTCATCTGATTTATATGATGTTATACAGATCAACAAAGGAGATTGACAAGAATATGAATTCTAACCTTGTCACAGAAGCACCTATCTTTTGTATAGTCAGAAGCTTCTTTGCTGACAAGCTTTGAGAAGAAAGAATCTTGTTCTTCTGGAATCATCCTTCTTTTCAATGAACGTCTCTTCTGGAAGAGAAGATTTGATTCTGGAGGAAACTTCTCATGGTTGATTCTTCAGAAGCATCTAATTGAATAGCATATGGGGTAGCTTCTGTTTCTTCAGCTGGAACACAATCTGCTTCTGATTCTCCAACGTCTTCATTAATCACAACAACATCCATCTGATTCATGAGAGATATCCTCAAAGCACAGATATTCTGATCTTCATGAGTAGAGAGCATCTAGCTTCCATCAGGCTACATCTTCTGAATTTGTCTACTTGAAACAAATACAGATCCAATCTAGATGCAATTATCATCAACTCAGATGTATCAAGAGACACAGTATGACTGACAATTTGCTCTTACAATGCTGAGCTAACTTGTAAAGAGTTAGATCAACAGAGTTTAATAGAAACATCTGCTCTTAAAAAAAATATCTACTGACTTATTCAGATTGAATAACACCAGAGATTTAAATCCTTTTTACCTCAGACAGAATGACTACTGTCCTTGTATCTTTCCACACAACTTTATTTCTCAAAACATTCATTAAGAATTTTTGAAAAAATAATGCCTGAAAACATCTGATCAATTACAATTTGTTCAACTGAGATAACATCTCAAGTTAACAGAACTTAATTGTTCATGCTTCTTCAAATCAGATCTTCTGAATTTCATCATATCCAGATGAGTTGATAAACACTGCCTATCTTGAAACTTCTGCAGAATTATTTGAAACTCTTCAAGGATAGCAACTTTCAAATGTTTTGAATCTGAAGAATCATTTCTACCAGATTTGAACATTTTTCTGAACTTGCCCTTTTCTGCAGACTATATTCTGGCGTTCTGATGAATAGGATTCATTAGCCAACAATATATCTTTTCTTACTTAAGATAAATCCCAATGAGTTGTCATGAGAAAGTCAAGTGTGGACTAATTCGTTTCTTGAAAACATCTCATACTCACCAGAATTAATCTTTAGAAATCAAGATTTCTTGCTTGTTGAAGATTTTAATCTTTGAGCAAATATGTTGAAAATCCAAACGTATTTTACATCAGCGTTCAACAGATATATCTTCTTATCTGATGAATCCTTCTTGTCAGTTGATTCTTCATTCTTCTTCTAGAATCTACTGGAGGAGATTTGTTGTTGAAGGCTTCAACACTTCAAACTTCAAAGAATCAGTGACTTGCTCAAGTAACTCAATAGATTACAATTTTAGAACTCACCATCCTCAAAAACTGATGTGAGGCTGAAATTGTAAGAACGGTGAAAAATCCCTAAAAGTATTTCTTCACATAGCCTATAGATCTTTATCTGACACTGTTAGGTGTTTGATATCCATCAATAACAGAACCGGAGCTCTGATACCAATTGAAGGTGAGAAATAAACACAAGAAAGGGGGGGGGGGATTGAATTAGGTTTATGCCTTAATAAAACTTTTTCCTTTTCTTATCTTCTTCTTCACTTGATGCTTTTATGCGCTTATATTAAATACATTGCGGAAGCATAAATAATAAAGCATAAGTAAAGAACACATCATATATCCTGGTTCACTTGAGCAACTCTCAAGCTAATCCAGTCCACCCTTCCAAGGTGATTTCGCCTTAATCAATTAAGGACTTAATCCACTATAACCGAACTGATTACAGATGCACAAGCTAACTGCAAGTGACTAACAATTTGACAATGACACGTTCAGGGATCCCCAAGGATATAACGTTCATTGACACCTTAATAGAATCCGATCACTAAAGATCTCCTATTAGGATTTCCACAAATGACTACTGTCACTTGTCATCTCAAGTATACTGATCTTCACTAGATCACTTGAGGAACCACTAATTCTAAAATATAATATTTGTGTTGCCGGAGATTACAATGGTGCTTCCTAGCAAGCTAATAACTCCAAGTTTAGCACATAGCAAGTAATGAGCAACAACTCCTTGCTTCCTAATACAAAAACTAATTCTAATAATAACTCTCTAAGAGATTATTAAAACAGTTTCTATATGCTTAAAAGCTTTTCTGTTTGTGAGCACTCAGGCTTCTTTTCCATTAAGCTTTTCTTTTCTTTGCAACAGTAGCAGTAGCGCAACAGCGCAAGAGCCAACCCAATGCTTCAGCTACTTCAACAACATTTGAATAAACAAATGATTCTTCCTTTTATAGTGCTTCCAAGAATGACGTTGTGAGGATAGAAAAGTCCTTTCTATTTCCAACGGTCATATTCCAACGGATAGAATGAGCACGTGTTGGATGACATCACTTTCTTGTCCTTTTCCATAAGCACATGATTTATCAGATTTGAACAGCAACAACTTATCTGATGTAACATGTCTTACATCTGGATGAATCTTCTTCTGACACAATCTTCCACTTCAGAATCCAGTCTTCAGCATTCCAAGAACTAAGTTTCCTCTGAAACAATCTTGAAAATCTTCATGACTTAATTCTTCAGAACCCATGTCTTCAGAATCTTCAGAGCCTTGACCTTCAAAACACTTCTTCAGAGTCTTGACCTTCAGAACACTTCTTCAGAGTCTTGACCTTCAAAAAACTTCTTCAAAGTCTTGACCTTCAGAACCTGTCTTTAGAGTCTTCAGAGTCTTGACCTCAGAACCCATCTTTAGAGTCTTGATGCACTTGGTCTTCAGAGCCTTCAGCCTTTAGAACTTAAAGTCATCAGAATCTTCAGAGTCTTTAGCACTTTGTTCTTCATAGGACTCACTCTTCAGAGACGCTCGTTAGCTTCCAGATCAGATGCATAACTCAGAGCAGAATCCATAGATGCATTGCAACTGCAATATCCAGCATCCTTGATTCTTTACTGAACATGATCAGATGTAGAAACAAACTTGCTTCTTCACTGAGCTTCATTTGCTTTCAGATCAGATGCACTTCTTCAGAGCAGAAACCACAGGAGCATTGCAACTGCAATATCCAACACCCTTGTTTCTTTACTGATGGTGATCAGATGCATAAGAAAACTAGCTTCTCACATGCGCTTCATGACGTCACACTAAGAAACTCCATAAGTTACTAGCTGCACACGTTGCTTCTGTTTGTTTGGTCTAATATATTTAATTTAATATGACCTGCACATAACAAACATTAAACCATAAAATGGTTCTTTCATAAATACTCAATTGTTATCATCAAAACATAGAGATTATCCTGTAGAGACAAATCTTGCTCTTACACTATCTGCACTCCTCCTTCAAAAGTTCTTCAATTCTTCCAATCTCCTTAATGGCAGTGCTTCTTTTATACTCTTGCAAAAATTCATCAAAGCCCTGCATCGCAGCTAACTTCCTAAAAACCTTAACAACTCCATTGTTTCACATCTTCACCACAACTTCCTCGCGTCTAAGGTCCCTACTCCAAACTTCAAATATGAGGATATGCCTCTTTTTTCGTGCCCTGCCAAATGTATCAGCTTTCGAATTGATTCGTATTGCATCATGGTCCAATCCATAATGGGGAAGGTGATTAGTACTTATACGAGAGAATCTGTTAATGAAAATTTCCACAACCAGGCTTCTATCCAATCTACACTGCACATTTTCATCTCTTCCTCTTCCAGTTGTCCACGTGAACTTGTAACCAGCAAAACCAAGATCATTTAGCTCACAAACATCTAATGCTTGTCTCTCCCAAGACATTTGGCTAATGGTTCTGTAAGTGCTCTTGATTGGCTTCATTTTGTGGCACAATATGAGTACATGTATGAATGTCATGTTTGATGTTATTACATTCATAATATGGACTGTGCAGGGTAAGTTAACTAAGCTAACTATAAGTTAAGCTGGATGTCATACTCAAGGTTATGACATAGGTCGTATGACATCAAGCGGAAGTTTGTTATTCTGGTAGCTATAACTCAAGAAACAACTCAGAAGCTCAAGCTGGAATGCAGGAGACATTTTAGACGCCCTAGGGGAACTAATATCTACCTGATTAAAGAGGCAAACGTGCAAAATACAAAAGTGAGGTTTTATTATGGATAAAAACTAATGTATGCGCCCAGGCCCAAGGACTGATCTGCTGCTACAAATATCAGGAGAGACAATCCTAGAAGGCAGCTGTTGAAGATAGAGAAGCAGAAGAGATTGTTCTTCACATTTGTGTCTTAGGAATACTTGTAACCCAAGCAACTGTTAATTGCATTGTTAGGTAGTTTCTAGGCGTTGTTCCACTCGAAGCTGTTAAGCAAGAGTGTGTGTTCCTTGATCAAAGCTTTGAAGCAAGATTAAGGTGTGTGTGTAGGTGAAGTGTCTCTTCAATCTACTGTTTAAATTGTAACTGGTAGTTATCACTGGTGTGTGGTTGTAGGGAGTGAGTGGATATACTCAGGTCTAGAGTGTCTCTAGGTTAAATTGTCATTGGGTAGTGATTAAGTGAGGAGTGCAAACTGGAGGTTTGACTCTGAATTGATATTGCTGATAGTGAAATTTCTCCCTGGCTTGGTAGCCCCCAGATGTAAGTGTGTTGCACTGAACTGGGTCAACAACTAACTGTGTTATTTACTGCTTGTTATTGTTGCATAATAGTTGATTTGTAGTGAATGTCACAGTGGATGTTATAACTTCTGTTAGAACATCCATCATGGGCTGGCCAGAATTTTCAATTGGCATCAGAGCAGGCACCCTGCCTGTTTATTACTGGGTGAGATCTAGGGAAACAAAATTCTGGTACTATGGATAAAGATATTGGATTCACCAATAGACCTCCAATTCTGGATGGTTCTAATTATGACTATTGGAAGCCTAGGATGATTGCCTTCCTAAGGTCCTTAGACAACAAGGCTTGGAGAGCTGCAAACTCTGGCTGGGAACATCCTGTGAAGACTGACAAGGATGGAGTATATGTGCAAATCCCTGAAGAGGAATGGACCAAAGAGCAAGAGGAATTGGCTCTTGGAAACTCTAAAGCATTGAATGCACTCTTCAATGGTATAGACAAAACATCTTTAGACTGGTCCACCACTGTGAACTAGCAAAGGATGTTTGGGACACTCTCAGAACCACTCATGAAGGAACTTCCAAGGTTAAAATTTCAAGACTTCAAATGCTGACCACAAAATTTGAAAGTCTAAGAATGAAGGAAGATGAGACCATTCATGACTTCTACATGAATGTTCTTGAACTAGCTAACACCTCAGGAGCTTTGGGAGAAAAGATGGCTGAAGAAAAGCTTGTAAGGAAGATACTAAGGTCACTACCTAAAAGGTTTGCAATGAAGGTAACAACCATTGAAGAAGCTCAAGACACATGCCACATGAAAGTGGATGAACTCATTGGATCTCTTCAAACTTTTGAGATGGGGATGTGTGATTAGGCTGTGGAGAAAAAGAGCAAAAGTATAGCCCTTGTCACAAACTCTGTAGAGGAGTCAGATGAGGAAGAAGTGGAGAATCTATCAGAGGCAATAGCCCTACTTGGGAGACAGTTCAACAAACTGGTCAAAAGGATAGATGCCAAGTCTAAACCTTATTCTAAAGAAAAGGCTGAAGAAAAAATCAGTACAGTTCAATGCCATGAATGTGAAGGGTATGGTCATATCAGAAAGGAATGTCCAACATACCTCAAGAAAAAGGGAAGAGGCCTGACTGTCACATGGACTAATTCTGACAGTGAATCAGAAGAAGAAACAGCCAAACATGTCACTACTCCCTCCAGGGTGTACTTATCTGATGGTGATTCAAGTGAAGAGGAATTGAGTTTTGAAGACCCTACAACCTCATATCAGAAGCTTCACATCAGAAGTGTAGAACTGTACCAACAAGGAAAGCTTCAGAAGGAAATTATCAAGGTCTTAGAAGCAGAAAGGAAAGAGCACCTAGCCACGATACACTCCCTCAGAGGTAAGGTAAATAATCTGAAAAATGAGAAGGATCAAATGGCTAAATCCATAAGGATGCTCAACTCTGGGATGACACCCTAGAGGAGATCCTTCAGAGTGGGCAGACTACAGGAAATAGGTCTGGTATATGATTTGTTGAGAAACAAACCACTGTCTTGAACCTCAAGAGGGTGCAGCCTGAGTCTCAAATGTTAAACAGGATGTCACGACTAATGACACAACATTCACCACACAGAAACTGGAAGCAAATCAAGAGAAAATTCCAAGGGCATAAATGCTACCATTGTGGAAAACTTGAGCACATTAAAGCTGTGTGCTTCTAGATAAATGGTTTCCCCAGCCAAAGAAAAACCAAACAGGGTATGCATGGCAACAAACATAATCATGCCAAACCAATGAGGGAAGAGCCTAACAAGCAAAGAAAATGGGTAGCCAAGATGGTTGCACACATAACTCACACTTCTCTAAGAGTATCAGCCAAAGAAGACTGGTATTTTGACAGTGGATGCTCTAAGCACATGATTGGCATAAAGAGTTTGTTGATAGACATCAAACTACACTCCACCAGCTATGTGATTTTTGGTGATGGAGAAAAAGGAAAGATCAAAGGTGTTGGAAAACTGGAGTGCCCTGGAGTCCCTACTCTAGACAATGTGCTGTTGGTAAAAGGGTTAACAGCCAACTTGATCAGCATCAGCCAACTCTGTGATCAAGGACTAAGTGTGAAGTTCTCTTAGGAAGAATGTGCGGTCACTAATGATGGAAATAAAGAATTCATGAAAGGACTTAGATCCAAGGATAACTGCTATCTGTGGCAGCCTCAGGACATGAGTAAATCCACAATCTGTGCTATGGCAAGAGAAGAAAAGGAAGTAAAATTGTGGCATCAAAAACTTAAACATCTTCATTTAAGGGGAATGAAGAAGATCATCTCCAAGGAGGCTGTGAGAGGGATACCTAAACTGACTATTGATGAGGGAAAAGTGTGTGGGGAATGTCAAGTGGGCAAACAAACCAAGACTTCTCATCCTAGAGTTGGACATCTAACCACCTCCAGAAGTCTGGAACTACTGCACATGGATCTGATGGGACCAATGCAAATAGAAAGCCTTGGTGGGGAAAGATATGCATATGTGGTGGTTGATGATTACTCCAGATTCACCTGGATAAAATTTATCAGAGAAAAGTCTGATGTGTTTGAAGTCTTCCAAGAATTGTGTATCAAACTCCAAAGAGAAAAAGAGAGTGTGGTTATCAGGATCAGAAGTGATCATGGTAAGGAGTTTGAAAACTCTAAGTTTGCTGACTTCTGTGCAGCTGAAGGCATAAGCCATCAATTTTCCTCGCATCACCCCTCAGCAAAATGGAGTAGTTGAAAGGAAGAACATAACCATTCAAGAATTTGCTAGAGCCATGATCCATGCAAAGAAGCTGCCTATGCACTTCTGGGCTGAAGTTATGAATACAACATGCTATGTACACAACAGGGTAACTCTAAGAAAGGGAACATCCTCCACTCTGTATGAATTGTGGAAAGGGAGAAAGCCTAATGTGAAGTATTTTCACGTGTTTTGAAGCAAATGCTACATCTTGGCAGATCGTGAACAAAGAAGGAAAATGGATCCCAAAAGTGATGAAGGAATATTCTTGGGATATTCTACCAGCAACAGAGCCTACAGAGTATATAACTCCAGAACTAAAGTATTAATGGAATCCATAAATGTTGTCATTGATGATCAGATTGATGAAGTCAATGTCATAGAGGATGTGGAAACATTGGTTGAGACTCCATCTGAGGAGACTGAAGACTCCCAAGCAAGCCCAAGTACTGAAGCAGATACAGCCACCAAGGAACCTTCTATTAGGCTTCTGAAAGATCATCCCAAGGACCTGATCACTAGAGACCTCAACAGTGGAGTGAGGACCAGAACAAGAGATGTCATCTCAAACTCTTGTTTTGTGTCCAAGGTTGAACCCAAAAATGTAAAGGAAGCCCTCTCTGATGAATACTGGATCAAGGAAATGCAAGATGAATTGGAACAGTTCAAGAGGAATGAGGTATGGGAACTGGTGCCTAGACCTGAAGGGACCAATACCATTGGAACAAAATGGATCTACAAGAACAAGTCAGATGAAGAAGGAATCATAGTCAGAAACAAAGCTAGACTAGTGGCATAAGGATACACTCAAGTTGAAGGAATTGATTTTGATGAAACCTTTGCACCAGTTGCAAGGCTTGAGTCTATCAAGCTAATGCTAGGAATTTCCTGCATCCTGAAATTCAAACTCTTTCAAATGGATGTAAAGAGTACGTTTCTGAATGGATATCTAAGTGAGAAAGTATATGTGGCACAACCCAAGGGATTTGAGGACCCTAACATGACAGACTATGTCTACAAGCTAAGGAAGGCTCTGTATGGATTGAAACAGGCACCTAGAGCATGGTATGAAAGACTCACTGAATTTCTCACCACCAATGGATACAGAAAAGGGGGAATTGACAAAACTCTGTTTGTGAAAAATGAAGGTGGAGAAATTATGATAGCACAAATCTATGTTGACGACATAGTGTTTGGTGGAGTATCAGAAAGGATGGTGAAACAATTTGTCAGTCACATGCAGTCTGAATTTGAAATGAGCATGTGTGGAGAATTGACATATTTTTTTGGACTACAAGTCAAAAAAATGGAAGACTCCATCTTCCTCTCCCAAAGCAAATACACCAAAAATATAGTCAAAAAGTTTGGAATGGACAATGCCAGTCACAAAAGAACACCTGCCCCCACTCATCTAAAATTGACCAGAGATGAAAATGGTACTAGTGTGGATCAAAGGCTATATAGAAGCATGATTGGAAGCCTACTATACCTAACAACCAGTAGACCAAACATTGCATTTGCTGTTGGAGTGTGTGCCAGATATCAAGCTGATCCTAAAGTCAGTCACATGAACCAAGTGAAAAGGATTCTCAAATATGTGAATGGAACATGTGACTATGGCATACTATACTCTCATGGGTGTACCCCTATTTTGTCTGGTTACTGTGATGCAGATTGGGCTGGCAGTGCAAATGATAGAAAAAGCACATATGGTGGATGCTCCTTCTTAGGTAACAACCTAATATCCTGGTTCAGCAAGAAGCAAAATTGTGTTTCACTATCCATTGCGGAGGCTGAATACATTGCAGCTAGCAGCAGCTGCTCTCAGCTGGTCTGGATGAAGCAAATGTTAACTGAATACAATGTCACTCAGGATGTCATGACGTTGTACTGTGACAATCTTAGTTCTATTAACATTTCCAAGAACCCCATCCAGCATAGCAGAACCAAGCACATTGATATAAGGCATCACTTCATAAGAGACCTTGTGGAAGACAAAGTCATTTCCTTGGAGCATGTGTCCACTGAGCTACAGCTAGCTGACATTTTTACAAAGGCTCTAGATGCTGCCCAATTTCAAAATCTTAGAGGGAAGTTGGGTATTTGCATGTATGAGGTTGAATAGCAATTAATGTCACGAGAGAGTTTTAGGATATTAATGCAGTCAAAATCTTTGAACAACAAAACTCTCCATCCCACACAAACGTGCCTCTCTGCCCCTAGTATCGGTCAGCATCCCTTCCAGACCCTAAGTCCAGACAACAACATGGCCTCGTATCATGAAGGATCTTCATCTAAATCCTCTCCCAAATTCACCAAAGATCCACCTCCCTCGATTGAGAAACCAAAATGCAAGTATCCTCCTCCCACTGAAGAAGAAATGAGGAGCATTCTGAACAGGGAAGGCACAGCCTACGTGAATCAATCCATGGGGGAAATTGCTTGTTAACGGCTTCACCGTGCCCCTGGCTCGCCGGGGTCCAGATGAGGATCTTCCAGAAGAAGACTCGTATGATGGAAACCAAGACATCTCCCTCTCAGACTTGGATAGCAGTGACTCCAGTTCTTCCTCTGACGAAGAACATTGAGAATTAGGTATGTACCTCAGAATGCTGCTGGTGATGAAGTGTGCGTCTGATCAATGTCTATTTGCTCTTGCATGAATAATTGGTAAAGCTCTCTATGAGCAGTTTTGTAATGTAACCACATCCTTATGTATTGGTACAATTTATGGTCTATACTATGGTTAGTTGGGTTTTAATTTGTGGCTAAAAAGGGGGAGAGAGTGTTAGATAAATAACAGCAGGTACAACAGATGCAGATGGAAGAATTGGTGGATAACCAATATGAGTACCACAGGTTATGTGGTAGTAACAGATGCAGGTGGAAGAACAAGATAGTGCTTATGCACATAGTGATTGTGATTGAGCATATGCACCATGTCGCTACTGCGAAAATCGGCGCCGGCTGAACAGAAGAGTCGCCACCGTGCGTTATTTATCCCACGGGAGGGAAAGGAAACGCTCAGAGTAAACCTCGCACAACACGGGAAGGGTATGGTCGTCGCAACCAAAACCTGGGTTCGGGAGTCGGTTACGCAAGGGGAAGGTATTAGCACCCCTCACGTCCGTCGTACTCGACGGGATCCACGCTTGTTTTCGGGTATGGATTGTTATTCTATCTAAACCATAGGTCAAGGGTTAAAAGAAAAGAAAATGAAAATAAAAAATGACTCGGCAAAGTATCGCACTTTATGCCTACGTATTCCCGCCTGGAACGAGAAATCAGAGTCAACGTAGTTTGCCTACCTACGGGAAAGGAGGGGAAGGTTGCTCGCTAGGATATCGCATCCTATGCCTACGTACTTCCACACGGCATGGAAGATCAGAGCAAACGTAGTTCGGGCCACGGAAGACACAGGTTTGTCTTGGTTGATTTTATTCCTTCTGAAAAAGGTTTTCTTGATTAACAGTCCCGACGAACAAAAATGACGTCTTGATGAGTTCACATTCTTTTACGAAAGAAGTGTCTTTTATTGTGTTTGAAATCTTTATGTGTTTTTCTGTTTGTTTTGAGAGAGAAGAGACAGAACTCTAACCTACGGTTGCGAAGGGAATCAAACTAACCTAATGTTATCATGCATGGGTTAAGACCTAGTGTCTATCATGCTCCTCTCTTGCACAGAGAGAAACAGAGATCCTACGGGATAGGCAGAAACAGAAACAATATCAGATATATACAGTAAAGCAGTAAAATGCATGGATGCAACAGTACAAGCGAGGCAAGGGAGTCCCACTCAACCTCGAACCTGGAAAACAATAGGCAAAAGTGAACAGGCTTCACTTTCAACCCAACAGGGTAAACAACAAACAATACAGTCCAGAAAACCAGTCAATACATCAAGAATGAAATACAACAGCAAAAGAAACAGCATCAGCAGCTCTGAATCAACATCTAGCTTCAAGTAATCTCCAATCAGCTACAGGCTTCAACAAGCATCAATCTCCATCTTCATGGCCTTCAGGCAAGGGCTTTGATCATCAGTCTTCCATCTGCAATGGCTTTTCTTCAAGCTCAAACCTCCAGGATGAGGAATCAGTCACAAGAGTGAAGTGAATGAATGTTAGACAGTTAATTACCTACCAAGGGTGGTTCATCAACTGTTAACATTAAACAGAAAGTCTCCTCTCAAAAGTTCTATCTTTCAAATATATTCACTGATCCTTCCAAAGGAAGGAGGTGGATATTTGAAAGAGACTTTGAATCATAGAGAAAGGATGGATGCAGACAAGGCATACCATGTTTGAGAAACAAGCTTTCTAATCTAGAGCTCTGCCTAGCTCCTAAACCCTAGTCTCCTCAGCAGCTGCTAGCAAGAACCTCCTCTCCAACTCTGGCAGTTGATCTTCAATCTCTGAATCTCCAATGGTCTTCATCTCCTCAAGTCTTCAGCTCTCCCAAGTTCCCAGACAATCCCAATACCCAAGCAAGCAAGCAATAATCCCCAGAGGGCACACCACACCAGTCAATCAGATATACACAGAGCATTAATAGCAGTAGGGGAATCCTGACTTTTTCTAAGGGGATCTAATAACTACCCATAGCCCCTATAGTCCCATAACTAATCTAGTCAAACCCTAAGTCCTAAGGGAAAGAATCAAGCTTCTTAAGTCATCACCTAAAAACCCTAATTTGTTCATGTTGTTCAAGCCTACATTAAGCACCTAAAATTAATTCCTAAAAATGGGAACTAAATTGTTTCTACAAGTTCAATATCTAATCTAAACAACCTAAAAAGAATGAACAAAAAATATTAAAGCATTTAGTAGAACAAAAATTAATAAAATCATGCATGAAATGAAACTATTTAAAATGCCATTTATTTGGAAAATATGGGAAAAATATCAAATAAAAATGAAAATGCAATTTTATTTAATGACAATTTTCTACACATTCCAATGAAAATGATGTAAAAAGAATGGATTAAAAATGATTTTTTATCTATTTATTATGAATTTTAGAAAATGCATAAAAAAATTAAAGAATATAAAAGAATATAATGAAATAAAGTGGAGGGGGGGTTTATTCAGCAAACACGCTCAGTTCATATTTGGATGGGCCAGGCAGTGGTGGGGTGCGCGTAGCAAGTTGCACTAGGCCCAGAACAAAGTCAGAAACAATGAAAAATAAAAAAGGACGCAGGGGGTGAAAATAGTAGGAGTTTCACGTGTAAAATGAATTGGGCTCAAGGCTGGGGTGGTGGGATTAGCAAAACGCACTTAAGCCCGCCCGTTTCATTAAATGAAACGGTGCGTTTAGGGCACCTATTCACTCCCTCCAAAATCTGAATTGAATGAGAGCCACAGGATTGGCTTCTGAGTCAAAGTCTAACACACGATGGATGGCCACGATTTCGTCTCCTACCTTGAATCCATGAGAACTAGGGTTTCTGCCATGAATGCTCATGCACGAACCAACTTCCATCAATCTGTTCTCTCTCCACAGTCCATGAAACACCACGATATAAACATGAAAAACACTCTAAATCTCTCCCTCTATACGTCTATGGTCTTAGTTTGCATTAAAACTCAGCCAATCAATAAACCCGATCGAGACAAGTTCTGACTCCATGAAAATACACTGAGATGCATCACAATAATTCTCAACCAAACCTATACTAATCTACTCTATGCATAATGGTGATCATTCTAAACTAACAAGCTAAGGTTATCATGCAAGATCCTACGAGTTCTTGATCCAAACAGTTTGGTACACCTGCTAACAATCATCACTAAACAGCACTAAACTCATCCTAATTGTTCTACTAACAACCTAGATCACATTTAAACTAATAAATCTATGCTAAACTAACTGAACTAATCAATTTGAATGAAAACGCACCTGATGCAAAAGCTTGAAAACAGCTATGGAAACTCGTGAATCCACCACCACCAATGCTCAGATCTTGATCAGTGAGTGAAGCTCTTGCTTCTGTATGCAACACCTCTTGTTTCTTGGCCTTGGATCTTGCTAACCGATTGATTTTTTACTTTTGAAGAGGATGATAACAGCACATGAAAATGGATCAAAACCAGCCAGATATTGAGTGATCTTTGATCTTTGATGATTATGGAGTGGAGTAGAATCAAGGATTATGAGAATTGATGAAGTTTGAAAAGAATTTGCAAGAGGAAGAATGAGAAACTTTGGGAAATTTTTGGTGAAAAAATGAATCCAACCCTTGCTCAATTCTGATTTCATGAATATATAGGGCTCACATGAACTTTCTAGAACCATCTTGCCACATTCCCTTGCATTCCAAATTGGTTGATTTTTTGAAATGTTTCTTCAAATGCAAGTAACCATGAATAACTTTGATTTTTTCCACTAAGCTCAAAAAAGTGTTTGAACCATTGTCTCTAGAATGTCTTTTGGACCCAAAATCATATATTGGAAGTCTCCATTTGGACTTATAAATCTCCCAAACCATTTTTCACTTTGACTTTCTTTAAGTTATAAGCCATTTTAGTTCAAATTTAACCAATCATGCAACTTCATGTTATGAGCTTTTCCAACAATTTGTGACCTTCTTTATAGACTCAAAATGTCATTTGGAGCAAGTTTGATGTTGTAAGTTTTTCCATTTGAGGCCTCCTTGTATGAGTTTTGGACATGAGTTAAAATGACCTGTAATTCACAAATGCCCAAAATACCCTTTGCTTGCCAAGACCATAAGTTGAGTTCCACACATCATATGAGGGCATGCTATACCATTCTAGAAAGCTAAGACAATGAGGAACAATTCTTATGTTGACCAGAAATTCATTTGAAATCTCCTTGAGGGGTAAAAATTGCTTGGAAGTCAAGTCACTTTCACAGACAAAATTTCAGATACCTCAGATGACCTGTAACTTGCAAGGACCATAACTTGAGTTCTATAAATCTCCTTGATGTCTTCCACCACTCAAATTAAAGGTATTGAGATCCTCTACAAGTTTCATGTTGGCCAAGAATCCATTTGAAGCTAGCATTTTGACTTATCTTGCTTGGAAATTTGACCTAAACTAGGGGATTTTACACAGAAACCCTAATTTAGAAGCTCCTCTTCTCCTTGATTTCTCTTGAATTCTTCTTGGCATATCTCCATATCCTTCTTTATATGTCCAATGATGAACCCCACATCTCTCCACTAGACTTGAATGCCCCTTAAATCAGTCAATTGACCTAGGGTTGACCTAGGGTTGACCCAGATGAAACCCTAGTTGACTGCCTTCAGCTATAGCTCTTGTGCTCTCATCAATGACTTGTCTCCTTCTTTAAATGACTTTCTAAGTCTTTCATAATGTCTAGATACTCTCCATGCCTTCAACTCACAGCTCACAACCCTCTTGTTGACCCTCAGATACCCTCAGCTAGGAGATGGACTCAAGGCTTGATCTGCTGAACTCTTTGCTTTCAAATTCTTTCCTGATGAATTGAATGAGATTGAATTGGGATAATAACCTCTTGATAGGCTTCTAGAGATGAGAATAATGATTGGCCCCCCTGTTGCATGACTTGCTATGCTTATGCTATGTAGATGGTTAGTCTATGTACATGACTCTATATGCAAATGCTAATGACATTGAAACATAAACCAAGTGAATAAGGTTGGGCAAATTTTAGGGTGTAACAGCTGCCCCTATTCAAGCGGCTTGGACCCGATTGGGTGAAGAGCCCGGAGCCTTCAGACATTCGCGGTACGAGACGGTTGAATACTAGTGAAACCAGAAATTTGCCAACCGCAAAACTAAATTGCGCTCCTGCTTGAGGAACGACATTCATCAGCTGAATCTGACTGTTACAGCAACCTACTGATCTCGTGCGAGCGTGCTGGGGATTGTCTTCATCGTTCTGAAGAGGATTCTGTCATAACAGATTGCTTGCTTGTCCACGTTAGGACTCTGTCTGCCATCAATACGAAGAACTCTCAACTAGAACCTGTCCACGTTAGGACTCCACTTGCTGTTAACCCAGAAAAATCTCGGCAACTCCGCTGGGGATAATTCGTCTGCATTTCCATAAACTGAATCGTCCACGTTAGGAATAAAACTCTTTCACGCTAGGAGTAACACCTGTCCACGTTAGGAATAACATCGTCCACGTTAGGAGTAACACCTGTCCACGTTAGGAATAACATCGTCCACGTTAGGAGTAACACCTGTCCACGTTAGGAATAACATCGTCCACGTTAGGAGTAACACCTGTCCACGTCAGGAATCATTTCTTCTGTATCTGTCCACGTCAGGACTAACCCTTTCATCTTTCCACGTCAGGAAGCAATCTTCTTTCCGCGTAAGGAGAACTATATCAATCTGTCCACGTAAGGACTCCAATACCACTTGACATGTCCGCGTCAGGACTCCAATCTTTCCACGTAAGGAATTCAACTTTCCGCGTTAGGAACACAATCTTAATCTGTCCACGTAAGGACTCCCCTTTTTCCACGTCAGGAATGCTGTCATTTCCACGTAAGGAAACTATCTTTTTCCACGTGAGGAATCATCTCTTTCCACGTAAGGAATCCTCTTCTGATATGTCCACGTAAGGACTACATCGTCCACGTTAGGACCCACTTCTCCACGTTAGGAATAATAATCTCTTTGATTTGTCCACGTCAGAACACTGATCTCGTCTTGATTTGTCCATGTTAGGACTCAGGCGTCTTCGACCCGCTGAGGAAATAAGACTTGTCCACGTAAGGACTCACACGCTGGTCTGATCTGTTCCACGTCAGGGCACCAACACAAATAGTAATCACTTTTGTCAACGTCCTGACCTCCCATTCCACAAATTTCGAGAACCCTCATCTGCCCACGTTGGGACTAACACACCTCACCAATCCGGGGAAATAAACCTGTCCACGTTAGGACGCCCACTTCTGAAGAAATCTCGTCAATCTAGGAGTAAATTGTCCGCGTCAGGGCTTAGTTCTCCAATGATCCTCACCTACAAACTTCTTAGCACTGACGTGACAGCGACTTTGAGACGGACTCTACTGGGGATATCTGGAAACCAAACTACCGGATGCCTGTTCTGATGCCCGGAGGCCACTTCTGAAATTCTGGTTCATGAAACCCCTGATGACAACTAATTCTGCCTGGGAATAAAGAGAAACTTATCCTGATAACTCTGTGGGGAATACAGCCGAAACTGACATTATCATTGAATATCTCATGCCGAGATCTTGAAAGTTTGGTAATTCATTTGAGCAAGAATTCTCTCCACCTGAACTGCTAGAGTACAGAAACTGCTTCAGCAAAATAAATGCTGGAAGGATAATGCCGACTCCGCCGGGGATAGCCAGATGCTACAGAATTATTCCAGCAAAATAAATGCTGGAAGGGTGAAGTCGACCCTGCTGGGAAATTGGGAACTCAAACCACACACCCTATTGAGGTAACCCCCTGCTGGGGAATAGCAGATGTGCATAGTATGATCGGACTTTCTGCTGGAACGTGAACTGATATCACCAGTATCTCTGACAAAATAAATGACAGGACCCACCATCAACTCTGCTTTGGAGAGTCTTGATCTTCGAGTTCCACTGGAAGGAATGAAAACACTTGCAAAGAGAATTCCGCTGGGGATGGGATGATTCTCTTGGGGAAAATTAACTGACTCCCTTGGGGGGAGAGTGCATGACCCTGCGGGGAAAGATGAACCTGCCTGAATACAGCCTTACGATCTTGGAATCGCCAAACTCTATTGAGGACGAATAACTTTTCTGCTCCCTTTGAGTAAGCTACGGCTAGCTGGGAAATTCTATCCTTCTTCAGGAAGAACATGCATGACCTGCGTGGGGATCAAGTCTTTCGTTATCGCGATCTTTTGATCATCTTCCTCGTATGGTTACGAAACCTGCAACAACACAAACAAGACACGACAAGCCTATGCAATCAAATCAATTCAGGTTAGTGACGTTATTTTCAGTTAATTCAAAGCTTTAACAATTGTTGGCAAGGGCCCGCGATGTTATACTCATGCTAGCTTCACTAAACTTAGGCGTTTTATCATGCACAAAGTAGTAAAGAACCAGCATCAAGTACTGAATAACATATTTTATTGATCGGGCCCCTGAATGGGCGGAGTTTTTGTACACGGGATGTAACTCCTGAAATGAGGAAGCTACACAAAGCAAATATACAAGTATACAAGTATGCACAAGAAGCATAAATATTGACAACTTAAATTTTGTACACATGTCGGCAACGGGATGCAGATGAACACCACGAACTGATCCTCCTATGACTCATCCGACTCTAATGCTTTCCCGGTATCCCCACTTCTGAAGAGATTGTATCCGATAACCGGCTCCTCAAATATATTCTCCCGCATTGATGCTCATTGTAATATCAAATTCGGACCGCAGTCGTTTGCTCTTCAAATCCCTAACTTTTGCGTGAACCGCCCTTTACGGGTTTTCAGTTCACCGGGATACCCTTTTTTGCCGAAGCCGCCCAGTGTAGGTTTTCAACTTCGCGGGTGTACATTTTTTCAATTTTATCCCTAACTTTTGCCCGAACCTTTCATTCTGTTTTTGGTTCGCCAGGATGCCCCATTTTTGCCTGGACTCTCTTTTTCTGTCCAGCGGGTCTGTTTTAAGCAAAGTATTTTTTAACTGCGTCCGAATTCACAGGCGATGCAAAGTCTTCTCCATCCATGGTGGACAACAATAAGGCTCCTCCTGAAAAGACTTTTCTGACAACGTATGGCCCTTCGTAGTTGGGGGTCCACTTGCCCCTGTGATCTGCCTGCGGCGGGAGAATCCTTTTCAGCACAAGGTCGCCCGTCTGAAAGCTTCGCGGCAGTATCTTCTTGTCGTACGCTTTCTTCATTCGGCTCTGGTACAAACGACCGTATGCTAGAGAAGCTAGCCTATTCTCATCCATCAAGCTCAGTTGGTTCAATCTATTCGTTACCCATTCTGCCTCGTCCAGCTGAACGTCTCGCAATACCCTCAGAGAAGGGATCTCAACTTCCAATGGTAATACCGCTTCCATTCCGTATACCAACGAGAACGAAGTTGCCCCGGTTGATGTGCGTACCGTCGTACGATAACCGTGCAAAGCAAAAGGTAGCATCTCGTGCCAATCCTTATAGGTCACCACCATTTTCTGAACAATCTTCTTGATATTTTTATTGGCCGCCTCAACAGCGCCATTCATCTTGGGTCGGTAAGGGGAGGAGTTGTGATGTTCGATCTTGAAATTCTGACAGAGCTCCTTCATCATTTTGTTGTTCAGATTTGAACCATTATCCGTGATTATCCGCTCGGGGATCCCATATCGGCAAATGATATCTCTCTTGATGAATCTAGCCACCACTTGCTTCGTTACATTTGCGTAAGACGCCGCTTCCACCCACTTGGTGAAATAATCGATTGCTACTAGGATGAACCGATGCCCGTTAGAAGCCGTCGGCTCGATCTTTCCGATCATATCGATTCCCCACATCGAGAATGGCCATGGAGATGACATCACATTTAGAGGACTCGGAGGCACGTGTATCTTGTCAGCATAGATTTGGCACTTGTGGCACTTTCTTGCAAACTTGAAACAATCAGTTTCCATCGTCAGCCAAAAGTAACCTGCCCTAAGCAGCTTTCTCGTCATAGCATGCCCACCAGCATGCGTACCAAAGGTACCTTCGTGAATTTCCTCCATGAGAAGCTTTGCCTCTTTCTCGTCTACACAACGCAACAACACCAAATCGTGGTTTCTTCTGTACAAGACGCCATCCGGATTCAAGTAGAAATTACCCGCTAATCTCCTGAGAGTCTTCTGATCTTGACTGGATGCCCCAGCCGGATACTCTTTATTCTTCAGGAAATTAAGGATATCAAAATACCACGGTTTATCGTCAGATGCTTCATCAATAGCAAATACATAAGCTGGCCTGTCCAACCGAGAGATAGTGATTTGGGGAGCTTCGTTCCAGAAGTTGACCTTGTACATGGAAGACAAAGTGGCCAGGGCGTCAGCCATTTGATTTTCTGCCCGCGGTACGTGATGCAATTCGACCTTGTCGAAGAAAGGCAGCAATCTCCTTGCATAATTCATGTAATGTATCAAATTGGGCTGACGTGTCTCCCATTCCCCTTTTATCTGATTCACTACCAGAGCTGAGTCTCCGTATACGTCTAGATGTTTGATTCGCAAATCAATGGCTTCTTCAAGCCCCATTATACAAGCTTCGTATTCGGCCTCATTGTTGGTAACGGCAAAGGTCAATCGGGCAGTAAACGGGATGTGCGACCCGTGTGGCGTAGTGATGATCGCCCCTATTCCGCTACCGTAAGCATTCACAGCTCCGTCAAAAATCATCTTCCACTGGGACCCCAACTCTGGTCCTTCGTCTGGCAACGGCTCTTCGCAATCTTTCATCTTTAGGTACATGATATCCTCGTCAGGAAAATCAAACCTCATCGATTGGTACTCTTCAATAGGCTGCTCCGCCAAATACTCAGACAGCACACTCCCCTTTATAGCCTTTTGCGAGACGTATTGGATATCATATTCAGTCAAGACCATCTGCCAACGGGCAATTCTACCTGACAACGCCTGCTTTTCGAATACATATTTGATAGGATCCATCTTCGAGATGAGCATGGTTGTATGATTCAACATGTACTGCCTCAAACGCTTGGCGGCCCAGGCTAGCGCGCAACAAGTTTTCTCCAGCATTGAGTATCGAGATTCACAGTCTGTAAATTTCTTACTCAGGTAATAGATCGCATGCTCTTTTCTCCCCGTCTCGTCGTGTTGACCGAGAACACAACCCATGCTTCCCTCAAGAACCGTCAAATACATTATCAAGGGTCTACCTGCCACTGGGGGTATCAAAATAGGAGGCTCCTGCAGATACTTCTTTATTTTATCGAACGCCTTTTGACAATTTTCGTTCCACGTTACAGCTTGATCTTTCTTCAACAACTTGAATAATGGTTCACACGTAGCAGTTAGGTGAGATATGAACCGAGCGATGTAGTTCAATCTCCCTAAAAACCCGCGCACCTCTTTCTCTGTTTTAGGCGTCGGCATTTCTTGAATCGCTTTTATTTTAGCAGGATCGACCTCTATTCCTCTTTCGCTTACGATAAACCCCAGCAGTTTACCCGATCTCACCCCGAAGGTGCATTTATTAGGGTTCAGCCTCAGCCTGAACTTCCTAAGTCTTTTAAACAACTTCAGCAGATTCACCAGATGCTCTTCCTCCGTCTGGGATTTGGCAATCATATCGTCAACATAAACTTCGATCTCTTTATGCATCATGTCATGAAAAAGAGTCGTCATCGCACGCTGATATGTTGCCCCAGCATTTTTCAAACCAAAGGGCATCACTTTGTAGCAAAATGTTCCCCACGGCGTTATAAAAGTAGTCTTCTCCATATCCTCTGGCGCCATTTTAATCTGATTATAGCCTGAAAAGCCATCCATGAAGGAGAATACGGAGTATTGAGCAGTATTATCAACTAACACGTCAATGTGAGGAAGTGGAAAATCGTCTTTTGGGCTTGCTTTATTCAAATCTCTATAATCCACGCACATTCGAACCTTGCCATCTTTCTTTGGCACTGGTACGATGTTGGCAACCCATGAAGGATACTTCGTCACAGCCAGGAAACCAGCGTCCCACTGTTTCTGCACTTCCTCCTTGATCTTCATTGCCATATCTGGTCGAGTTCTGCGAAGTTTTTGTTTGACCGGTGGGCAATCTTCTTTCAGTGGCAGACGATGCACGACCATATCTGTATCGAGCCCTGGCATATCCTCATACGACCAAGCGAATACATCACTATACTCTTGGAGCATTTCAACCAGTCTTCGCTTGATATCACTCTGCAGTGCGGCTCCGATACGAATATTCTTCTCAACCCCTTCCGACCCCAAGTTGATAATTTCGATGACCTCGTCGTGAGGCAGAATGGCTCTTTCCTCTTGCTTTACTAACCAAGACAGTTCTTCAGGAACGTCGCTATCTTCGACAACCTCTTCTTCAGCCTGAAACACTGGGTGCTCAAAGTCGGGACGAGTCATAGGTGGTTCAAGGATGTCATCTGAAAATGTTATCCTGCAAAAGGAATGGTTAAGTGCTTCAAAATGCGTATAAAGCGAATAACCACGTTGCCATTTTATTGAAAAATACAAAACAAGAAAGACAGGGATTACAGTATTTGCACATGAAAAAACGCCATTTATTTAGTGATTAACACGCAATGTTTATAACAACACAGCCCTAAGCAAATCCTGATGCCCCGGGCAAGACATCAGATTATTCAAAAATTAATAAAGCAAAGCATTACTGTTTAAAAGTCACAGGAACAAGCTCCTGAATAGACCAGTTGCACAGTCCTTGTCCTGGCGTGCTTGGCTGAATCCAGGCATCCATATCACAGTCGCTGTCTCCTTCATCAGACTCTGAAGCAGCATTGACAGTTTCATGACATACTCCACTGGCAGAGATGGTAATTGGCTTTCTGAAACGGGGGGCCCCCACGGAAGGAGTTGATGACGACGGTTGGTACCCCAGTCCGAACCGGTCCATCTTCACAGGAATGTCCAGCACTTTGCCCCAGCCCTTGGCTTCTCCTGCTTCTACTAGAGCTTGAGCTTCCTTATACGATGAGACAGCTATCTCTGGCACTTTGCTCGGCCCGGGACCTTTGTCCTTGATGCGCAAACCTTCGAATGCCTGGCATGGTGTCTCATGGATCTCTCCGTCGACTTCCACATATTTAAATGAAGATAGATGGCTGACCAGGATGTCTTCTTCTCCGCACACGGTGACTACGCTGTCTCCGACCATATATTTTAACTTCTGATGCAGGGTAGACGTGACTGCCCCTGCTCCATGAATCCAGGGTCTTCCAAGCAAGCAGCTGTACGCAGGCTGTATATCCATGATATAAAATTCTGTTGCAAACACTTCCGGCCCCACTTGCAGAGGCAAGGTAATCGATCCGAAGACTGTTCTCCGCGTGCCGTCAAATGCTCTGACTACCAAATCACTGGGTGTACACAAAATTCCTCGAACATCCAGCTTCATCATCGCCTTCTTGGGTAACACATTCAGAGATGACCCGGTGTCAACCAATACGTGCGACATTACTGATCCTCTACACTCAACAGATACGTGTAATGCCATATTATGATCTCTCCCTTTCGGAGTCAAGTCAAAATCGGTAAAGCCCAAGCTGTGGCCTGCATTCACATGTGCCAATACTCCTTCTAGCTGATTTACGGAGACATCCTGGGGTACAAAAGAGGTGTCCAGGACTTTCAGCAAAGCATTTCTGTGAGCTTCCGAACACAACAGCAATGATAGGATAGATATTTTGGACGGTGTCTGCTGCAGATGCTCCACAATCTTATAATCACTTTTTCGAATTAAGCGCATGAACTCTTCTACATCCTTCGATGCCGCTTCTTTTTCACTTGCTTGTACCGGAACATTTTCAACCGCTTTCCCTTTTCCTTTCGCTAGTCTTTCAGCCTCCACTTCAGGAGATATAAAGATCCTACCACTCCTCGTCATGCCTCCTGGGCCAACAACATTGTCCACAATCTCCGCTGGCTGTTTGCTAACATCAATCTTTATCCCATCACAATACACCTGTAACCCATATGACCATGGGACTGCTTTCGTGTTCTCGTACGGGATTGGCCCGGCCTTAGTTATAGTGATCGGTGGTCGCTGAGCTGGTGCTGCAATAGTGATCGTCTTCCGAGGAATCGTTACCATGGCCACATCACTCCGATTATCCACTACTGCCCCTGCAGGCTTGTCAGTTGCCGCTCGATCAAACTGCAATATACCTTCATCAATTAAAGCCTGAATGCCTTTCTTCAAATCCTCACACCCCCCAGCTAGGGTCCAACAGTCTAAGCAATACTCGTTACATCCCGGGTAAACACCTCCTTGTAACAGTCGACTCTTTATCTCGCTCAGCGGCGTCTTTAAATCCTCAACATTCATAATAAGATTCAGACCTTCCTCAGTCAGAACGGCGTTTGCCCCATGATTAGGCATGGGTTTCTGGACTATATTCGGACCTGCCGTTCCGAAATTGATAGTCTTGTTGTCTAAAAGATCCTGCACAACGTGCTTAAAAGCATGGCAACCTTCTATATCGTGGCCCGGGGCCCCAGAATGAAACTCACAGTGCCTGCTTGCATCGTAGCCGAACGGGGGAGCTCCCGTTATTGGCGCCAGAGTTCTTTTCTCTACCAGATTCAATCCCAACAATGTCTGCAACAAATCGGCATATGTTGAGGGAGGCTTCTCAAACACTCTTCTCGGTTTACTACCCTGGAATCTTCGTTGAGCCTGCTGTGCCCCCTGCTGAGGCTGCTGCTGCTGTGGCATTGGCTGTTGCTGAACCGGTTGTTGTTGCTGGAGTGGTTGTTGTTGATAGGGAATAGTAACACTCGACACCTGCTGCGGCTGACGATATTGACCTCGTCCCCTGCCTCGGCCCCGGCCTCGGCCTCCAAATACTGCGCTTGCCTCGCCCTGACGGCGCCCACCATAAGCTTTCCTATTACTGCCAGATGCAGTTGATTCCTCGACTTGGAACTTTCCTTGCTTAATATTACGTTCAATCTTTTCCCCCATCAGAATCAGGTCTGAAAAACTGGCCAGAGACGTATGAAACAGCATATCATGAAACAGCCCTGTGAATGTGCCGACAAACATATCATTCATTTCCTTATCTTCCACCGGAGGACGGACCCTGGCAGCCATATCGCGCCACCTTTGCGCGTACTCTTTAAAACTCTCCCCCTTCTTCTGCGAAAGCCCGGCCAATTGGACCCGATTGGGCGCCAGGTCGCTGTTATACTTGTAGTGAGATACGAACGCCTCCGCCAATTGCTTCCATGTCTTGATGTCAGTTGGCTCCAACCCCATGTACCACTCTAGGGAAGGGCCCGATAGACTATCCTGAAAGAAATGCATTAGCATTCTTTCATCAGTTGAGTATGCAGACATCTTTCTGTAATAAGCTCGTACATGCACTTTCGGACATGTGTCTCCTTTGTACTTGTCGAACGCAGGAGCCTTGAATTTAATTGGCACCCTCAAGCCAGGTACCAAGCCCATTGTTGCCATGTCCAATCCCACAGCACTTTGATTTAAGACTCCCTTCATCTGCTCTTCCAGCATTCTAATCTTTTGGGAATCATCCATCGGCCCTTCAAAACCTCCTCCGGAGAAGGCGTCCTCCTGCTGATCTTCTTGCCACATACCATTTCCAGCCCCGTACCCATCATATCCATTATTACGTCCCGCTCTGATCTGATTCATTCCCGGACCTCGGCCTCTGTTGCCGTACCCTTGAACACCTCCAGCAGGACCGAAAGCCATAAATCCAGTACCATTTCCGTTTCCAAAGCCTCCGTAACCCTGATTGACCATACCATAACCATCTTGCCCAAAGCCTTGAGCATTAAAGCCATACTTCCCAGTGTTATCGAATCCCTGATCGTTGAATCCGAATCCAGTATTGCCAAAGCCGTTGCCTCCTAGATTATCTCCCAAATTGACATCACCCAGCCCAACATTATGGACAGCAGTCTCATTCCCAACTCCGACGTTACCATTTACAGCAGCGGTAGCGTTGTTGACATTAGCAGCAGGTATGTTGACTACAGGCGGAGCCACTGGCGTGGGAGTACCGTCTCCATGAGCAGTATCGACCCGGACAGACTGATGATCTTCATTACCATGACCAGCGTTTCGGGCCAACAGAGGCTGGACCATGGCCTGCAAATTCTCCTGCCCTTTTGCTATAGCTTCCATAGTCTGCATGAAGAGGGCGAGCTTCTCGCGCACATCTTGCATCTCGTTCTGCATTTGGTCCATGATTTTTCGACAATTGGAGCGTGTAGAATAGCGGTGCGGATGCTGATCTGCAATCCTGTTAAGTACCTGATGCAAAGCAGGAAATAAGACACCATCCAAAGATTACCTGTAATGCAATATGAATATGAATGCAATGCAATGTGTCTGTGCATTAGGGAAGTTCATTCCCCCAGTTCTAGTATGAAGGTGCCGGTGCAGTGACAGTGTTGACAATAGGAATATCGGAGCTGAATCATAGAAAGCCTCATATATTGCAGGGAGAATCAATAAGCCCAGGGTACAATATCACTGAGAGTACAAAGAAGGCATGACCTCAACCAACAATCCTGGTGATGGTCAGCACTATGCAAATAAAGCATACAAGTTACTACATGAAATGATCAAATCCTCCCAAAAGTCTGGTACTCCTCTATCAACTTCTGGGTCTCCGGATGACTTGGTCGATCAAGCAGCCCTTCAACAAGCTGGTTTCTCCTCTTAAGGACACGGCGTACGTCTTCAGCAGTTTCTTCCCATGTTGCTTCTCCGAAGCAATCTTCTAACTTTCGCTTCTGAGACACTGCTTCATCTCTGGATTTGATTGCCTTGTTCAGTGCATGCTGGACACTATACCGGGTCATCACTTCTTCCTCACACTTCTTGATGCTAGACTTCAACTTCTCTTCGAGGTCGGAAATTTGCTGCTTCAGCTTATCTTCCCTCTTCTTATTGTTGGTGAGTGTAGCATTCCAAGTCTTATTGCAAGAGGAGATCTCTCGGTGAGCGATGTCAAGTGCTTTCTTTTTGGCTTCCAGCATGTCATGGGAGCTTCTGAACTCTTGCCCCAGACGTTCACGCTTTTTCTTTTCCTCAGTCAACTCAGCCCCTAGTCTGTTTACTAGCTCGATCTGTTGCTGGAAAGCATATACGGCCTTGTTTTTCTCGCTGCGTGCCTGGGCTAACTCTTGCTCTAACCCTTCATTAATCTTCATCAAGGCTTCTTTTTCTCTCACAACTTGCTCATAGACTTCCCTAGAAACAGTAGTTGGCTCTTCTGCCGGGACGGGAACAATGACGGGTGCAGCTGGAAATGGCATTAATAACTGACTTGCTCGTTCCTGGATCCAAACCCTGTAAGGTTCATAAGCCTGGCAATCGTTCTTACCTAACAGTGGCTTCCCTTTGCGGTTAATACGTGTCCAGGCATGTTGCAACTTGGCTAATAACTCCCCTTTCACGTCTCCGGTGAAGTACAGAGATTCCTGTACTTCCTCCTCCTTTGGCGGGTTATTCAGCGCATATCCGAACTGACGGACGAACAGAGATGGGTTGTAGTTGATACACCCTTTTCTTCCTATCAGCGGCACATTAGGGTACCCAGAACAGCTGAAGATGAGCTCGGATCCCAACAAATCTCGATCAAACCATACAATGTCTTCGGAAGATAGCCTCATCAGGCGTTCTGACCAACTGGCTGAGGTTGCGCTGTCCACAAATGGTCCCTTCGTGGGAAGGTGACTCTTGAACCACATATTCAACAGAGGAGCACAGCAGTACACAACCTTTCCTCTTCGGTTCTCATTCTTATAGTGCAATGAATGATAGAAGTCTCCAATCAAAGTTGGCACTGGGTTGCCTGCAGCAAACAGATAGAAAGCATCCAAATCCACAAAGTTGGGCAAGTTAGGAAACAGCACAATTCCATAAATGCATAAAGCCAAAATAGCATTGAAAACCACCCAACAACCGTTCTTGGCGTACTCTTGAGCTTTGACAACTAAGAAATCAAGAGAGAAACCTGAAACCCCAAGCCAAGAAGTCAATAACAGATCTGCAGCGTCCATATGTAAGGCTTTGGCTAAGTCCTCCAACTTGGGCTCAGCAGCAGAGTGAATAAAGGGAACCTCGTTCTGCACAGGAAGCTCGGTAAACTCCACATACTCCTCAATGGTAGGTCCTAGAATGAAGTCAGCAAAAGTAAAGCATCTCAATGCGGGGTCATAGAACTGCATCAAGGTGTATAGCCCGTTCATCTCATCAGCAGTGGGCTTACAAACTAATCTCAGTAATCTCCCATGGCTCATTCTGAAGCTCCTCCTAACCTCCTCATCGGCAAGAGATATCAGACCAAGCAAAGAAGTAATATCAGGTGAAGGCAGCTTATACGCAACTGTCTTCCTCAAACTAGCCATAATCAATACTCAGAAGTCCGGGCACTAGAACTAGGGAAATGCAAATGCACCTGCAGCACAGACACACGTTAGTGAAATGCAAATGGTAATGGATATGCAGGCAATGCAATGCAAGTAACATGCAACAGGGACCACAGCTGTAGCTGAATGGCCTGAACCCAATCAAGAAAGGTCTCAGATAGACCATCCAGAAGTCCTCAAACCCTGGTCTCAGATAGACCTAAAACAAAGCTCCAATACTGGTCTCTGACAGACCTCATACCATAACTCCCACTGGTCTCTGGTAGACCTCAAATCACATCTCTAATTGGTCTCTGACAGACCTCAAATCACATCTCTAATTGGTCTCTGACAGACCTCATAACTCTCCATAAATAACCAGGATCTCTGATCGAGAATAAACCGGTATCTGAAGGTCTGGTTACCTGCATAACCCCAAATCCCCTCACAGGTGGGTGGCCCTATAACTGGCACAAGGTACGGCATCCTATGCGGTCGTCGGCGTCACAGACTTTCAGGGTTGATGATACGATTCCCAGAAGGAGTGGCATCATCAATTCCTGAAGAGGCCTCACTCAGCCAACTTCCAAATGATCGGTCCCCGGAGTCGACAATTCAGCTGACCAACAACCCCTTCGACCCAAAGGGTAGAAAAAGAAGCCAACCAGAAGAACCTCGTCCGAGTGTAGATTTCATGAGACACTAATGCAAGCAAAGCCGGCACGCGCCCACTACTTTCTACTCTAATTCTAGGTGCACTCAAGCCCAGGTCCGGCTTATCTCTCAATATCAGAACACCCGTCACACCCCAATACAGCAATAATAAACAATATATATAAAGCTGAAAATACAAGGTTAGAAATATACAATAACTCCATACAAAATCCTCGACGGGAAAACAAGCGCTAGGATTGACTCGCTCAAAGGGACGTTGGATCCCAAATGCATAAGAACCATCGCAGTTCTTAGCAGCCAGGGGACGTTGGATCCCCAGCAGAGTCGCCAGCTGTCGCTACTGCGAAAATCGGCGCCGGCTGAACAGAAGAGTCGCCACCGTGCGTTATTTATCCCACGGGAGGGAAAGGAAACGCTCAGAGTAAACCTCGCACAACACGGGAAGGGTATGGTCGTCGCAACCAAAACCTGGGTTCGGGAGTCGGTTACGCAAGGGGAAGGTATTAGCACCCCTCACGTCCGTCGTACTCGACGGGATCCACGCTTGTTTTCGGGTATGGATTGTTATTCTATCTAAACCATAGGTCAAGGGTTAAAAGAAAAGAAAATGAAAATAAAAAATGACTCGGCAAAGTATCACACTTTATGCCTACGTATTCCCGCCTGGAACGAGAAATCAGAGTCAACGTAGTTCGCCTACCTACGGGAAAGGAGGGGAAGGTTGCTCGCTAGGATATCGCATCCTATGCCTACGTACTTCCACACGGCATGGAAGATCAGAGCAAACGTAGTTCGGGCCACGGAAGACACAGGTTTGTCTTGGTTGATTTTATTCCTTCTGAAAAAGGTTTTCTTGATTAACAGTCCCGACGAACAAAAATGACGTCTTGATGAGTTCACATTCTTTTACGAAAGAAGTGTCTTTTATTGTGTTTGAAATCTTTATGTGTTTTTCTGTTTGTTTTGAGAGAGAAGAGACAGAACTCTAACCTACGGTTGCGAAGGGAATCAAACTAACCTAATGTTATCATGCATGGGTTAAGACCTAGTGTCTATCATGCTCCTCTCTTGCACAGAGAGAAACAGAGATCCTACGGGATAGGCAGAAACAGAAACAATATCAGATATATACAGTAAAGCAGTAAAATGCATGGATGCAACAGTACAAGCGAGGCAAGGGAGTCCCACTCAACCTCGAACCTGGAAAACAATAGGCAAAAGTGAACAGGCTTCACTTTCAACCCAACAGGGTAAACAGCAAACAATACAGTCCAGAAAACCAGTCAATACATCAAGAATGAAATACAACAGCAAAAGAAACAGCATCAGCAGCTCTGAATCAACATCTAGCTTCAAGTAATCTCCAATCAGCTACAGGCTTCAACAAGCATCAATCTCCATCTTCATGGCCTTCAGGCAAGGGCTTTGATCATCAGTCTTCCATCTGCAATGGCTTTTCTTCAAGCTCAAACCTCCAGGATGAGGAATCAGTCACAAGAGTGAAGTGAATGAATGTTAGACAGTTAATTACCTACCAAGGGTGGTTCATCAACTGTTAACATTAAACAGAAAGTCTCCTCTCAAAAGTTCTATCTTTCAAATATATTCACTGATCCTTCCAAAGGAAGGAGGTGGATATTTGAAAGAGACTTTGAATCATAGAGAAAGGATGGATGCAGACAAGGCATACCATGTTTGAGAAACAAGCTTTCTAATCTAGAGCTCTGCCTAGCTCCTAAACCCTAGTCTCCTCAGCAGCTGCTAGCAAGAACCTCCTCTCCAACTCTGGCAGTTGATCTTCAATCTCTGAATCTCTAATGGTCTTCATCTCCTCAAGTCTTCAGCTCTCCCAAGTTCCCAGACAATCCCAATACCCAAGCAAGCAAGCAATAATCCCCAGAGGGCACACCACACCAGTCAATCAGATATACACAGAGCATTAATAGCAGTAGGGGAATCCTGACTTTTTCTAAGGGGATCTAATAACTACCCATAGCCCCTATAGTCCCATAACTAATCTAGTCAAACCCTAAGTCCTAAGGGAAAGAATCAAGCTTCTTAAGTCATCACCTAAAAACCCTAATTTGTTCATGTTGTTCAAGCCTACATTAAGCACCTAAAATTAATTCCTAAAAATGGGAACTAAATTGTTTCTACAAGTTCAATATCTAATCTAAACAACCTAAAAAGAATGAACAAAAAATATTAAAGCATTTAGTAGAACAAAAATTAATAAAATCATGCATGAAATGAAACTATTTAAAATGCCATTTATTTGGAAAATATGGGAAAAATATCAAATAAAAATGAAAATGCAATTTTATTTAATGACAATTTTCTACACATTCCAATGAAAATGATGTAAAAAGAATGGATTAAAAATGATTTTTTATCTATTTATTATGAATTTTAGAAAATGCATAAAAAAATTAAAGAATATAAAAGAATATAATGAAATAAAGTGGAGGGGGGTTTATTCAGCAAACACGCTCAGTTCATATTTGGATGGGCCAGGCAGTGGTGGGGTGCGCGTAGCAAGTTGCACTAGGCCCAGAACAAAGTCAGAAACAATGAAAAATAAAAAAGGACGCAGGGGGTGAAAATAGTAGGAGTTTCACGTGTAAAATGAATTGGGCTCAAGGCTGGGGTGGTGGGATTAGCAAAACGCACTTAAGCCCGCCCGTTTCATTAAATGAAACGGTGCGTTTAGGGCACCTATTCACTCCCTCCAAAATCTGAATTGAATGAGAGCCATAGGATTGGCTTCTGAGTCAAAGTCTAACACACGATGGATGGCCACGATTTCGTCTCCTACCTTGAATCCATGAGAACTAGGGTTTCTGCCATGAATGCTCATGCACGAACCAACTTCCATCAATCTGTTCTCTCTCCACAGTCCATGAAACACCACGATATAAACATGAAAAACACTCTAAATCTCTCCCTCTATACGTCTATGGTCTTAGTTTGCATTAAAACTCAGCCAATCAATAAACCCGATCGAGACAAGTTCTGACTCCATGAAAATACACTGAGATGCATCACAATAATTCTCAACCAAACCTATACTAATCTACTCTATGCATAATGGTGATCATTCTAAACTAACAAGCTAAGGTTATCATGCAAGATCCTACGAGTTCTTGATCCAAACAGTTTGGTACACCTGCTAACAATCATCACTAAACAGCACTAAACTCATCCTAATTGTTCTACTAACAACCTAGATCACATTTAAACTAATAAATCTATGCTAAACTAACTGAACTAATCAATTTGAATGAAAACGCACCTGATGCAAAAGCTTGAAAACAACTATGGAAACTCGTGAATCCACCACCACCAATGCTCAGATCTTGATCAGTGAGTGAAGCTCTTGCTTCTGTATGCAACACCTCTTGTTTCTTGGCCTTGGATCTTGCTAACCGATTGATTTTTTACTTTTGAAGAGGATGATAACAGCACATGAAAATGGATCAAAACCAGCCAGATATTGAGTGATCTTTGATCTTTGATGATTATGGAGTGGAGTAGAATCAAGGATTATGAGAATTGATGGAGAATTGATGAAGTTTGAAAAGAATTTGCAAGAGGAAGAATGAGAAACTTTGGGAAATTTTTGGTGAAAAAATGAATCCAACCCTTGCTCAATTCTGATTTCATGAATATATAGGGCTCACATGAACTTTCTAGAACCATCTTGCCACATTCCCTTGCATTCCAAATTGGTTGATTTTTTGAAATGTTTCTTCAAATGCAAGTAACCATGAATAACTTTGATTTTTTCCACTAAGCTCAAAAAAGTGTTTGAACCATTGTCTCTAGAATGTCTTTTGGACCCAAAATCATATATTGGAAGTCTCCATTTGGACTTATAAATCTCCCAAACCATTTTTCACTTTGACTTTCTTTAAGTTATAAGCCATTTTAGTTCAAATTTAACCAATCATGCAACTTCATGTTATGAGCTTTTCCAACAATTTGTGACCTTCTTTCTAGACTCAAAATGTCATTTGGAGAAAGTTTGATGTTGTAAGTTTTTCCATTTGAGGCCTCCTTGTATGAGTTTTGGACATGAGTTAAAATGACCTGTAATTCACAAATGCCCAAAATACCCTTTGCTTGCCAAGACCATAAGTTGAGTTCCACACATCATATGAGGGCATGCTATACCATTCTAGAAAGCTAAGACAATGAGGAACAATTATTATGTTGACCAGAAATTCATTTGAAATCTCCTTGAGGGGTAAAAATTGCTTGGAAGTCAAGTCACTTTCACAGACAAAATTTCAGATACCTCAGATGACCTGTAACTTGCAAGGACCATAACTTGAGTTCTATAAATCTCCTTGATGTCTTCCACCACTCAAATTAAAGGTCTTGAGATCCTCTACAAGTTTCATGTTGGCCAAGAAGCCATTTGAAGCTAGCATTTTGACTTATCTTGCTTGGAAAGTTGACCTAAACTAGGGGATTTTACGCAGAAACCCTAATTTAGAAGCTCCTCTTCTCCTTGATTTCTCTTGAATTCTTCTTGGCATATCTCCATATCCTTCTTTATATGTCCAATGATGAACCCCACATCTCTCCACTAGACTTGAATGCCCCTTAAATCAGTCAATTGACCTAGGGTTGACCTAGGGTTGACCCAGATGAAACCCTAGTTGACTGCCTTCAGCTATAGCTCTTGTGCTCTCATCAATGACTTGTCTCCTTCTTTAAATGACTTTCTAAGTCTTTCATAATGTCTAGATACTCTCCATGCCTTCAACTCACAGCTCACAACCCTCTTGTTGACCCTCAGATACCCTCAGCTAGGAGATGGACTCAAGGCTTGATCTGCTGAACTCTTTGCTTTCAAATTCTTTCCTGATGACTTGAATGAGATTGAATTGGGATAATAACCTCTTGATAGGCTTCTAGAGATGAGAATAATGATTGGCCCCCCTGTTGCATGACTTGCTATGCTTATGCTATGTAGATGGTTAGTCTATGTACATGACTCTATATGCAAATGCTAATGACATTGAAACATAAACCAAGTGAATAAGGTTGGGCAAATTTTAGGGTGCAACACACCATAGTGCTTATGATATTAGTGTGCAGGTGATGTTGATGAGATGTTATAACATGCCATGTATGTTAGAACTAGGACTGACATGCTATAGTTACTAACATGGGTGATCCTAACAAGATGCTTAGGAATTCTGTGCAAGGAACAGAATGCATCCCTGCAGGGGGAGTAGCACAAATGTGTGACATCAGAAGGTCATGTTGAATGTTATAGCATCCAGTTCAGACTAGATGTTGCCCAGCTAATAAGTGCATCAGTTGAGGGGGAGTAACTCTGTTACTCAAACAAGCAAAGAGTGACATCTGCAGTAGAAGTCTACAGAGAGTTAACAAAGTGAGTGTTAACAGGGATGAAAGCCAACTGTGAGGATTCTGAGAGCTTGAGAAGCAAGTGACTTACCTGCATGATAGGACCATTGTTAAGTCTTCTGCTGTGTAGGAAATCTATGATGTAAGTACAGAGTGTTTTAGCCAAAAATTTGCCAAAGGGGGAGTTTGTAAGTGCTCTTGATTGGTTGCATTTTGTGGCAAAATATGAGTACATGTATGAATGTCATGTTTGATGTTATTACATTCATAATTTGAACTGTGTAGGGTAAGTTAACTAAGCTAACTATAAGTTAAGCTGGATGTCATACTCAAGGTTATGACATAGGTCGTATGACATCAAGTGGAAGTTTGTTATTCTGGTAGCTATAACTCAGGAAACAACTCAGAAGCTCAAGCTAGAACGCAGGAGACATTTTAGACACCCTAGGGGAACTAATATGTACCTGATTAAAGAGGAAAACGTGCAAAATACAAAAGTGAGGTTTTATGATGGATAAAACCTAATGTATGTGCCCAGGCCCAAGGACTGATCTGCTGCTACAAATACCAGGAGAGGCAATCCTAGAAGGCAGCTGTTGAAGATAGAGAAGCAGAGAAATCACCATAGTGGTTTAGAAGTGAAGAGATTGTTCTTCACGTTTGTGTCTTAGGAATACTTGTAACCCAAGCAAGTATTAATTGCATTGGTTAGGTAGTTTCTAGGCGTTGTTCCACTCGAAGCTGTTAAGCAAGAGTGTGTGTTCCTTGATCAAAGCTTTGAAGCAAGATCAAGGTGTGTGTGTAGGTGAAGTGTCTCTTCAATCTACTATTTAAATTGTAACTGGTAGTTATCACTGGTGTGTGATTGTAGGGAGTGAGTGGGTATACTCAGGTCTAGAGTGTCTCTAGGTTAAATTATCATTGGGTAGTGATTAAGTGAGGAGTGCAAACTGGAGGTTTGACTCTGAATTGATACTGCTGATAGTGAAATTTCTCCCTGGCTTGGTAGCCCCCAGATGTAAGTGTGTTGCACTGAACTGGGTCAACAACTAACTGTGTTATTTACTGCTTGTTATTGCTGCATAATAGTTGATTTGTAGTGAATGTCACAGTGGATGTTATAACTTCTGTTAGAACATCCATCGTGGGCTGGCCAGAATTTTCATGTTCTGTTAATTCCTCCAATCTTTCGTGGCCATATAACATATCATTAAGGTTTCTGAAATTCTGGTATGCAGATCTCATATTTCCTAAGAGATGCAAAGAACATTGATCTATGCTGAAATTGAATAAGGACAGATCATGACCAATTTAAATTACTTTAAATTGTACCAATGTCATGACGTCTGTTGTAACATCAGTAGACAGATAGACTATTTATCTAACCGTTTAAATTGTGCAGAATTGTAAATGCTTAAAGATAAATAACACAATGAATTGTTTACCCAGTTCGGTGCAACCTCACCTACATCTGGGGGCTACCAAGTCAGGAAGGAAATCCATTATTAGCAGAATCAATTCAGAGCTAAACTCCCCCATTTACAACTCCTCACTTAATCTCTACCCAATGCAATTTCTTCCTAGAATCCACTAGACAAGAGACCCTGCTCACTCCCCCTCAATCACCATAGTGATAAACAATTCAATACAAAAGAAGACTTTAGAAGACACTCTTGAAAGTCACAATACTTGATTTTGCTTAACAGCTTCAATCAAGAACAATACACTCTTGCTTACAAGCTTTGAGTGACCAGACAACTTAAGAACTCTAGACCAATGCAATCATACATCAAATAATTGCTTGGTGTACAAGTATTCCTAAGACACACAATTACACATGAAGAACAAAACTCTTCACTCACAAATACACTCTTGCTTAAAAGCTTTGTGTGAACAATTAGCACTGTACTAATAACAGCCTAAACATGTCTACCACGATGCATCCAAAGATACAAAGGGTAACTTACAAGGTTACACACACTGGACTCTCAAACCCTAAACCTTAATTCTAGACTCAAGTTTTTCTTGTTGTAAGTGCTTGATTTCCTTTGCTTCTGCTCCTCCTTAAATAGTAATGCATATTGGGCTTGGGCTGGTCAAAAGTAACAAACATTAGGTTTAACCAAGTTAAACCACTTTCCATAATTCAAGGTGCTGTCAAATTAGTTCACAGCTGCTTCATGTTATGCCCAACACTGACTAGAATCTCGCCTGAGATAACTAAGGAGTCATAACAGGTTTCCTGAATTCTAGCCTGAGATAAATCAGGAACCATACCAGAAAAACAAAACACGCGCCCTGATGTCATACGCTTGATGTCATAACATCCAATCATGACATTCAGCACACTTTGTTCTTATCTGACCAAACTCACTCTGCAGTACACTCCTGCAGAATTTTCTTTATAACAGTAGAAATAAATATATTATAGTTTCCTAAAAAGTCTCAGAGATCCTTTTTATGAACACCAATTGAATCTGCATTTTCATGTTATGAATATCTTTGACCTGCACTTACTGATGAGGTATATCCAATAGGATCTCATCAAAACAAAACACCTCTGTCAACAGATATACAATAGCAGCACCTGCTGTACCAGACAATGATGTCATGACATTCAATATGACATCCATGGCAACAGTTCTGTTTTGGCATCTGTTGTACCAGACAAGGATGTCATGACATTCAACAAACATCTTGATTAAAACACATAACAACAGTTCTGTCATCAGCTCCTGCTAGCTCCTGCTGCACCAGACAACAATGTCATGACATTGGTAATGACATCCTATTTAAAACACATGACAGTAGTACTGTTATCAGCTCCTGCTGCACCAGACAACGATGTTATGACATTGGTAATGACATCCTGTTTTAAAACACATGACAGCAATAATGTCATAACAGTAGATGTGGATGTTATGATATCTTGCTTAACATTAGTGCAGAATCATGTTTTACCAAAATTTGGCCAATCATAGAATCATGGAACTAACAATCTCCCCCTTTGGTAAATTTTGGCTAAAATAACCAATTAAACTTATCAGGGCAGCAACAATAGTTTTCTCACAAACAAACAACAATAGTTTTCTCACAAATAAACTATCATGCTCCCGCTTAATAGTTTCATTCAACAAGCAACTACAAAATACTACTCTTTCCTTAGCAGTAGCAACAGATAACATAAGAACACTTTATATCTCCCCCTTGGTTTAGTCAAAAATTGACAAAAATTGGAGTAAATGTACATCCATATAAACTGAATGCCATCTCACAACCTCCCAGGAGATAAACACAACTGCTTAAACATTGCACATCTCCATAGTGTCGATTCCACATGACTTTAACCCATGAACATTGTCATTGAATCTTGAGTTCTTGCCTTGTCTGAAGCTGCACCTTCAGGAGTGACACTTTTGATATCACCAATTAAAGGATAATTAATTAAATACTTGCCAAGTAACAATTGATTTTAAATCCCCTATTTGGGACACAAATATTCTGCAGAGAAAAATAAATTCTCCTAGATAATAACCAATGTTATACATAGCTCCATATCAGCACAATGTCAACACAAGCAATGCAGCTACACATCAGACAGGTACACAACTCTCCCTGTCATGCATAATCAGCACTCCCCCTAAAAGAGAAAACCCAAGCACATGAAGAATCACTTCATCATCTTCATATTCTTACACTGCAACTTTACGCCCCTTGATTCACAACCCACACTAGAACCAATATCAGAAGTAGTTGCAGGATATGCATAACTATCTGTGAGATTACTCAGATTCAGCTTTGGAATACTAGAAAAATCTCCAAGATGTCAGAGTGAATGTCCTTCCTTATGCACAAGATCAAGGCAAGGCTGATGGTGTCTTCATCTTCATCTTCACCTATAAAACAAGACAAAACACTTGGATAAAGGCTTAAAACCCTGATTTGATCCATTGATACCCAATGACAGAATGAAATATACTGCCAGGTTCACCTTGAGCTAGAGCAGTAACAAAGTGTCACAATATCTTGTATGACATTCCATCCTCATAGAGACATACAATCATAAGCTGCTTGATACCATAAACAATCTTGAACAATAATTGTACTATTACAGCAACAAATCCTAGAAGTATAACTCCCCATATCAAGGATAGCTAGTGCTCTTTTTCCAGAAGCACGTGAATGGAAAACATAAGACTCATCTTCATGTCTTCAAGAGCTCACTCTTTGTTCAACATACCTGCTGAACGCATTCACTTACTGCTTGAATCACAAGCCACTAGTACACCCATCAGATAGAAGCTTTCCCCTATCTTTTATACAAGCTGCTCCAAGATAACCACAGTATCTCAAGACCAACCTCATGCTCATACAGCGAGAAGGTATCAAACTGCTCCACTTCATGCTAGAGTTACCACTTCTCCACAAGACTTCTGGCCCGAGTCAGAGAACTAGATAGACACCCCATAATCCAAGACATTTTTTCCTCATCATTCTCCCATATGATAAGTTAGAAAGCTTCTGATTTAACTGGTGAATCTTCTCATCAGAATCCAGACTTTCATGCAATCAATCAATGATCCACTCCAGTCTTGTACAATCCCTTCACATCATACTCCAAGACAGTCCTTTTACCTCATCATTCTCCCGTATGACAAGATAGAGTACTTCTTAGTCAAGATGTGAATCACAAGTTCTGCACCAGATCTTCAAGTCCTTTGCCAAGGAAAACCAAACCATATCCACTGGTTCTTTATCTGCCCACAACTGGACTTACTTCTGCCTAGTAATCCAACTGAAGATCTTCAGAGAACACAGCTCCACCAGCTTGATCAAATACATCTCCAAAAGAGGGTAATCTTCCCTACACAGCTTAGGGCTTCTACCACAAGCTCCAATATATGAATAGAATCAGAAGCTTCTTTGGTCTTCAAACAACAACCCTTCTGCACAAGAGTAATTTTCTTTAAGCACACTTCTTTAAATAACCAAATACCACTGTTTGATTACTCAGCTGCTTCTGGAGCTTTAGAAACTCTTCTGATCCACCAAGAAAACTTGATCTTCATATCCTTCATGTTCTATAGCAAGGCAACTTGGATACACCAAGACTTGGACCTGTAACATCTACTTCTTCTCACAGCTCTTGCAAACTGAAGTTTCTGCTTGATGTCACAACATCTGATCAGACATCTTGCTGGTGCATTCAGTCCTTCATTATGCCATTTAGAAGAACCTCATCAAGAGTTCCATGTTCACATAGACTTGATTACTGATAGCAAGTTTGAGTAAACAGCCTGTATTTTGCATTAGCTACCTTTGAAATGCATTTGCTCCAGAAAACTCCTCTTTAGAAAAACCAAACATGCCAAAGATTGATTCTTCAGAGAAGATTAGTCATAAGAGATCTTTACAGAAGGAGTCCCGCTTTCCCTAAGTAGATACTTCTTCAGAAAGTCAGACATAACTGCCACTTATCCTTGACCTCCAATATGAGCAAGGTCAGATGCTCCTATGTACTTAGATCAGAAATAAACTGATCCAAGCAGTGTTATCACCAGCACCATATTCTAGACATGTTTCTTGCTAGGAAACTTTCTAGATAAATATCAGATGCTTCTAGTAGTGACTAGAACACACTTGCTGCACTCCAATAAACTGATCAAAGAAAAATGTCTTCATCTTCACTTCCATCAGCACTACATTCTAGTCTTAGTTTCTTGCCAAGAAACTTCCTAGAATAAAGACAGATCTGTCGCATCGCTGCGAAGAGGGGACGATAAGGACAAAAGAGTCGCCACCGTTCGTTATTTATCCCAAAGAGAGGGAAAGGAAACGATCAGAGAAAACCTACAGAAAAGGGAGAAGACAGGTCATCGCAAACAAATCTCGGGTTCGGGAGTTGGTTACGCAAGGGGAAGGTATTAGCACCCCTCACGTCCGTCGTACTCGACGGGATCCACGCTTGTTGTCTATCTAAAAGGGTGTTAAACTATCTAAGCTACAGGCTCATGGGGATAAAAGAAAAGAAAAGAGACTCAATAGAGCCTCGCCGCTCTATGCCTACGTATTCCCTCGTGCAATTGGAAAGTCAGAGTCAACGTAGTTCGAAAAACTACGGGTGAAGGTGGGGAAGGTTGCTCTCCAAGACATCGTCGTCTTGTGCCTACGTATCCTCGTCTGGTACGAGAAATCAGAGCTAACGTAGTTCGGGCTGACACTACCGCTGGTTGGTTCAAGTGTTTTAGACCGAGTAGGGTTAAACCTTAGTTCTAGCAGTTAGGTGTATGCTGCTCGACCATTAGAGACTTAGGCGTTACCTGTTTGCAGTAGAACCAATAGTTAACGACACTCTCTTTATGAAAATGATTTTCCATTAATCCCGAAGGATAAAAATGTTTGATGTTTTTGTTTTTGTGCTTTTTAAGACAAGAAGTGAATTGAGTTTTGTTTGAAACTCATGTCGCACTAAAGACTATGACTCGAGAGCGAATGTGTCGCATATCGCCCGAAGGGCATACACTAAACACTCTAGACAGTTGAGAGGAGGCCCCTCCAACCATCATTTCTCAAATACTTAAGGCTCGTAGCGCACGACACAAATTGTTCTTTATTAAGCGTTTTAAATCGTTTAGGGGGTGAGAAAAGAAAGACACAGACTAAGGGGAAACTGGACCCTAAAGTTGTCATACACAATGCTCCTAAAGTTGGGATGAAAGAAAATAACTACCCTAATGTTGTCATGCATAGGATTGAACACCTAATGTCTCTCCTACTCCCATCCTGAACGGAGGGACTAGGAATCTTAGGGGGATCATGGCACAAGGCCAAGTAAATGCTAAATAATTCACTCATAAATGAAATAAGAAAGAAAAAAAATCAACTGGAATAAGTGATAAGCCACAAAGCACATTAATTTGTAAGTTCAATTAAAATGGAAAATAAAAATAAATATGATGAAAAATAAATTAACACATTAAAATATTAGAAAATGATTTTTTTTTTGGATTTTATGATATTTAAAACTATTTTTCAAAATAAATAAAATAAAACAAATAAATAAAACAAAATAAAAAAAGAAACAAGTGCTAAAAATCAAGAAATGCCTCACCCAAGGCTTTAACTCAAGACCTTGGGGTTGCAGACACAAAACTAAGCCACTCCAACCACTCTCACATGTGTGCAAATGGATGGAGAAAGAAAGAAAAGAGATGAAAACATGGAAAAATCACAAAAAAGCAAAAAATGCCCTCGCTGAGGGTCGAACTCGGTTTCAAAGGCATGACAAGGTACTTAAGGCAAGGCGAATAAACACTGGGGTGGCGATACATCCATTGTATCAAGATACCCCATTAAAACAAATACTAAAACATGCGCGCAGGCTGGGCAACTCTTGGGCAAAACCAAGTGAAAAGAGTGAAAACGATTTCCACATAACTTCTCCAATTCTTATCCAAATTCAGTGAAATTAAAGTCTATCTTGCTTGATTTTTCATGAGGATCATGATGGTGCAGTTCAAATTTTCAAAAAATTCCCACAAATTAAAACACGATTAAACATGCATAAGATGTACTTGGAAATGCATTTTTGAGTTTAGTGATCAAAACTGATGAATTCTAGAGCAAGTAAGAGCCTGAGCAAGTTTTAAACATGATGTTGGATGAGTTCAATAGAAAATATTAAACAAAAGATCTCAGATTATCATAAAGGCATGTAAAATGCAAATTGGTGAAAGGGAGTTTGAGATGGACATGGAAGTTCCAATACCAGAACAGGTGCACAAAGACATGAACAAATGCAAAGATGCAACTTATGACTGTGCTCAATTAGATGGTCTCAAGATCTTTAATGAATCATGAAGTGACTAATTGAAATTATGGAAATGATCTAGAATGAAGACAGTCAACACAATGATTCATGACAGCAAGAAAAATGGTTAACAAACTCATTTCTCCCCGAATCCCCTTGGATGGCAATCATAACAGTAAACAAAACCCTCATCCTATGAAATGAAACTCTTGTAGACAAACATGAGCTAACAAACTTAGTCTCTAAGAGAAGTCATAGATGGATTCAAGGCATTATGTCCTATAAAAGTGAAATCTTGACAGCAAGGTGCGCACCTATGTAGAATGCTTCTCAGACCAAAATTTAACCAATATGCTATGAATTCCATCAGAACTAGCACAACAGTAGGGACTACATATTGAGTCCTAACAATTCAAACTCAAACATATCACCTAGAATACCAACAGGCCCCTAATGATAACCTATCAACACAGCTCAACCAGTTTGAGGCATTCACAAGACCTCCTTACTTGCAGCATACCAACTGCACTAATCAGTCCATACATCTCAAGACCACAAACTTGGTTTACAACCACTGTTCAAAACAAAAACTTCTCACAGGGCAATCATAGCATAAACCAAACATCCCTACAAACCCCTGAGTTGACAAACTCAAACTTCTATATCCATTAAATGGTCTTGCAACAACCAAATCTAAACAGCCTGAGCATGTATAAAGTTATAACAGGATATGTAAGGAAACAAATTTAGGACTAAACAGTACCACATTCTCAATAATAACCAGCAGTTTTGTAACCAAAAACCTTTACACTAAAAAGAACAGACATGCCAAAGCTGATTAACCATGTGAATCCTCTCCACGGAAGTCATACCCAAATACATTGACAAGGCTGCCAGCTAAATTAACAATGAATACATCTTACAGGAATTGGTAAACTAAAACCAAATGCCTCAACTGCATCCACATATTCTGACCAAAATATGCTGCACACCAGCAGGTATAACTATCATGCTAAAACACACACACAAATTCAAAACTATTAGATGAAAGCTCTCAATCCAATGATAGATGTAGATACCTCTCAACTCTGTCTGGACCAACTACACTCAAAACTCTATCAGAACTGAGGTAACCACCTCCATACCAAAATAACAATAGCCTTAAGCCTTGATGCTCTTGATAGTTCTTATGTGCTACTCGAAGCTATTTCAAACCAAACAGTCACAGCAGCTAGAACTGTTCTTAAAGGTCCAACAGTCAAAATCTTTATGACAATCCTATGAACAGATTCAAGGTTAAGCTCTCAAATGGCAGCACTCAAGATACAACACTAGACCTTAATTGATCTACTACAATATCAAATGTTCCCAACAGAAATATAGTGACAACCTCCAAGCAAAAACAACCTTCAATGATTTAGATAGCAAAGTTATAACCAACAAATTAAAGTTCAAACAAACATACATGATGAATCCCCCTACCATGCTTTTACAAAAGCAAAACTCATACAGAAATCAAAACAACTCCTATAGCCTATTCTCATCTAGACTGTCTAAACAACTTGTCATCATGGGTTAGCAACACAACAGGTCCAACATGTGTGGAGAGCTAAAGATAAGTCAATCCACAAATCTCATGACAGTAGCAGTTTGGCCATTATAATGCCAACAATCAAACACCAATTCACTATATTGCTTCAAATGACAATTACCACTTCATGATAGCAAGCACAACCAAATCTTAGCATAAAACCAAGTTCAAATAGAAACAAATGCAAGCTTAACATCAAATAATCAATTCATTATATGTTTCACATGATGGTCACAACTTTATGACAGCAAGCACAAACCAAGTTCAGCATGATATAATGATTCAAGACATTTTAACTCATGCATATCAATGAGAGAGTTTGAAGTTACATACCTCTTGTAAACCTCCAAAATAAGCTAGTACCTTTGATTGAGAAATACTTTGAGCAAGATATTCACCTTTTGATGCAAGCTTCAAAATAGCTCCTCCACAAGTTGATTCTTTGCAAGCTTTGAAGTTACTTCTTCTTGAAGTAATGAGTGATCCTTGATGACAGTTCTAACAAGTGGTGTTCCAGCTATTTTTTAATGACTTAGACAGTTGGTACAACATAAATATGTGGTGTTCAAAGTGTCAAAGAGTTTAGAACTGGTCTAGGCAGTGTGTTTCATCATCTTATGCATAAAAGTCAACATTTAGTGTGAGAGGTTGACTTTTTGTGTTATGGTATTTTTGACTAAGTTAATGGTTGTAACACCTTCTAATAATGGTTTTGAGATTGCGTGGATGATTTTTAGGGTGGTTGGATGATTGGAGAAGGTGCTGGTATGAAAATTGCACAAGGAAGTTTTTGTGGTTTTTTTTTAAAGGAGTTCAAAGCACAAGCTCTGGTTTTTCTTACAACAGTGGTGGCTAGGGTTTTCCATGGCTGTTTCTTAGCTTAAATACCAAGTGAAAACAAGATTGGAGGGGTTTTACCATGGTAAAAAATGAAGGGGCAAATTTGCACCTTTCATGTTTTTCTTGCATCAATGGTGAGGACAGAGAGATTGTACACAAGCCAGCTTGCACATGGAGCTGTTTGGTTTGAGCAGAATGAGCAGCATAATGTGTCTGTATACAACAAAATAAAGCAAACTTGTCTCTTCCTTGTTTTGGTAAGAAATTCAAAAATGAACAAAAGAGGTACATTGGGTGTTTGGCTAGTTTTGGCAAAGTTTGGTGGGCCTCAAAACCAGCACCATGCACATGAAACAAGATCATATGGCTGATAAATAAAGCAAATTAGAAAATCACATATTTCATCCTTTGAAAAAGTGTTCAACACACCAACTTTGAGCAATGATAACTTTGTGCACACAACTCCATTTGCTTAGATCTTGTGCTCAAATGAAAGAGGGCATGGAGTAGAACAAATTTCATGTTGGTGGAAGTTCCATTTGATCATTAGAAGATCATAAAATTTGAGGTTGAAAAACATGGCATGCAGGCTGTCTACAAATAACTTAGAAAAAATTCTAAGTTATGGATTTTGGCTTATTTTTCCTCAACTTTGCACATCCATAACTTGAGCTTCCCAAATCATATTGAGGACTTCTTGGACTTTTTGGAAAGTTTGTAACATTATCTACAAATTTCATTTGAGAAAAAGTTTCATTTGACATCAAGAAAGTGATGAAAATTGGCTTGCAAAGTGGTGCAAAAATCTGTCCAAACATGACAGTTTTGAAGTCATTGAAATCCCCAACTTTGAAGGATCATAACTGGAGATCCAAGTATCATATGATTATGAATTGGTACTCAAAAGAAAGCTTGAAATATAAGGAACAACTTTTATGTTTGATCCAAGTCCATTTGAAACCTTGACCATGAAGAAAAATGGCCTTGAAGATGGCTCCTTCAACCATGAAACTTTCCATAAATAGAAAGTTTCTAAAACCCTAATTCCCCAAAATGTCAACTTTCAACAACTCTTGATTTTTCATGATTCCCTTGACTTTTCTTGATCAAATTCCATCAATTGGTCATATTGAACTTAAAAAACATGATTTTGACCTCAAAAAGTCAGGAGTTGACTTTTTAAATGCACAGTTGACTTTTCCCTCAAATTTTCTGATTTTCAATTGATTGATCAATTGAAACTCTTATGATTAAAATTGATGATCAATATACCATCCCCAAACACCTTAGGGCATATGGAAGACCATGGAAACAAGTCTTGCTCCCAAAAACGAATTTATCCTGATTGAAAGTGAAACCCTAATTTCACCCCTTTTGCTTGGGCATTGCTTAGATGAATTGAGTGACCATTTCCACTCCACCATGACATTTGAGGTACTCAACAAACTTATAAATCATTATCATGCCAATGATAAAACCTTATGAACCCCTTGACAACTCTCTTATGGTTCTTTGATAATGAACTATGGCACACCTCTCCTCTCTAGGATCTTTGATCACCTCATGATAATAATACCCACTTGATGGCTTGTACCAATGTCTTTGATTGAGCTTGAAGCCAATAAAGACTCTCCTCTTGGATGATACACAAAAAATCACTCGATCCCTTGTAAGGACTATGCTATGCAAATGCAAGATGCTAAAATGCAATGAAACATAAGCCAAAGATTAAGAAACGAGGTTGGTCAAATTTTGGGGTACAACAAGATCCTACCACACATGAGTATGGTAACAAGATCATCAGCTATATCAGACTTTTGTACAATCTCTGCTGATGGAATGTCTCAACATTTGGTTGAACATCAGATCCTCAAACAGATCAAGGGCCTGATACTTGTGCTACAACTGATGAAACAACTTGATCATCAGCTAAGGATAATTCATTAAATATTTGAGAATATCTCAAATAGCAATGAATCTTAAATCCTTATCTGAACTTCATGCAATCTTGAGCTTCATGGATAACCAATTAAATACGTGTGTAGTCCACACATAACAACTGATCTTAAATCCACACAACTTGTTGAGAAGACCATCTGATAGATATTTAAACTTCACTAATACCAAAAGTATTCTTTAGTATAAGTATCTTTAATGTTGAAACATCCAGGCTAACACCCTTGACTCAACCTACCTATGACTTCCTCTGCTGATAGAACCTTTGCAAGTCATGAGTGGTGAAAATAAATCACCTCCCACTATCTTCTCTAACACAGCCTTCAGCAACCTGCCATAGCCATATATCACATTGTAGATAATATGCACAATACTCTCTCAGGAATACCAGAGTTCTTTCATCAGACAAATATGCAACGGAACCTCCAAAAGAACATCTTCAACATGCCCTAAACAAGATGTCAGAACATTCAACAGGTCATTGGAGCTCTTATATAAGAGGGCACAATAACATATACACAGAATCCTTCATAAGCAGGAGTGAACACACTCTTCTCCTTAACTCCATAAGCACTAGTTCAAACATTTAGCAAGATCAACAAATCAGCTACCACTTCTCCTTGTTCAAGACACCAGAAAGTATCTCCCCAGATCTCATCCAGAATAGACAGGATGCCTGCTCTGATACCAATTGAAATTCTGGTATGCAAATCTCATATGTCCTAAGAGATGCAAAGAACATTGATCTATGCTAAAATAGAACAAGGACATACCACGGCCAATTTAAATTAATTTAAATTGTACCAATGTCATGACCAATGTCATGACGTCTGTTGTAACATCAGCAGACAGACATACTATTTATCTAACAATTTAAATTGTGCAGAATTGTAAATGTTGAAAGATAAATAACACAATGAATTGTTTACCCATTTCAATGCAACCTCACCTACATCTGGGGGCTACCAAGCCAGGAAGGAAATCCACTATTAGCAGAATCAATTCAGAGCTAAACTCCCTCGTTTACAACTCCTCACTTAATCTCTACCCAATGCAATTTCTGCCTAGAATCCACTAGACAAGAGACCCCACTCACACCCCCTCAATCACCATAGTGATAAACAATTCAATACAAAAGAAGACTTTAGAAGACACTCTTCAAAGTCACAATACATGACTTTGCTTAATAGGTTCAATCAAGAACAATACACTCTTGCTTACAAGCTTTGAGTGAACAGACAACTTAAGAACTCTAGACCAATGCAATCATACAACAGATAATTGCTTGGTGTACAAGTATTCCTAAGACACACAATGACACGTGAAGAACAAAACTCTTCACTCACAAATACACTCTTGCTTAAAAGCTTTGAGTGAATAATTAAAAATGTACTAATAACAGCCTAAACATGTCTACCACGATGCATCCAAAGATACAAAGGGTGACTTACAAGGTTACACACACTGGACTCTCAAACCCTAAACCTTAATTCTACACTCAAGTTTTTCTTGTTGTGAGTGATTGATTTCCTTTGCTTCTGCTCCTCCTTAAATAGTAATGCAGACTGGGCTTGGGCTGGTCAAAAGTAACAAACATTAGGTTTAACCAAGTTAAACCACTTTCCATAATTCAAGGTGCTGTCAAATTAGGTCACAGCTGCTTCATGTTATGCCCAACCCTGACTAGAATCTTGCCTGAGATAACTAAGGAGTCATAACAGGTTTCCTGAATTCTAGCCTGAGATAAATCAGGAACCATACCAGAAAAACAAAACACGCGCCCTGATGTGATAACATCCAATCATGACATTCAACACACTTTGTTCTTATTTGACCAAACTCACCCTGCAGTACACTCCTGCAGAATTTTCTTCATAACAGTAGAAAAAAATATATTATAGTTTCCTAAAAAGTATCAGAGATCCTTTTTATGAACACCAATTGAATATGCATTTTCATGTTATGAATATCTTTGACCTGTACTTACTGATGAGGTATATCCAACAGGATCTCATCAAAATAAAACACCTCTGTCAAGAGATATACAATAGCAGCACCTGCTGTACCAGACAACGGTGTCATGACATTCAGAATGACATCCATGACAACAGTTCTATTTTGGCATCTCCTGTACCAGACAAGGATGTCATGACATTCAGCATGACATCTTGATTAAAACACATGACAACAGTTCTGTCATCAGCTCCTGCTGCACCAGATAGAGATGTCATGATATTGGTAATGACATCCTGTTTAAAACACATGACAGCAGTACTGTCATCAGCTCCTACTGCACTAGACAGCGATGTCATGACATTGGTAATGACATCCTGTTTTAGAACACATGACAGCAGTACTGTCATAACAGTATATGTGGATGTTATGATATCTTGCTTAACATTAGTGCAGAATCATGTTTTACCAAAATTTAGCCAATCATAGAATCATGGAACTAACAATCTCCCCCTTTGGCAAATTTTGGCTAAGACAACCAATTAAACTTATCAGGGCAGCAACAGTAGTTTTCTCACAAACAAACAACAGTAGTTTTCTCACAAACAAACTATCATGCTCCCCCTTAATAGTTGCATTCAGCAAGCAACTACAAAATACTACTCTTTCCTTAGCAGTAGCAACAGATAACATAACAACACTTTATATCTCCCCCTTGGTTTAGTCAAAAATTGACAAAAATTGGAGTAAATGTACATCCATATAAACCTCTTTCCACCACTACTAGCTAACTCTTTTATCAAACACCAAGTTTTCCTCTTGTTTTTCTCCTCCTGGAAACCATAAACGCCACTGAAGAACCACTTCTGATTGTCATTCTCATCAACCACGAACCCCCCAATGTGATTAAGGGAAAAGAAATCAACTGAGATCTGCAGTTTCTCCTTCCAAAACAAGATGAAGCCCTCAGCTCTATCTCTACCGCTACCACTGCAATCAACCATAAAACAACTTTCAAAACCACTCTTAGATTTAATGGATTGAACTTCTTCACTCTTAAGTCATGTCTCCATAAGAAATAACACATTGGAGTTTTCAATACGATGGAGCCTTAAAAAGGCTCAAACTACATGAGGACTCCCTAACCCCCTACAGTTCCAACATATAATTTTCATTGTGATTGGCGGTGTTGGTCCTTAAACACCAGCTCTGGTATGTTTTGTAACTCTTTCACAGTTACTTGTCCCTTCCTTTTCTTTTCACTACTTCTCCGACCCTCAAGAGATCCTTCTACAATCATTACATCCACTAAATGACGCTTCCCAAATTCCATCTCCAACTTCTTTTCTTGATTTGGGCTCGCTTTCCTAGGTGCATGTTTCCTCGTCCATTTCTTCTTTTTGGAACTTAAAGTTTTCGAATTGGAGCCCTTTTAGTTACCCACATTTGAAATATCCACTGCTCCAAGGGATTTAGCAACGAATTCAATTTCAAGACTAATTTATTTAGGAGGAAGCACTTTCATAGCTGAGATTTTGTCTTGCTTCCCCTTGTTTGTTAACATTCTATTTTGTTTGACTTCCCCATCACATTCCTTCTCTTTTTCCTTAGTTTCACACTTGCTCTTTCTTGTGGATATGTAGAAGAGACTCTTACTACAGAAGCTAGAATTTGAATCCTTCCTTTGTTCAATTGGGGTTCTGGGTAAGGGAGAGGCTCGCAACCATGGCCCATACGACAAATCCTTTTTGTAGATGTTCTTGATTGGCTGCATTTTATGGTAAAACATTGATGTGTGTAGATGTCTTGACTGATGTCATGACATACTTGTGTAGTGTACTGCTGGGTAAGTTTGGTTAGCTAGAACAGAGTGTATTGGATGTCATGCTGAATGTTATGACATTAGGTAGCTGCCAGCAAGGGCACATGTTTGTTTTTCTGTTATGGTTCCTGAGTTATCTCAGGCTAGATTTTAGGAAACCTGCTAGGGTTCCTTAGTTATCTCAGGCGAGACTCTAGGCAGTGCTGAGCATAACATGAAATGCCTATGACCTATTTGATAGCACCTTGAATTATGGAAAGTGGTTTAACTTCGTTAAACCTAATTTGTGCAACTTAGGTACAAGGCCCATGCGCTGCATATAAATAAGAGTGGCATCATTTATTGAAGTGCAGAGATTTTGAGTGAAGAATTCTGTTTGTGTAATTTAATCTTCATGTGTGCTTTTGTGTCTTAGGATTACTTGTGAGCCAAGTAATCATCCCTTAGATGATTGTACTAGACTAGTGTGATTTTGAGTTGTATGTTGGTTGTGTCACTCTAAGCTTTTAAACACGAGTGTTGTGTCTCTTGATTGAAGCTGTGAAGCAAGATCAAGATTTGTTTGAAGTTTTTCTTCTTTTTAAATCTGTAACTTAATTGGTTGATATCACTGCTGTGATTGAGGGGGAGTGAGTAGGAACTGAGGTCTAGAGTTAGATTGAAATTGCATTGGGTAGGTCTTAAGTGAGGGGTGAAAACTTGTAGTTTGGCTCTGAATTAACACTGCTTATAGTGGATTTCCTCCCTGGCTTGGTATCCCCCAGAGTAGGTGTGATTTGCACCAAACTGGCTAAACAATTCCCTGTGTTGTTTACTGCTTTCTTTAAGTGTTTACTACTTAGCTTAATAATCTGTTCAGTAGCGGATGTCATAACATCCGACATAACATCGACTGTCTGTTACTAGAATTTCAATTGGAATCAGAGCAAGCACCCTGCCTGTTATTTGCTAGGTGAGATCTAGGGAAGATAAATTCTGGTACTATGGACAAGGATATACGATTTACAAATAGACCACCAATTTTGGATGGATCTAACTATGACTACTGGAAACCCTCGTATGATAGCCTTCTTGAAATCTCTGGATAACAAGGCCTGGAGAGCAGCTAACTTCGGATGGGAACATCCAATAGAGACATAGAAAGATGGATCAATTATGTTAATACTTGAAGAAGAGTGGAGCAAAGAGCAAGAAGCTTTGGCTCTTGGGAATTCTAAGGTCCTAAATGCTTTATTCAATGGGATAGATAAGAATATCTTCAGACTTGTGCATCACTGTGAACTGACCAAAGAGGTTTGGGATACTCTCAAAACAAATCATGAAGGTACCTCTAAGGTCAAGATGTCTAGACTACAGATGCTGACTACTAAGTTTGAGAATCTAAGGATGAAAGAGGAGGAGGCCATTCATGAATTCTACATGAATATTCTTGAGATTTCCAATACCTCAGGAGCATTAGAAGGAAAAATGTCTGAAGAAAAACTTGTAAGGAAGATTCTCAGATCATTGCCCAAGAGATTTTCCATGAAGGTTATTGCTATAGAAGAGGCTTAAGATATCAGCAACATGAAGGTTGATGACCTTATTGGTTCTCTCCAAACCTTTGAGATGGAAATGTGTGAAAATACTGAAAATAAGAACAAAAGCATAGCTCTTGTATCAAATACTGAAGAGCACTTAGATGAAGGCAATGGTGGAAGTGAGGAAAATCTATCATAAGCTATAGCCATGCTTGGAAGACAATTCAACAAACTTATAAAAAGAATAGATCAGAAGACTAGACCTAATGTCAAGAACATCTCCTCTGACATCAGGAAAAGGGGTAAATTTGAAGAAAAGTCCAACCAAGGCAAAGGTATTCAGTGCCATGAATGTGAAGGCTATGGTCACATTAGAGCTGAATGTCCCACTTACCTCAAGAAGCAAAAGAAAGGTCTAACTGCCACCTGGTCTGATGGAGATTCTGAGAGTGGATCAGAAGAGGAATCTGCAAAACATGTCACTGCACTAATTAGTGTGTGTGTATCTGATGATGATTCTAGTGAAGATGAGCTGACTTTTGATGAACTTGCAGCATCATACAAAAATCTATGTATCAGAAGTGAAGAAGTGTGCCAACAAGGGGAGAAGCAAAAGAAACTCATAAAGGAGTTGTAGGCTGAGAAGAAAGAGCATCTTGCAACCATAGACTCACTCAACAGTAAGGTCAGTTTGTTGAATTCCAAACTTGACCAGATGTCAAAATCTATCAGGATGTTAAACAATGGGACTGACACTTTAGACGAAATTCTACAACTGGGTCAGAAAGTGAGATACAAGTCTGGAATAGGTTTTGTTGGTGAAAAGGGACCCATCTTGGAGATCAAGAGTTATAAACCTGAGAATCATAAGGCAAACCGGATGTCAAGACCAATGTCACAACATCATGGGAAGATAAACATGAACCAGACAAAAAGAAAGTTCCAAAGGTGAAGGTGTCACTACTGTGGAAGATTTGGACACATAAAGCCTTTTTGCTTCAGGCTGCATGGATTTCCCAGCCACACTCATCAAGTCAAACCCAAACAGGCTACTCCTATCAAGAAACAAAAATGGGTTGCTAAGGATTTGGCCCTAATAGCTCATACCTCTCTAAGGGTATCAGCCAAAGAAGACTGGTATTTTGATAGTGGCTGCTCTAAACATATGACTGGAATAAAGAACCTATTGGTGGACATCAAACCTCACTCCATTAGTTTTGAGACCTTTGGTGATGGAGCTAAAGGGGAAATCAAAGGTGTTGGAAAACTAGAATGTCCTGGTGTTCCAGACCTAGACAATGTGTTGCTGGTAAAAGGACTGACTGCAAACCTTATTAGTATCAGTCAGCTCTGTGATCAAGGACTCAATGTCAAATTCACTAAGGGAGAATGTGTTGTCACCAATGGAGAAAATGAGGAAGTCATGAGGGGATCTAGATCTAAAGATAATTTTTACTTATGGGAGCCTAAAGTCTCAAGTAACTCCACTGTCTGTTCTATGGCCAAAGAAGAAAAGGAGGTAAAACTGTGGCATCAAAAACTTGGACATCTTCATCTAAGAGGGATGAAAAAGATCATATCCAAGGAAGTAGTGAGAGGAATTCCAAAGCTAAATATTGATGAAGGAAAGGTCTGTGGTGAATGTCAGGTTGGCAAGCAAACCAAGATGTCACATCCAAGGATTGGACATCTTACAACATCCAAAATTCTGAAACTGTTGCACATGGATTTGATGGGACCAATGCAGGTAGAAAGTCTTGGTGGGAAGAATTATGCTTATGTGGTTGTTGATGAATACTCCAGATACACCTGGATAAGTTTCATCAGAGAAAAATCAGATGTGTTTGAGGTATTCAAAGATCTTTGTACTAGACTTCAAAGAGAAAAGGAAAGTGGTATTGTCAGAATCATAAGTGATCATGGAAAGTAGTTTGAAAACTCAAAGTTTGCTGAATTCTGCTCATCTGAAGGAATCAGCCATGAATTCTCTTCTCCTATTACTCCTCAGCAAAATGGAGTAGTGGAAAGGAAAAACAGAACTATTCAAGAGTCTGCTAGAGCTATGATTCATGCAAAGAAATTACCTATGCACTTTTGGGCTGAGGCAATGAACACTGCCTGCTATGTTCACAACAAAGTTACCTTGAGAAAGGGAACCTCCTCCACTCTGTATGAACTATGGAAAGGAAGGAAACCTACTGTGAAGTATTTCCATGTCTTTGGGAGCAAATGCTACATCCTGATAGACCGTGAGCAAAGGAGAAAAATGGATCCAAAAGTGATGAAAGCATATTCCTGGGGTACTCTACAAACAGCAAAGCATATAGAGTATTCAACTCCAGAACAAAAGTCTTGATGGAATCCATTAATGTTATTATTGATGACCAACATGAAGAAACCAATGTCACAAAGGATGTTGGAACATTCCTTGAAACACATACTGATGTTATGGTCAAAACTGAAGATTCTCAAGCTGTATCTCCAGACTTTGAGTCAGAAGCTCCCAACAAAGAACCATCTATCAGAATTCTGAAAGATCATCCCAAAGATCTGATCATTGGAGATCCCAACAGTGGTGTAATTACCAGATCTAGAGATATCATCTCAAATTCATGTTTTGTATCCAAGATTGAACCAAAAAATGTGAAGGAGGCTCTAACTGATGAATATTGGAACAATGCCATGCAAGATGAATTGGAACAATTCAAAAGGAATGAAGTATGGGAATTGGTTCCAAGACCTGAAGGAACAAACATCATTGGCACCAAGTGGATCTATAAGAACAAATATGATGAAAAAGGAGTTATAACCAGAAACAAGGCTAGACTGGTGGCACAAGGTTATACTCAAGTTGAAGGGATTGGTTTTGATGAAACTTTTGCACCTGTTGCAAGACTTGAGTCAATAAGGCTTCTGTTAGGGATTGCTTGCATTCTGAAGTTCAAATTATTCCAGATGGATGTGAAAAGTGCTTTTCTAAATGGATATTTGAATGAGGAAGTATATGTGGAACTGTAGAAGCAAGCTTCAAGCTCATTAAAGTTTTGATGAAGACAACAAGAACAAGCTTTCTACACAACACATACATACGCAAAAAGCAAGAGTTTCAAGTAAACATAAAGGATCAAGATAATGCTCTAACATGTGACAATTGTGATCAAGCTTCTCATACAAGCTTCAAGTGTTAAAGATAGAGTTTTGAACATCAATTTAAAGTTATAACAAATATTACTTGAAAATACCTATACAAGTGTTCAAAAATTCATATCTCAGTACACATATATCACAAATACTTTTAAAATATTTTTTTGGTTACTCACTCATGTTAAAAACAATTCTGTTTTAAAAATCTTTCAGTGTTAACCGATTAACCCTTATGGTTGACCGGTTAACGGATCTCAAAATTAATTTATTGGTGATTTTATTACAGTGTTAACCTATTAACCTATATGGTTAACCGATTAACATGTGTAAATTTTGAATATTTTTAAACGTTGAAGGGTGTTAACCGATTAACCTATTTGGTTAACCGATTAACACTGAAGCAGTAAGCAAAAATGGCAGCTTTTCATGAAAATATGCATTGATTTCATTTTGATTTTTGACTGTTTTTGCTGCATAAAATCACAGCCTTTTGGAAAGGTTTTTTGATCAGTATAAATTGATATCAAATTTCAAATTCCAATTCACCTCCAAGAAACAAAATCATAAAAATTACTCATTTTCTTTATCTCTCAATTTTTCATAAAGTGTTCAAAATCAGTCTTTGAAAAGAAGCTTTTTGAATAAACTTTCACACTATCACAACTTCATTTCATTTCCTTTTAAAAGAAGACTTGTATATCTATTTGAGTAATATTTGTTTCAAGGAGAAGATCGATCGTCAAGATTGATAGCATCACTATATTCTCAAGACATCAACTTATTTCAAGATTACTTTCTTTGTATTACCTTGTTATCCAGAACTGTTAGAAACAAGTGAGTGTGTGAAGAGGATTGTTCTTCTACACTTGGATTACCTATAGATTAGATAGTAGGCTTCACCATTTGTGTGATTAGGTTGTGCAATTATTCTAAACTATAGTGAAATCTCTTTCGAATTGAAAGGGGAGTGGAGTACTCTCGGAGTGTTTGGGGAACCACTATAAATTTCTCGTGTCTCTTTTTTTTTGCACTTTATTTTCAAAGTCCTAAAATTATAACCGAAAAAGAACCAAGAAATGAAAAAGATTGCAAATAATATTTAAGAACCTAATTCACCCCCCCCCCCCTTAGGCACATTTACAAGTTACAATTGGCATCAGAGCAGGTTATAGGTAATCTGTTCCTATTCGAACCAGATGGCTTCCTCAAATAACAATCTTGTATTCAAGGACGACGGTAGTAGCAATAAGCCTCTGTTGTTCTGTGGTGAATATTTCGACTTCTGGAAGATCCGCATGAAGGCACATCTAGAAGCACAAGGAAGTGAAATATGGGAGGCTGTTCAGAATGGTCCTTTTGTTCCTACTACGGTGCTCAACGGAGTTGGTTCATCAAAATCGCAAGGATCATGGGATGATGATGATAAGAAGAAAGTTCTTTATGACAAAAAGGCGATAAATATCTTACAAAGTGCACTTGGATTGGATGAATTTTTCTATATCTCAACATGTACAACAACCAAGCAAATATGGGACACTCTTGTTGAAACTCACGAAGGAACCGCCGAAGTCAAAAGATCCAGATTAAATACTTTAAATCAAGAGTACGGACTATTCAAAATTCAACCAGGAGAATCTATCCTAAACTTGCAAAAAAGATTCGTGCATTTGATAAATCACTTGAATGCACTTGGTAAGACACTAAAAAATGATGAATTTAATCTTAAAGTGCTTAAGTCCTTATCAAGAGAATGGCAACCCAAAGTGACAGCGATTTCCGAAAAGGACTTAAGTCCTTTTCTCACAAAGAATCGTGACCACAAAGGAAAGAAGGATTAAAAAAAGAAAGCCTACGTTGCTTGGGATGACAACGGAATAAGTTCTTCATCGGAATCCAATAGTGATCAAAGCGCAAATCTAGCATTGATGGCATCACATCATTACGACGATGAAGACAATAAGGTTAGTAGTGATTTCTCAATTTTTGATAATGATGCTCAAGGAGTAATTGATGAACTTTTGAGTGAATACAAAATTCTATATAAAACTATTTCATCTCAAAAGAAACAAATAACAACTTTAGAAGAAAATATTGAGAAAATGAAAAATAATCTTAGAGATGAAAAGGAAGAATTAATTAAGAATTTTGCATGCACTAAATGTGAATCACTCTCTTTTCAAATAGTTCAATTAAAAAGGGTCCTAGAAAGATATGAAAAAGGACAAATTGAATTGGAATGTTTTCTTAGTAGTCAAAGATACTCAAACGATAAAAGTGATCTTGGTTACTCAAAATTTTCTAAACAAACTTCTAACAAGACCATCTTTGTCAAAGCTAAAGAACAAATTTCTATGAAAAAAAGTGATAATCATAAAAAAAAAGTCATCAATATGACAAAAAGGAAAGAAATAATAAGAAGAAATCTTATCTCCCTAGATATAAAAGCAACTTTGAGTCTACATGTTTCTATTGTGGTATAAAAGGTCATACTCCAAATGCATGTTATATTAGAAATTTTAGTGTTGCTCAAGACCATTATGTATGGGTAAAGAAATGAACTAACTTTGAAGGACCCAAGGCAATTTGGGTACCTAATAAAACTTAACTCTTTTTTGTAAGTATTCTTAAAGACCACTTCAAATCAATGGTATCTTGATAGTGGATGTTCGAGGCACATGACGGGTGACATAAGCAAATTTTCACATCTAAAGCTTAAGGCCAAAGAATTTGTTACTTATGGTGACAACAACAAAGGAAGAATCCTTGGTGTAGGCATCATTGGTTCACCGCCCTCAACAAATATAAAAGATGTCCTATATGTGGAAAGTTTAAAGCATAGTCTCCATAGCATTAGCCAATTGTGTGACCGAGGTTTCAAAATCAACTTCACTAAAAATGAATTTTTGATTGAAAACGAAGTTACTAATGAAGTTATACTAAAAGGTAAAAGAGTTAATAATATTTTCTTAATTTCCTTAGATAACTTGTCTTTGAATGTTAGGTGTCTGTTGGCAAGCCACAATGAGTCATGGTTATGGCATAAGAGGTTTGCTCACATTCATATGGAGCACTTGAATAAATTGATCAAACATGACTTGGTTATTGGATTGCCGAAGATCAAATTCATCAAAGATAGGTTATGTGACGCTTGTCAAAAAGGAAAACAAACTAAATCAACTTTCACATCCAAGAATATGGTGTCCACAACTAGGCCACTACAATTGTTGCACATGGATCTCTTTGGTCCATCAAAAACAAAAAGCTTTGGAGGTAATGTTTATGCATTAATAATTGTAGATGATTTTTCTAGATACACTTGGACTTTCTTCTTAATGCAGAAAAGTGAAGCATTCAAGAAGTATGCAAAACAAATTCAAAATGGGAAGTCTCTTACAATTGCCTCAATTAGAAGCGACCACGGTGGAGAATTGCAAAATGCCTCATTTGAAGAATTTTGTGAACATGGAATTTCTCACAACTTCTCCGCACCAAGAACTTCATAATAAAATGGTGTCGTAGAAAGGAAGAATAGGTCACTGGTGGAACTTCCAAGGACAATGCTAAGTGACTCGAATCTTCCTAAGTACTTTTGGGCGGATGTGGTGAGTACGGTTTGCTTTGTAAGTACTGGGTTAATATTAGGCTTATTCTCAAGAAAACTCCTTATGAACTCTTCAAATGGAGAAAACCAAATATTTCATTCTTTCATATTTTTGGTTGTAAGTGTTTTGTCCTAAACAACGACAAAGACAACCATGGTAAGTTTGATGAAAAATCCGATGAAGGTATATTTCTTGGTTATTCTCTTACTAGTAAAGCTTTTAGAATTTACAATAAAAGAACTTTATCTATAGAGGAATCTATGCATGCCAAATTCAATGAATCTAACCCCTCCAAGGAGGATATTGTGGTTTGTGATGATAATGATGAGATTGTAGAAATTCCCAAAGAAGATGCTTTTAAAGATATCACTAACGAACAAGATAGACCGGTTCAACAAGATTCCAATGTCAACGATCTACCAAAAGAATGGAGGATTCATAGAGAGCATCCTATCGACAAAGTGATCGGAGACATAAGTCAAGGTGTTGCTACAAGATTAAATCTCAAAGATGCATGCTTAAACATGGCGTTCGTTTCTTGAATAGAACCTTCCAAAGTTGATGAAGCTCTTGAAGATGATCAATGGATTATTGCTATGCAAGAAGAATTAAACCAATTCGAGAGAAATCAAGTTTGGGAACTTGTTTCTAGACCAAAAGATAAACATATCATCGGAAGAAGATGGGTGTTTAAGAACAAGCTTGATGAGAATGGAATAATTGTTCGAAACAAAGCAAGATTGGTGGCTCAAGGGTAAAATCAAGAGGAAGGAATTAACTTTGAAGAAACATTCGCTTCGGTTGCAAGGTTAGAAGCTATTCGTTTATTACTTGCTTATGCTTGTTCAATGAACTTTCAACTTTTTCAAATGGACGTCAAAAGCGCCTTCTTGAACGAATACATCAACGAAGAAGTCTATGTCAAACAACCCCCGGGCTTTGAAGACTTCAAGCATCCTTCACATGTATACAAATTGACGAAAGCCCTCTATGGACTAAAACAAGCACCAAGGGCATGGTATGATCGTCTAAGTAATTTCTTATGCGAAAAAGGTTTTGGAAAAGGCAAGGTAGACAAGACTTTATTCATTAAAAAGATAAAGGATAATACCTTACTTGTTCAAGTCTATGTGGACGATATCATCTTCGGTTCAACAAACAAGGAACTATGTGAAGAATTTGCATTGATGATGCACGGCGAGTTTGAAATGTCTATGATGGGAAAGATGAATTACTTCCTTGGATTGCAAATCAAGAAACTAAAAGGCGGAATTTTTATCAACCAAACGAAGTATTGCAAAGAATTGTTAAAGAGATTTGATATGGATGAGTGTAAAGCTATGTCAACACCAATGGGACCCGGAACCTACGTCGATCAAGACAAATCGGGAACATCAGTTGATATTACAAAGTATCAAGGTATGATTGGTTCTTTATTACATTTGACGGCAAGCCGTCCTGACATAATGTTTAGTGTATGTTTATGTGCTTGTTTTCAAGCAAATCCAAAGGAGTCACATCTCACAACAGTCAAAAGAATCATGAAATATCTCAAGGGAACGACGAACATTGGCTTATAGCACCCTAAAGGTAGTGTTTATACGTTAATTGGTTATTCTGACGCGGATTATGCAGGCTGTTAAACTGATCAAAAAAGCACGAGTGGAACATGTCACATCCTTAGAAATGCATTAGTTTCATGGTCATGTAAGAAACAAGCATGTATTACTCTTAGTACGGCTGAAGCAGAATACATAGCAGCGGGAAGCTGTTGTGCACAAACCTTTGGCTAAAGCAACAATTAAGCGACTACAGAATTGATCTTGGATGCATTCCTCTTCGATGCGACAACACAAGTGCTATTTACATCACAAAAAATCCGGTCATGCACTCAAGAACCAAACACATCAACATTCGACATCATTTTCTCTGTGATCACGTGCTTAAAGGAGATGTTGAAGTCACTTTTGTAGATACGCATAACCAACTTGCAGACATATTCACGAAACCACTCGTGAAAGAACCATTTTTCAAGATTCGGCTAGAACTCGGAATCCTCGATGAAGGTGATATCTAATTCTTCATAGGTTAATCTTTATAAGCATCTATGTATACCAAGTTTTTCACTTACTATTTTTTGGCTTTTCCTGCATTTTTGAAGGCGTTAACCGATTAACCCATATGGTTAACCGGTTAACACTGTTAGTTTTATTTTTCCAAATTAATTTTTAAATGTGTTAATCGATTAACCCACACGGTTAAACGATTAACACTGTTCTTATTTTTTAAAAACAAAAACGAAAAATTAGTCAAATCTATTTTTAATGTGTGTTTAAGTGCTTGTTGGTGCATGTGCTTTATGATTAAAACCCCTTCCAACTTTTACCAACTCATTATATCAATAACTCTCTCATTAAAACCCTATTCAAACATCTCTCTATATAAACCTCTTCATTTTCACCATCTCCATCACAACATCCAAACCCTAAATCCAGAAAATCATCTTCAAATCCTAAGAACTCAAAACCTTCATCCATGGCTCCAACCAAGAAAGGAAGGGGAAAAATGACAGAAAGCAACTCAGCGGTCAATGAAGATAATGCTCTAATGGAATCAACCAAGAAGCGGAGAATGAACTTCAAAGTTCGGGTTAGACAACTTTTAAAGATAAAATATGTCAACCTTAAAGCCTTCCAAGCTCTCACTTTCGATTTTCCAGCACTTTTAAAGTATCAAAGGATAGATAATTTTGTTTTTGACAATGGTCGTTGTTACCCGGATTTGCTAAAATCATTTATGAACAATTTATCTATTCATATGAATAAGGATGGACAACACATGCTTGTCACTATTGTCCGTGACTTTGAGTTGAACGAGGATCTGTCAAATATTGCCGCTACGCTCAAGATTCCATATACCGGGTTTTTCCTCCAGAAAGGTGTCAATCACAGATAGGGACCTTGGGCTCAATATGACAAGATGGAATACTACTACAGTATCTGCAGGTTTCCTCGAGAGGTTGTAATAGCTGGACAATGGATTGCTCGTACCCTATGTTACGTCAAGAATCTGTCGGTAAATGACCGAATGCTCGATTATATCATCTGTTATGTTTTGCTTCCAAAAGATTCCAATCATGCCCAGATCAATGATCTTGAGATGCAACTGATGTATGCCATAAAGAACAAAATCAAAGTTAATTGGATATTAACAATGATGTATCATCTCCAACAGCAGCTTACTCTTTCTACCCGACTCTCGTATGGTCATATTATCTCTAGCATCTTGGAATTAACAGATTTAGATCTGAACAGGGAACCATGCATTGCCATGAAACTGACAACAAATGAGATTAATGAAATAACCATCATCAAGAACATCGGTATTGTGAAAAGCAATGATGGAACTTATAAGTATGAAGACAGTTCATCTACCTCCAACAATCCATTCCCAATCCCGGAAAGTGGCATTACAAAAGAGTTTCTATACATTACAATGATGAATCAACATAGAGAAACGACCCAGGAAATTAACTCACTTCGAAGTCTTGTCATAAGTTCTCAGAATCCAAATGCCGGAAATGATGAATATGAGGATGAAACTGAAGAAGAAGAGAATGGAAGCGAGAAGATGTCAGATGATGATATCTAAAGCACTTGTTTATGTTCTTTATTCCTGTTTTGGAATTTGTTTAAGTTTATGTTTTATGTTTCGTATTCGTAACTGTACCGTACTATGTGCGTGTGTTATCGTATCGTTAAACAAAGTTGCGTTTGTTGTGTTAAGTATATGTGTTGGGCTTAATCTATGTGTGTATGTATGTTTACTTTAATTATCATATGCTCCTCTTCCTTTTTGCTAATGACAAAGGGGGAGAAGGATTGGTCTCTCTAACGTTTCCTAGTGCAGAAAAAGTTATACCTCTTGTATTAAGGGGGAGCCTTAACTTAGGGGGAGAAACTAGTGTAGAAAAACCAAGGATCAAGCAAGATTTCAATTTCAAAGATTGGTTGCCATCATTAAAAAGGGGGAGATTGTAGAAGAAAGCTTCAAGCTCATTAAAGTTTTGATGAAGACAACAAGAACAAGCTTTCTACACAACACATACATATGCAAAAAGCAAGAGTTTCAAGTAAACATCAAGGATCAAGATAATGCTCTAACACGTGACAATTGTGATCAAGCTTCTCATACAAGCTTCAAGTGTTGAAGATAGAGTTTTGAACATCAATTCAAAGGTATAAAAAATATTACTTGAAAATACCTATACAAGTGTTCAAAAATTCATATCTCAGTACACATATATCACAAATACTTTTAAAACATTTTTTGGTTACTCACTCATGTTAAAAATAATTCTATTTTGAAAATCTTTCAGTGTTAACCGATTAACCATTTTGGTTAATCGGTTAACGGATCTCAAAATTAATTTATTGGTGATTTTATTACAGTGTTAACAGATTAACCTATATGGTTAACCGATTAACATGTGTAAATTTTGAATATTTTTAAACTTTGAAGGGTGTTAATCATTAACCTATTTGGTTAACCGATTAACACTGAAGCAGTAAGCAAAAATGACAGCTTTTCATGAAAATATGCATTGATTTCATTTTGATTTCTGACTGTTTTTGCTGCATAAAATCACACCCTTTTGGAAAGGTTTTTTGATCAATATAAATTGATATCAGATTTCAAATTCCAATTCACCTCCAAGAAACAAAATCATAAAAATTACTCATTTTCTTTATCTCTCAATTTTTCATAAAGTGTTCAAAATCAGTCTTTGAAAAGAAGCTTTTTGAATAAACTTTCACACTATCACAATTTCATTTCATTTCCTTTTAAAAGAACACTTGTATATATCTTTGAGTAATATTTGTTTCAAGGAGAAGATCGACCGTCAAGATTGATAGCATCACTATATTCTCAAGACATCAACTTATTTCAAGATTAATTTCTTTGTATTACCTTGTTATCCAGGACTGTTGGAAACAAGTGAGTGTGTGAAAAGGATTGTTCTTCTACACTTGGATTACCTATAGATTAGATAGTAGGCTTCACAATTGGTGTGATTAGGCTATGCAATTATTCTAAACTATAGTGAAATCTCTTTCGAATAGAAAGGGGAATGGAGTACTCTCGGAGTGTGAGGGAAACCACTATAAATTTCTTGTGTCTATTTTTTTTCGCACTTTATTTTCAAAGTCTTAACATCATAACCGAAAAAGAACCAAGAACCGAAAAAGATTGAAAATAATTTTTGAGAACCTAATTCACCTCCACTCTTAGGCGCATTTACAAGTTACAGGAACAACCCAAGGGATTTGATGATCCTAACCTACCAAATCATGTATACAAATTGAGGAAAGCTCTTTATGGATTGAAACAAGCTCCTAGAGCTTGGTATGAAAGATTGACTGAGTTTCTCACTGCTAATGGATACAGGAAAGGAGGGATAGACAAGACCCTCTTTGTGAAGGATGAAGGTGGAAAAATCATGATTGCTCAAATCTATGTGGATGACATAGTTTTTTGTGGGATGTCAGATAGGATGGTTAATCAGTTTGTCAATCAAATGCAATCTGAGTTTGAAATGAGTCTGTGTGGAGAATTAACATACTTTCTTGGGCTGCGAGTCAAGCAAATAGAAGATTGTATTTTTCTCTCCCAAAGCAAATATGCCAAGAACATAGTCAAAAAATTTGGCATGGATAATGCGAGTCACAAAAGAACTCCTGCACCCTCACATTTGAAGTTATCTAAAGATGAAGGTGGTACTAGTGTTGATCAAAGCCTATATAGGAGCATGATTGGAAGCTTGCTATATCTAACAGCTAGTAGACCTGATATTGCATTTGCAGTTGGAGTGTGTGCAAGATATCAAGCAGATCCTAAAATGAGTCACATAAATCAAGTCAAGAGGATTCTCAAATATGTGAATGGAACCTGTGATTATGGTATGCTGTATTCTCATGGATGTGACCCTATTCTATATGGGTATTGTGATGCTGATTGGGCTGGGAGTGCTGATGACAAAAAAAGCACATCTAGTGGATGTTTCTTCTTAGGGAACAACCTAATATCATGGTTTAGCAAGAAGCAAGACTGCGATTCCTTATCCACTACTGAAGCTGAATACATAGTAGCTGGTAGCAGCTGTTCCCAACTGGTCAGGATGAAGCAAATGTTAACTAAATACAATGTCACTCAGGATGTCATGAAATTATACTGTGACAATCTTAGTGCTATCAATATTTCCAAGAACCCAATTCAGCATAGCAGAACCAAGCATATTGATATAAGACATTACTTCATAAGAGATCTTGTGGAAGACAAAGTGATTACCCTAGAGCATGTGGCCACTGAACTACAACTAGCTGACATTTTTACAAAAGCTCTAGATGCTACTCAATTTGAGAACCTAAGAGGAAAGTTGGGAATTTGCATGTATGAGGACTTATAGCAATTACTGGCAAGAGGGAGTTTGCAGTTTAAAAGAAATCTTATTGGAGAAAACTTGTTCCAACGCCCTACTTTAATGCAGTCCACGCCCTTAACCACTAAAGTTTTTTTTCCACACAAACTTGTTGTCTCACGGCACCTACGAGTCCCTCATCCTCTCCTCCGCTTCGAAATAACTCTCATTCATTCAACTTTTCCTCTTTCAACAACACAATGGCGTCCAAACGAGATGGTTCCCAAACTAATGGCCATCCCAACACCTTCAAAGATGCTATAGGTAAATCTTCTGACCCTTATGATGACAACATTACGAGAATTTTGAAAAAGGAAGGATCTGCATATGTTGACAGATCCATAAGGGAACTTGTTACTATGATTCTCCAGAAAGGTCGTATTGTGCATATATCCACACCTCTTGCTCGCATTGATCCATCCCCCAGTTCTGATGGTGTTCATGGAAAAAGAAGTGAGGTTGTGTCAGGGGAAGAATCTGAAGATAGCGATGAAGATGTCTCAACAGATGTTGACGAGGATAGCTCCAATTCTTCTGAGAAGGGAGATTAATTTGCTTTTAGCTAGGTGGTTGTTGGGCTGTTGCGTGCGTTGGCAGATTAGTCTGTTTCTTTTCTTTCTGTTTGGGTTGTATTATTGGGGTTCCATACCCTTAACATATGTGTTTCTGACCTTATTTTGATCAATGCTAGTTCATTAGTTATGATCTAAATTTGTGGCTAAAAAGGGGGAGAATTAGTTGAACAGCAGTTTAGTTGTATGCCTCTCATAGGTGGAAGATGATATGTAGCTTCTCTGAGTTGATTTGCAGGTATGCTGATGTGCTGGAGTTGGTCTCTTGTTGTGAGCAGGTGTTGCTCCTGTGTGTTTTGTTGTTGCTGTTAATGTTGAGTGTGTGTGTGTTCCTGGTTGGAACTTAGGAGTATCCTAGTTGTTGGTGGTAGTGTGTGTTTCTGCAGGTTGCTGGTAGGTTGTGTTTGGCTGATGTGCCATGGTGTGTTATGCATCAGTTTAGGGGGAGTATCATAGGATGTTCCACTAAATGTTGTGACATCTGTAGTCAAAATTAGCAGGTGGTGTTTTGTGCTGTGGAACATGTGGTTTTCAGGATGTCAACCTAGATGTCTTGACATTCATAATCTAGAACGTTATCTATGATTGTGTGTGATGGAAGTACAGCAGGTCTAGTTGATTGGTAGGATATTAGCTACTCTGCATGATTGGGTGTGTGTTAGTTTTTCTGCTGCATGTGTACTCTGATATGGTGACAGATTATTTTAGCCAAAAATTTGCCAAAGGGGGAGTTTGTAGATGTTCTTGATTGGCTACATTTTATGGTAAAACATTGTTGTGTGTAGATGTCTTGACTGATGTCATGACATACTTGTGTAGTGTACTGCTGGGTAAGTTTGGTTAGCTAGAACAGAGTGTATTGGATGTCATGCTGAATGTTATGACATCAGGTAGCTGCCAGCAAGGGCGCCTATTTGTTTTTCTGTTATGGTTCCTGAGTTATCTCAGGCTAGATTTCAGGAAACCTGCTAGGGTTCCTTAGTTATCTCAGGCGAGACTCTAGGAAGTGCTGAGCATAACATGAAATGCCTATGACCTATTTGATAGCACCTTGAGTTATGGAAAGTGGTTTAACTTGGTTAAACCTAATTTGTGCAACTTAGGTACAAGGCCCGTGCGCTGCATATAAATAAGAGTGGCATCACTTATTGAAGTGCAGAGATTTTGTGAGAAGAATTTTGTTTGTGTAATTTAATCTTCACGTGTGCTTTTGTGTCTTAGGATTACTTGTGAGCCAAACAATCATCCCTTAGATGATTGTACTGGACTAGTGTGATTTTGAGTTGTATGTTGGTTGTGTCACTCTAAGCTTTTAAGCATGAGTGATGTGTCTCTTGATTGAAGTTGTGAGGCAAGATCAAGATTTGTTTGAAGTTTGTCATCTTTTTAAATCTGTAACTTAATTGGTTGATATCACTGCTGTGATTGAGGGGGAGTGAGTAGGAACTGAGGTCTAGAGTTAGATTGAAATTGCATTGGGTAGGTCTTAAGTGAGGAGTGCAAACTGGTAGTTTGGCTCTGAATTAACACTGCTTATAGTGGATTTCCTCCCTGGCTTGGTAGCCCCCAGAGTAGGTGTGATTTGCACCGAACTGGGTAAACAATTCCCTGTGTTATTTACTGCTTTCTTTAAGTGTTTACTGCTTAGCTTAATAATCTGTTTTAGTAGCGGATGTCATAACATCTGACATAACATCGACTGTCTGTTACTAGAATTTCACTTTTCCTCGAGCTCCTCGAACCGTTCTTCACTTAGATTTGTAACCGCCTCATAATATTTGAGTTGATGTCCAAGTCTCCCACACACAAAGAACAAAGTTGGTAGCCTTTCGTACTTGAAGAAAACTCTGAGATTTTTTATCTTTGAAGCGCACCACCGTACCCCTCTTCAGCGGTTGTTTCAGGTCAAGAATAATCGTGATGCAGAGAAATCTACCATTCATGTGAGCATCTTTCTGATCCACTTCCTCGAAAGAACCTAAAATACCGCCAAGCTTCATTGCCATCGCTTCAGTATGAGCATAAGAGGTAGATCGAAGGCTCTTACCCAAAAGACCCCGTAATGCATGTTCAGAGACGACGATTTCTCTTCTGTGGAGACACGATCAAGAACCAGAAGGTTCCCATCGAAGCTCCAAGGACCATTTTGGAGCAGATATTCCAGATTCCTCTTAGTGGCAAAACGGAAGACGAAAAGGTTCTTGCTGAGTTCTTGTGTTTCCACCGGGTTCTTAAGTTTCCAAGCATTTATCATTGTCGTAATGAAAGCTCGATATTTGAAATTATTATCCGACCATAGTTTTGCCACCAATGTTCGCTAAAAGATCACTTCACCTCCTACTTCATCCGCTTTCGTTGTTACACCTTCTTCTTCTTCTTCCTTCGATAAAACAATATCCTTCAATCTATCCATGCAAAGAGAGGGAAATAAACTCACAACCTACAAAAACCATAGAGAGACTCACTAATCACTAGAGAGGAGAGAAACCAGACAACAATTTGAGGAAAAAACAGATAAATTTGGGAAGAAGGAACAAGCCAAAACCCTAAAAAGGGATTGGGAAAAGAACACGTTAAGTTCTAGAGAGAGGGCATACCTTCTCTCTCTAGTACAAGTTATAAATTTGTTCTTGAATTCTACCGAATCAGTTCAATACGGAAATTACACTCATTTAACTAAAATTCATGATTTTGAGCTCTTTGAAGATAATTGTATATTCTTATTTACCTCCCTGATTAGATCTGTGTGATCTCTAGTTTTTACAAATTCATTCTTTCGTAAAATTTACAAGCATAATGATTTACTAATTCATCCAAATTGTGGTTCTTTTAACCTCTCTAATTCACACTGCGCTGATGCCATAACCATGAAAAAACATGTTAGCTTTTTTACAATCCAAGGTAATAGATTATTCTATATGTTTTTCTTTCTTTCTTTCTTACATTAGTTTGTAACAGTTTTATTTGAAACCTAATTGGTTGCTATTAGAAGATATCCAGGTAGCCAATTGCACACAGTTGGATGAGGGATTTCAAAAATGTCTATTTGTGTGACCTCCAAATTTAATGGTTATAGAATTTAGTTAGCCAGTCCGGTGTTTTAAACATTGCATGTAAACAATCGTAGTAGACGACCAATTAGGATTTTAATGTGCCGCTACTTGTTTAAGAATAGGATGATGTGCAGACGACCACAATCAATCTACTGAGAGGAGATTATTGCAAAACTCAATCCCTTTATTTTCTTTTTTGGGAGGAGTTTAACATGACTACTACTCTTTTGGATAGGTTGACATATCATCGATCGCAGTTAATCCCGTTGAGGGAGAGAGTATCACAAGAATAAGTCCCTTTTATTCTTTAGATGTTTAACATGGTCCTACTCATTTTTCAGGATGGGATGATAGAAATAACTGCAGTTGATCACATTGAAGGGAGAGTATTGCGAGACTCAATCCCTTTATTTTTGGAAGGATTTTAGCGTAGATAACACGTATAAAATATTAACCCTACTCATAGTAAATGAGAGCCTCATTAAAAATCTATTATTTTGTATGAAAAAATAGTTCACATTTATTTTCTAATCAACAAAGAAAAATGTTTCAAGAGATACACAAAACTATATTGACCTAATTAAAAACTTCATGAAAGTGGAGGAGGAGCTCCATGTTTGTTATTGAAGCAAGAAAATAAGTCAACTAAAGTAGAAGCGTAGATTGACCACTTTTCATGACTTAGGGAGGACCTCACATTGTAAAGTCTCTAGTTTGCATGATTCTTATGGGAACTTCTCTCTTACTTTCTATGACCATTCTCAATTGAGGCTTAGACTTTCTCTTTTAATTTGGTCCTTGGGACTTTTTAGCAAGAGGTATTCTTCTTTCATCTCTTTGAATATAGAAATTAACCTGCCACCTCACTTATACCTGATACTCCCCATTATGGAGAAATTTATTTTTGCCCTTAAAAAATTTCTAGAAATAATGAAATTTACAGTGGTATACTGGAAATTTTGGAAATTTTCATTTTTTTACCAGAAATTTTCGATAAAAAATGAAAACTTCTGAAAATTTTTTTGAAGTATACTGAAATTTTTCATTTTTTTTACACTACCATAAATTTCAAAATTGGTGATACAATACTGTAAATTCCGAAATTTCTGGTACAATACCACCAACTTCGAAGTTTATGGTAATGTAAAAAAATTTTTGAAAATTTTCCACTACTGAAAATTTTAAAATTTTCGGTACAACACTAAAAATTTTGTAAGTTCCGGAAAATTTCATTTTTATCGAAAATTTCGAAATTTCCGATAATGCAAAACTTTTTCACTTGTTTCAAATTTTTTCAAGGGCAGTTTTAGAATTATGAAAGTTTGGGGGTTCCATATATAATTTAGAGGGTGGCAGGTTAATTCCTCCTGGACATGACCTTTGAGTGATACTTTTGTGCTCAATTAATAAGGAGAAAAAAAATGCCCATTAGAGAAAGAAAGGAATCAATGTTGTTTAAAGACTTTTATTATTAAAAGGGGTGTTTTTAGCCATATATTTCAGTTATTTTTATTGTGTTCTTAATAGTGGCCCCTGGCCCATTATTTTATTAGAGGTCCTACATATATATTGTAAACATCTTTTCATTGAATGGTAGAAAATTTTGAAGTTGTTTTATTATTTCTTCTTTAGGAACTTAGATCTAGTGTTAATCTTGAGCAATTATCTATCATTGATTCTTTCATTCCTTGAATTCACGCCCCCCCCCCCCCCCCAAAACCCCCTAACCCTTCTTCTAGAGAATTATAAAAGAAGTTGTTCAAACAACTCACATCCATATAGACAATGTTATGAATCAAACCCAACAACAGATGGATGAGAGGTTTGATAAAGTTACTGCAGATTTGGAGCTTCATGTTGGACAGATTCACACCAGATTGGACAATGAAAAACAAATTTTAGATTCCAGATTTGAACCAATCATGTCTATCCTCAACAAAATTGCAACCTAAAGAGAACAACAACATTCTGCTACTATTCACTCTGCAGCAAGCTCCTCAGGTATAACTCAAAACCCATCTTCAATTTCCTTGGTTACAACCTCTGCTACCCAAATTCCAAACCCTACACACACCCTATTGAGAAACTCAGCAACATTCTCTCACAATCCTCCACAACCATTAGTTACTATACCACCACGACATACAACTGCACAACCCCCACCACCCGTACCTGCTTACCTCTTTTCCCCAACTGCTTTTGCATCTACACAAAATTATAATATCCCTTTTTCCAACAGATTCCCTACCCCTAAATTCCCCCAAATTGCCCCATTATCCCTTTTTCGAACTCCTAAACTTGAACTTGTTGTGTTTGATGGTTCAAACCTATTAGAATGCTTATTTCAAGCTGATCAATTTTTTACTTTTTACAATATACCACCACAAAGTCGATTATCCCTAATTTCATTTTGCATGAAGGGTGATACTTTATATTGGTTTAAATGGATGCATCATAATCAATTACTAACCGATTGGTTCTCATTTACAAAAGCTTTGGAATTACGTTTTGGTCCTTCCACTTACGAGAACCATCAAGCTGAGTTATTTAAATTAAAATAAGAGGGATTAGTTGTGAATTACCAAACTAAGTTTGAGAAATTAGGAAACCAGGTAATTGGTTTACCTCAAGATACAATTCTCAATTGTTTTATTTCTGGTTTAACACCAAATATTTAGAGTGAACTAGTTATTCATAAACATGTCTCCACTTCACAAGCTATTGACCTTGCAAAACTCATTGAATCAAAATTGAAAGATTCAAAACCCAAAATTCAAAAACACTATACCACGCCTTTCACCCGCCCAAACCCTAAATTTCAAAACCCATCTAACAACAAACGTCCAACTCCCTTTCTCCCATAAACTGTTACGACTCCAAAAAACCTACCTACACCCCAACCCAATATAATGCCTATACGACGCCTCTCCAACAACCAACTACAAGAGCGTCGTGCTCAAGATCTGTGTTTTAATTGCGATGGAATTCATACTAGGACATAAGTGTGCCTCCGACAGATTTTTGTTGTGATTGTAGATGATGACACTCTTGAATTTGAACAAGCTGTAGAAAAAACTTAAGAGACAGAACCTCCAGAGTTGGACCCTACCAATACCTATTTCCAACTATCACCACATGCTTTAACCGATTAGTTTTTCCCCTAAACTCTAAAATTCCAAGGCATTATTAGTGGCATGCCTGTCATGGTTCTAGTTAATACAGGAAGCATACATACATCCTACAACCCCGACTTGCACAACACCTAAACCTTCCAACAACTCAAATACCCCAATTTTTCGTTATGGTGGGCAACTGTTCCCATTTGAGATGCCAAAGGATATGTCATAATGTTCCAATCTTCCTTCAAAACCAACCCTACCAGTTCTCAAATGACCATCCTTGAAACCAAAAAGGCAAAAAGACCTAATCCTCTTTGGGGAAACATCCGAGAAATCTTGCAGAGGATTGACCTTGTACAAATTAAGGGACCATAAGAATGAAAGTATATACCTTATTCACCTCCACAAGAATCCAACACAACTTGCAAGGGATATTGAACACACACAAAGCCTCCACGACCTTTGAAACTTCTTCAGCAACCCTAACTTCACAAAACAAATGAAACTAATAAATTGGTTAGCTATGCATGGATGATTGACCTAAAATGATGTGTAAAAGATCAAGGAATCTAAGAGTAAAATTTGGGGTATAACAATTTCCCTTATTTAAATATCTTCACCGGATGATATGAGCGATGAAAATCATCATCAAATCATGGTGAAAGGTATTTAAATATAGATAACCGGAAATTTTGCCGTTAGATGCAATGAAATGTAATGCTATGGAAAAACGAGACTAATCTACAAATGCTGACATGTAATGAACTCTAATATGATGAAAAATGATGGGATGATAGATGCAAAATGCAGACGAAAACAAAAGCAAACAGGGATAAAGTCAACACAATGAGTAACCACTCACTGGGGATGACAACGCACTGAGGAAAAGAAATAAACTGGGGAAATCTAAAGTGATGGACCAACAAGTTTAGAAATGACCGGATGACACTTTAGAAAGCAAGACAACAGAAGATCCTCACTAGAGGTATAAATGGAAAGACGGTCTCCACTGGGGAATATCCAAAGTAGTTGACCAACAGGTTCAAGCATGATTGGCTGGCACTCTAGGATAAAAGGTAAAACAGGACCCGCGTAGGATCATGCAAACAAATCTTGGAGTTTTCAAACAAGAAGATGTTATCTTTGAGAGACCTTTAGAACATTTTTATCCTCTCTGGCCTTTTATGATGTAGTGTGGTGACCTTCTAGGCGTATGCCTGGTATGGATGATACACGATACTACACTTTGAAGATGTTATCTTGAGAATATTATTGGTCTACGAGCAAGTCGTTAAACCGGTAATTTTCGAAATATGGATTTACGACTCTGGGAATTTTTTAGAACCCAGTTACTGTTCAAAACATCCAAAGCCATAGAACATACTTAGTGGGGTGGTTGTTACCCTGTCCACCTAGCTCCATGCTCGTGATGCAGAACCTTTGAACTATCATGTTTGTGATTGTTACATAATCATGCATTCATGTATTCATAAATATCTCTTTTTTCACTTGGCTTTCAAGGAACTTAGGAATTTATTTGCAAATATTATAGGTAATATGATCATGGACTCTAGAAGGAGATACACTCATCAGTTTCATTTCAAGCGTCCTGAATTGAAATAGTTGAGGAAGTTATGATCTTTGATGGCTTGTCCTTCTGACTTCAGAGACCGGTATAGAAGACTTTTGATTGTGTTGAATACTGATCTCGTAGACAGACTTTTGAATACCTAGTACCAGTTCTATGACTCAGCATATAGGTGTTTCACTTTTCCTGATTACCAGCTTGTGCCTACATTGGAGGAGTATTCTTATCACATAGGAGTGCTTATATCATATCAGATATCAGTCAGTGGTTTATAGGAGATTCCTAAGTCTAACGTCATTGGAGGGTTTGTACATTTGAGGAAAGGGGAGATTGATGTTAATCTTGTGACTAAAGGATGTATTCTGGGTCTACCTGCTAAGTTCTGGATGGAGATGGCTGCTACTCTTGCTAGTGCAGGGAGTATGGTTGCTTTCTAGGCTGTTCTCGCTTTTCTTATCTATGGCATAATTTTGTTCCCTAATATTGACAACTTTATGGATATCAATCTTATCCTTATTTTTATGATTCGAAATCTAGTTCCTACTCTATTCACAAATACCTATTATTCTATCTATCATAGGACGGAGAAGAGCGGAGGAACTGTTATGTGTTGTGCACCTCTATAAGTTATTTATTACGCACTTGCCGCATTCCAGATTATTCAAGGATAATAAGAAGGGTTTGAGGTGGTCTCAGAGGATTTTGTCCCTCACCAATGAAGATTTGACTTGGTATTCTAGAGTTTATGATGACATGAAGATTATTCACAGTTGTCGTGAATTCCCTAATGTACCTCTTCTTGGGACAAAATGAGGCATTAACTAGAATCCGGTTTTGGCTCGACGCCAGCTTGGGTGTGCTATGAAGGATAAACCAAGAAAAATTCTTTTGGAAGGAACCTTCATTCAAGAGGGTGTTGATAGCAAGGGGTTGAGGGAGAAGATAGCCTATGCCTGACATAAGATTCATAGAAAAAGAAAGGATGAATTAGGAACAAAATATAGTGTTGCTTGGGAGCCTTATGCTCAGTGGGTGCAAGCAAGAGCTGCTAAGATCATGATGCCTTATCCTCCTGAAAAACCTATGTTCCCTAAAGTCATAGGATCCACTCTTGTTCTAGTTGAATATATGGAAGGACTCCAATTTGCTTTAGCTTAGATGAAACAGGAACGAGATGCTTGGGAGAGCAAATTTCAGGTTTTAGATGCAGAAAAGTTAGAGTTGCAAAGGCACGAAAAGAGAAAGATGATTTGCTTGAACAACAAGGAAATAAAAGAAAGAGAGAGAAAGAGGCTAGGTATGGCACTTGGAAAAGTGTTGCTGACAAGATCTTGAAAGAAAAGGTTAAGATGAATATTGCTTTTAAAGTTCAAATTAGGAAGCTCAAAAGGAAGTTGCAGCATGGAGATGGATCTTCTTCAGTTGTATTCCCCTTAGATCCTAAGCCTTAGCTTATGCCATTTGTTTAGGGTTGCTTTGAAATTATGTACTAAAATTATAATCCTTCCAAATATTTCAATGAAACAAAATTTAAATATTTCTTTCAATGTGTTATTATTTTCTTTTAATCTGTTATTACTTATGATGTTTGCAATATGTTTATAATTCCTTACTTCCTTGGAAACTTAAGTAATTTTGCATATGCATTTCATTTATCAGTTGCATCATTTAGTCTTGATTTCTGCTAGTTTGTCGGAGTCTCATTCTTTTTCCTTCTTCTTCCTAGAAGACAAGCTAACACACTATTGAATGTCAAATATGTCTTAAATTGAACCATTATTCTTGGCATTTTTAAAACTTATTTCTTAAGTTTTAATTGATTTATTCCATGTTCTCTTGTGATTTTTCAATATAATTTATTTTACCTTTGGATGCCTTGATATGTGTGTTATTGTGTAGGAATTAGGATTGATTATCAAAGAATAAGGCACAAATGAATGGACAAGGAATCCAAAGAAATGATGAAGAATATAGCAAGTTCGTAGTGCGAGCAGTAGCGAAGGCAAAGCAAGCTTGCAGTGCGAGCTTAAAGTGAGATGGAAAATTTGGATGGCATTAGCTAAACCCTTCACTGAACACAGTGCGAGGTCTGGGCGAAGAAGTTCGTAGTGCAAACAAGTGCTTCGTAGTGCAAAGTCAAAGAATCCTTAGGGGCGGTTTAACTGTTCAGAGGCACTTCAGGTGCCTATAAGTGAAGTTTGCAGTGTGAACAGGAAGCTCGCAGTGTGAGTAAGACAAATTTTCTTTAGATATTTATGTACTTTTTCTTACCTTTTGGGGATCATAACCTCATAACATCATTTTTCTGATATAGTAACATTGGCTTAAGAGAAAAAACTCTAAGTTCTTCATTTCTTTATCAAGGAATGATATTTTACAAGTAGAAATTGGATTCGCATCCTAGATCGATTCTTCATCTTGGATGCACGTTCATCTTCTTCCTTTACTTGTAAAGCAAGCTACCATGTTGATGGATAACTAAATCCTTTGTATCAATGGTAGATGTAGTCTATCTTAGCTTGTATCTATTTCTTTTGATCTATTTGTATGTGAACAAGTGGATGATTAATATATGGTGAATGTTTTTATTCTTAAAGATCTATTTATAATTTGCATCACTCTGCAGATAGATTTTACAAACCATGATCTAAAATCTTCATCTATCAACAAATAAACTCTAGACATAGATTTGTGAGTTGATATTTATTTTGTGTTGATCTTAAAGATTATTGTATTTGTTGTTAGCATGAGACATCGTCTAATGACAGATTAAATAATATTCACGACTTCTCTCTAGACATAGCTGGTATTGAGAGGATACGTGATTATATTAATTAGAAATGAATTCACATGCTTGATTAATAGAATATATACAAGTCACGTTGATGAAATCTATCTTTGATATTTCTTGCTAAACAAACATATTTTAGAATTTAATATTTTATACTAAAATTGTGACAAAATTATGATCCAAAACAAACAATATTTGAAAACCCTCCATAAAACATCGTAAACTGCAGAACGGCAAGCGATATCACTGCAATCCTTGTGGAGACGATTTTCAAAACCCCCTTTACCTATAATTCTAAAAGAATGGTGTCGTTGCCGGAGATTGTTGATTGATATTGCAAGCATTGCAATAAATTATCTTGTTTTAAGCTTTGTGTTGTTATCTCTCACTTCAGTTTATATTCCTTGTGCTTGTTAATTTGTTTGATTAGTGTTTCACATATCTGTTTATGCGAGGAAGTATGCCTACAGACCAACTTCTATTTGATCTTGAGATTGATAGAACTGTGTGGAGACTTAATAGCAAAACCAGAAGGCGAAGGCAAATAGCTAAAGAAATAAGTGAGCGAGAAGGAACTTCTTCAAGTAATCCACCAACTACACCCATTGTTACGCCAACCATGGCAGAAATATCACCTCCATCACCACCTCCCAGAGGTTCGTGCACTAATAGCCCGTGACACAATGCTTAATTTGCTCGCAATGCAGACAATGGAAGGCACACAGAGATGAAGACGGAAATCCTTCAACTCTTATATTCAAACCCCTTTATAAGGCTAGATCATAAAGACCTGTCACTCATCTTACTAAATTCTATGAAATTACGGGAGCAACGAGAGCACCAGAAGCATTAGAAGAATTATTGTTCAAGAGACTATTTCCACACTCGTTGATAGAGAAAGCTAAGGAATGATATCTTGATCAATCCACTCTTGTCATGACGGATTGGAATTGGTTGGAGGAGAAGTTTCTTGAAAGATTCTTTCCTCATAATAGGTCCATAGAGGCTAAGACGTCAATTTTCGTATCATCTCAAGGTGGTAATGAATCTCTCAATGAAGCTTGGGAGAGGTTCAAATCTATGTTGCGAAAATGTAAAGGCCGCGGGTTTGATGATCTTACACAAGTACATATATTCCGGAATGGAGTCCAACTGGTTCATAAAACTCTATTAGATGCTACCTCAAATGGATCTTTAATGTTAACGAGTACGGAGGATGCAGTTTCTATCATTGATAGCATGACACTCAATGACCATCAAGTTTAACATAACTGTGGTACACCTCAAAGGAAGCCGGGAGTGCTTGAATTGGGTACTAATGACGTTATTCTTGTACAAAATAAGTCTCTTTCACAATAAATGGAGTTGTTGACACAACAAATGTCAAAAATTCCACAACAAATCAAGGAGATGCGTGAAGTTCCCAACAAGAATCCACAAGTTACAAGTTGTGAATTATGCAAGGGAGACCATCCTACCGGGTATCATCCTCTAGTTGTAGAGGAAGCAAATTACATGGGAAAACAAAATCAAAATCAAGGTTGTCAACCGAGACAACCTCCGTATCAACAAGGCAACCAAGGTTACCAACCAAGAGGTAATAACCAAGGTTATCAACAAGGATGGTGGCAAGATACCGACACTTAAAATCGTCAAAACCAATACCAAAACTACACTCAACCTCCACAAGCTCAAGGCGGAAATTCAAAATTGGATGACACATTCACTCAATTTATGCAAATGTCAATTTCCAACCAAAAGAACACCTATGCTTCTATTAGGAATCTTGAGACATAAATTGGGCAATTGTCTAAGCAATTATCCGACCAACCCAATGGGCCTTTTCCGGCTAACACTCAAGTGAATCCTGAAGAGTGTTGCAAAGCTATCTTTACTAGAAGTGGTAGGGAGATTCATATGGGCATTGGTGAGAAAGTTGTGGAAGAGGGGGTTGTAGTTGAAAAAGAAAAAGAAATTGTTGAGGAGGAAGTAGAAAAAAATGTGGAGGATGTTTTAGTTGAATAAGTTGAAAAGAAAATAAGTGAAGAAATAAAGAAGAGTAGAGAAGTGAAGAAGCATGTAAGTGACATTCCAATGAAAAAGTTACCATATCCGCATGCTCCTACAAAAAAAGATAATGAGAGGCATTACACAAGGTTCTTGGATATTTTTAGTCGTTTGCAAAGAAACATTCCATTTTTGGAAGCTCTTGAACAAATGCCCAAGTATGCCAAATTCATGAAAGACATACTAAAAAAAGAATATGTATGGACAAAGAAACCATTCCGCTCAATACTAATTGTAGCGCTATTATCCAAAATATTCTTCCGCGGAAAGAAGGTGATTCAAAAGGAGTGGCTTTACCTAAAACTATAGGTAATGATTTCAATTATAAAGCTTTAGTTGATATGGGTGCTAGCATAAACTTGATTCCGCCGTCCGTGGTAAAAAGACTTGAAAACATAGAAATAAAATCAACGAACATGACTTTGCAATAGGTGGATAAGTCAAGGACTCGTCCTCATGGTGTTGTAGAGGATGTAATATTAAAAGTTAACAAGTTCTTGTTTCCGGTTGATATTGTTGTCATGGATATGGAGGAGGACGAGGATACGCCTATAATTTTTGGTCAACCCTTTATTAAAAGTGCAAAAATGTCTATTGATGTTGATGAAGGCATTATGAAGGTGAAGACTCAAGATGATGAGGTGTGTTTCACACTTTTTAAAGGTGTGGTATATTCCAATCAAGTGGAAGATGGTTATAATATGAAAAAGAAAGATGGATATGCTAAGGAGGAAATGATGAGATCATGTTGGGATTTTTCATTTATGAGAAAAAGTGGCAGAAAAAACTGGTCATGATAATAATTGAAGACCTTTGTGTGTGGAGAGTTTAGTCCAGTTGCTAAAAGCTTCTTTTTGCATTTTGTGGTTTCATCTTTGGTACGTTGAGCTCAAACAATATTAAACAAAGTGCTTGTTGGGAGGCACCCCAACTATTGTGAGTATTATTGCTTTTTACTGAATTTGTAAGTTTTAGTTATGATTGTGTGGAAGAGGGTTGTGGTGAACCAAAAATTAAAAAATAGAATATTTGAATTTACTGTCATGTTCGCCTTCACCTTGCACTGCAAGCCTAATCGAGTTCGCCTACTGCTCGCAGTGCGAGCTTGTCAGATTCTAGGAAGTCTGGAGGGTTTTTCCATAATAGTTTTATTTTTATTTTTAACATACAATTGCATTGCCTCTTCCGTTGTTGGCCTGAGGGCAGGTTTTTTTTATAAAAAAGGGGGCGGGTGCAATTCCTATATTTTTATGGTTGTTATTTATTTTGATTTTTTATGCTTCTTCCTTGATGTTGAATGATGAGAACTTTTAGATTGGTTGCTCTTTTGCAAAAAAAAAAGTATCCAATGAAGATTCTACAAAGATTGGATGTTGATGATAGGAATTTTAATGTGATGAATGCATGAAAGGTACTTGGTTACCGCTTTCTATAATTGTAGAATGATTAAGAATTGTGTGCTTTATACAAATTTGTATTCTTGTTTCGTTTTACAACTTATTTGAATGCTTGAGTCACTTAGGTCCAAAAGCCACAAATTGTGAGAAACCTCCATTGTTTACTAAATGCTTGGATAACTAATAACTTTGTTTAATTCATTCCATTCATGCTTAATCTTTTGATTATTGCGATTTTGTGAAAGCATTAGAAAGGATCAAGACACTTGTTTATATTGAGCACAACCATATCCAAAAGTAACTTACCCGTGAGTAGTGAGAATTTGTTAACTCCTTTGAGCCTAATAGATTAGATCCTATTTTAATGATAAACTTAGTTTATGTACATATCTTGAAAGTTTAGTTTATCATTGAATTTTGTGGGATTCTAAAAAAAATTCTTGAAACCTTTGAACTTTGTCCTAAAGTGATTTCGTTGCCATAAAAAGCAAGGAGCATTCACTTGAGGTTTGATTGTATTCAAGTTGGGGTGAATGAAAAAAAATGGTAGGTTGCTGAAAATTTTCAAATAAGCAAAGAAAAATTGTGAATATGAATGTGAAAAAGAAAGGAAAAAACATGCTTGTTTGAAAGAAAAAAAATAGAGAACGCAGATAATTATGCAAAAGGAAGTTTGAAAAGGTTGAGAAATTGAGAAAAGGGATTGGTGAGTGAAGTTGTGATATGTAAATATCTTGTATAGTGAATGTCTCTTTTGATTGACAACTTTGATTCAATGGCCTTTAGAAAAGACCCTTTGTTGTAAACCTGACCAAACTACAACTTTAAAAGCCCTTAGTGATCTTATGCTTCCATAATTTCTAATTTGATTGACTGATGAATGTATGAATTAAATTGTGTTAGCATTGTTGTTCAATTGAGTGTAATTGTCACGCGGTTGCAAACACGCAATTTCCTTCATCCATTAATTAAAGAGGCGTGTTAGAGTGATTCAAGTATGAGAATTTAGTTGTTTTTTGAAACATTGCATGATATTTGTTTAAAAACTAAATTCTTTATCATTGTTGATTCTACGAAGTTGTGATCATTTCTTGTACGCATTCTTATGTTGAATTTGAACCATAAATCTTTTCTTGGTTGAATCAATGTTTGAGCAAATCCTCTTATTTTCATGAGGGGTATACTTGGCTTGAGGAAAAGAAAAAATCTAGTGGGGGAGAGTTTGTTAAATTCCAAATATGTCTTAAATTGAACCATTATTCTTGGCATTTTTCAATTCATTTCTTAAGTTTTAATTGATTTATTCCATGTTCTCTTGTGATTCTTCAATATAATTGATTTTACCTTTGGATGCCTTGATATGTGTACTATTGTGTAGGAATTAGGCTTGACTATCAAAGAATAAGGAACAAATGAATGGACAAGGAAGCCAAAGAAATGATGAAGAATCCAGCAAGTTCGTAGTGCGAGCAAGTTGCGAAGGCAAAGCGAGCTGAAAAATTTAGATGACAGTAGCTAAACCTCTCACTGAACATAATACAAGGTCTAGGTGAAGAAGTTCGTAGTGCGAACAAGAGCTTCGCAGTGCGAAGTCAAAGAATCCTTAGGGGCGGTTTAATTGTTTAGAGGCACTTCATATGCCTATAAGTGAAGTTCGCAGTGCGAGCGAGGCAGATTTTTTTATAGATATTTATGTACTTTTTCTTACTTTTTGGGGATCATAACCTCATAACATCATTTTTATAATATAGTAACATTGGCTTAGGAGAGAAAACCCTAAGTTCTTCATTTCTTCATCAAGGAGTAATATTTTATAAGTAGAAGCTGGATTCGCATCCTAGATTGATTCTTCATCATGGATGCACATTCATCTTCTTTCTTTACTTGTGAATCAAGCTACCATGGTGATGGGTAGCTAAATCCTTTGTATCAAAGGTAGATGTAATCTATTTTAGCTTGTATGTATTTCTTTTGATCTATTTATATGTGAACAAGTGGATGATTAATATATGGTGAATGTTTTTGTTCTTAAAGATCTATTTATGATTTGTATCACTTTAGACATAGATTTTACAAATCTTAATCTAAATTCTTCATCTACAGCAAACAAACTCTAGACATAGATTTGTGAGTTGATATTTGCTTTGTGTTGATCTTAAAGATTATTGTATTTGTTGTTAGCATGAGACGTCATCTAATGATGGATGCAATAATATTCACGATATCGCTCTAGACATAGACGGTATTGAGAGGATACATGATTATATTAATCGGAAACAAATTCACATGCTTGATTAATAAAGTATATAAAATTTAGGTTGATGAAATCTATCTTTGATATGTCTTGTTAAACAAACATATTTTAGAATTTAATCTTTGCTACTAAACTTGTGACAAACTTAAGATCCAAAAAAACAATCTTTGAAAATCCTATTTAAAACATTATAAACTGCAGAACGGCAAGCGATATTACTACAATCCCTGTGGAAACGATTTTCAAAACATTATTTTACCTACAATTCTAACACACATCGATATAATACTCGAGCCAATTAAAGAAAAAAATGGATACAATTAAACAAGAGAAAAGGGAACTCCGTGATGAACTGAATTTATTGAAGACATGAATGGACAGAATGACTGCTCTGTTGGAATCCTTGGTGGCAGCTCAAAATCAACCTTCATCTCTATCTCAACCTCAAGTGACTATTATCTCTAAGTTTGAAACAACTCCTATTGCATCTATTGTACCTATTGGACCTCTACGTCATAATCATATGCCTGTTGGTTATCATTGGGGTATGTCTCCCAATTATGTGCCAGAGAATTTCCATCTTGGTATTGAAGCTCCGTTGGTGAGTAAAGTTCCTCTAGTTCAACTTGTGAGGGTCACCGCTCCTCCAGTTGTACATGTTGTGCCATAAGAGGATCCTGTTTTTCACACTGCCCCTAGTGAGAATCTGGATGTTTATGAGATAATGTATGAATTCCATGATAAATTCCTAGAATTGCAAAAATATTTGAAAGCTGTGAACAGTAAAAGACTTTTTGGAAAGAACGCTCAAGATTTGTGATTGGTAACTAATGTCAAGATCCCAGTCAATTTCAAGGTCCCTAACTTTGAAAAGTACAAAGGTAACTCTTGCTCTCTGAGTCACTTGACTTTGTATTATCGGAATATGGATACTCACACGGATGATGACAAGTTGTTGATTCATTATTTCCAAGACAGTTTGACTGGTGCAACTTTGATGTGGTATATGGGGCTGGACAGTGCTCATATAATTTCTTTCAATGGCCTTACAGAGGCATTCATATGTTAGTACAAGTATAATTTGGACATAGCTCTTGATCATGATCAACTTCGTGCTATGTCACGGAAGGATAAGGAATTATTCAAAGAGTACGCTTAGAGATAGTGTGAAGTTGCTGCTCAGATTATCTCTCCAATGGAGGAGAAAGATATGACGAAGATGTTTATCAAGACTTTGAGTTCTTTCTACTATGAGAGGATGGTTTCTAGTGCTCTAAATTGTTTCACCAAAATGGTTAGTATGGGAGTCAGACTAGAAGAAGGCGTCAGAGAAGGTTGTTTAACAAAAGAGTTAGGTTCGTCAAGTGGAATGAAGAAGTCTAATAACAGTTTCCATAAAAAGAAAGAATGGGATGCCAATGCTATTTCTAAAGGAGGAAGGTAGGAAAGATCCAGAAATGGAGGTGGTCAGCAGAACCAAGCTCAACAGTATTATCAAAAACTTCATATTGCCTTAGTGACTCCGATGATTAGTCCAACTCTTGTTGTTCAAACTTATCAATAACAGAATCAAGGATCTAATCAGAATCAATAAGCTCGTACTCCTAGGAAGGGTCATTTTAATCCTATTCATATAAATTATACGGAATTGTATCTAGTTTTGATATAGAATGCGCTTATTCAAACTAGATCTACCAGCTGTTTCAGATTCAATCCCATGGTGGTATAAACTTGAAGCTCACTGTGCTTTTCATCAGGGGGCACCGTGCCATGATCTTGAATCCTGTTTCTTGCTGAAATTAGAAGTCCAAAAGCTCGTCAGGAATGGTCTGTTGAAGTTCCAAGATGTCGGACCTAACATGCAAGCTTATCCTCTACTAGAACATGATGGACCTTTTGTATACATGGTAGAAGTTTGTCAGAAATAAAATCTTATTTTTGATTATAACTTGGTGAAAACTCCTTTGGTTAATGTACATGCCAAGTTTTATAAAGTTGGGTTGTTCATAGATAATCATTCAAATTGCCAGTTGTGTGAGCAGAATCCTGAAGGGTGTGCATTGGTGAAGAAAGATATCCAGGGTTTGATGGACCAGGGTATTCTACAAGTCAGTACTAAGCACAAGGAATATGAGGTGGTTGATATTGTTACTTAGTTTGATATTCCAAAGCCTTTGGAAGTCACTTATCAGAGCAAGGAGAGTGTCGTGACCCCCTTGGTAGTTTGTTTTCCTGGACCGATTCCATATGAATCCGACAAGGCTATTCCTTGGAGGTATAATGCTACTATGTTGGAAGATGGTAAAGAAGTAATGACTGAATCAATTCGGTCAGTTGAGAATATATTAGATGATAGTGGTATGACTAGAAATGGTTGTATGTTTACTCAAACAGCTATTCGAAAGGGTGATTCTGCGTCAATAAGTAAAGACGTGCATGGTAAATATCTCGTTGTATTTAATCAAGAACATGTGGTTGTTAGCCCATATGATGAACCTAAGAAGAATGATGATGTTGAGGAATTGCTAAGATTAATCAAAAGAAGTGATTACAAAGTGGTAAATCAACTCCTTCAGACTCCATAAAAAACATTAGTGCTATCTTTTTTTTGTTGAACTCTGAGACTCATCGAAAATCTTTGATGAAGGTGTTAGAGCCAGCCTATATGGATCATGATGTGACGGTGGATCAGATTGTTGGCATAGTGGGAAACATTACACCCTGTAATGTCTTGAGCTTCGGCGATGAAGAATTTCCACTAGAGGGTGTTGTACCCCAAAATTTGACCAACCATTTATTGTACTTGGCTTATGTCTCATTGCATTTTAGCATCTTGTATTTGCATAGCATTGTTCTTAAAAGGGATCAAGTGATTGTTTATGTGCCATCCAAGAATAAAGTCTTATTGGCTTCAAGCTCAAGCAAAGGCATTGGTGGAGGTTATTAAGTGTGTGGTATGATTATGAAGTTGTGAAAGCTCCTTGAGAGGAGAGGTGTGTTGTGACTCCTTGTCTGAGAACCATCACAGGGTTTTTGTCAAGAGTTCATAAGGTTCTATCATTGGTGTTAGCATGGGATAGAGATTTGTTGAGTGCCTTAGAGGCTATTGTGGAGTTGGAATGGTCATTGAGTTCATCTACAAAGAGCTTAGACAAAAGACATGAAACTAGGGTTTCACATATAATCAGTCTAGACTTGTTTCTTGGAGCAAAACGTGTTTCCATGATCCTTCATATGTCCCAAGATGCCTAGAAGTAGAAGATTGATCATCAATTTCAACCAGAAGAGCCCCAATTGGTCAGTCAATTGCAAATTAGGAGATTTGAGGGAAAAGTCAACAATGCAGTGAAAAAGTCAACTCCTGACTTTTTAATGTTAAGATCATGTTCCTCAAGTTCAATATGACCAATGGGTGATATTTGACCAAGAAATGTCAAGGGAATCATGAAAAATCAAGAAATGTGAAACTTGCCTCTTTTGGAAAATTAAGGTTTTAGAAACTTTCCATTTATGGAAAGTTTCATGTGTAAACCAGCCACTTTCCAAGCCATTTTTTTTCATGGTCAAGGTTTCAAATGAACTTTTGTCTAACATCAAATTTGTTCCTCATATTCCAAGCTTTCTTTTGAGTACCAATTCATCATCATATGATGCTTGAAGCTCAAGTTACCAGATCTCTCTTTTAAAGCTTTTTTCTTTTTGTGGGTTTTGTTCGACCTTTTCCCTTTGGAAACAATAAATTTTGGTGGTGACTCTTTCTTTTCCGAGTTAAGTTAAAATCTTAATGATTTTTCCCGTCGTGACTGCTTGCACCTAAAGGGAGCACCTGGATTGATGTTGTCTGCTTTTGGCTCTTCTATGTTGGTCATTCTTGCTTGATGCAATCTTTTGCCTTTTATGTCCCTAATTTTTTTCTAGACCGTCCTTTTGGGTTTTCAGTCCACCAGGACGCATTTTTTTGGCTAAGCCTCCCTTTAGGGTTTTCAACTTAGCGAGCTATCATTTTTTGTATCTTGTCCCTAACTTTTTCTTGGACCACCTTTTCGGGTTTTTTGTCCATCGGGATGCCCATTTTTTCCTAAGTCGCCCTTTCGGGTATTCGACTTAGCAGGATTTTTGTCAGACATAATATTTTTTAATTGCATCAAGTTCACTGGGTGCAGGAATACTTTGCCATCCATATTCTTTTAGGATCAAAGCTCCTCCAGAGAAGGCTTTCTTTACAAATGGTTATAAGATGACCCATATAACCCCTAGTCCCTAATATATTACTCACTCATGGTGAGGGAAAACACAATCAATTCAATGTTCACAGATGGACTCATAACAGACAATTGAAATAAACAAACAATTGTAATGAAAAAAAATAATAAAACCGGAAATGATAGCTTTAATCCAAATTTCTCAAATTGAGAATTTAGTACAAAGGCAATCGAAAATACGTAGAAACCTTACAGAATAAAAGCTAAGATCCTAGACTCATAACCAACTATGAGTTAAATAGAAAAACCAAAACTTGGCTCAATATCTTATTGCTCAATGGTCATTACATTAGAAATAAATCAAATCAAATCATGCCAAAGTTCCAAAAACATCAGAATTGATCTAAAAAATGGGAAGAGATCAAATATGCCTCGCCCTCTTGCTATGACCCGTAGCAGGTCTCTGGTCCATGTACTACATATGTACAAAGTGGGAAATCCTATAGTTTTGTACTACGACCCGTAGCAGTTGTTACGGTCCGTAGCATTCCTTTGGATTTTGTATGGGGATTTTCCGACTTTTGTCTTTTTTCCATGTTTCGCTCGTTTTTTATCCTTTTCACCAGGAATACTCATTAGGCCCTGAAAATAGTAAAAATACAAAATCAAAGCATAAAATACAATAAATGGAAATAAATCGATCAAAAAGCGATGAAAGGCTAAGTAAAAACAACTAGAAATAATGATATCAAAACCACTTATCAAGTACTCGTCTTTTGGGGTAGTTGCATTTAGGTCTCTAAACTAAATATAGGCTTTAAGAGTATCATTGTTTTTAATCACATGGACAATATTTTCTAACCATTCAACATACCTGGCAGTCCTGATGAACTTAGCTTTGAGAAGTCTTTTGGTTTCTGCTTTGATCTTCGACATGACTTATGGTGCAAACCTTTTTCGCGAGTACTTTACTGGCTTCATGCCAGGTTGGCAGTTTTAACTCCACCAAATCCTAACTAAGTCCTGGAATCTCGTTATAATCCCAAGCAAAACAATCATTGAACTTCTTTAGTATATATTTTGATTATTTATGTTCTCAGGCTTGGGTTGATTTTGGCACGTATATAAGTTGGCCTTTTGATCATCCCATCTCATAAGTCTATTTCTTTTAAAGGATCTTGAGATTTTATCCTGTTGGTCGAAGTTGTTGGATCTTTCTCAAACACCAAAGCCTCATCATCATAGATGCAATCGAGCTTTCAACTTTATGAAGCTGTTTTTTAGCCCTTCCGGTCAATTTTTAATGTTTCAATAGTTGTGGCTTCAATGACCAACTTTGGTTGGGGCATAACCTCTAGATTCATTTTTAGTTTCTTTTCAGCCACATAGGCCAAAATTTGAGCCAATGCGATCGACTGAGACATCATTGTCCTCTAAATCAGATCATCTATTATGCCCATTGATGGTCTCATATTCACATATAAACATGTGAGTAGAGTGCAACTTAATTGAGTAGTAGACGTTAACTTCCTGGAAAAAATCCAGTTCCAGCTGGAGTACATGGCAAAATTTTCGCCAATCTTCTGTCAAATGTATTCATGTCGACATAATTCACATTTTCCATAAAGTAACTTTGATCAACCTCTTTATTTTTGACAATACCATCAGGTTTGTAGATGGTGGCCTGCTGATGCATCATCCAAGGGACTTCTCTGATCCCATGGGTACACTGCCTACCAAGGAGAAAGTTGTAGTTGGGCTTTCTAGGGATGACCAAAAATAAGGTAGGTCTATAGGTGGTCCCTACAACTACTTCTACCTTAATGACCCTTGGGGTTTTGTTGGTCTTCATTTCATAGTTCGACAAGACCATGTTGTGAGGCTTCAGGTCAGTGTCCTACTTGCCAATATTTCTCAGCATGGAGTGTGTTATGATGTTGATGCATGTTTGCCATCAACTACAACCTTCTTTATGCCCATGTACTCAACTTTAACTCTTTTAAACAAGAGATTTAGATGTTGTTGCATTCACACATCAAGTCGTTAAAATATAGCCTTCTTTGTCTATTGAGTCATATTTAATCACGTAATAGCAAAAGGGATTGTGCTTCGACATATCTTCTATCAACTCATTATCTTATTCTTCAATCACCTTGGTGAATGTATCATACTCAATCACTAACATTGACATCATGCTACAGATGATGTCTAGCCCAGACTCTGAGCCAAAATCGAAGTTGTTAGTATCCATGTCTTCATCTTGGTCGTGCACGACCTCTTTCATCTTAGGTTGCAAAAGTGGGAATGACGTTTGCTTTATAGACCTTCTAGTCGACTAGACTTCATTGGTACTTTGAATACTACCATATTTGGTTGAACCTTCTACCACCAAGGCATATTTCTTTTTTCGTTGATGTCTCCTCCATTGAGTCATGGTCATTGGATTCTTGCCCAGATAATTTTTTGAATTATAGGAATACTTCTTGCCCATATTTGGTTGAACCTTCTACCACCAAGGCATATTTCTTTTTTCGTTGATGTTTCCTCCATTGAGTTATCTTGGTATAATGAACCTACACCAACTTTGATTGTTCCCCATTTACCTCGATCATTATCGGTTTTATTTGCAGGCCTGGCCCACTATTCTAAGGGAACATTGGCTGGTGGGATATAGGTCCTACTTTGTCGTAATCTATAAAGGATTCCCCTTTTTTAAAAGACAAAACTTCCTTATTTGTCTTGCTTACCATCCCACCTTGGTTAGTATGTCTAAGGTATGATTTTTTCAACCTCTTTTGTAGCTTGCTTGTCAAAGACTAAAGTGCAACGGTGACAGAGCATAACCGCTGAATCTTTGATTTTACATGTGTTCAAAAAATATACCAGCTCCTCTTCAGCTCTAGGATAGACCACAATTACTTGCTCATTGTAGTTGAGCATGTTCACCTCATCAATTTTGATGTTTGGATCGTCAGTGACATCGACTATTAATATCTCTACAAGCTCTACAAATAGGGCCTCTTCCACTTTGGGATCAGAGTCGACTTCATTCTGGGACTTTTGTTTTTCAACAAACTTGAGTCTCCCTTCCTTCAACTCATTCTAAACCAAATCCTTTAAAAGGACACATTGAGAAGTTTTATGACCAAGAAAGTTATGGAACTTACAAAATCTCAGAAAGACTATGATCTGACCATTAGAAACTAATAAGTCAAAAATTTTGTCACACTTAGTTACATCAAACGTGTATGTTTTTATGACAAATCCCTCTTTTTTTATTGGCTCAACAGGATTCTTCCCGTTTGAAGGTTTTAATAACTTACATACATAAGGTGGACATGTCTTTAACTTTTCCAGATTAACCTCACTTTCTTTGACACAATCAATGTTGGATTTTTGGTCAAATTCATCTATTTCGACGTAGGCTACGTTTTCTTTTTTTCAATGGTATTTCTTAGACCTAACCTTTTCAGCCTTCAATCATTTTACTTGTCAAACCTTGTCTGCTGATAGGGTCATGTCTCTTAAATACTAGGTGTCTAATTTCTTCCTAATGAAATAATCTAGACCCCATATAGCCAGTTCGACTAATTCATGTTTAGGAACTTAAGTGAAACACCTTGCTTTCAATATCCTGAACCTGTTTATGTAGTCATCTATTGATTCAGCCACCTCACGCCTCACACTAGCTAACTCTTTGAGGCTAATCATGGATTGTCCCATGTAAAATTGTTCTTGAAATACCCTTTCTAATAAGTTCTAACAGCATATTAGAACTTATTAGAAAGCATTTTTTTGTGAGAGAATTTTAAAAGAATTTCATCTTCAAATTTTCATTATTATATATGTCTTTTGCATCTGACTAATATTGCGCCACATGTTCGATAGTGGACTCGTTAGTATCCTCTACAAACTTAGTGAATTTGGGGATTTTCAAACCCTTGGTAAATCAGTCTGCAATACATAATCAATTCATGTAGAGACAAAATGTGGCCTATGCAGACCCACATTGAGGCCATTTTGGGAGAAAATTTGTTCGACCATATTAGTTATGTTGTTTTATCCTGCAATATTATTTTGCTGGGAATTTCTAACTACTTGGTCAACATCTTGGTTCATATGCACCATTATCACGTCAGAGCCATTTTGGCACCTTCGACTACCTTGAGTATGGGTGGTTCGACAGGTATCACCTGTTGTGGCATTTAGTTATCAGGCACCTGCTGAGTAGGCACTTTAAGGGCATCAAAGAAATCATCAATTCTACCCAATTGATGGTAAATGTGGTTAGTGTTCTGAATCAAAGGGTTGAACATTGTACCTATTTATTGTGTTAACATGTTAACCATTTTGTGATTACTCTCGTCTATCTGTTGTCTTACAGACTAGAGAAAATTATTGGTTAAGGATGACATCCCTAGAGGAATATATGTTAACCCTCCTAGAGGTTTTGCCATTCAACCAAGGTTGCTAATAGCAGACCCAGATGCCAAGTATGGAATAACAGATGATGTCGTAGCCATTGCATTATCTGCATACATAGATGCACTAGGATGCAAGCTTGCCATCATTGCAGTTGGCATGCCATAAGATTGTTCCCTACCACTTCGAGGTAACGTGAAATTCAAGGGAAAAGGAAGCATTTGGTATCCTATCATACTTTGCGTAGTCCTAAGGGTAGTGGGCACACTTGTTACTTGTGGTAAGGATATCACAATTTCTAGTGATACGGTTGACGTCGTTACCTGACTTATAACGGTAGACATTTCTCCACTAGAAGTTGAAGTTCTTACATAGTCAGTCGTCGATTCGAGTGGTTGTTATGAGTTTGAAGCATTGTTTTAAGGAGGGGGAGATTTTTAGACGGTGGAAGTTTCATTTCAGGAAGAGTATTGTCACTCCTCAGACGCGTACACATTCGACAACTAAATCCATTTCATAAACAAAGAACAAAATTTTGAACCAAAGAGACACAAATTTTCTGTAAAAAAAATCAAACTCTTTACACAAAAGAGTTCTATCGGACGTGCCAATTTGTTTACTAGTATTTTTAGCAAACAACCACAAATTTAACTCACTTAAAAAATTAACTTGAAAAATCTCAAAAATAAATTATGGTAAAAATTTTGTTTGACTTAGAATTAAACATTTAAACAGCAACCAATTGAAAAAAGAAAACAAACTTTGAATAAATGAAATAAATGATAAATAAAATAAATGAAGTAAATAATATTTAATATAAATGCTTTCATGTCAACACTCCTTAAGCAAATAAATCACACTAATAATATGAACTTAATTTAAAAGAGTTGAATGTGAAATAGCATGAAATCTTTTTCCATTTTGAATTACTCAATTGCTCTCATTAGTTAAATTTAAAAATTATGATTTATAATAGCTATTGACAAAATAATAAATAGCGTAGGACCATGTAATGGAAGTCTAGAAAATAGGGTCGTACAATGAAACCGTCAACACTAAAGAGAAAGGTCAAAACACAGTCTTTACTCTGTCAAGTGAACTCCCCTTTCGTTTTCGTTATGTTGCTGGTACCCCCAAATCACCAACCTACCCCACCACCAGACACAAATCGTCATCACACATCAAAATCCTTTATGACTTTCTCTTTCTACTTTCTTCAAATACAATACAATATCCCACGTGATTAGTATTATCCAACTTCACAAAGACCAAAAAGAAACCGTGTGTGAGTTGTGTGCACAGTTGTCTCTTACCAGCCACGTCACTTCCAAACCGTATATAAACCAACTTCAAACCTCTGACTTTTGTTCAACTTCAAAATCTTCAAAACCTTCAAAACCTTAAACGCTCCAGACTCCAACACAACAGCAACAAAAACAACCTGCGACTTACTCTTCTCAGTTTCGACACTTCCTAAAATGAACTACTCTCCTACTTCTCTCACCTCCGACCAAGAACTCTCCGTCATCGTCGCCGCTCTAACCAACGTCGTCTCCGGCTCCACCTCCACCTCCACCGCTAATTCAATACCTGAATTTCGCAATCCCGATCCCTCCGTCGGAAGTACTAGCAGCTTAGATAAAATAGTTCCATCGGCAACCATGGAAACCTGCCGTGAATGCAACATAGCAGGATGTTTAGGATGCAATTTCTTCCCGGAGGAGAACAAGAAAAAACAAAAGAGAGCTAAGAAGAAGTACAGAGGAGTGAGACAGAGACCATGGGGAAAATGGGCTGCTGAGATTCGCGACCCGAGACGCGCCGCACGTGTTTGGCTCGGAACTTTCACCACGGCGGAGGAAGCTGCTAGAGCTTACGACAATGCCGCCATCGAGTTCCGAGGACCCAGAGCCAAGCTCAATTTTCCATTAGTCGATGAATCGCTTACAAAGCAAGCGGAGGAGCCAGAAGTGGTTGTTCCCAGTACAGAGAATGTCAAGGATGTCAAGGATGAGAATTTGAATCAAGAAATGCAAATGGATTGTGATTTTTGGGATAGGATTGGGGAAGCTGATTTTCAGCAGCTTATGAGGTTTATGGATTTTGGCGGAGATTCTTCTGATTCAAGAACAGGAAGCACTTTTTAGTTCCTGAATTTGATAACTACGGAAGAGTTATTTTTTGATAGTTTGTGTTTATTTAATTAGTTGTAGAATTAGAAACGTGATTTTAATGTTTGATTTTGCAGAATAATCTGCTTTGTAAAGTTTTGTACTTAAAGTGTGGCCTTTTCAATTATAAATAGTTCTGTTACCTAATTTTGTCATTTTAGCTTAAAAGGATTAAATATTCTACTTTGACACGTGCATTTTTTATTGTTCTAAAACTAAGAATTTGATGTATTAAATTGAACTACTCTGACAAAATTTTAAGTGTGAACAAAAGAAACAACAATAAATAATCACAAGTGGATAACGACACTGATAAAAATGGAAATTAAACTTGAGATTTGACCAAATGAATTTTACACGTCGGTGGTAGCGACACTGCTAGCATAAATTTGACGATAGACCAAATATTAAAAAAATACGTTAAAAGGAGTTTTTATCTCATACTATTTGGACGGCTTTGAGTTTCTTTTGATAAGTCTTTATTTTAGAGTAAATGATATTCATATTACACTTCTCGTTAAAATATATTTTCTTCTTATCTATGTAAAATATATTACATTTTCTTTTTATGAAAGATATTCTTATTACATGATCCTCCTCTTTTGTATTAAAATACACATTCTCATCCCCTTTTATACAAAATATATTACACTTCCCTCCTATCATATTATATTATCCCACCATATTACATTATCCTTTCCTCTTAAGTTTTTCTTTATATTTTGGTCTAATAGGCTAGGGGTCATAATTTCATCATTTAAAGGAAAATAAAAAGGTTGTTGCAGTTTTAAACTCACTCACATGTAATCGGACGTTATTTAAAGGTGAATAGATTATACACTTACATCTCTTCTTTGACAAAACATATCATTAAAAAATGACATTTTCTTCCCCTAAATGATAAATAAATTACATTCACCCTTCTTCTTACATGCTTGTCTTTCCCTTGTAAATGAAGCTCTCATAAGTTGTTGTTGTTGAAGGTTTTAAAGGCCTTAATTCCAATACTTTTGGCGAGTGTGGATCCCAGATGAAATTTTAGACTTAACAAGTACTTCTTTCTCTCATTGTTGGTGCCCTTGACTAGTGTTGTTTCTATGCGGAACCTTAACATGTAAAGTCGTATTGTCTTGTCTTTCCCTTGTCTAATGGATCACAGGTTTTTCACTGACTTGGGTTGCCTTCTCAACATCGTGAAGTGCATGGAAGACATCTCCTTCTAATTCCATACTATCAGCAAATTTGGACCCCATAAAGTGTTTGTTTTCTGCACTTAGCAAAGTTGAAACACCAAAACCACTTTGAGAACGTCCGAGAGCGAACAAATTTTGATGTTGTCATTTCCACATGTGTAACGTTCATAACACTGAAGAATGTGTACCAGTAGAGGATGATGTCGAAGATTTAATCAGCAAGGGAAATGCATCTAAATCTTCCCCCAAAATAAAATTAGATCTAAAGAAAAGATGTCGAAAGAAGAAGGACCACAAATGAGAAGGAGTGAAATGATCCAAGTGGCTAAAAAATAGAGGCATTTCAACCATGGAGAAGAAAATAAATACCAGTTGCATACACTGTCATAGGTAAGAATTCAATCAATAGGAATGATTAATCATCTTAATAAACAATGAGGAGGAGCCACAATAATTATGGTGAAACTCCCTATTAACATCAAGACAGGCCTAGGGGGTGCAAAGGAGAAAAATACTAGAAGTGACCAACTAAACGAGATCCCACATGAACAAAGCATGTTGGTTATTACTGGGATAGTTTTAGAAGGGTTCCCTCAAAAAAAGTTATATATTAAATTAGACTAAAATACTTAAAAAGAAATTGAAGAGTAACTTATGAAAGACGGAAGAAAATATAGATTTTAATCTAAAAAGAAGGGACGATGTAATGTATTCATCCTTAGGGGATGGGAGCGCTCTTTTCTCTAATATGTTTTGTTGAAGAAGAGATGTGAATGTATACTCTGTTCACCTTTAAGGGGCATGTGATTGCATGAAAGCAGGTTCAAACCCCCGACATCCTATTTACTCATCTTTATGTAATGAAAATATATATGTAATGCTCGCACCCGCAATAGATGGTAAGGAAAATGGGTCGGGGCAGGAACGCTAGAGGATGCAAACTTAAACGCTTGGCCTGCCACACACTAAAGTGCGGGAAAACGGGATTTTCCAACAGGGCGTACCGTTTTTTCCACCCCTAATCATTATGTCTTCCTCGCGGGAAATAACACATTTCTAGTATTTCATTTACAAAGTATTGTCTGGGATTTTAGGAAGATATATTTTTTCAAGTAAGACTTGAATGCGGCTTACCTTTTATCACACCCCAAATTTGTCCTACCTTTTTCAAAATTTTCATTCGCCTGACTTAATTTTTTGATTTACCTCGCTTGTACAGGGTTGTGTATTTTTCAGCAAAAATTAAACATTTTCACTTTTTAGCCCAATAAAAACGTGTCACGTGGCATTTGTTTTTGTATATATTTATCATTATTTTTGTTTCATAATTTCATTTTTTATGATATGTTAATATAATATAGTTTTATTATTAATTGATTAATTAGTTTAGATTAGAATAGAATTAGAAATTAGATTTTTAATTAGGAATTATATTAGAATATTAATTAGAATTTTAATAAGTTTGTTAATTAGAAACTAGAATTTTATTAAGAATTTGAATTAGAATTAGAATAGATTTTTTAATATTAGATTTAAATTAGAACTTAATTAATTAATTTTTTTAGAAAAATAGAAATTAGATTAGAATTTTAATTATAGATTAGATTAGTTTTTCAATTAGTTAGAATTAGAGTTAGTTAACTATTTAGAATTTAAATTAGTTTTTTAAGTAGAAATAGAATTAGAATTTTAAATAAGATTAGAATTTAGAATGTAGTTTTTTAAATTAGAAATTAGATTAGATTTTAATTAGATTAGCTTTAGAATTAGAATTTATTTAAATTAAATTAGAGATTAAAATAGTTCATTTAGAATTATTGAATTAGAATAGAGTTAGAATTTTTTAGAATTAGATTTTTTTAGTTAGAGTTAATTAATTAAAATTAAGAAAAATTAAGAAAAAAATGAAAAAAGAAAATGTAAAGAAGCAAGTCACGGTAGGAAGAGATGAGAATTGCGAAATTAGGGTTATGAAATTGGGTATATAAAGGGAGAATTTCACTGTTCATCATCATCAATGGGAACCCTAAGCCATCATTTCTTCTCCTCATCAACCCTACCTCTCATTCGCCGCCGCCGCGAGCTTCTCCAAACCCATCTCGGAACCTTTTCTCTTTCCCTCTTCATCGCCTTTCCACTAACCCTTTTCAATTCAACCACCATTTTCTCCTAACCGCCGACACCATCATCAGCCATCTCCCTTCAAATCTCCATTAAACACCATCTAGAACCTCTTCACTCTTCTCCCTCACAGAAAGCCCAACTCGTTCACCCTCAACGACCCGATCGAACCATCAAACACCGCCACTGTGGGTCTCTATTATCGCGTCATAAAACCCAACAATCACCACCACTGTTAGAGTTATAACAGGTTTGTGAAGCTCCGCTCATTGCAACGTCAGAAACATTCACAGCAACGACATTCTGGTCGAAGCAACCCGCGATTCCCCTTCGACAAAGAGCTCCATTCATAACTCTTCTACAACTCGGGTTTTAACAATAGCTCATAACCCATGGCAACAACAACGAACAACTCTCAGTAGCTGCGACAACAACAGTATATCCCGCAAGTGCATCGCGATGATAAGTCGACGGCAACCTCAAGATAATCTGGCTCAAGGTTTTACTCTGTTTTCGAGTTTCGGTTTGAATAAATGTTCGCAATTCAAGTTCTACACCATCTCCATCTGGTGAAGCGGAAGCAGACGAAGATTGAAGTGGCGCCGATGAACGGTTAACCAACGTTGGATTCCACGGTTGCTCTGTTTGAGCTAGTAAGCTTCCTGGTTCTGTAGAAAACAACAACAACCACGACCGTGTGTTGGCGGCTCAAGGCGAAATGGCTCGATTCTCATAAAAGCTCAACAAGGATTTACACCGCGATTATGTTCGGTAACACATCATTTTCGTCGTAATATGGTTTGCTGTTTCCTGATTTCTGTCTTTGGTATCCTGATATAATATGCTGGTTTGGTTTTTTTTCATGTAAAATTTTGGAATTACAGTTGTGTATTATTTTCAGTTTTAATGTTGGACGACTTTCTTGAAATTAGGTTGATTCCAAAATATTCTAATAACCTTTTGTCTCAAAGAGATCAACTATGTGGCACTGTTATAAGGTTTAATTCTTTCAATTTTTTAAACTTGCATTTGTAACGTTCTATTCTGTATGAGATGCAAGCGGTGTTGTTTCTTTGCGTTTACGTTACGGTATCAAGTATTTTCACAAATTCTATGTGTTTTGCTTACTAGTATTGTAGTAATTTCATAAGCCACGTTACATTGGTCGCTGTTCACCCTTCGAATACATGTTGCATGCCTTGGCGCTAATTTTCCAGATCATTAAATAGTAACTTTTTATTTTATTTTATTGGACAATTGCTAGTTTATGCTGAATTTCTACCTTACTGTAGCATTTTATTTAAGGGTGAGTCGGAGGCATGGCCATGTATAGAAATTAGTTGTGAACAGTATCCTGATGTTCTTAATTGGAAAGAATTTCAGAGAAAGAATCAAATTTTCTAATCAAGGAGTTTATGCCTTTGGTTAATCCAATAGCTGTTGAAGTAATGCGTAGAGCCTGTCTTGAAGTTGCCTCCAATCTCGGTTATCAAGTCTCACAGTTACTCCTTCGATAAGGTTTTAATCTATTTTCTTAATTCCATCCCCATTTGAATAAAATGTATCCCAATTCCCAAATGTAATAGTTTTTATCGCATTTACCTTAATTGCGTTTTTATGCTTTAAAACCATTTTCAAAATAAATTCTCGATTTATCGAGCCATTTTCAACCCTTGTAAGTCGAGTGCTTTCAAAGCCTCGCCATCAACCTATTGATCACAATACACAATATTTTAAAGCTTAATCCCGAGCTTCCTTACAGTGATACCTATTTGATCAATTATTTCTAGTTGGTCACTAAGAAGACTAACCCACTTTGCTAGTGTACACGCTTAAAACTCAAATTCAAACCTCGACTTACCTCGAGTATTTTTCTTCAAAACAAACTATCTTTTTTATTAAACAATGTAGATATCGAGCTCTTGAGGTCTAGCACTTCTTGGATTCTCGAAGGATTGCTCTCAAGGTGCACGCCTTGGGTTGTGATCCTTCCGATCTTACATTTCTAAAATACCTAGCGCGTCTAATCCAAGTACGCTAACCTATTCAAATTATTTTTCTAGCTAAACTGAGAAAGAATTGAGTTCTTGGAGTCTTGCACTCCTTGAATTCTTGAGTGACAACTATTTAGGCATATGCCTTGGTTAGCGTGTCATTCAAACTTTTGCTCTTAAAACACATGCCCTAATTATTTGGACAAGTACATTCACTGTCCAACAAACACATTTCATAATTAATGGAATGGAAAAGGTGTCGTTGGGATCTAGCATTCCAATGATATCCCGATTAATTGATTACAAGGCCGACGTCTCGCTTATCGAATAGTCGTCATTCCTCCTAAATATACAACCTATCTAACCTCGTTCCTCACCCTCGTGCGATTGAGTCTAAACCCTAATACATGTCTAAACCGTCCATCAAACACATATTTTGTAATTTATAGAATGAAAAAGGTGTCGTTGGAATCTAGCATTCCAATAATATCCGATTAATTGGTTAAGAGGCCGAAGTCTCGTTTATCAAATAGTCGTCATTCTCCATCAAATTACCTAACCAAACTCCTCTTTCTCGCTCCCGCACAATCGAAACCATATATATCTATTCAACCAAACTCTCATTCCTCGCCCTCGTGCGATTTCCAACCCAAACATACCTGTTTCGAAGAACATTGTTTAGTCCTTTCTTCTGCGCATAACAAACTCGTGCTTCAGCCTCCCCTAGCGAGCAGACAAGCCAATGTTTAGCAGTTAGAATGTGAACTAAAACCTTGTTCGACTCAAACACACCTTCCTGCCAAGAACATTGTTTAATCCCTTCTTCCACGCATATAAACTCGTGCTTCAGCCTCCCCTAGCGAGCAGACAAGCCAATGTTTAGCAGTTAGAATGTGATCTAAACACCCATTTGTTTACAAACCTTTTCCCGTATTTGTCCGAACTACGGACGCTCTGATTCTTCATTCTCTTCTGAATGTAAGATACGTAGGTACAAGATTGCGGTGATCTTGGCGAGCACAATTCCCATCCTTTACCCGTAGTCCCACGAACTACGATGCTCTGAATTTCCCATTGCACAAGGTCCCCAATCCTTAGCGAGCACCCTATCTAATAACCACCCATTTTCCCCCTTAGAAGAAAACAAACAAGCTTAGCTAACTTTTCTCTCGAATTGAATCAAGAGGTTCCCGTTGAGTACAACAGATGTAGAGGGTGCTAATACCTTCCCTTTGCGTAGTCGATTCCCGAACCTAGAATTTGGTTGCGATGACCATGTTCTTATCTCTTTAAAGGTTTTATCTATATTTTCCTATTCCATCCTTGGAATGAATAAAGTTCGGTGGCGACTCTTTGCGAATGTTTTTTCCGCGTCCATTGCGAGGATCGTATTTTTCGAGGTACGACACCTACGACCATAACAAATTTGGGTTGAGCTGGATTCTACCACCTCTTAAGAATCTTCCTAAAATTTTATTGAGGGTATGCCTTATTGGACCCACATATCTCTTTGCATTTATTCTGGATTTTCTTTTGAGGTGTTGGTGGGGATCTTTATTGATCACAATTATTTCTATTTGAGCTCATCCATAGTAGGAACTCTTGCATGTATTTCTTTAGGTGTTTTTCTTGAATAAATATATTAATATCCTTTTCAACTAAAACTAGTTATCTGTGACATGTAGGGACGATAAAAAAGGGTTAGTCTGCCTTGTTTCTACTTGTCTCTGTCGTAATCCAAAATTTGACCTCCTTTTTTTTCCTTTGCATAAGCATGTGCATTTGCATTGCTGGCATATGCATTCGTACTTTTTCTCTATGATTCTTTGTTGCAGGAACTTTCAGGTTTTCCAAGCCCGATTAATCACATCCTCTCAAATATATCACATCATCAACACAAGCACAAAACAAAGTTTTCTATGCCCATACATCAAGGCAAGAAGTCGAAAATCAGAGTCATGACCATAACATCATTTTTCAGGTAAAATTGGGCAAGTTTTAGCCTAGTTAATCGATTAACCCTTGTAAAATTTGTATAATTTTCTGCATTTTCAAGGACAACAACTTCCACTTCTCATTTTTGGGGTCTACATTGTTCTAACATTATGTGGAACATTCTAGACAACTCTAGACACTTCAAGACATTTCTAAACACTTCAAGTCATTTGCTCCAATACATTAATTTAGATTGAGACCACCATGTTGCTTCATTTCCAAGTATGTGAGCCCTTAGATTCAAGTTTGCATTGGGATGGTTACCGAGTCAACTACCTAACTAACTGAGTTAACCTCCAACTCAGTGAGTTGAGGCTAACTAACTCCAAGGCTAGTTCCAAGGCTAATTTCAAGGCTACATCCAAAGCTCACTCCGAATCTAGGAACTCCGAAGCAAAACTTTATATAAGCAAATCATCATCATTTCACAAAGATACAATCATTCTCCAAAATTTTCACACTTGATGACTCTCAGTTCTATCACATTCTCTCTGAATTTTCTACAACTTCTACTCGTATTCTTCTTCACTTTCATCCCAAACCACACTAGAGCTCAAAACCTCCATTAAAGAGTAGCAACTTCTTTATTGCAAGTGCTTTCTCTTGAGCTTAGCCAATATCATCTTGCAAATTCTTGTTTCTTTTCTAGAGTTATATTGCATTTGGATCCATCTCAAGTGATTACTTCAAGATTATTCAGTGTAATTTCAATTTTGGAGTTTTCGTCAAAATTTGCTCGGTTTTGCTACGGTTCGATTGTGAATTCTGTTTTCTCTGGATTTCTTTGAGTAGCTTCATCAAATTCCCTTTGCAACAACATCCAAGGAAAATCTCAGCCTCGTAGGTTGGTTAATTCTCACTTTTTCACTGTTTTGATCGTTACTGTATCCTTTGCGATGTAGTTTCGACGTTTTTCTCATTTGTGAATTGATTATGCCATGATTCGATCTTCAATCTTGATGTGTTAATTGATTCCATAAGTGCTTATTTCCTATTTTTGGACTTGATTTTCGTGCATTATTGTTTGCCCTAACATGTGAAGGGTTGCACAAATCAAAATTGGACAAAATTGCTTTTGGAAAAATCAAACTTTAGGCTTTGTTCCAGTGTTAATCAATTAACACTTTTGAACTAGCAAAGTGTTAATCGATTAACCATGTATTTTTTCAGCAAAACCTGCCTGTTTTAAAAGGGTTAATCGATTAACACTTTTGCACGAGCAAAGTGTTAATCGATTAACACTGGTTCATAATGCCATTTTTGTGCATTTTTCATGTACGTTTGGCATTTCTTCCCCTTTCAACTCCCATGGATTGATATGTTTGATGTTTACGAATGTTTTAACTTCTGTTTGAAGTATACTTGTGCATTTTAAAATGCCCGGTTTTATCGATTTCGCCTTTGTTTGCATTTTTGGCATTGTATGATCATGTTCATGTTTACCTTTTCTTTGATCACATGTACTTCGTTTGTGATGCATGCTAATTGATTTTAGTACTGTTTTACACTTTCAATCATGTTTGCATTAAGATTTCTCCTCATTGGAATGAACTTAATCTTGTATAATCAATAATTTCCCCTTTTGCTTTAATAATTTTTCATTTCTTTGGAAAATTGTTAGCACATCTTTGCCTTTGATTAATTAACTGAAACTTTGTTTCGAATAGTCAATCTTCTCTTTTTCTCCTCCTTTGTATCTTCTTGAGCTTTGTCCTCTCTTTTCCCTCGTGGATTTGAAGATTTGCAATGCATTGGAGCATTATACAAATGTTGCATCCTTGTGTTGCTCGTTTCATTTCTTGCACCGCACTTTTGTTTTAGAGAAGGAATGAGAGTGGTAAGTTCCTACACCCATTCTGACTACTTTGGATAAGGAATAAATGACCCTGTGCCTGGAATAGTCACCTTTATCTCCTTATTGTGGTTTCCTCGTTTCCCCGTCTGAGTCGATCCTTGATCGCTTGCATTCCAGCTTTTGTCTCTTGGCTTGAATTCCTCCTCTGGATTCAACACTCTTTTCTCTTATGGTTGTCACCTTCCTTGGTTTCCCCTGAGGTTTGTATTCAAAACCCTTGTTTGGTTGATTAGCCATCCTTTGGTTAAAACTTATTTCTCTTCTTCCCCAACGAAGTTAACCCTTTCTCTTCGGTTTAACACAGTCTTTCTGTTAAAACCTAATCTCCACCAAAGTTTGCAACCTTCTCTTAGATCTTTTTTCTTCCTCTTTGGTTAATCACTTCCTGTCAGTTAAACATCATTTTCCTTTCCTTAGTTAATCACAATTTATCTGTTAACACTGAGCTTTCTTTGGGTTAATCACCATTCCTAGTTAATCACTCGTTCCTTGATTAATCACGATTCGTCCGTTAAAACTAGTTTTCTTTGGGTTAATCACCCTTTTCTTAGTTAACCACAGTCTGTCTATTAACATACTGAGTTTTTCTTTTGAGTTAATCACCTTCTCTTGGTTAATCACTCATTCTTTCCGGTCTATCACAGTCCTTCCGTTAGATTCTGATTTCCTTGCAGTTAACAACCTTTCTTTGGTTCAAATACTGCCATCTTTGGGTTAGTAAGCCTTGTTCGGTTCGAATACCTGTAGCACCCCAAATTTGCCCTTCTGTTTTAACCTGAACTGGCTTTTGTTTCTTTGCATTTTCACATTTTTGCATATCATAGCATCTGTTCTTGAAGCATGGGATCAAGGCGTTTCTGTGGCTCAGGGTTCTCTTTTAGTGAAAGAGTTTGAACAGCGAGCATCAGGAGTTCCGACATTTATTTTTCCCGGCGATCGAGCCGTTGATTTTATTTTATTTTGCAGGTTATTTTCAGATCAAGAGGCAGCACTCAGGCTATCTCAAGCATTCTCACTATTATAATATTCAAGAGCAAGTTTCAGAGGCTGAATAGGACTCAGAACGGATGAAAAACGGGCAAATGTGCAGATTTCCCTCCAAAAAGTGCCAAAATTCAAATTTTAAAGGTGTTAACCGATTAATCAAATGGTTAGCCGATTAACCAAGTCAAAATCAGGTCAAATTTGAATTTTTGAAGGTGTTAATCGATTAACCCATAGGGTTAACTAATTAACCAAGGCAGGTTTCAGCTCTGCGCGTGAATTTTCAATAGAAGTCACTTTGGGGGTCTATTTTGATCACTTGAGAAATTGATTTTACACCAGAAGAAGGATCTAGAATCATTCCAAATTTTGATTAACTTTTAAATTAATTCATGTTCCCTCCAAAATTCTCATTCCTAATCCCAAACCAATTTTCACAAACCACACTCCAAACCATATTTGGATCCTAACCAAGAGCATATTTAAATGATTTGCTCCAAACCTCACACACACAATCCTCATAATTCATTTCATTTTTAGAATTCACTCTCACTCTTGAATTTTGCTCTCAACTTCTCCATCTCCAAAACCTCCATTAGAGTTCTCACCTTGAATTCCTTGATTCTTCATTGGAATCATTGAATTCTAGAGCTAAAACCTTCATCCCTCATCCATACCATCTCCAATTCTCCATTCAATTTTTGTGCTAGTTTGGATCTGAATTTTAAAGTTGATCTAGAGGAGCTTATTTGGATAATTCTTGCTTAATTTTGGTGGATCTTCATTTCTACTACAAGAACTCACTTGGATCTTGAAGGAATTCTGGATTTCTTGCTTGGATCTGCTCAATTAAAGTTGAATCAACATTTACCAAAGCAAATCTCCGCTTTGTAGGTTAGAAGTTCTAGATCTGATTCTGTTTTTGAGCTTATTTGCATAATCATCATGCTGATATTCATTTTTGATTGATTTTGTTGATATTTGATCCATGTGATTCATGATCTTGCTATTTAATGTGTTTACATGTTGATTGAATCACTGTTTTCTGGTTCAAATTCGTGCATAATTGATTATACAATCATCTGGATTATTGGAGAAGTGATTAATTGCTGAAAAGTGCTTTTGAGCTGCTGTTTTCTGCCTATGGTACAGTGTTAACCGATTAACCAGATGCAGTGCAAACTGGTTAATCGATTAACCAGTGAGAATATTCAAATTTTCAAACATTTTCAACTGGTTAATCGGTTAACCCCTGGTGTTAACCGATTAACACTGTGCCAGCAAGCCTGCTTTGCTGTTTTTCAAGGTTGTTTTGGTGCTCTCTCACTTTGAATCTTCATGGATCAATATGATGCATTTGGAGTGAGATGTTTTAGATGTCGTGTTGTTGTTCTTGATTTTTCAATCACGATTTCTTTGACACGCGTGTTCAATTTCCATTTGAATGCATGCTTATGGATGTGGTTCAAAGTGATGATCATTTACATTGTTTCCTTTGCTTGCATTGCTTTGTTGAGATGTGCTTGTGGTGGCTGTTGTCCCACGCTTTTCCCTCCCACTTTTCTTTTGTGTTTGCATTTCATGTTGCATTTTATGTTGCATTTTATCTTCCATTTCTTTCTACTTGTGATTGATTTATCTTGTGTTTTCTTGGTTTTCCTTGCCATGATCCCTTAGGGTTCCTAGTCCCTCCGCTTAGGATGGGATTAGGAGAGACATTAAGTGTTCAATCCAAGCATGCTAACATTAGGGTAGATTTCCCCTTTTTTAATCCCAACTTTAGGTCCATTTTGCATGACAACGTTAGGGCCGAGTTTCCCTTAGACCTTATGTGCGTCTCTCTCTTCTCATCTCAAAACACATTCTAAATCATTTAATAAATACGATGAACGTTGTACGCTACGAGCCTTAAGCACATGGGAAATGATGAGTGAGGGGTCTCCTCTCGCTTGTCTAGAGTGTTTAGTGTATGTCCCGTTTGGGGGCGATATGTGACGCATTCGTTTCTATGTCATAGTCTTTAGTGCAACGTGAATCACAAATCAAACTAACTCACTTCACTAAAAAGCACAAACAAAATGTCAAGCTTTTTTATCCTTCGGGATTAATTGAAAACCATTTTCAGAAAGAGTGTTGTTAACTCTTGGTTCTACCGCAAACAGGCATTGTTCCTAACTGCTAGAATGAAGGTTTAACCCTACTCGGTTAAAACACTTAACCAACCTGTGGTCGTGTTAGCCCAAACTACGTTTTCTCTGATTCTCATACCATATGAGGATACGTAGGCACAAGACGGTGATGTCTTGGCAAGAAGCCTTCCCCCACCTTCACCCGTAGTTTTCCGAACTATGTTGACTCTGACTTTCCCATTGCACGAGGGAATACGTATGCATAGAGCGCCGATGCTCTATCGAGCCTGTTTTCTTTTCTTTTGTCCTGTGAGCCTGTAGCTTAGATATATTAACACACCCTTTGATTAGACAACAAGCGTGGATCCCATTGAGTACAACGGACGTGAGGGGTGCTAATACCTTCCCCTTGCGTAACCGACTCTCGAACCTAAGATTTGGTTGCGATGACCTTGCCTTTTCCCTTTTCGTCAGGTTTTCTCTGATCGTTTCCTTTCCCTCTCTTTGGAATAAATAACGAACAGTGGCGACTCTTCTGTTTTTCCTCCGGGTGTTTTCGCAGTTGCGACAATACCTTCCCTTCGGTCAAGTGTTGTTTGTTTAGTCGGTGTACCGTTCTTTGGGTCACAACCTTTGTTGGTTCCATACCCGTTTTCTTGGTTGATCACCGTCTACCAGTTAAAACCGCTTCCTTTCTCTTTTTCTTGATTAACCACTGTTTATCAGTTAATATACCGCAATCCCCTCGGAGTTACCACCTTTCTTTGGTTCCTTACTCTCTTTATTCTGGTTCATCGTAGTCAGTCTGTTGAGACCAATCTTTTGGCTTTCCCCACAGAATCTTTCTCTTGGTTTTCTTTGATTAATAACTGCCTTCCAGTTAATGCACTGAGTTCTTTGTAGATCTTACCTTCTATCTCATTTTTGTCTCTTTTTCCCTGGCCCCGTCGCCATTCTTTTGTTTTCTCTCCACTGGAGACATATCTTTCTCTGTAGTCCCCGGCAGAGTTCTGCTTTGTTCTCCAACAGAGTTTTTGCCTTGCTTTTGCGCTCCCCAGTTGAGTTCGCCTTGCTTTTTGGATGATACTACTCTGCAGTGTTCCCCAGTGGAGTCTTTCTACCACTTTCGCTTTCGGCTTTGACGTCGTCTCGGTTTTCTTTCTTAGCGTTAGTTCCCCAAACTTTGTAGGCTCTGATTTTCTCATTGCACTATGAGGGTACATAGACACAAAATTGCGAAATCTTGGCGAGCCACCTTCCTCCGTCTTCTTCCATTCTTCTGTCTCTCTGGTCCGCCCAGATCTTCTTTCTTTTTCCTGGTTCTCTGAACTACGGAGCTCTGACTTCCTCATTGCACTATGAGGATACGTAGGCACGAGGGCCCCAATCCTCCGTGAGCAAGTTCTTTTCTTTCTTTTCTTTTAGTTAGAAGTCTTTAGATAGATAACTCATCCAAGCCTATAATTAAGCGAAATGATTTTCATCGGGTACGACGGATGCTTAAGGTGCTAGTATCTTTCGTTCGTATAACCGACCGCTTTTCTCGTTTCTCTTTTCCTTGTGTTTTATCAATATTTTCCATGTCCTTTGGAACTAAATAAAGTTCGGTGGTGACTCTGTTATATCTTTGAGTGTGCGATTCACTCAGGTATAATCTCGCTAGCTTCAGTCTCATCATTAACCTGTTTAAAAGAGGACAGGCGAATCCTCCATAGATGTTGGGTTAAAAATCTCACATGCCCCTTTTTGTGATGGGCTGATAAGTTGGCTAGTGGACCCCATCAATATTTTTTAAGAATATATTAATTAAAATTTTGTCAAAAGTGTAAAGAATAAACAAACATAAAGGCATTTTTAAGACACCAAAGTATGTGATTAAAGATTCCACTAAAAATATTAAAATTGGCATTCATATATTATTTTTAATCTTCTAAAAACCTATAAGAAGTCAATAAAATTTCATGGATTCAAAAATTTATTAAACTAAAGTGATTATATTAATTGACATTTCTATCTAATCTTTCGGAGAAAAATTAAGATAAGAAACGGTGACTTAGAAATAAAAAGTTTTTTATGTTTTATTTTAACCCAACAGACTAACCCGTCAATTTTATCATTGCCTAGTTTTTTTAGCAGGTTAGGCTGGACGAACAAACTAGTTGTGGCAGGTTCAAAATTTCAACTCACCCCACAAAAACAATGACCTAAATGAGCCAACCCAATGGGTCCAGCCCGTTTTTTCATCCCTAGTGACATACCCCTTTACCTAATGGCAAGTGTCAATTGGTTTTGACTAAGAGCCTATTTATCCTCTTAACCTTTGTGGTAGTGTATTCAACAATTAATATGATATGCATGATTTCTTTCAAATTTTGATATCTCTTTTATTCAATTTATTAGTTGGAAAATAATAGTGTTTTTCTCCGTATGGAAATAATTATGTTTATTGTGCTGGTTGTCTTCTCGCTTCATTATTAAGTAAATTTCCTTTCTCTCATGTGTTATTTGTTTGGTGGTTGTTATTCTTTCTTTAGTTTTACTTTTTTCTCTGTAAATGTATCATTTGGGCGCTTCATGATCTTTTACATGTTAGTGGTGTTGGGCTCAATTCGGAGGGTCAACACGAGGGAGCATTTTTATTATAGGCCATTTCTTTTCAAGCAACACATTTTATGAGAGACACAGTACATACTCACTCAAAATCTTAAAGTGATAGGTGTGTAGGTTATCTCACTTATAATTGCTCAAGTCTCTCCTTTTATATTCAATGTGGGACTTCCCCATATTTTGTTTCTCAAAGTTTTCTAACTGAAACTTGTTATTCTCAACAAGTAGTTGGTTTTTATGCACATGATTCTTTGAAATGCAATGCCTTCAACATATTTTAAAATACTCCCATAAATATTTATTGGTTTAGATTTAAGACTCGTATGGTAGCTTCAATGAAGTGTAATGCTTTAGTCATTCTCTTCGTATAAATAGTTTACGACTCACTTTTATTCGTCAATAAAGATTGAAAGTAAACACAAATAAATAAATCGATAAATCAAATAATGATCTTTAACTTCGTATTTCTACTAATTTTGCGAATAAGTTAATTTGGGTAACTAAAAGTTCTAGGGCTGGACACCGGTCAATTTGGGTTGGCCTCAGTCCCAATATGACAAACGGATTGAAAGCATGCATTCATTTGTTAGGCCCAATTCCTACTGCATTTTCAATCGATTTGATAGGATTCAATTTAATCAGTTTATCGGTTAAAACATATCAATTTTTTCGGCTAATTAATATTTAATTTTCTCACAAAAAACTAAGCTACATTATTTTTTTAAATAAAGCAATATGAAATAAAAACTTTTGTCCTTTAAATGTAACAAATAGTCCAACTTAACACTTTTCTACTTCCAACCTAATAAGTCATTCAAACCAAGTTTTAAAATAGTTCAAGCATTCATGGTAAGTTAAGTTTTCTAACGATATTTGCTATTAATATATTATAGTAATCAAAATTAAAAGTCATCTAACACAGCCTATCAATGTATTATAAATTTAAAGTCTCATATATTTTACAAATAAACTCATATTTGTAGTTCAAAGTACTCTTTCCTTAATCCAATCCAGAATAACTGGCCATATTCAATTGTTATGACAGTGTTAGCCTCCACGCTGCTCAACAATTGTCATGACGATTTCAACAAGTGCAAAGGATGCAGGGCCTAATGTTAAGACATAAGTATGATTAGCTCAGCATTACAAATTATAATACATATAATATGAACAAGTAGAATTTCCAGAAGAAAAAGAAGATAAGTAATAGATGCATAACCTGCAAGTCGAATATTAGGAAGAATTTCCCTATACATACTCAAAAGTAGATGCATAACAAAATCTAGAAATTGACTCCAAGTTTGGTCCTGCATCTACTAAATCAAGGATATGAGCATCTCACGCATCTACTTTAGAGTGGTTCAACATGTATGAGATGCATAACAACAAGGCTTAAATAACTCATCTAGAATAACTCCAACAAGCTACCTTCCACACACAGCAACAATGCTCACTCCTGGCTATCTGCAAGATGTCCATGGTGGACAACATGAAGTAAAAGGGTGGAAAAAAAATTTCAACATAAACAGTGTAAAAAATGCTAAGATAGAGAACATATAACAAGCACACATTCATTACACAATCAGTAACAACATGGTCTCACAACCATTAATAACAACAAGTATATATTCACAACCAATCAACAACATTCTCACACCCAATCCATCAACATACACAATAATCACATACTTTTCATTTACATTATGCAATGAGACTCATAACCTCAACTAGACTCATATGCATGTGGTACCATATCATCATCAATTGGTTCACTCAGGAACCAAGTTCACCTTGCTCTAACTCTGAATCCACCATGCTCAGATTCAGGACAAGTCATCAATACACCCTGCTCAGATTATAATTTTCCTCTTTCATCAACAAAAATGATATAAGGAATACATGTCACAACACGCCAATGCAACAACAATATAATGTTTAAAGTTTCCTCCCGACAATAAACAAAACATGCATTGACCCAATGATAATAGTTCCCCTCCTAAACTATCATCCCAAAACAACATATTCACAATTCAACAACATAATTCATGCTCACACAGCAGCATATCATCATCACAATTCATAGAAATTAACACAACATCATCATATAATTAATTTCAATAATTATATTATGACTCAAAAATCATCAATAAATGAGTAAATTTGAATTATTACTTAGCAGCTCGAAAATCAACCATACGTGCTCAAAACGTCTCAACCGAGTATTTTTATGAATTTATTCTATACTCTTAAATCATCAAAGGTTATAACAACATATAATTATACTCAGCATAATTCCCAAGTAACCCTAAAAAACTCTATAATAATTCCTGCAACTCTAAAATAACTCTAAGGTGCTAAAAAATGCTCTACTGCCAACTCTTGCCTATAAAAATAACTCTTATAAACTCAATTGGTTGTTGCAACAACTTTATTGACAACTCTGAATAATAAATATCTCCAACTCAAATCTAAAATTGTATGATTTATAATATTAAATTATTATTATTATTATTATTATTATTATTATTATTATTATTATTATTATTATTATTATTATTATTATTATTATTATTATTATTATTATTATTATTATTATTATTATTAAATAAAGTAAAGCTCTTCAAATGTAACTCTAAACGACTCGAAAATAACTCTTTAAATATGTCAAAGGTACTCAAAACAACTAAAAATATGACTCTAGTGTACTCCAAAGTACTCTAAAATACTCAATTGATAACTCTTGTATAATTGAAAATGAGTCTAAATAGTCAACTTAATTCTAAACTCATCAATAAAGTAACTCACTAATATTTTTATTTGTGTCAGACCATCAATAGGGTAGTAATCCTTAACAATAAGGCATATCAAAACAACACTAAAACATATAAGAGTTACTTAAATAGTAACTCTGACAACTCTAAGGTAACAAATTCCTCTCTTAAAATTATCAACTTAACTCTAAAACTTATTTGAGTTGCTTAAAGACAACCCTAGAACATATTAAAATGCCAATAACACTCTCACAAATCTAAACAGCTCAAGACTACTCAATAACAACTCTAAACTCATCAACAGTCCCAAAATCATGCTTCCTGCTGGTCACCCATTATATTCGAATAATCATTTAACTCATCAACAATCCCAAACTCTCCCGGCTCATACCAACATAAAGGCGTCATAAACCTTTAACCATACAACGCCTCAAACGTGTCCTTCCAATGCTAAAATGAAAATTGTTGTTGTAAATAAACTCGACCAACAATAAAAAGCCTCATTAATCATATCTCTACTTTCAACCATCATAGAAGCTAATAACATAAACACTTTAGTGTCGTCCTTCATGAAATCGTCTACTTGCTTAGCAGACATAAATAACTCATCACTTGCATCAAACTCTGGAAGTCACACCGACTCAACCAACAACTTGCACTCTTACAATCAATGATACGTTGAACCAATCCTCCACATATGAAACCCCTTAGAGAAGCAGAAGCTTCTCTCCCAATTATTTCAATCCTGTTAAAAAAATAACGAGTGCCGAGAGTGTTTCACACACATGTCTCATACTAGGGAACAAATAACATTACAAAACATGGTCGGACATACTGACATGCTCTGATACCACCATGTAATACCCTAAATCTCGACACTTATATAAAAAGAATTACTCAATAATTTAAGGTGTCACCAACAAAAACCCTTCGAAAACATATCAAATCATTTGAAACTACGCAATGGAAAAAAATTTCATAGCAACTTCATGATTAAAGTATTAAACTCCAGAACTATAAAATGAACATCAACATAAAACATAACAAACTCGCGTCCCCGGTTTTACATTATTAGAGCACTAAAAACCACTAATGTATAATAAAGAGATTAAGTAAAGGAAACAAATAATATCTCCAATAAGCCACCTTCCACACATAGCAACAATGCTTGGTCCTTGCTATCTGCAAGATGTCCATGGTGAACAACATGAAGCAAAGAGGATGGAAAACAACGTCCAATATAAACAGTGTAAGTAATGCTAAGGTAGATAATATATAACAAGCAAAAATTCATTACACAATCAGCAACAACATGGTATCATACTCATTCATAACAACATGTACATATTCACAACCAATTAATAACTTTCTCACACCCAGTCCATCAACATACACAACAATCACATATTTCTTATTACATTATGCAATGAGACTCATAACCTCAAAAAGACTCATATGCATGTGGTACCATATCATCATCAATTGGTTCACTCAGGAACTGGGTTCACGCTACTTGAACCCCAAATCCACCAGACTAGCATTTGAGACAAGTCACGAATCCACCCTGGCCGGATAGCAACCTGTCTCTTTCATCAATAACAACAACATAACAAATGCATATCACAACACGTCAATGCAACAACAACATAATATTTAAAGTCTCCTCCCAACAGTAAACAAAACATACATTGACCCAACGATAATAGTTCTCATCCCAAACTATCATCACATAACAACATACTCACAATGCTACAACATAATTCATTCTCACACAGCAGCATATCATCATCACAATTCACAAAAGTTAACACAACATCCTCATATTATTAAATTCAATAATTATATTATAATTTAAAATTTATCAATAACTGAGTAGAGTTGTATTATTACTTAGCAACTCGAGAATCAACCATACATGCTCAAAAAGTCTCAACATGGTATTTTTATTAATTTATTCTATACTCCTAACTCATCAAAGGTTATAACAATATATAATTATACTCAACATAGTTTTCAAATAACACTAAACAACTCTACAATAATTCTTGCAACTCTAAAATAACTTTAAGGTGTTCAAAAATGCTCTACTACCAACTCTTACCTATAAAAATAATTATTATGAACTCAATTGCTTGTTGGAATAACTCTATTGACAACCCTGAATAATAAATATCTCCAATTCAACTCTACATTTATATAATTTATAATATTAGATTATTATTATTATTATTATTAAATAAAATAAAGCTCATCAGACGTAATTCTAAAAGACTCTAAAACAACTCTCTAAATATGTTAGAATTACTTAAAACAAATAAAATATGACTCTAACGTACTCCAAAGTACTCATTTGACAACTCTTGCACAATTGAATATGACTCAAAATAGATAAATTAACCCTAAACTCATAAATAGAGTAACCTACTATTGTTATTACTTGTGTCCGACCATCAACAAAGTTATAACCCTTAACACCAAGACATACCAACACAACTCTAAAATATATCAGAGTTACTCAAATAGTAACTCTGACAACTCTAAGGTAACAAATCTATCTCTTAAACTTATCAACATTACTCTAAAACTTATGAGAGTTGCTCAAAGGCAACCCTAGAACATATCAAACTACCAATTACATTCTCACAAATCTAAACAGCTCAAGACTACTAATAATAACTCTAAACTCATCAACACTCTCAAAATCATGCTTCAAACTAGTCACACATTATATTCGAATAATTATTTAAAATATCAAACGTAGTCGGATTCAAGCAAATGAATATGCTTCAGAAAGTTTAGAGAGTATATTTTAAGAATATTATTTTTATTTCAGGATTTTATACACCAATCGATTCAGTTTAATTAAACAACAAGAACAGGTACTCGCATCGGGAAGAATATTTTGCTTGACTTTAAAATAATGTCAAAAATCATATACTTATAAGAAAATTTTGAAATTTTCCAATTTAAAATAATATTAAACTCTTTCCAACTTCACCACAAAAGGATTTATGAAACTCCAGTTCTATTTGTTTCAGTTCAGCCATACCATAAATATTTCCTACACAAACTCTAAAACAAAATGTCTGACTTTAAAATAGTACAAAATTATATACTCATAATAAAATTATGATACTCTCCAGTTTGAAATAACAATAAATTATCTTTCTTACGCAATTAACGTCATCTCAAACTGACATATGGAACTCAATTTAATTCTAAAATAAGGCGGTCAATCCTCTCTTATGTCTACCTACGATTTTCTACACTTTCCTCTCTGTTGAACATATTTTAAAACTCGCATATTTCGCCTATTTGAGTTCTAACCGCCCCCAAAAACACACCTACCAGAATTGAAACATGTATATACCATGATTCAATTATTATTAGAAAAATTCGCCTCAAAGGGCACAAACACGAATCATCACACAATTACAAGTTAGTGCAGAAATCCAAAAATAAATAGTTTTCCTAACTTTATACAAGGTATTCAAGAAAATGACATCAACAGGATTATCACATTAACCTTACCTTATCAAAGACATCAACATAGGAATCGAATACAAAAAAAAACCATACAACAACAACACAACAAAATAGAATTTACACAATCTCTAATGAGAGTAAGGGTTTCTCTTCTCTATCCTTTCATGCTAAACACCCATATTAAAAGTCCTTTCTCCCCCTTACCTTAGATTTCCTGCAACAATGATGAATTGGACAACTTCTATAGATTCCTCTTCTTAAACCTATCTCCTTCCCAAAAGCCTTGTTCTTCTTGCCTCTTGTTTGTACTTACTACCAGATTATTTAAAATCTAACTTCTCCCACTTTTAAAATTTATATGGTTCTCCATATTTCCTAAAATTATGGTTTTTTTCCAACTTATTACTAGTGTTGTGAATCAGATACCTTGAAACAAAATATAAACGATTTTTTTATGATCAAGAAACACACAAGGGTTAGGATTAACAAAGATATCAAGGTAAAACAACAAGGAACAATAAGGATTAGTTATAAACCGTTATTATTTCTTTTCTCTTTCAATAAGATTACAAGAATAACAAAATAAACTCTCTCGCTTGAAATTAGGATTTTATCTTCCTATTTTTCCTTATGCAAAGATTGAGAAACTAGCATCCTATTTATAAGAAAAATAGCACACTAACCTAATGGGCTTTTTAACAATTACCCATTACAAGCTAACTTAGGGTACAAGCTGAATTAAACAATTGGGCTTTACAAGCTAACTTAGGGTACAAGCTGAATTAAACAATTGGGCTTACAAGCATGGCCCAATTCAACATGCTAACAACCCCAGCAATATTGACTAATGCATATTAGAACAAACTTCGACTACAACATACATTACTCCGACAGCAGCATGCAAACATACTTCGACCTCATGCTTAATTCTTGTCAACCCAGAAGCTACCCTTCGACCATACTAGAGTTCGATCCAACATCTCACAAATATCCACCTTGGATCTAACTCTATAACATCAAGAAACTAGCTTTGTTCATGCAGCTTAATCATCTGCATACAGTGGAAAAATTTGCAACTGGGCAATGTCTTCGTGATCAAATAAGTAGCATGTGAACAGACTTCGATTGCTGCTTTGCTATCTTCACCCAAAGATCCACCATAAATTAGGACTCTATTCAGAGACCCATTTATGTACCTTAAAATCCACTTCAATACTTACGAGTGAGTCTTTCCAAGATCTCCATGTACCTGCTTACAAGACTTACTGCATATGCTATGTCGGGTCTAGTACATACCATATCATACATCAAAGAACCCACTATATTAGAATATGAAATGTTATTCATATAAGTTCTTTTAACATCAGTGTTGGGACACTGATCTATACTCAGCTTGAGTTGAGGGTTTGTCAGAGTCACAACAGGCTTTGAATTTGACATGCCAAATTTTTCGAGAACCTTCCGTAGCTATACCACTGTGGCAAGAAAAATTCGAATGGATATGTGCTTTATAATAGGAGAGAACACATCATTAAAGTCGACACCTTCTTTCTGAGTGAACCCCCTAGCAACCAATCTTGCCTTGTATCTCTTCGACGCCACTTTTTCAATTCCTTCCTTAACTTTGAAAATCCATTTACAACTGACTAACCTGGCTCCAGCAGGTTTCTTGATTAGTTCCCAGGTGTTGTTATCATGAATAGATTTCATCTCATCATCCATGGACTTCATCCATTCATTCTTCCTTCGACTCCTTATAACTTCTTTATAGTCTCTAGGTTCTTCGTCTAGAACCTCACTTGTAGCTATTAAGGCATAAGCTATAAGATATGCATACACAAGTCTCTGAGGTGGCTTGATGACTCTCCTCGACCTGTATCTTGCTAGCAGGTAGTCATAATCAGTCTCCTCATCTTCGACAACATCTTACGCGTCTTCTTCGACTTCATCTAGGGTACGCAATTCAATATCAACATGTTCCACCTCAACAGGAATCTCTCCCTGTTCCAGCTCTTCATCAGCATCATCAGTTTTCTTGAAAGCCATCTCTACTTCATTGAAAACTACATCTCGACTGGTGACACACCTCCTGTGACCTAGCTTTAGGCACCATAGCCTATAAGCTTTGACTCCTTCAGGGTATCCCATGAACATGCATTTCAGAGCTCTAGGTTAGACCTTGTCTTGCCTAATATAAGCATAGACCACACAGCCAAATACTCTCAGTCTGTCAAGACTTGGTGGATGTCTTGACCAAACTTCTTCAGGTGTGTTCATTACAAAGGCAGTCGAGGAACATCTATTTATCAGGTAAGTTATTGTCGAAACAGCTTTCGCCCAAAACACCTTCTTCAATCCAGCACTAACCAACATGCATCTAACCCTTTTAAGGATTGTTTGATTGAATCTCTCAGCTAAACCATTTTGTTGGGGAGCACCTGCTACAGTCTTATGCCTTGAAATCCCAGACTCAATACAGTAACTATCGAACACTTTGTTGCAGAATTCAAGGCCATTATCGGTTCTCAACCTCTTAACCTTTCTACTAGTTTGAGTTTCGACCAGAATCTTCCAACTTTTGAAATTCTCAAAAGTTTCATCCTTGTCTTCTAAATGAACACCCATAGCTTTCTGGACTAGTCATCAATGATGGATAGAAAATACCTTGCACCTGAGTGTGAAGGATTCCTTGCAGACCCCCAAAGATCAGCATGAATGTAATCCAGAGATGCATGTGTTCTTTGCTTTCCATTGTTAAACTTCTCCCTACAAGATTTACCAAATACACAAGATTCACAAAACTTCAAATTTTCGACTTTGTCACCTTCTAGCAGGTTCTGCTTCCCCAATTCTACCAGGCCTCTTTCGCTGACATGGCCCAATCTCATGTGCCAAAATTCTATCTTCGGCACAGGTTTCATGGATGCAACATTTATCGAACCACCTACAACCTCAGCCTCAAGGGTATACAAGCCTTGTTTCTTCACGCCTCTCAAGACTTCCTTCGACCCCTTCATGACTCTTAGGATAATTTTCTCTCCTTGAAAAAATATCCCTTTCTGTCGAATTCAATAAGAGAAATCAAATTTTTGTTCAAGTCAGGTACATACCTGACTTTAGTCAATAACCTTATTTACTTATCATGGAGCTTGAATCTCACAGATCCAATGCCTGGAATTTTGCAAGGTTTATTGTTTCCCAGTAGCACAAATCCACCATCTTGGTCACATAACTCCTCGAACAATTCTCTGTTTAGAGTCATGCGCCAAATGCAACCTAAATCCATAATCCACTCTTTTCTCGAGTCGCCGCTTGAAACCACAAGAACGTCAGATGAGTCGAAGTCATCTTGAACAATGACTGTGTTGTCATTACCTCCATGATCTTTCCAGTGTTCAAGGCACAACTTTCTTGTGTGACACTCCTTCTTACAGTGATAACATCGAATACCAGATGTTTTGCCACTATAAGACTTTTGTTGACTTTTACCTTTCTTCTTGTCGAACTTACCATCCTTTCGCAAGAATTTTCATTTAACAGCCAAACCTTCGCCCACCGTCGAAGGTTTATGCTCCTTTCGTTTGTTCAAGTCCTTATAATACAAGGTTGATTTAACTTCTTCAAAGGTCAGGGACTCCCTTTCATACAAGAGAGTTTCTTTGAAGTGAGCATGTGTTCTGAGCAAAGTACACAGCAACAACATTGCTTGATCTTCATCATCAATCTTCACATCAATATTTTCAAGATCAAGAATCAAATTGTTGAACATATCCAACTGCTCAGCCAACACTTTATCTTCACTCATCTTGAATGAATACAAAACTTGCTTCAGGTAGAGTCGATTCACTAGAGATTTGGTCATGTACAAACTTTCAAGTTTCACCCATAATATCGATGTTGTAGTCTCCTTTGATACCTGTCGAAGAACCTTATCACCAAGGCTCAACAATATTGCGCCGTGGGCTTTCTCAATCATGCCCGTCTTTTCTTTTATCATTAATGCAGCATCCATGACTGCCTCTCCCTTCAACGCTTCCAAACAACCCTGCTGAACCAGTAGGGCTTTCATCTTCAAGCGCCACAGACCGAAGTCGTTCACTCCGGTGAACTTTTCAATCTCATACTTTGTTGCATGCATCTTCTCCATGCTCACCGCACCAATTTGTCGTGAATCGAGTACCTTGAAACAAAGTATAAACGGTTTCTTTATGATCAAAAAACACACAAGGATTAGGGTTAACAAAGATAACAAGGTAAAACAATAAGGAACAACAAGGATTGGTTATAAACCGTTATTCTTTCCTTTCTCTTAGAACAAGATTACAAGTATACAAGAATAACAAAATAACCTCTCTCACTTGAAATTACGATTTTATCTTCCTATTTTCCTTATGCCAAGATTGAGAAACTAGCATCCTCTTTATAAGAAAAATAGAACACTAACCTAATGGGCTTTTTTTAACAATTATCCATTACAAGCTAACTAAAACAATTGGACTTAAAAGAAAGGCCCAATTCAACATGCTACCAACCCTAGCAATATTGATTAATGCATGTTAGGACAAATTTCGACTACAACATGCATTACTCTAACAACAGCGTGCGAACATACTTCGACCTCATGCTTAATTTCCGTCGAACTAGAAGCTACCCTTCGACCATATTTTCCTCGATTCACACAAATGGCCCAAAACTCCTAATTCACCAATTTTTCTTATTTTATTTTTAATAATAATTAAAATTCTAATTATTATAATTACTTTCTAATTTATTCTACCAAGCTATTACACTCTCTCTACACACCACCATTGCCACTACACACCAAAAAATAAATAGTTAAATAAAAAATCTAAATAAATCAATTAAATGATTTAATCAAATTTAGAGTGTTACATTCCAAAACATGATCGCCTAATGTCTTGCTAGAAGTGCTAACTCGGCATAACACACTTTTCATCCTGCAAGAAATTTACTATTTTTAAATTTATAAAACATGTAATATGATAATGTACCTGAAAATTTTAACAATTGATTTTTGTAAAGAAATGTTATATATCTATCTAGTATATCATTCCAAGCCAATCACACATTGTTAAACCAATTTACTAAATATGTGTGCATATTTTTTGTTCTTTTATAAATAAAAGAAACTTGTGTGCAAATATTTCCCTGCATATTTTCATCAATCACTTTCAATGTTTAAAATATTGCATCTGCATAATTTACTAAACAAGAAAACTAGTGCATCTGCATAACTTACTAAACCAAAAACTAAGTTCAATAGTTGATATGCCAAAAAAAGTTACAACATAACTCCCACACTTCAAAATACGAGTTAAAATAAAAAGATAGGCTTGTGTTGTTGAGTCCAAAAGTGACTCGAAAATATATTAAAAATTTACATCTGCAGATAAATTTATAAAATCATATTAGTATAGTAAAAATCATGTAAGATAAGCAAATAATATAATCATATCATTCGTACCTAAGATTGAATTAAGCAGACTAAGTCGCGCTCAGGAGCAGTTGATCCACCAATATCATGAAACTCTGCAGTTAAAATATCTAAAGAGGCATAATTTTAACAACTTTTTTTTTAAATATTGTTAAAAATGACAATTTTAGATTCTAAAGTACCTGAAACAATTAAATCAGTTATCTCATATTATTTAATCATATTAAGGGCTTTTAGGTCGTCGTCAGAAGACATCAACCAATTTTGAGAACAAATAAGCTCATCGATCATTTTTGGACTCAAAGAGCTCATATACATGTCTAAAATCCTCCATCGTGCTAAAATCACTTTCTGAAGCTACGCTTAAAACTGGTGTTGCCAACACCTCTCGAACCAATATTGCTATAACAGATTTAGTTTTCCTTCCACCAATTAAGAATGTTAAAGTTTTCCACATCCTTAAACCAAGGTTCACCTATGTACTTCTATAGTTCATTTTGATTTTCATATGTTTCTTTCTCCTTCAAGTGTTTTTTTAAAAGCATCATCGCTTAAAAACTTTAATGGATTCTTAGGTTGGAAAGTGTTCCCTGATTGTGCGTTTAAGATAATAACCCCAACATGTTTGTCATGATCAGGTTTATGGCAATTGTAGAGTTTAAAGAGACTAGTTTTTAGATGCTCAACATTTTCTAAGCAAGTTCACTACCAATCTCATACATGTCATGAAAGTACCACTCAATATAACCAAACTTAAATATAGGGTCAAAAACTACCCCAAAGTAAAGAAAATGATTCACTTTTTTCTAAATCCTCTAAATGCTTATCTTATTCAACCTTCATATGTGAAACCAATAGAGCTGCAAAAGTATTCATATTCAAAGACGCTTCTTGAGGCTCACATAAAATTGAAGACAAGTTATAAAAAGCCAAATGCAATGACACTACTTGGGAAGATGAAAACATTATTATTGCTTCTTATAATATTTTTAGAAAAAAAAATCCCTCGCTTTTACCCAATCAACAGAACAAGGTGGACCAAAAAGGTAAAAAAAAAATTCCATGTATCCAGTATCCTCATCCTTTAACTTTTCAAATGATGTTTCAAACTTTTCAGTAGCATCCAATATCAAGTAAGTGGAGTTCCACCTTGTAGAAACATGAAGATAAAGTTTCTTTGTACATGTTATCCCTACAATTTCAACACACTCCTTAAAAATTAAAGTTATTTATGGGGAAGTTCTTACAAACATAACAACATCACGAACACTTTCAATAGCCAATTCATGATCTTTTTGTCCATCTCTCACTGCTAAGTTTAAGATATGGGCAGCACACCTCATTTGGAAAAAAAATCCCTCCACATATTAAAGCATTCTTTGTATTGAGTCTTTTCTCAAAATAAGACACAACAACATCATTAATTATTGCATTGTCAAGGTTAATTGCAGACACTTTCCTAAGCCCTCGTTCCATCAAAACCTCCTCGACTTTCTTACCGATAGATTCATCTTTGGGATTAGAAAATAAACTAAAAATAATATATTTTTTTTGCTAGTTCCATGCCTTATCAATGAAGTGTGCAGTAGTGGCCATAGAACTAAGATTTTGAATAGAAGTCCAACAGTCTGTGGTTAGTGCAACCCTAGCACAATCAGATTTAAAAAGGCTTTAAATCGTGACTTTTCATCTAGGTAAAGCTGAAAACAATCCCTAGCAAAATTCATCCTTGAAAGGATAATCATTTGTGGTTGTAATTGTTTACAAAGTTTCTTAAAACCATTATCCTCAACCAATCTAAAGGAATTCTCATCAAGGATAACACAGGTATTAATGGCCTTCCTACATGCTGCGACATTAAACCTTTGTCTTGTTGGAACTAAAAAACCACCCTCATCACTTACAAGGTTTGTTTGTTTAGGGTCTTTCAAGAGAATGGAAGGGTTATTGTGACAGACTTTTGAGTGAGCTAGCACGTTAGATGTTTCATGTGTTTTAGGGTCGCATCAGTATATTTTGTGACATTGTTTACGTGCGACTATTGGTTCAGGTTCATTGGGTAAAATGTTAAATCTAACCAAACTAGGGAAGATTTCCTAGATCCACTTGCACTATGTTTCCTTTTGTTTCTACTTGTGGGAAGGGGAGGAATTACATCACAAACTACTGGTTTTGAGTATGGAAACAAGATGCTCCATAACTGAAAAGATTTAGAGAAATTAAACAACACACACTTCATATTACTAACAAACAGATATACACACAATGATATATCATTGTTATACACATATTACGCAAATATGTAAATATATACACATCTAAATTAAACATATACACATCTACACATACACACATCTAAATTAAATATACACACTTGATTACCCAGAGTCATTGCATCTCCTGTCGCTACTCGAAAAATGTAACGACGAAGAGGCGAAAAGGAAAACAGAAGATTCGCCATCGAACTTTATTTATCCCAAAAGGGGAAGGGAAAAAATCGAAAAAACCTCAAGAAGAAAGGATAATATGGTCTTGCAACCAAATTATGGGTTCGAAAGCTGGTTATGCGAAGGAAAGGTATAAACACCCCTCACATCCATCGTACTCTATGGGAACCATTTGCTTGTCTATGTGTAAGGATGTTTGCTAAAGGATAATGTTTTCTAATATTGCTCTAGGAGGAATAGAGAAGGGTTGGAACAAAGAATGAGAGAAAAGAGAAGGTGGAAAGGGGGAGGAGACTAAGTAGGACTTCGCAGTCCTATGCCTACGTATTCTCAACAGGTATGAGAAAGTCAAAGTCAACGTAGTTCGGAGGACTACGGGTAAAGAAAAAGGAAATGTGCTCGCCAAGGATTGGGGCCCTTGTGCATATGTATCTTTACTTAAAAGAATTGAAGAATCAGAGCGTCTGTAGTTCGTGGGACTACGGGTGAAAAAAATGGGAAGTTTGGGTGGACGATGCTAACATGCGTATTCTAGCAGTTAGGTGTATTGTGGCTCGCTTGTGGAGTCTTATGCATTACCTATTTGCGGTAGAACGGACGTAACATGTCCTTTTTGAAAATGAGAGTTTTCGCCATCAAGGCAAGATGTCACATTTGATCTGTTTGAGATTGATTTTAGGGGTGAAATAAGTCCTCGGATAGTAACCCCTTGCGGGTAGTACCCAATTCTTTATCTCAAAAGGTTTATTGTGAAAATGGTGTGGCGAATATAGTCACGTCTTCATATTGAAAGACGAATATCGAGACTACACACTTTAAAGTGAGCATCCTAATACTCGGAGAGGAAGAAGTCTTCATTCAATCCTCTCTCTTTAGTTCAATACAAAGAGAATCTTATTTTCTTATTTAAGGTGTTTTAATCTAGATGGTAAGTACTTTACAATAGTGAACCCTAAAGGTAATTTCAAGCACTCGGGATAGGACAAGACCTTCGCCTAACCACTCCACAACCATACAAGTTTATTGAGAAAAAGTTTGAAAATGCACTTGGTACAAGACCAAGGTTTTTAGACTCAAGGAGATAAAAGAAAAAGATAAAAGGTTTTGAAAAGAATGGGTGGTGAATAGATCAAGGTAGGTTGATGGCGATGTGCAAGGCAATCGACTTACAAGGGTGAAATACATACAAGGTTAGTGTGGGGTTTAATGAGTTTTGAAAAATGACTTGACGTTGGATCAAGTCTTATTTGTTCTTTATTTTGAAAAGGTGATCTAGCCTAGTTCAATTTTATATTTCTTAACAATCAAGCAAGCAAGCATAAAAGAAACTAAGCTCTTAGATTGTAGTGGGGGAGAGGGAGACATAATACTCACCAAAGGGGGAATCCTAGTCTATGACATAAAGGAAATAAATGTACAACAAGATATCAAAGTCCATATGCGGAAAATTCTCCAAATATTACCTCACAAAAAGAGAAAATATTAGTAAAATGCACAATATGTATACAATATGACACAATCAAGTATTGAGTTAAGCAAACATCAAGGATCAAGGAAAATATGGATACCAAAGATTAGCCAAGAACAACACAAACAAATAAACACAATTTGCACCAAGAATTAAGCCAAACGCAAGCAACAAGAATTTCATGAAACTAATCACTGAGAAATCAAATCAAAATTTCTCAATGCATCTAAACAAAATGAGATCATTAATGATTAGTCAAAGATAAACACCAAGCTACAATAACCAAAAGCCACAAAGCCAAACAAAGAAACCATTCAACAAGTCATGGAATTTATTTCAATCAAAGTACGAAAAATATTCCTAAACAACCATGAAAAAGAGATCTAAAGCAAATTAAAATTAAATCTAACAAAGTCAAGAGAGGTGCATAAAGGGCTGAATGGTATGAATAGCAACCCATTCAAAGTGGCACCTAGGCCCAATGACCTTCATTATGGTTTTAGGGGGTGAAAAATGAAAATGGGAGCATACATTTTAAAATCCATGAGCTTTACAAGCCCAAAACACTTCATGAGAAGGCTAACCCTCATTACTTCAGTTTTTCCACAGAACATCACACGAGTCTCTCCTTATCTCAATCCTTTCTCCCTCAAAATTCCCTTCGCCATCTCCGCCAATAACGACACCGTGAAATCCCGATTTGTCCATCATTTCGGTGAATTAAAGCATCAATATACTCAGTTGGAAACACCGCGTGAGGATTCGTTTATAAGACACAATAAAGCAATAAACATGTGCAGTGATCAACGATGGGATCTAGGAACCCTAACATCATGTGGAACCTCTATGGCGGAAGGAAAATAAAATTACATGTATGAGAAGATTTCACAATGCAAAATGAAGCAACTCAGTGTCAAGAACAAAATGAAAGGGATACTTCTACTACCTGGTCGGAGAAAGCACGATTCTGCAGATTCCGACGACCTGAAGTAGCTCCGGTGAGTGCTTTCTCTTCCCCTTCTTCTTGTTGTGCTCTTCTTCCTCAACTTATCTACTTTTTTCCTTTCTTCTGTGTTGATTCTAATAACAATTGATTTAGGGTTTTGAATCAGCCGCTCTGATAGTTTCCTTTCTAGGATTTTTTTCCTCTTCCTTTCTTTTGTAAAATGAATAGTAGTGCAATATATAGAGCTTTCGGGTACATGTGAAGGATTGTGAGTGTGTGAATTCTTCTAGGGAAATTAGGTGAGCTGACATTTATGAAAAAATGAATCTGTTATGAGTGTACAAATGTTTCTATGATTGTGTAAGCTAGAAATTCTACATGAACATTCTCTTTTTTAAGGTATTATGTTTTGTCTTTTCTATAGTTGCGTTGCTGTCAAAATTCATTGTGTTGTGGTCCCCATTTTTGGAATTTTTTTCTGCTCTGCCATCTTTTTAGTAAGTAATTTCCAAAATGCCATATGTTTCAACAAATATATCAAAATACCATAGTTTCAAAAAAAAAAATTGTTTTTTTGGCACAAGGGTGCCGCCCTTTCAATGGGCGGAACTGTCCTATTTTTTTAAGGTGCCACCCTTCCAATGGGCGGCAATGTCCAAGTCTGATTTTTTTTACGTTTTAATTATTTTTATTTATGTATTATATTTAGTTAATTATGAAAAATAATAATAATAATTAAATTATAAATAATAATTATTAAATTATAAATAATAACTATGAAATAAATAATAATAATAAAAAATAAAATAGTACATTAAAATAAAATAAAATAAAAAGAATTATTTTAAAATAGTACTAATTAAAATAAAATAGTACATTGAAATAGATAATAATAATTATAAAATAAAATACAATAAATGAATTGAAATAAATATTTATTTATTCTTGAAATTAAAAAAGTACATTAAAATTCCTATCCACCCTTAATTAATTTTGACTCGGTCGACGTAAGCGTTGGTAGGTTCCACAGGCAGGAGCGTGTACGTTTCTGGTGGACCTTCTACGATCAACATCAACATTTGGGGACTGTGTAGAAGGTTCTGCATCATTGCTAGGGTTCATGAATTCAGCGACCATATCATCATTCAAATCGTCCACAGTTGGTATCGCCGCCGCACTGCCATAGCTTAATCTTGTTCCCTCATTACTCCAACTTAGTAGGTTTGAAGGTGGCATTGTGTTAGTCATGTAGGGGGTGTATGGATGGATGTTGGTCTTGAGATGAATTAAGGGTGAAGGTTTGTGAGGGGTAAAAAGGAACTTGTGGTTGGGGCGTTTGGTAGATGTGTTCTTGTGGCGTAGGTTGAGGGAATGAATATTGGTTATATTGGGTGTATAAAGACGTTGGGTTTTGTTGTTGGGTGTTAAAGGGGGTTGGGCTAAATGATAGGTCAGGTTGATGGTAGTGTTGGCTTGGGGTATAAGGTTGTTGTGTCGGGTTGAAAGGTTGTTGGGTGTGGAATGTTTGTTGTTGGGTATTAAGTATTTGTGGTTGGGTATTAAATATTTGTTGAGGGGTGTTAAATGTTTGTGGTTGGGTGTTACAAGGTTGTCTGGTGTTTTGGAAGTTTGAAGAAGTTGGTTGGTTACGAGGGTCTCATAAGTATCTATTTTGTGATAGATATAAAATGGTCACAAATCTATACCAATTCATGTATTCCCTATTAGGTTTACATTCGGTATCCATGACATTTCCTTGTAGAAAAATTCGACGATGATTTATCCAGTGCTGACGTTCTTGTCTGTTATGGTCTCTCCAATTATCGAATTTCCATTGGTCGTTCGTTGTACTCTTGTGGTACCTCTCCATGCATGTATGTGGACCAGGAATGTCTTGTTGAATTCCGAATTGGAGTTTCACCCTATCTGAATGATGCATTTCAACATAAGTGCAACAAAATATGAATGTTGTAGAACTCCACATGTCGCTTTCAGTTGGATCCTCATCTTCAAGTTCAAGATAGGGCCTCCATAGAAACTATAACATAGTTAAAAAGGGATTAGAGTAAAAGAAAAGGGAAAGTGATAGTAGTATAAGTGTTAGAGACAATACATCATCTTCCTCAAAATAATCAAAGAACGTCCGATATCCAGGAGCATAATGATGCAGGGTTTTTTCGTAATTCATCCCATACGCGGACCACCTATGAAATAAATAGTTAGTAAAAATTATAGATGAAAAGAATATATACATAAACTTTGAATACTTACTTGGTTGCATATGGAAAGTGATATGGATTGGGGTTTATCGATGCCAGTCTGGGCATTCTGGACCAACCAACATTTCATTACTATCAGTCAGAGATTGGCATGGCAAATGCAGATGCTTTGAGGTGGATTGACAGTATTCCAGTAAAAAATGGACAAGGGCATTTGACGGGGGTCGACGTTGGGGTCACATGACTACCAACCTTGTTGAGCCATTGAATGTTGTCTTTAAAGGCACACGTAATTTTTCCATTACAACATTGGTAAGGGAAACATATTATAGACTAGGATCTTTATTTGCTAAAAGGGGTGCAAAGTGGAGTGTTGTGTTGAATTCTGGCCAAACATTTACAGACAACTTCCTCAAGGTGATGAAAGAAGAAACAACAAAATCCAGCACACATCAAGTCAGAATTTTTGACTACACTAACAATGTTCTCAATGTGAAGGAGACAATGGACCATGGTGAGGGGAAGCCTATGGGACATTATAAGGTCGACCTCTTGAGCGGGTGGTATGACTGCTGAAAGTTTCAAGCATATCGTGTCCCTTTCTCATATGTTATCGATGCATGTTCGAATGTGCGTCATGATGCTTACGCTCTTTTGTTCGACGTTTATAGGGTTACAAACCTATTTGGGGTTTACAGCACAAGCTTTCCAGTGCTTCCGTACAATGAATATTGGCCCGTTTATGAAGAAGATCAAATTTGCCATAACCCAAGAATGCGGAGGAACAAGAAAGGTCGCCCGATGAGCAAATGTATTATAATGGAAATGGATAACTTTGATAAGCTTAAGAGAAAATGTTCCATGTGTCGTCAAACGGGTCACAATCGAACCCGGTGTCTCAATGTGGGAACAAGTAATTGTTAGTGTTTTTTATTAATTATCATGTATTAAATAATATTAGTTAATGATATTAATTAATATCAATTATGTATTAAATAATATTAATTATATTAGCTTCATTATCTCTTACTAAATAATATTAATTATTATTATCAACCTATATTAATATTAATAATATTAATTAATATAAATTAATTTTAAAATTATATTAATATTAATATTTAAATTATATTAATATTATTATATATTAATTGATTATATTAATATTAACATTATTAGTATTGGTAATATTAATATTATTAATATATATTAATATTATTAATATATATTAATATTATTATTATTAATATATATATATATATATATATATATATATATATATATATATATATATATTATTAATATTAAAAATGAATTAAAACGTTAAAAAAAACAGTATTGGACACTGCCGCCCATTGGAAGGGAGACGCCCAATAAATTAAGACACTACCGCCCATTGAAAGGGCGTCACCCTTGTGCCAATAATCTCAGCTTTTTTGAAATTGTGGCATTATGGGATTTAATTTGAAAAACATGGCATTCTTGAAATAAAATTTTAAAAAGATGGCAGGGCAGTGCAAAATTTCCCATTTTTGTATCAATTGCAGCATTCTTGTGATCCCCTAATATGACTTGTATTATTTTCCTAACTTTGAAATTCTGCTACTGCAAATGTGTGTAGGAATGCTGCTATGACTTGAATGTGAAATGGTCTTTGAATGAATTGACCCGGTGTGAACATTTTTGGCTTGTGGTTGTTCTTCGGGCAGTATGAGTTGCACAATGGCATGGAATTGGTTTTGTCACTATTTTTGCGACTCATGGTATGTGCTATTTATTTTTTCCGCAGGTACAAGTTTTTTTGGATTTACATGACATGGTGTTGATGGTTTGTTTGTGACGATAACGAGAAAAATGCGTAGCAAGGGAAAATTCTGATGTCTGTGGGTTGTTGTTGTATTTCTTTGCAGGTGTGTGTTAACAATGGTATGTGTCATACCTCGAAAAATATGATCCTCGCGATGGACGCGGAAAATACGTTCGAAACAGAGTCGCCACCGAACTTTATTCATTCCAAGGATGGAATAGGAAAATATCGATAAAACCTTTTTAAGTAGATAAGAACATGCTCATCGCAACCAATATTCTAGGCTCGGGAGTCGATTACATGAGACGAAGGTATTAGCACCCCTCACGTCCGTTGTACTCAACAAGAACCTCTTGATTTGATTCGTGAGAGAAAGTGGATACGCTTGTTTATCTTCTAAAGGAGTTTTCTTGCTAAGGGGAAAAGGCGGTTAAGATAGGGTGCTCGCCAAGGATTAGGGCCCTTGTGCCTACGTATCTTCACTTGTAAGAAGTGGAAAATCAGAGAATTCGTAGTTTGTGGGACTACGGGTAAATGGGATTGTGCTCGCCAAGATCATCGTGATCTTGTGCCTACGTATCCTAATTAGGGAATGAGGAATCAGAGCAGTCGTAGTTCGGCCAACTATGGTAAAAGGTTTGGGTTTGACAAACGAGTGTTTAGGTCGCGTTCTAACTGTTAAACATTTGCTTGTCTACTCGCTAGGGGAGGCTGAAACACTAGTTTGTTATGCATGGAAGAATGGACTAAACAATGTTCTTTGATAAAGGTGTATTGAATTGTAGGTCGCGCAAGGGCGAGGAATTAGGTTTTGGAAAGTATCAATCGCACGGGGGCGAGAACATAGAGTTTAATATGTTAAGTATTTGGTTTAGAAAAGAAGATAAGTTTGAATAGGTTTTAGGGTTTTGGTCGCACAGGGGCGAAGAATTAGTGTTTAGAAGTATTGGATGTTTTTTGGTTAGGGGTGACGCTTACTTGAAGTTTAAGAAAGACTCCTCGGATCCAAGTAATCAGGAGAGTGAACCAAATACTTGGAGCTCTCTCTTTTTCATCCCAAAGAGTAGTTGTGTTTGGAAGGCTTTAAACGATGGGATGTGGTTAAAGTATTTTAACGGAGGAGGATTACTCAAAGCTTAAGAAAGACTTCTCGGACCCAAGTAATCGGGAGAATGAACCAAAGACTTTGAGCTCTCTCTTTTTCATCTAAGTGTTCAAGAAAATAAATTTGAATTTGTTTATCATTTTAGAAGATAATTGTTCGAGCTTAAGAAAGACTTCTCGGACCCAAACAATTGGGAGAGTGAACCAAAGACTTGGAACTCTCTATTTTTCATCTAAGTGTTGAAATTGTATTTGAGTAGTTATTAAGTATTTTAATTTGATTTGAGAAACTGCTCGATATAAATCGAGGTTTAAGTTTGCGTATGGAACGAACAAGGTTGAACTAATGGATATGAGGTCCTATGGGTATAGGGTAAGGTCGATGGCGAGACCAAAGCACTCAACTTACAAGAAAAGTAGGAGGATTTGATGTGTGTTTAAGGAAAATTAAAGGTTAATTGCATTTGCTTTGAAGATACTTGACGTTGGATCAAGTTTGGAAAAGAATTTGATTTTAATTTTATATGTGAAGTGTGTAGCAAGCGTCGCTGTATAAAGCCCAAGAGGAGGCTATAAGGTCGTTGGCGATCGTAAAAACAATTGGCTTACAATGGTATTTGAAAATGGGCTTGACATTAAGTAAAGATATTAGTTTTTTTTAAAAATAGGTTGAACAAGCATGTGAAAAACGTAAATGTAATTGAGATACAATAATAAAACATGTAAAAACATCACAAGAAAAAAGTAACCTAAATAGAGTGGGGGATAGGCTAATCTAGACATGCTAACCTAATTAACATCCTAATTATCTAAAGTTAGTAAAAGAAAAGAAATTAAATTAAATTATTTTAGATTATTTTAGAATTTAAAGAGAAAATGGATAATTAAGATAATCATTAAATTAAAATAGAATTTTGAAAATAAAATTAAGTATATTTGTGTTGTCTTAAAATTTAAAAACTAATTTAAAACAATTAATCAAATTAAAGTCAATTTATTAATAATATTAATTATTAAATTAATTAATTATTATTAAATAAAATATTTTAATAAAATTAATTAAATTAATAATAATTCAGAATTTTCTTAACAAAAAATTAAATAAATATTTTTTTTGAAATATTTGTTTTTAAAACATAATAAAAAAAGGTTAGTAAAAAAACAAATGGGCCAAACTACAAGCCAAAAAGGGGGGTGTGGTCTGAAACTCACCCAGGCCCATCCAGGGGGAGTACACCGTGTACCCCAAGTCAACCTCCTGTCCGCCTAGGGAGATCTAGGTCGTTGATCTAATCTGGTGATCATGAGAACCCTAGATCAAACGGCGGATACTGCGTCTATACGGTAGGGACACAAGGAGCAACGTATGGAAGCAAAAACGAAAGGACAGACCGGTAACACTTGTCACCAGCATCTCTTGATAACCACTATAATCCTAAAATGTGGCAACAACTCCAACGGCCACAAAATGGGACCTCAAAGTCTTCTCATTGCCATTCTGATCCCTCTCCCAAATCACTTTCTTTCTCACTCTTCTCAGCTTCTCGTCCCTCTCTCTAAAACATCTCATCGGAACCCTAAACGCGCCGGAGAAGACGGTGGTGCGCGGAGGCCGTTGTCGTCTGTCTTCGGCCAAACACCACTAAACCAAAAGAAACTAACACCAATCCCACTTATTTTCTCCTTCTCTACCTGAATCTGACATTAAATCTTGCTAAAACAACCTTAAAATCCCATAATAGAGTGGTTCCCAAACTAAAACTCTAACCTCAAAAATAACCAAAACCGAAGCAAACAAGCACGCGAGGGCAAAAACAAGATTCAGAGAGCAATGTATGAAGGGAAATCAAGAAATATGGCCGCGATTGGAAAAAAGAAGTAGAGTCTCAAAAAATAATACCTCTCGGCGAAGTCCTCCACCATAAATCTCTGAGGAATTTCTGGTGAAGTTCAGGTAACTCTGACTTTATCTCAATGTCTTAAACTTCCTCTTCTCCTGATGTATCCTCTAATCCCCTCTGTGTTTCATTTTCAGAGTCTCAATAGAAGGCTTAGGAACTTTGAGCTTGTGAGAAAAAGTTCTTCTCCATTTCTGGGTAAGAATTTTCTAGGGTTTTTTGTCTGGGTTTTTCTGTGTAGAACTTTAGGGTTTTTCTTCTACTCTCTACCGCCACCTCTCGAATGAACAGTGCATGTTATATATATATGGCTTGATACGTGCGAGATTAGGGTTTTTTATCAGCAAAACGTGTGAATTTTGGGTGAAAATTTGGTTGCTTTTTGGTAGTGGGAGTATGGACTGAGGTTGTAAGATTGAAACCGTGTGATTTCTGGGATTGAAACCGTGTGATTTCTTAAATTTCCTGCTTTTTACTCTGATTTTTTTTACCGTGTGATTTCTGGGATTTTTACTACGTAAAACATGGTTACTTTTGCTGATATGAAACTACTAATGCGCAATTTTTATTTTGGCCTGCTAAAACTGACCTTCCTTCATATTATAACTTGTTCTTGTTCTTTTTTCATGTATATTCAAACTTGGCTCGAGGATAAGACTTTGGAGTTTGGAAGACATTTGAGAGATTGGCACCCATTGAGGAGGGTAAGGTGAACCTGCCTTAAACCGATCTTCAGATGCAACCACATCACCGTTGATTTGTCCTTCAATAATAATAATCTCATCAATGAACTTTGTTTAAGGTATAAGAAACCTCTCATTGCTGCACCTAAGTGTCCTGTGAATTAACCTTGAATGCATTGGTGTGGTTTCATGAGTTTGCACATCTGACCTGTTTCATTTTATCATGTAGGTGATGATGAAAATGTAAAAGATATTGAAGAGAGTCAAAAAGTTGAGGATTGTCTTGAACACATAAAGTGTCTTGCATTTTCAAAAATGGGTGGCGCAGGGACTTGGTTGTACGTAGATAAAGAGTAGCACCAATGTTTTAGTGGAACATCTGGCATCTCATATTATATTTGTTCTTTCATAACCCGGTCAATTTGAACTTCTGCAGGTCTTGGCTACAAGATGGAGGAATGGGAAATTTGAAAGTGGTTGAAGGTGTCGGCACAGTTGTGAATCGGTCTGGACATCTTCTTGGTAATGCTATTACTTCTGAGTCTTTGCATTCTCCTTATTGCTTTCTTGTTGTTGTGAAAGATAGAACTCTTGTTGGATTTCCTAATGCGACTCTCTTTTTTGTGAAGGTTTACAACCAATGATCTATACCACTTTCTGCTTTATTACTGATGTAATCTTCACAACCTTTACGACTATGGTATGACATTATCTTATATGCATGCATGCTTCAGCATTTTGCTGCAACAAGGCATTAAAAGATATGCAGTATGCCTATGCTATCCCGCCAATTGATTCCCTGCTTCCAACTTGTGAGAATTCCTTTAATATATGGCTTCATTCAATTTACAGGTTTCGAGATGAACGAAGACTTTGAATTTTATTCTTCTTGCTCGGATGTCCCATTTATGTGCTTCTTCTTAACCAATTTTACTGATGCCGGTTTTGTACGTGCAGAAGGAGTATAGAAGAAAATTGCACGGGCTGAAGTTTCAAGTTATGCTGACCATGAGGAAGGCGAGAAGATTCGTAATCACTCCATGGCCTTGGTATTTTGAAGAAAACCTGACAAGGCATTACAGTGGAATTTGTAGGTGTTTTTTAGAGCTCAAGCGAATGAGGAGATTATGGTCCTCCTCAATTAGCATATTCTCAATTCTTTCAATTTGAACCTAAAGTTTGGACATTTGGGAATTTTGCAAGATTTGTAGTTTAAGATTTTCTTACAGCTTCTAAATGTAATCTCATTCTATCATGAAATAGTCTGAAATATATTGGTTTAGATTCAAATGTTCTGAAATTGTAACTTGAATTTTTGTCCGTTGGCTTTGTTGCATCACAATATTAAATCACATTTTGGCTATGTATTAATACACAACTATGTCTTGAAAGCAACGGTTCTGAACTTGACAGACTTTAACTCCAACCAGGTTTTTCCTTAAAAATCATCTCTAGAAACCAATTTGAATAAGTCAATAAAAAATCTTGAAACACATCTTCTAAGCATGGCTCACAATAGAACCCATTTCATAACCTTGGCAATCTTGAACCCTATATATAAAAACTTCTGAAACGTCCCCTGGCCACAAATTGGTTAAAAAACTAAGCACCCTTTGACTTATTGATTCTTGTAACAATTTAACTATGGATCCCCCAAAATAATCATGACATAATTTGGAAAATCTAAAGAAGGCTTGAAATCTCAAAGTGTGACTTGCCAAAAATGAAGCATTTCTAACCATAGTATCATATCATGATTTGTAAGGGTCATATTCTTCCTTCATCTTCATATGATTTTATCATGACTTTAAAAGGATTTAAATCATAATGAGTACATATGAGGCCTCCACAATCCAAACCTTAAAGGGTCATTGCTAGAAATTAAATGACTAGCTAGAGAGGAGAAGAAAATAACAAATCCATAACAAGAATGAGAAGGTAAGTCAAATTTGGGGTATGACAAATGCCCCTATCTAATTCCCTTGCACCTGAGAGAAGGAACTGCTGCATGGCGTTCATTTTAAGGTGGAAGTCAATTAGATACAAGAAGACCCCGAAATTTGTCCGACAAGCGAGTAAAATGCAATGAGATATAATAGAACGGGATAACAGGATGCGAGAGATGAACAAGATAATCTGACATTCTCCGGGCAGTCGAAGCAATCCCTCGTCCGTTAAGGTTCTTCGCGATACCAAAGCAGTATCTTGAACAAGACTTGAGATTCTTTGGGTGGTCGAAGCAGTACCTTATCCAATAAGTCTCTTCGATGATACCAACGCAGTATCTCTGAAAACTTGAGATTCTTCGGGTGGTCGAAGCAGCATCTTATCCAATAATATTCTTTGATGATACCAAAGCATTATCTCTAAACACATGAGATTCTTCGGGTGGTCAAAGCAGTCCCTTATCCAATAAGGTTCTTTGATGATACCAAAGCAGTATCTCTAAACACATGAGATTCTTTGGGTGGTCGAAGCAGTCCCTTATCCAATAAGGTTCTTCGATGATACCAAAGCAGTATCTCTAAACACATGAGATTCTTCGGGTGGTCGAAGCAGCATCTTATCCAATAAGGTTCTTCGATGATACCAAAGCAGTATCTCTAAACACATGAGATTCTTCGGGTGGTCGAAGCAGTTCCTTATCCAATAAGGTTCTTCGATGATACCTGTCGCTTCCGCGAAAATAAGGTGCCGGCAAAACAGAAGAGTCGCCACCTTTCGTTATTTATCCCTCGGAGCGGGAAAGGAAACGATCAGAAAAACCTGACGAAAAGGGTAAAACAAGGTCGTCGCAACCGTTGTCTGGGTTCGGGAGTCGGTTACGCAAGGGGAAGGTATTAGCACCCCTCACGTCCGTCGTACTCGACGGGATCCACGCTTGTTGTGTTTACTGGACGAGTTGGTTTATCTATCTACCTATCAAGGCTGACTTAAAAAGAAAAGAAAATGACTCGGCAAAGCGTCGCGCTTTATGCCTACGTATTCTCATCAGAGAATGAGAAATCAGAGTCAACGTAGTTCGGCCTACGACGGGTTACGGGGAAGGTGGCTCGCCAATACATCAGTATTGTGCCTACGTACTCTCAACAGGCTTGAGAGATCAGAGCTTACGTAGTTCGGGATAATACGGATTACGGGGATTCAGATTCATCTGTTTTATCGAGTAGGGTTAAACAACAGTTCCGGCAGTTAGGGACAAAGCCTATTTGTGTTGGCGCTGAAGTTTAATGACACTCTTTTCTTCAGAAAAGCTTTCCTTTGAATTATGGGCCCACGGGGGCAAAAAGGTTTGAGGTTTGTTTTCTGTCTTTTACGAAAGAAGTGTTTTTTATTGTGTTTGCAATTTCAATCGCACTAAAGACTATGAACTGAGAGTGAATGCGTCGCATGTCATCCAAAGGGTGCCATACTAAACATCCAGACTGTTGGAAAGAAACTCCCCAATAATCCTTTCTCAGATAGCTTAAGGCTCGTAACGTACGAAAGAAATCATTCATGATTACTGTATCTTAAGCTGTTTTGAGATGAGAAGAGAACAGGCTCAACTACGGGGAGACTATCAAGTCCTACTGTTGTCATGCCAAGGATTCGTCCTATGGTTGAGGTTTGAAACAGGGAACTCCTAGAAGTTATCATGCATAGGTTTCAACCTAAAGTTCTATCATCATTTCCTTATCAAAGGAAATGAGAGTCCTAAGGGATCATGTCAATGATACACAGAAACAGATAAAGCATTAGCTTAAACAGTAAACAGATAAACGACTGTAAAATGCATGCAATGCAAGTGAGGGAGGAAGTGTGTGTGGGGCATCAACCTCCACAAGCTCATCTCATCCTCAAGCCAGATATGAATAACAGCACTTATACTGAGGAAATAACAACATGCTATCAAGCAAAAACAGTAAACTGCAATCATACAGAAGGGATACATCATGCTATCAAGCAAAACAAACCACATGGGTAAGGGAGCAGGGCTCTACCGAATACCCGCAAGCAAAGCCATACAGTAACAATACAAGCAGAGGGAGCAACTCAACCTCTAGTGCAATCATGCTCCTAGCTTAAATCTATCCAGATATGAACTTATTCTAATGCATCAAGCAAGTCAAACAAGGCACATCAATACAGAAGAGAAAACAGACAAGAAAGCAGACCAACCCCTCTCTTCCCACTCCAAGCCTCAGATCTTCTGACAGCAACTCAGTCTTCAGACCTCCATCACTCTTGAAAAATATCAATTTTCTTTTCCAGGTTTCAACCCTTCAACATAAGTTTCAACTTATTCTCTCTTCTCTAAGCTTCAGCTCCTTAATCAGTTCCACCTTCAGGCTTCACTCTTAACCACAAGTATCAACTTGATTTCTTCAGGATCTCCAAGCTTCAAAGTAAGCATCAACTTATCCTTTATTTTTCAAGCTTCAGCTCTGCACTCAATCCCAATTGAATCCTCTTCATAAGTACCAACTCATCCTTCAAGCTTCCAAGCTCTCTTTGCTTTACCAGTCTCAACTTGGTCTTCTCTTCCTACAAGCTTTAACTTCTCAGAGTAGTCTTCAATCATCTGGAAATGTCAACTTCATCCTTCAGTCTTTAAGCCTCAGCTCTTCATTCAGTCTTTACTGGATCTTCATTGGGTCTTCAAGTATCAACTTGCTCTCCTTGCTCTTCAAGCTTCAGCTGCAATGGCAATGCTCAGGGAATCATCCTCTTCCACACTCTTCAATGAAGTCTTCATCTTCACACTCAAGCCCAACATATCTCAAGATACTCAAACCAGAAGAAATCACTTAACTGGATAAGCTAGGATATTAAACTGCTTATTGACCACCAAAGGTGACCTATAAGGGTTCAACATCAAAAGGATGGTTCCCTCAAAAGTTCTACTTCCTAGGTACCATCCCTTATCCCTCCAAAGGAGGGAGGTGAATACCATGGAAGGACCTTGAATCATGGGGAAGAATGGAGGTGAAAGATACCATCCATGTTTAAGAAAGGAATCAACTAAGTCTAAGCTCTACTTAATTCCTAACCCTAAAACAACAACAAAACAAACAAGTCTTCAAGCTCTCAAGCTCCTTCTTCAATCTTCAAGTCTTCCACTATGCTCCTCCATGCTCCTCCATGCTCCTCAAAGTAAGACCAAGCCCACCAAGCCAAGCAAAAGCCCACAAAGCAAGGCAAAACAAAATACAAGCCCACAAGGGTAACACGAACAACAATCAACTACAAAAATCAATTAAAAATAGTATACTATTATATTAAAATCTAATATAATTCCTATGGGATCCTATATGACTACCCTTAATACCCTATATGCCCCAATGTCTATCTTGACCTAAAAACCCAAAATTCTAGTGTTATTGTGGACCTATGTTAAGGATTGACCTAAATCTATACAACCTAAAGTCATCTAATCAAAACTAATCAAAAACTAATCACAAAATTATGGAATAAATCCAGGGGGAGCTAAAGTCCTAATATAACTATCCTAAAAAGAATGGCCTAAAAATATTAAGGGAACTAGCTAAACAAAATTCTACAAACCTATGCATCAACATAAAAGGAACTAAAAAGCTATTAAAAGAGAAAATACACAAAAAAATATTAAAAATGCATGAAATGCAAATGTTTTGATTTTATAATTTCCTAGACATCAATGTGAAATAGGAGAAAAAATCCCCATGCAAAAATCATCATTTTTCTATTTAATATGATTTTTCAAAGATTAAAATAAAATGAAGAAAAAGAAAATAAAATGGGGGTGTGATCAGCAATGCGCGCTAGGCCCAAAATGGGGGTGTGATCAGCAATGCGCGCTAGGCCCAATTTTAACCAGAAAACAAATAACAAAATCATAAAGAAAAAGAAAAATATACGGTGCAATAAGCAAAGAAAGTCAGTTCATTATCCAGATGGGCCATGGATGGGGGTGTGACTATCAATCAATCCACTAAAGCCCAAACCTCACTTTTAATGAAACGCCGCGTTTGGGTGGTCTTTAGACTTCCCTCTTCAAACTTGAAATTAAATCCCAACCCTTAGATCTGATCCCAGTCAACGGGTCCTTGCTTGATCCAACGTTCATGGAGTCATCTTCTTCCTTCAGCCAGGGTTTGGAATGAGGAAGCCATGGAAACATAGCTTCACCATTTCTCTTCATCACAATCGTATCACCTCAAAACTCAACCAAAATCCATGGTTCAAAACCCTAATCTGTTCTAAATTTCATGCTGATCACAACCATAGCCTTAGAATTCAAAGAATCATCCTCAATCTCTAAACCCGATCCAAGATCAACACTATGCTCAAACTTCAACTTTGACCAATCTTGAAATTGATTACCCCAGAATGATCACCACCTCACACTTGTTAAATCTTGCTATTAAACTCATGTTATATCTCACTATACATCGTGTTCTTGATCAATAAAGAAATGGTGTCACTAACTCAAACTTCACCAAATGATCTCAAAGTTTCCAGAATCCATCTCCTACTTGTCTCTAACCATTCTAACCTAACAAATCTAACCAACAATGCTTAAATTAGGGTGTAGAAGAAAAGTTACAAACCTGTCAAATCTTGAATACCAGATAGGTCAAAACTTCACTTCAACCTCTCAAACTCTTCAGAATCACTCCTTGATTGATGTTAATGCTTCTGTTTGCAAAAGATTTGATCAAGAAAGCTTGAATCTCCAAATCCGATCTTGACTTGCAGCTCCCAAAATCCAAATGCTATCTCCTCAATTCTTCATGATCTTTCCCTCAATTTGGTATGCACACATTCAGTATGATCAATGGAAGATGTTAGGATTGAAAGAATGAATGGAAATGGTGTGGAATGTAGAAATTGGTTTCAACTTGAAATGGAAGAAATTGAAATGGCAATCTCACTCTCCTCTCTAACCTCTCACCAACCTTGCATCTGAGAAAGTTCTAATCACTATATAGGATGGTTCTAAACCATCCAGAACTTTATGGAATCATCCAATGAGAATTTGAGATTCTCATGTCATGAGTTTTTGATTTCAATCCATCTCATGTGCCAACTTGGGCTATACCTCTTGCAGCAGCTTGTTCTCCTTTGAAAATCTCCTTAGATGAGATGTATGAGGTGTTAGGATACCTAGCTAGCTTGTACATTGCTCTTCCTTGTGTTTTGCATATGTACCCTAATATGCAAGCAATCATTTTCCAAAGCAAGTCCATGATCTAAGCCTCAAATCAAAAATGTGGCTGAACCATTGTTTCTAAAATGCTATTTAGATTCAAAATGACCTATTACATGCCATGGTTTGGATGTGTAACTTGGAAATTTCAATTTCCAACTTTGACTTATTTAACTTATGCCTCCATTTTAGGTCATTTTTACCATTTTGAGCTACAAGCCTTTTCAACACCTCGTGACCTCCTTACTAGCCTTAAAACATCATTTTAAGCAAGTTTGATGTTGAAGATTTTTCCATTTGAAGCTTGGAAATAGGAGTTATGGCCTTATGCTTGAAATGACCTATAATCTCCAAATGACCAAAATGCCCTTGACTTGTCAAAGCCATAACTTGAGTTCTACAAATCCTATCAAATACTTCTAGTACTCTCTAGAAATATAAGAAGATAAGGAACAACATTCATGTTGACCAAAAGTTCATAGGAATCATCCTTCTTGGGCAAACGTTGGATGCAAGTTGGGTGACTTTCAAGGCCCCAGATTCACATACCTCAGATGACCTGTAACTTGTCAAAGTCATAACTTGAGCTCTACAAATCCTATCAAGGACTTCTAGTACTAAAATTAAAGCTAAGAACAAGATCTACAACATTCATGTTGGGGGCAAGATGAGATGGCAATCACATCTTGAGCTAAACTGCCTTGAAGATAGGGGTCAAACTAGGGGATTTTACACTGTCAAGCCTTAGAAACCCTAGCCTGAAACTTCTCAAACTCTTCAATCATGATGAGTTGACCTTGGAATCATCCTTATAGCATCTCAATGCATCCACCCATAATCACATGGCTCTTGGATTAGGTCTCAACCTTCTCCAAATCATCAGTTGACCTAGGGTTGACCCAGTCAAACCCTAATTACACCACTCATGGTTGAGGCTTCTTATTCTTGCACCATGACCTCTCTAGGCTTAATGATGGCTTTCAAGACATATCATAAGCTCTCTCAAAGCTTCCAGTCCATCCTCATAGCTTCAGAATCATCTGAGGAGCTCCCACAACTCTCAAGTTGGGAGGCACACAACCTTGGTTTCAACCAATCTCTCTGAGGATCTCTTAACTTCTATGACAAAGATATCAACCCTTGAACACTTGAATAATCTTCTTGGCTAGCTTCATAGTCTTATGTAGCCCTTGATTGGTAATCATACCTCTTGATCTCCTGCACACATGTCAATGAAATGCAAGTGATAATGCTAATGTGAATGAGATGAACCACAAGCTAGGTAAAGAAATGTTGGTCAAATTTTGGGGTGCAACAATACCAAAGCAGTATCTCTAAACACATGAGATTCTTTGGGTGGTCGAAGCAGTCCCTTATCCAATAAGGTTCTTCGATGATACCAAAGCAGTATCTCTAAACACTGAGATTCTTCGGGTGGTCGAAGTAGCATCTTATCCAATAAGATTCTTCGATGATACCAAAGCAGTATCTCGAGTGATAAATGTTGGGGAATATTTTAGCAAAATTCCTATCAGAGGAAAAATATTGTCCGAACTCTGCAGGGGAAAAGCTTTCTAGAAACTCTTTAAGATAACCTCTGCTTGGGGAACCAACAGCTATTGAGGACTATCATCATCAACTGCATGGTTGAAGAATGACTTGTTGGGGAGTAGAATTCCTTGAACTCGCGGGGTATTAACTCTTTTCGGAGCCATACTGCCAACTTCACTAGAAGGCTAACCAAGATGCTCGCGAACTGATCCTGGATCCTACTATGCTGCTATGATATGTTGCTAAAGACAGCGATGTTACGCATTATGATGCACAAACATGCAACTAGAAATACAACTGCTAGAGAGTGCAAGATGCGTATGCAAATGATGTGCTAATGCTTGATATGATCAATATGTCATGTTGTATGCCATGCTTATGATAATGCAAATGATCAGGTATGCTGGGGGTAAATTTTATGTGGGGGATACCACCAGGGACTGGATTTGGTAGTTGCCAAATGGATTGGACTTGGTAGTTGCCAAATGAAGTCGGACCTTGGTTTCACAAGGGTGCCAACGGGGTGGACTTTAAAATGGTTTGCTAGACGGGAACTGGACTTTAAAATGTGTTTTCCATACGGGAACTGGACTTTAAAATAGTTTGCCAGACGGGAACTAGACTTTAAAATGGTTTGCCAGACGGGAACTGGACTTTAAAGGATTTGCCAGACGAGAGCTGGACTTTAAAATAGTTTTCCAGACGGGAACTGGACTTTAAAATGGTTTTCCAGACGGGAACTGGACTTTAAAATAGTTTTCCAGACGGGAACTGGACTTTAAAGGATTTGCTAGACGAGAATTGGACTTTAAAGGATTTGCCAGACGAGAGCTGGACTTTAAAGGATTTGTCAGTCGAGAACTGGACTTTGGAAGTTTCATTTCGGTTGCAAAGCTCTGACAGGTATCAGGTCCAAGCCGTGGGGATGAAACCCAATGACAGGGAGGCCCTTTCAGGAGGATAAGGTTATTATGGGGGTGATGGCATGATTCCCCGACACTCAACTCTTGTTGACGAGAATAAGCTTGCTTGAGTAACTGCCCCAGTGTAGCTCAACTTTCCCTAGTCTGGGTCTATGAAGAAATTTTCCTTGAATGGAAATTGGAAGCAGTCATACCATGAGATGAACTCGAGATGGCTTGGTCCAGCATTCCAAGTCGTGAAAGGAAGTTGGAAACAGTTGTAACATGAGATGAACTCGAGATGGTTTGTTCCAAATTTCCAAGTCATGAAAGGAATTCGTACGCAGATATACCATGAGATGATCTCGAGATGGTTTATTCCAAATTTTAGTCAGGAAGGGTTTTGACCTTGATTAACTGACCCTTGGGGTAATTGGCTTCAAATTATTCTTGAGGTAGTCTGCCCTAGAATGAGCGTCGAAGGGACATGACTTGTGCTGATTGAGCGTTGGAGGGACTCTCCCTTAATCAAAAGTATCTCTGGGTAGCCTGCCTCTAGTTGGATGCTTTGTAGAAGTGGTATACTTGTTCTGGTAAGAACCTAGCTTCTAGCTGATATGTCATGACGGCTTACAAATGTTGAGCCTAGCGACTTATCCAAAGCATGTTGACTGCACGAGCATAGCGATTTAACCAATGCATATGGATTGTGCGAGCGTAGCGACTTAACCAATGCATGTTAGTCGTACTTTTGCTTAGCTCTAAGGCTTTTGACGCTTGTTGACTTCGACCATTGTTGGTGTCTGGCATGGTCAGCTTGACCAATTTGAAAGGATGAAGGGTACTTGATGATTTTTCCTTGAATGTAATCATGCTAAGACACTGTCTGAGATGATTTTCCCCAGCGCCTAGATTTTGTAGTGGCCTGCCTCAGTTTGAACCTCGGAAGGACCTGCCCCAGATTCGCAAGATTATGAGGTAGTCTTGATTTGCGTCAATGCCAATGAGTGATAAGGTTCCTATTTGATTGCCCTTTGTTGGAATTCCTATAATGTCAAGTACTGATTTGCAGTTTAAAATTGTTCATTCAAAAATGGTAATTTTAATGCGACATTCATGTAAGTTTTGAAAAATATCGTTTATTAGCATGATGTGAAAGTGTGTGACAGATGGACTATTGGTCAAAACGTACTACTGATTTAACTGCTGTGACAGATATAGCAAGAATATGACACCAATACAGAAGATTAGCAAATATCTAGGAGTCAGTTTACGCAACCTTACTATAGTATGCTTTCAGAATAAACTCTGCCTCAATTAGGTCTTTTGAGGGTTGTAACGTGGTCTGGTTCACGGATATAGAAACAAAGGATATAAGGCTCAAAACTATATTTGTACCCACCCATTCTTCGTAATAATCTCCATTCCTACGTCCAATTAATACGCACTTAGAGCTTGACGGTATAAGCTTGATGATTCAAGGTATGCTTGAAATGACAGTCACCTTATTTTACTTTTTGATGGATGTCAGTGACTCTTTTGATTCTTGATATGGTGGTCACTGAATCTTATTTTGTTTTTGTTGAGGATTTGAAGACCTTATTTGTTTTTTCTTTTGATCCCTAAGTTTTGCATGGACTGATTTCGCTCTTCGAGTCCATCGGGATTGCCTTGATTTTTGCCTAAGTCTTCTTTTGAGGTGTTCGACTTAACAGTCTTTTTTTTTTATTTTTTGAAAGGCTTGTGACTGCCAAGTCATTGGTCATTGATGAACAACCATCATATCTTGGATTTTGTCTCATGATTTGAATGCGTAATTAGGTTACCGAACACTACCCTGCCCCAGGTTGAGTGCAAGGGTTTAGAAATCCGAAGGAAACTCTTACTTCTAGGCTCGAAGTGGTTGACTAGGGACTAACTCCTTATTTCTCCAGTGTTTGGGGATTTGAAACAATGCCTGTACATCATCAGCAGAATTTTATCCAAAAGCATACTTATAAGCAATTATGGGTATTTCGTTTTCGTCATCCTCCCTCAAATCTTTGCTAAACAGCAGTGCGATAAAGGAAGTGAAAATGAAATTTTCTTTGTAAATTTTTTTTATATAAATAAATGAGAAAATGTGAGTGAATACGAATGGATTTGTTCAAAACATGCATAATTATCGCATTAACAATACCATTAATAAACAACAATGTCTAAAAGCAAATAGTACTTTAACAGAAAAGAAAACTACAAATGCATATAGAAATAACATGATCTTAAAATTTCCATCATTGAGGAACTGGGCCCCTCTTTCCCAACTTGTTGTTTTGAGAAGATGCATCTTGAAGTCTTTGAACTCATTCAGGTGCGAGGCGGATACGCACAACCAAACTCCCTTCTTGAAAGGATATGCATCTCTCGTCAATCAATTGCTACACCTTGGCCTGGAAAGCTTCACAATCTTCTGTTGAGTGCCCCATTGATCCAGCATGGTATCCATAATGTGCCTTGGGATCGTAGCCAGGAGGGTATGGTTATGGAGCTGGCTTGAGAGACTTAGGATCCACTAGTGAATTTTGAATCAAATGTGGCAGAAGTTGAGTGTAAGACACAGGAACTATATGAAGAGGAGTGTTCCTTCTTCCCAAATTGTTGCAAGGCCTATGTTGATTTTGGCGTGGATTATGGTCTCCTAGGCCATAAGCTCTTTGATTTGCATAGGGGAAGCCCAAGGTTTCTGACATGGTTCCCTAGGTATTGTTGGATGTCCTTTTGGGACCCAAATATTGATGTCATCATTGTTATTAGCATCAATGGGATGCTCTCCAAAGTGTTTATTCAAGGCCTCTTCAGCAGATACAATCCTTTTGGACTTTTCTTACAGCTCTGCTCTTGAGGTGGTAGTTTCAACAAGATTATCAGAGCATAAAGACACCTCATCTGCCAAAAACTCAACTTTTCCTTGTGGTATCGTATTCTGATTGGTCCATAAAACTCTTGTACTTTCTCTTTGCCAGATCTCTGAGTTGAACCATTTAAGCTAGTGTCTTCCTTTCTGGTCAATCTTTGCAACTTGTTTCAAAAGCTTTCACACTCTTCAACAACATGCCCTATGGTTCCAGTATGATACCCACATTTTGTACCTGAGTTGTCTTCCTCAAAGACTAGGCGTTTGTTGTTAATTAGCTCTTGAACTTTATTCTTGAATGACCAACAACCTTCAATAGAGTGTCCTTTCACCCCTTTGTGGTATTCACACTGCGCATTAGGATCATATCCAGGTGGAAGAGGAGTACGAGCTGGCCCGAGGGATACGGGTACCACCAATGAACTCTGAATCAAGTATGATAGTAGTTGTCCATACGGTACAGGAATAGGGTCAAGAATAGGGCGCGTTTGAGACTTCTTTCTGCCTTTCCGATCCAAAATAGGTGATGACCGCTGATTCCGAGGCTTTGGAAGAATTGGTTAGGGATAAAACCCAACAGGAACAACACACAACGGGCTACTCACTGTATATTGCAGAGTGGAATGAACTACGGGAGTAAAATTCCTAGTTGTGGTACCTTCTTGAAGCTCTTCCTTTCTTCTCCCCACAGTTGTTATAACTTTTGGCAGCTGCTTCATCTTGCCTTTCACGTTGTTCGCGTCTTTTCCCTGCTTAACTCGATTCTGCTTCAAGGGTTCCATGGTCTTCCAGAGCTACTTCAAGTCTGATATGGGTGTCGGGAAATCAACGAAGAGGTATGCACAAAGGAGGGATGAGTTTCTGGTTTAGAAAATGATATGCAATGCAAATGAAATGCAAATGCTATGACATGCAAATGAAATGCAATGCACTAACAGGATCACAGGCTCAATCACGTTTTGAGGTCAGATAGAATAATGGGTAAATAACAGATATCTCTGACCAAAGGAACCCCATGGGTAGGCTCTAAACAGGTAGGTTCCTAGAGTCATGGATCTTTTCAAAGATATTATTACCATGACAAAGATTCATCCGATAATAATACCTTCGAAGGATCTCTTCTAGGTGAGGTTTTCGCGTCATCCCACGAGGAAGACTCCTCGCGAGTCTCTACTACACAACCATCGAGTCCAAGGTTGCTTAAAGGGATCTCAGAGTCATAGATCGAGGTTGAAAATATCATTGTCAGAATAATGATACGTTCAAGGGATCTCATCTGATTAGGGTGTTCGCATCAACCCAAAAAGGAGTGACCCTCATGAGTTAACACTACCAACCACCATGGAAAAGGGGTAAAAGGTCCTTAGAGTTATGGATTCAACCTCAAAAACACTACTGCCATGGCAAAGACTCACCACAACAATAACATCCTTAAGGGAATCAACTCTAAGCGGGGCTTTCGCTTCCTCCCAACGAGAAAGACTCCTCGAGGGATTCCACTACACAACCACCATTCTAATCCTATGTTTTTCTCGGACTCGGGTGTAGAGCCATCTCACAAAGTTCCCACAATCAGAGAACCCCAACAGTATCACAAGAAACAACAATAAGATATATAAAAGCAAGCAAGTAAATAACAAATAAATAAAACAAGCAAACAATAGAAGAAGATTCACAAACAAGCGGATCCAACTCTTGCGAATCGAGTCAAGTTAGGCTTGACTCCCTCTAGCATAGGGCTATGCAATTCCCCATCAGAGTCGCCATCAGTCGTACCTTGAAAAGTACGATCCTTGCGATGGACGTGGAAAATACGTTCGAAACAGAGTCGCCACCGAACTTTATTCATTCCAAGGATGGAATAGGAAAATATCGATAAAACCTTTAAGGAGATAAGAACATGGCCATCGCAACCAATATTCTAGGTTCGGGAGTCAATTACATGAGGGGAAGGTATTAACACCTCTCACATCTGTTGTACTCAACGGAAACCTCTTGATTCGATTCGTGAGAGAAAATGGATACGCTTGTTTATCTTCTAAAGGAGTTTGCTTACTAAGGGGAAAAGACGGTTAAGATAGGATGCTCGCCAGGGATTGGGGCCCCTGTGCCTACGTATCTTCACTTGTAAGAAGTGGAAAATCAGAGCATTCATAGTTCGTGGGACTGCGAGTAAAGGGGATTGTGCTCGCTAAGATCATCGCGATCTTGTGCCTACGTATCTTTATTAGGGAATGAGGAATCATAGCAGTCGTAGTACGACCAACTACGGTAAAAGGTTTGGGTTTGATAAACGAGTGTTTAGGTCGCGTTCTAACTGCTAAACATTAGCTTGTCTGTTCGCTAGGGGAGGCTGAAGCACTAGTTTTTTATGCGCAGAAGAATGGACTAAACAATGTTCTTTGGTAAAGGTGTATTGAATTGTAGATCGCACGAAGGCGAGGAATTAGGTTTTGGGAAGTATCAATCGCACGGGGGCGAGAACAGAGAGTTTAATATGTTAAGTATTTGGTTTAGAAAAGAAGATAAGTTTGAATAGGTTTTAGGGTTTTGGTCCCACAAGGGCGAAGAATTAGTGTTTAGAAGTATTGGATGTTTTTTGGTTAGTGTTGCACCCCAAAATTTGCCAAACCTTTTTCTAACCTAGCTTATATTTCATTGCATTCATATAGCATTAGCATTTGCATACCATTGTTCATTTGCAGGGGATTATGAGAGGTGTACATAGCAAGAGAAGGTTATCAAGGTTCTAAGCCTAAGCAAGAGGTTGTATTCAAGATATCAAGTGCTCATCACCATCAGAAGAAGGTCAAAGTTCTTTGGAAGAGCGGATGAATGAATATGGTTCACCCCCTATCTTAGAGGCCATGTGAGGTTCATCAGATGACTTTGGGTCCATGATTATGGATGGAGAGTATTGTATAAGCTCATGGGATGTCTTGAGGGTCATTTAGGAGCTTGTGCAAGTCATTATATCAAGTGTAAGAAGTCATAGTCAAAGGTGGTGCAACTAGGGTTTTCATCTGGTCAACCCTGAGTTAACATTGGATTAAAAGGTGATTAAGACTCAATTACAAGTCTTTATGATCAGGGAATGTTGTGTTAGGACATGTCATATATCAATTCATCAATATTCAATTGTGTTAGAAGTTGCTAAGCTAGGGTTTCTAAGCTCTATCAGTGTAAAATCCCCTGTTTGGTGCCTAACTTCAAGACCACACATCTCAAGATACAAGTTTCATATCATCTTGACCCTAACATGAAATTTGTAAAGCATGTTTCTAGCTTTCTTTTGAGTACTAAAAGTCATTCATCTGATTTCTAGAGCTCAAGTTATGAAGCTGGCAAGTTACAGGTTATCAGATGAATGTGATTTTGGTCAACAAAAGTCAACCAACTTCCAAGACATTTTTGACCTAGAAGGATGTTTCTCCTCACTTTGACCCATACATAGAGGTTTTTCCTTATGATCTTATCTTTCCAAAAAGTACTAGAAGTCTTTCATCTAATTTGTGGAGCTCAAGATATGAAGCTTGCAATGCAGGGGTATTTTGGGAAACTTTGATTACAGGTCATTTTGGTTATAGGTCAATTTCACAACTTTGCACACTTCAAATGGAACTTTTTCCAACATCAAACTTGCTTCAAATGGCATCCTTTTCATCATCAAATCATCACCTTTCATGAGTTTGGATTGGATTGGAGAATTGGTGAAGAAAATCCCATGAAGGAACACTTGAAAGGGCTTAGTTTGGATTAAATTCATTTTGTACCAATTCATGTCAAATTTGGGCATTTTTTAAGTGCCTTAAACATACTAAGCATGATGCCAACTTCAGAATTGCCATTTGAGGTCATTTTCATGTATGAACTCCATGTTACTTCAAGCTTAAGGTACACACATAAAATTCACCATTAAGATCAAACAAGGGATCAATCTCAGCCATTGAGTCTCTCTACACCATATGCAAGCTAACTGAACCAAAATAACAGCCATGGGATCCATGTTCATGCGCCAATTTTGAAGCTTGAAGTGAGAAAATTTGGATTTCAATTGGACTTCCATGGGCTTTGATTGGGCTTTTTCTTCATCCTTCACAAGCTCTCAGAATGGATTTTTGATCAAGAATTGAAGAGAAAACAGTTACAAAAAGTGAAGAAAAAGTGGAAATCGAATTTTGCAATTGAAGCAGTTTCAATCAAAATCAAGGTCACCAAAAGCTCCGGGGAGGTTCAAGGGACATTTCTGGGTGATTTTGGTCAAGCTTCATCAGGAATTGAAGACCCAACGAAGGTGCTCCGTTGAGTAAGTAATCTCTCAAAATTTCTCTCTATATAGGAAGTAATTGGCTGCCAATTTAGCATATTCATGATCCCCTAGGTTCCTAGAACATTTCTGGATAGGTTTGGTGATTGTTTGTGATGAATCTTGAATCTTGCTCAAATCTTTATAGCTTCGGTTTTCACTAATTATTGGATAAAAATGAAAAAGAATGTTAGGATGATGATCTACATGATGAGGCGAGTTGATTGGTATAGAAAACTGTGAGTTTTGTTGAGTTTTTAGAACTGCTACAGTGGCGTTCCACCGAAGAAGAGGATCGGAGTCGCCGTGCTCCGGCGTCTGCAATTCTCCCTCCATTGAATGTTTAAACTCCAAAAGCCTGCATGTCAGTTTGATAACCCTTGGATTATGTTGATTGCATTCAAGATGGAAGGTTGTGATTTAGTCTTAGCTTGTGTTGACCAAGACTAAGTGAAACGCTGGGTTTTGATCTCAGCTGGCTTTGGATTGGGGTTCTTTTCCTTTTTGCACCCCTGTACGCGTGAGGCCCATAGAAAAAACGTGATAAAGTTACTAACTGCACCGATGTTTTTCCTTATTTCATTTATTTTTCTTTATTTTTTATTTTAATTGCTGGTAGGTTTTAATGCATGAAAAAATACTTTAATGCATCCAAAAATCCTAGAAAAATACTTTCATGTCGTTTTAGATGTAAATTGATTTTACATATTTTTGGATTAATTTTTTAGTTTATTTTCCATTTAATTTTGAATTTTCTTTTTAAGGTGTCCTTTGTGAATAGAAATTGCATAACATTTGTTTAGAATTTTATTTCTTGATGAAACTTTCACATGAATGCATGAGTTCTCTTGTACATATTCTTGACACATCAATTGATTTTGTAATTTTTTCCCCATGATTTTTATCACCATTGGAATAGGTTTTTGGTTGAACCTTTAGGACCCTCCCTTTTCACTAGTTCTTAGGACATCCCTAGAACCTTCCCCTCTGTTTGCCTAGTTAGGTTTAGAATTTTTCCCTAAAACTTTGACCCCTGGTTCCTAACACCAGAGGGGTCTCATAGGAATTTACTTAGAATCTTTAGGGTAAGTTTACTATTTTTAGTATATTTTACACTTTAGGTCACCCTTGTATGGCTTTCACCCTAATACTTGTGCTAGTTTGAATCTTATTTGCATTTTGTGTATTGTTTGAGTACCCAATCTTCATGTATCTATGTCATGTATATAATAAAGCATTTGTATGTTCAATTTTAGGACTTGATCATGTTCATAACTTGTTTAAGTTTGGCCTCCTTTTAGACCTTTCATGTAGGGTTTTTTATGTGCATATGTTGAATGATCTTCACTTTCTTAACATGATTCTCTTGCAATTTCTTGTACATTCCTTTTCAAGTTCTTTATGTACATTCTTCTCCTCATTCCTCTATGTCCTATGATCTAAGGATCCCACTTGTGAGAGCCTAGTTCCTCCTTTGGAAGAACTAAAGGCATTCTATAAGTGGTAGAACCTTTGAGGACTACTTATGTGTTTTTACACATTGAATGTGATGAGTTTGGTTGAGTGTCATAGTGAGTTCCTTTGGTTCTCACTTTGATTCCCATCATCTTGTTGATACTTTCCTCTTCATGTTGTATGATTTGGTGCATTAGGATAGAAGTATGCATGTGTAAACATTCTTTCTCTTAAGTCCATGTTTGCATTAAAGGTTGAGGTTTCCTCCCTTTGCTTGGATGTTGTTTTACTTTTTTACTTGCTTTGCTTGCATCTAAAGGTTGAGGTTTTCCTCCCTTTGCTTGTAATGTTGCATTGCATGTGCATTCATTCATATTCCCATTTCAATTCAAGTATTGTATGTTGTTGCTTTACTTTCCATTACCATGTTCCCTTAGGAATTCTCACTTCCTTATTGAAGGATAGTGATGATAGAACCTCAGGTTGAATCCTTTTCATGATAACAAATAGGATAATTTCCCTTCTAAACTCAACTTTAGGACCATGATGCATGATAACTTTAGGGTTTTGATTTAGTCCCCTTTAGAAGTCCTTCTTCTCTTCTCATCTTCAAACAATTCTAACACACCTAATAAAGGCTAATGAGTATTGTACGTTACGAGCCTTAAGCTACCTAGGAAATGGTTGTTGAGGGGTTTCCTTTTAATAACCAGAACGTTTAGTGTAGCACCCTTTGGGTGATATGCGGCGCATTCACTCCTAGGTCATAGTCTCTAGTGCAATATGAATTACAAATATTCATTCAAAACACTTCTCTAATAAAAAAACACCACAACAAATGATCAAACTCATTTTGTCCCTTTGGTGCTCCTTTAATCAGGAAAACATTTTCATAAACAAGATTGTTGTTAACTCTTAGTTCTACCGCAAACGTTAACGCCTAAGTCTCCAATGATCGAGCTGCATACACCAAACTGCTAGAACTGTTTGTTAACCCTACTCAGATAAAACACATGAACAAACCTGTGTTCTCTTTATCCTGAACTATGTTTGCTCTGATCTCTCATACATGTTGAGAGTATGTAGGCACAAGACGTGATGTCTTGGCGAGCAACCTTTCCCCACCGTTCACCCGTAGTTAGTCGAACTACATTGACTCTGATTTCTCGTACCAGACGAGAATGCGTAGGCCCAGAGCAGCGATGCTCTATCGAGTCACTTTTCTCTTCTTTTTCCCCAAACCTTTAGTTAAATAGTTTCAATCACCCTTTTAGATAGACGACCAAGCGTGGATCCCTTCGAGTACGACGGACATGAGGGGTGCTAATACCTTCCCCTTGCGTAACCGACTCCCGAACCCGAGATTTGGTTGCGATGACCAATCTTATCCCTTCTTCGTCAGGTTTTCTCTGCTCGTTTCCTTTCCCTCGTTGGGATAAATAACAAACGGTGGCGACTCTTCTGTCATTGCCGACACCCTTTTTTCGCAGTAGCAACAGTTAGGGGTGACGATTACTTGAAGTTTAAGAAAGACTCCTCGGACCCAAGTAATCGGGAGAGTGAACCAAAGAGTTGGAGCTCTCTCTTTTTCATCCCAAAGAGTAGTTGTGTTTTGAAGGCTTTTAACGATGGGATGTGGTTAAAGTATTTTAACGGATGAGGATTACTCAAAGCTTAAGAAAGACTTCTCGGACTTTAAGTAATCGGAAGAGTGAACCAAAGACCTGGAGCTCTCTCATTTTCTCATCTAATATTATGAAAGATGTTTGATATAATTAGAGTGTTTTAATCGGATGACTATTACTCAAAGCTTAAGAAAGACTTTTCGAACTCAAGTAATCGGGAGAGTGAACCAAAGACTTGGAGCTCTCTCTTTCTCATCTAAGTGTTCAAGAAAATAAATTTAAATTCGTTTATCGTTTTAGAAGACAATTGTTCGAGCTTAAGAAAGACTTCTCGGACCCAAACAATTGGGAGAGTGAACCAAAGACTTGGAACTCTCTCTTTTTCATCTAAGTGTTCAAATTGTTTTTGAGTAGTTATTAAGTATTTTAATTTGATTTGAGAAACTGCTCGATATAAATCGAGGTTTAAGTTTGCGTATGGAACAAACAAGGTTGAACTAATGGATATGAGGTCCTATGGGTATAAGGTAAGGTCGATGGCGAGGCCAAAGCACTCGACTTACAAGGAAAGTAGGAGGATTTGATGTGTATTTAAGGAAAATTAAAGGTTAATTGCATTTGCTTTGAAGATACTTGACGTTGGATCAAGTTTGGAAAAGAATTTAATTTTAATTTTATATGTGAAGTGTGTAGCAAGCGTCGTTGTACAAAGCCCAAGAGGAGGCTATAAGGTCGATGGCGATCGTAAAAACAATCGGCTTACAATGGTATTTGAAAATGGGCTTGACATTAAGTCAAGATATTAGTTTTTTTTAAAAATAGGTTGAACAAGTATGTGAACAACGTAAATATATTTGAGATACGATAATAAAACATGTAAAAACATCACAAGAAAAAAGTAACCTAAATAGAATGGGGGATAGGCTAATCTAGACATGCTAACCTAATTAACATCCTAATTATCTAAAGTTAGTAAAAGAAAAGAAATTAAATTAAATTATTTTAGATTATTTTAGAATTTAAAGAGAAAATGGATAGTTAAGATAATCATTAAATTAAAATAGAATTTTAAAAATAAAATTAAGTATTTTTGTGTTGTCTTAGAATTTAAAAACTAATTTAAAACAATTAATCAAATTAAAATCAATTTATTAATAATATTAATTATTAAATAAATTAATTATTATTAAATAAATTAATTATTATTAAATAAAGAATTTTAATAAAATTAGTTAAATTAATATTAATTCAGAATTTTCTTAACAAAAAATTAAATAAATATTTTTTTCGAAATATTTGTTTTTAAAACATAATAAAAAAAAGGTTAGTAAAAAAACAAATGGGCCAGACTGCAAGCCATAAAAGGGGGGTGTGGTCTGAATCTCACCTAGGCCCACCCAGGGGGAGTACACCGTGTACCCCAAGTCAACCTCCTGTCCGCCTAGGGAGATCTAGGTCGTTGATCTAATCTGGTGATCATGAGAGCCCTAGATCAAACGGCGGATACTGTGTCTATACGGTAAGGACACAGGGAGCAACGTATGGAAGCAAAAACGAAAGGTCAGGCCGATGACACTTGTCACCAGCATCTCTTGATAACCACTCTAATCCTAAAACGTGGCAACAACTCCAACGGCCATAAAATGGGACCTCAAAGTCTCCTCATTTCCATTCTGATCAATCTCCCAAATCACTTTATTTTTCACTCTTCTCAGCTACTTGTCCCTCTCTCTAAAACATCTCATCGGAACCCGAAACGCGCCGGAGAAGGCGGTGGTACGCGGAGGCCGTCGTCGTCTGTCTCCGGCCAAACACTACTAAACCAAAAGAAACTAACACCAATCCCACTTATTTTCTCCTTCTCTACCTAAATTTGACATTAAATCTTGCTAAAACGACCTCAAAATCCCATATCAGAGCGGTTCCCAAACTAAAACTCTAACCTCAAAAATAACGAAAATCGAAGCAAACAAGCACGCGAGGGAAAAGACAAGATTCAAAGAGCAATATATGAAGGGAAATCAAGAAATATGGCCGCGATTGAAAAAAAAGAAGTAGAGTCTCAAAAACACTACCTCTCGGCAAAGTCCTCCACCATAAATCTCTGAGGAATTTCTGGCGAAGCTCAGGCAACTCTGACTTTATCTCAATGTCTTAAACTTCCTCTTCTCCTGATGTATCCTCTAATCCCCTCTGTGTTTCATTTTCAGAGTCTCAATAGAAGGCTTAGGAACTTTGAGCTTGTGAGAAAAAAGTTCTTCTCCATTTCTGGGTAAGAATTTTCTAGGGTTTTCTGTCTGGGTTTTTCTGCGTAGAACTTTAGGGTTTTTCTTTTACTCTCTACCGCCACCTCTTTAATGAACAGTGCACGTTATATATATAGGGCTTGATACGTGCGAGATTAGGGTTTTTTATCAGCAAAACGTGTGAATTTTGGGTGAAAATTGGGTTGCTTTTTGGTAGTGGGGGTAAGGACTGAGGTTGTAGGATTGAAACCGTACATTTTTTTTTCTGTAGCAACGTTTTTTGAAATTGCCTGCTTTTTACTCTGATTTTTTTTTACCATGTGATTTCTGGGATTTTTACTGCGTAAAACATGGTTACTTTTGCTGATATGAAACTATTAATGCACAATTTTCATTTTGGCCTGCTGAAACTGACCTTCCTTCATATTATAACTTGTTCTTGTTCTTTTTTCATGTATATTCAAACTTGGCTCGAGGATAAGACTTTGGAGTTTGGAAGACATTTGAGAGATTGATACCCATTAAGGAGGGTAAGGTGAACCTGCCTTAAACCGATCTTCATATGCAGTCACATCACCATTGATTTGTGCTTCAGTAACAATAATCTCATCAATGAAGTGTGTTTAAGGTATAAGCAACCTCTCATTGCTGCACCTAAGTGTTCTGTGAATTAACCTTGAATGCATTGGTGTGGTTTCATGAGTTTGCACATCTGACTTGTTTCATTTTATCATGTAGGTGATGATGAAAATGTAAAAGATATTGAAGATAGCCCAAAAGTTGAGGATTGTCTTGAACACATGAAGTGTCTTGCATTTTCAAAAATGGGTGGCGCAGGGACTTGGCGGTACGTAGATAAAGAGCAGCACCAATGTTTTAGTGGAACATCTGGCATCTCATATTATACTTGTTCTTTCATAACCCGATCAATTTGAACTTCTGCAGATCTTGACTACAAGATGGAGGAATGGTAAGTTTGAAAGTGTTTGAAGGTGTCGGCACAGTTGTGAATCGATCTGGACATCTTTTTGGTAATGCTATTACCTCTGAGTCTTTGTATTCTCCTTATTGCTTTCTTGTTGTTGTGAAAGATAGAACTCTTGTTGGATTTCCTAATGCGACTCTCTTTTTTGTGAAGGTTTATAACCAATGATCTATACCACTTTCTGCTTTATTACTGATGTGATCTTCGCAACCTTTACGACTATGGTATGACATTATCTTATATGCATGCATGCTTCAGCATTTTGCTGCAATAAGGCATTAATAGATATGCAGTATGCCTACGCTATCCCGCCAATTGATTCCCTGCTTCCAACTTGTGAGAATTCCTTTAATATATGGCTTCATTCAATTTACAGGTTTCGAGATGAACGAAGACTTTGAATTTTATTCATCTTGCTCGGATGTCCCATTTATGTGCTTCTTCTTAACCAATTTTACTGATGCCGGTTTTGTATGTGCAGAAGGAGTATAGAAGAAAATTGCACGGGCTGAAGTTTCAAGCTATGCTGACCATGAGGAAGGCGAGAAGATTCGTAATCACTCCATGGCCTTGGTATTTTGAAGAAAACCTAACAAGGCATTACAGTGGAATTTGTAGATGTTTTTGAGAGCTCAAGCGAAGGAGGAGATTATGGTCGTCCTCAATTAGCATATTCTCAAGTCTTTCAATTTGAACCTAAAGTTTGGACATTTGGGAATTTTGCAAGATTTGTAGTTTAAGATTTTCTTACAGCTTCTAAATGTAATCTCATTCTATCATGAAATAGTCTGAAATATATTGGTTTAGATTCAAATGTTTTGAAATTATAACTTGAATTTTTGTTCGTTGGCTTTGTTGCATCACAGTATTAAATCACATTTTGGCTATGAATTAATACACAACTATGTCTTGAAAGCATCGATTCTGAACTTGACAGACTTTAACTCCAACCAGGTTTTTCCTTAAAAATCATCTCTAGAAACCAATTTGAATAAGTCAATAAAAAATCTTGAAACACATCTTCTAAGCATGGCTCACAATAGAACCCATTTCATAACCTTGGCAATCTTGAACCCTATATATAAAAACTTCTGAAACGTCCCCTGGCCACAAATTGGTTAAAAAACTAAGCACCCTTTGACTTATTGATTCTTGTAACAATTTAACTATGGATCCCCCAAAATAATCATGACATGATTTGGAAAATCTAAACAAGGCTTGAAATCTCAAAGTGTGACTTGCCAAAAATGAAGCATTTCTAACCATAGTATCATATCATGATTTGTAAGGTTCATATTCTTCCTTCATCTTCATATGATTTTATCATGACTTTAAAAGGATTTAAATTATAATGAGTACATATGAGGCCTCCATAATCCAAACCTTAAAGGGTCATTGCTAGAAATTAAATGACTAGCTAGAGAGGAGAAGAAAATAACAAATCCATAACAAGAATGAGAAGGTAGGACAAATTTGGGGTATGACAAATGCCCCTATCTAATTGCCTTGAACCCAAGAGAAGGAACTGCTGCATGGCGTTCATTTTGGGGTGGAAGTCAATTAGATATGAAATTCTTGTATGCAGATCACATGTGTTCCAAGAACATTGATCTCTGCTCAACAAGGATGAGGACATACCATGACCAATTTAAATTTCTTTAAATTGCTCCAATGTCATGACCAATGTCACGACTTCTGTTGTGACATCTGCACTCTGTCATACTATTTATCTAACCATTTAAAGTACAGAATTATAAATGCAGAAAGATAAATAACACAGTAATTGTTCACCCAGTTTGATATCAACAACACCTACATCTGGGGGCTACCAAGCCAGGAAGGAAATCCACTATTAGCAGAATTAATTTAGAGTTAAACCTCCAGTTTACACTCCTCACTTAATCTCTACCCAATGCAATTTCAGCCTAGAGACACTCTAGTACCTGAGTATACCCACTCACTTCCCCTTAATCACACAACATTGATTTCAAACAATTACAATAACAGTATGAAGAGACACTTCATATACACCTTAATCTTGCTTCATAGCTTTGATCAAGGAACTCACACACTCTTGCTTCACAGCTTCGAGTGAGACACAACCTAGAATCTACCTAACCAAAACAATCATCCACCAGATAATTGCTTGGATTACAAGTATTCCTAAACAGACTTTGCACGTGAAGAACAACCCTCTTCACTTACAATTATATCTACCTCAATGTATCAAAAGATACAAAGGGTGACTTACACACAAGGGACTCTCAACCCTAGACCTCTATTTTACACTCTGAGTTTTCTTGATGTGAGTGCTTGTCGTTCTTCTGCTTCTGCTCCTCCTTTTATAGTCGTGCAGATTGGGCTTGGGCTGTGCAGAAGTAACAAATATTAGTTTTAATAAAGTAAAACTAATTTCCACTATTCAAGGTGTTGCCCAATTAGGTCATGGCATGGTCAGCATTGCCTTGAATCTCTCCTGAGATAACTCAGAAGTCATAACATGTTTTCTGATATTTAGCCTGAGATATATCAGGTCTCATAACAGAAAAACAAACTCAGCCCGTCTGATGTCATACGATTAATGTCATAACATTGGTCATGACATTCAGCTTCACTTCCTCTTGGCTGACTAGCTTGCCCTGCTGAACACTTCTGCAAAATCTTCATCATGACAGTCATGGTTTCTCCAATCTTCTGCAGAATAATATTAGAAACAAGTATTCAAGTTTCCTAAAAGGTCTCCAAGATCCTTTTATGAATACTAATACAATATGTTCTTGTCCCTAATTCATCTCCTTGACATATTTACTGATGAGGTATTTTCAACATGGTCTCATCAATCCAAACCAATTCTATCAAGAGATATACACTAGCAGCTCCTTCTGTTGTCATGCAGCTATGTCTTGCAACTATGTCTTGCTTAAAACACATGACAACACACCTCACTCACCACCACACATACTGTTGTGGCTGCACACCTCACACTGCCTGTGAGGAACTTTATCACAACTTAACCTGTTGTGGCTGCACACCTCATACTGCCTGTGAGTAACTAGGCTACTGCTAACCCATAGTAGTGCCTGTTGTGCCAGACAGCTATGTCATTACTTTGGTAATGACATCCATGACAGTTGTCCTTTCTTCTACTACTAACCCATAGCAGTGTCTGTTGTGCCAGACAACTATGTCATTACCAAAACATAGCAGCCCCTGCTGTAGCAGACATGATGTCATACGATCAATGTCATGACATTCAGTATGACATTCATGACAGCAGTTCTGTCATCAACTCCTTCTGCACCATGACAGCAGTTCATCCATGACAACAGTTTTGTCATCTGCTCTTGTTAGCTCCTGCTGCACTAGATGTCAACACATGACATCAGTTCTGTTTTCAGCTCCTGCTAGCTCCTGCTGCACCACTACTCCTGTTGTTTCTCACACATGACAATAGTTCTGTCATGACAGCAGATGGATGTCGTGATGGATGTCACGATATTCAGCATGACATTCACAATAAAATACTCCACGACAGTTCTTTCACCAACTCCTGCTTGCTTCTTTAGTGATGTCATAACTCTGGTAATGACATCCTGCTTAACATTAGTGCAGAATCTTGTTTTACCACAATTTAGCCAATCATAGAATCATGGACAATTCTCTATCATAGACCCATGGAACTAACAAGATACAAGAAGACCCCGAAATTTGTCCGACAAGCGAGTAAAATGAAATGAGATATAATAGAACGGGATAACAAGATGCGAGAGATGAACAAGATAATCTGACATTCTTCGGGCGGTCGAAGCAATCCCTCGTCCGTTAAGGTCCTTCGCGATACCAAAGCAGTATCTCGAACAAGACTTGAGATTCTTCGGGTGGTCGAAGCAGTACCTTATCCAATAAGGCTCTTCGATGATACCAAAGCAATATCTCTGAAAACTTGAGATTCTTCGGGTGGTCGAAGCAGCATCTTATCCAATAATATTCTTTGATGATACCAAAGCAGTATGTCTAAACACATGAGATTCTTCGGGTGGTCGAAGCAGTCCCTTATCCAATAAGGTTCTTCAATGATACCAAAGCAGTATCTCTAAACACATGAGATTCTTTGGGTGGTCGAAGCAATCCCTTATCCAATAAGGTTCTTCGATGATACCAAAGCAGTATCTCTAAACACATGAGATTCTTCGGGTGGTCGAAGCAACATCTTATCCAATAAGATTCTTCGATGATACCAAAGTAGTATCTCGAGTGATAAATGTTGGGGAATAGTTGAGCAAAATTCCTATCAGAGGAACAATATTGTCTGAACTCTGTGGGGGAAAAGCTTTCTAGAAACTCTTTAAGATAACCTCTGCTTGGGGGACCAACAGCTACCGAGGACTATCATCATCAACTGCATGGTTGAAAAATGACTTGTTGGGAAGTAGAATTCCTTGAACTCGCAGGGTATTAACTCTTTTCGGAGTCATACTGCCAACTTCACTAGAGGGCTAACCAAGATGCTCGCGAACTGATCCTGGATCCTGCTATGTTGTTATGCTATGTTGCTAAAGACAGCGATGCTATGCATTATGATGCACAAACATGCAACTAGAAATGCAACGGCTAGGGAGTGCAAGATGCGTATGCAAATGATGTGCTAATGCTTGATATGATCAAGATGTCATGTTGTATGCCATGTGTAACACGGTGGGAGAACTGACTTTAAACAATGTTGCGGATAGCAAGAGTCGCCACCGACTTTTATTTTATCCATAAGGAAAGGTTATAAAAGAACAGGAAAGACCTTAGAGAATATTTTGGGTCCGGGGGGTAGGTTATGAAAAGGGAAGGTGTTAGCACCCTTTTCATCCATGGTTATCCATGGGCTCTTAGGTACTTAAGCTCACTTTTGAATTGTTTTGAAATTGTAGTGTGTGAATAGCAAAAAATTTCAGAATAGTTTAATAATAATCCGTGTATGGATGTGAAAAAAACTTGTTTGAAAATTTTGTTGGAAATTTGTTTAAGTGTGAAAAAGTTTTGAAGTGAGCAAGTATCTAGGAGTAGCTTACCCTAATATTTTAAGGTCTTTCTTATTCTTTATCCTTTCCTTAGTAAGACTATCCCTACTATAATGGAGTAGGTAGTCCTTACTTTGGATGTCAAGGGACATGTGAGGGACAATTTGACTTTGAAGGCCATTGTGGGATGTAATAAGCACGTATAAGGGACCATCATCATTTTTCGAAAGGGACTTGATTCGTAAAGGCAACCATAAGGGACTTTGATGATTTTTTTATTTGAGGGACTTGCTTTATACACCCCACTTAACCATTATTCGTAGGCAACTTGAGGGATATCCTTAGGAAGTGAGACGGCGATTAAAATCGACTTACGTGTGTGACGTGTTTATTTTAATTATCTTTATTTAAAAGTGATCTAAATTTATTTTAATATTACATACATGTTGTTACACTCCCTAATTACTAACCATAATAATAATTAAATAATTAAACAACTTTACATCCAAGAAACAATTACAAAATAATAAGCAAAATAATTAAATAGCAAAGATAAATAAAATATAAATAAGCGATAATAAATAATAAAGGGGGTTAATTCTAAGTTTACTCGGCAAGACATCGCATCTTGTGCCTACGTATCCTTACGGGAGTGGAATCAGAGTAATCGTAGTTCCCCTCAATAGGGAGGTTAGAAACTTCTTGACTGTGGTCAAGGTCTCAAGGGGAATAAACGCATCTTAAGGACACGCTTACGTGGAGTGTAGAAACTCCAAATCTCTACGTTGAAATGTTAAGTTGTAATTAGGGTTAGATTAGGGATTCCACGGCGGGAAACCCTAAAATGAGCGCGGCGGCTCTTTGACCTAATGCTAAGGGTAAAATTGTAATTTTGCCTGCGGCGAGGCATTTGTGAAAATTAGGGTTTGTAGTTTGTAGTTTTGAGGATTTGAAATTGAATGTGTGAAGTTTTACGGACTATTGGCGCGGCGGCCAAACAGTTAGACCTAACCTTCGGATGTGTGCAATGTGACAGAAATAATAGTAAACGCGTGAGATAATTGAATCATGCAAACAGAGAGATAATGTCATAATTTAAACCATGCAAGCAGAAATTTAAAGGCAGAATTTAAAGAGCGATTGTTAAGTTCGCGAGGTTACATGAGAGGAGCAGATACAATATGATAATGAAATTTGAATTGAACAATAATAAAATAAAATAAATAACGGTTCTAGTTATTATTTTAAAAAAAAAGATTTTAGTTATTATTTTAAATTTATCTAAAAAAAAGTTTTTCTTAAAAATAATAGGTTTTCATATTAATTTGGAAAAGATGTTAATGTTATTTATTTTAAAAAACAGATTTTTATATTATAACAAATTTTAATAAATTAATGATAACAATAATAATAATAATGGTAATAATAACGATAATAATGATAATAATAATAAATAATGATAATAATAATAATAATAATAATAATAATAATAATAATAATAAAGCAATAATGAATTTTAAATGTGCCAAATAACCCAACAATGTTGCTAACGCAGAAATGCGCTCATCGCAACCAGATCTAAATCGGACGAAACAAAATTTATCGCAAAGAAAAAGAAATTAAGCAAAAAATAGTATTATTGCTCACACAAAAATGCGATCATCGCAACCAGATCGAACTAACACAAATGTCACGCGTCATGCACACAAATGTGCAAACATCGTATCGACATAATTCGATCAAAAATCTTATATATATAAACTCTAACAATTTAAAAATTATATATATATAAACGTAACAATAATAGATAAAGAAAAAGAAATAACGGTAATAGATGAAGAAAAAGAAATAACGGTAAAAGATGAAGAAAAAGAAACAACAGTAATAGATGAAGGAAAAGAAATAACGGTAAACGATGAAGAAAAAGAAACAATAGTAATGGATGAAGAAGAAAACTAAATAACGGCAAACGGCACTCACTCCTCTTAGGTGTTTTTCCTTCTCTCCTTTTTTCCAACAAGGTAACACACATATATATATATATATAGGGAACAAATTAGGGTTAACACCAAATTGTCAATAATGTCCCTAAAGCCCATTTTAAAGCCCAAACTAAATAATTAGTTAAGAAAAAATAAAATTTAAATAATTTAAAATAATAAACTTAAAATAAAAACTAATAATCCTATTGATTCCTAAAATAAAAAATATTATAAAAAGAACAAAATTTTTTTTCAATATTTTTTTATTTTATGATTTTTTGGATATTTTTATGAATAATTTAGAAAAAAGTGAAAAAAATAATATTTTAAAAAATGATTTAATTAAAATACGAAAATAATAATTAAATAATAATAAAAAACTATTTTTGTTATTTTTTTTTTAATGAAAGATAGAAAAATTTAGAGTAAAAATAATAAAAACAACAAAAAGTGCCAAAGGTGAGATTCGAACTCTCAACCTCTCACACTCATAACTCCTTACACATGTCCTCCTGCCAATTGTGCCATTTTTACTTTTTAGAAAAAAAGTGCATGCCATATGATATTTACCTGCAAAAAGTCAAACGACTACACAAATTTGTTAGTAATTGATTAAATGCAATGAAATGCGACGACAAATCTTAGGGCAAAATTTGGGGTATTACAGTTATTATGATAATATTTCTCACCCAACCTCTCTTTGATGTTGGCAAAAAAAATCATGAAGTTTGACTTTGGTTTGACTACAGTTGACCTCAGTTTGACCTTTTAACTGCATTGACTGCTTTTGACTTATCTGATCATCTGACTGAGCAAACTTTTGAGAAAAGTCTTGAAACTTGACATGGGGGTTCTTATACACATATAAGATGTTATGAAGCTCACTTGAAGTCTTGGAAGTCCATTTAGCCTGATTAAAGTCAAAACCCTAGTTTTGGATGCACTGCTTAGGAGGTGCATTGTCTGAGGGAATTGTCAACTCTTCTGACCAATTATGAATTTTGTGAACCTTGTGAACCTTCTTGGAACACAAAGTCTTGTATTGTGAGGGCAAATTTTGGGGTGCAACAGCTGCCCCTGTTCAATTTTCTGAAACCTGAGGGGTTAGATTGGTATATTTGCCAGTCGTAACCTGGAAGGTTGAAGGGGATTGAACACAAAAGCCCAAAAATTTGCACTCACCAGTGCATGGAGTGATATTGATGGTTGGTTGAACATGATTGAGTGGGATTAAAGATGCCACTAGGGGAAAGTTCTTCAGTAGTATAATGAGAGCTGTCAGGAGTCTGGAGTAATACTGATGTAACAGCATGTCTTCATGAGGATAGAGCGATCAATAATGATAACCCTAAAGCAGTCTTGAAGTGATAAATCGGACCTCAGGAGGATAGAGCAATCAATAGCTCTAAAGCAGTCTTGAAGTAATAATGGCTTCAGGAGGATAGAGCAATCAATAGCTCTAAAGCAGTCTTGAAGTAATAGAATGGCTTCAGGAGGATAGAGCAATCAACAGCTCTAAAGTAGTCTTGAAGTAATGATTTCAGGAGGATAGAGCAATGAATAGCTCTAAAGCAGTCTTGAAATAATAACGTGATATGTCTTCAGGAGGATAGAGCAATCAATAGCTCTAAAGCAGTCTTGAAGTAATGATTTCAGGAGGATAGAGCAATGAATACTCTAAAGCAGTCTTGAAATAATAACGTGATATGTCTTCAGGAGGATAGAGCAATCAATAGCTCTAAAGCAGTCTTGAAGTAATAATTTCAGGAGGATAGAGCAATGAATAGCTCTAAAGCAGTCTTGAAATAATAACGTGATATGTCTTCAGGAGGATAGAGCAATCAATAGCTCTAAAGCAGTCTTGAAGTAATGATTTCAGGAGGATAGAGCAATGAATAGCTCTAAAGCAGTCTTGAAATAATAATGTAATTTCAGGAGGATAGAGCAATGAATACTCTAAAGCAGTCTTGAAGTAATGATTTCAGGAGGATAGAGCAATGAATAGCTCTAAAGCAGTCTTGAAATAATAACGTGATATGTCTTCAGGAGGATAGAGCAATCAATAGCTCTAAAGCAGTCTTGAAGTAATGATTTCAGGAGGATAGAGCAATGAATAGCTCTAAAGCAGTCTTGAAATAATAATGTAATTTCAGGAGGATAGAGCAATGAATACTCTAAAGCAGTCTTGAAGTAATGATTTCAGGAGGATAGAGCAATGAATAGCTCTAAAGCAGTCTTGAAATAATAACGTGATATGTCTTCAGGAGGATAGAGCAATCAATAGCTCTAAAGCAGTCTTGAAGTAATGATTTCAGGAGGATAGAGCAATGAATAGCTCTAAAGCAGTCTTGAAATAATAACGTGATATGTCTTCAGGAGGATAGAGCAATCAATAGCTCTAAAGCAGTCTTGAAGTAATGATTTCAGGAGGATAGAGCAATGAATAGCTCTAAAGCAGTCTTGAAATAATAATGTAATTTCAGGAGGATAGAGCAATGGATAACTCTAAAGCAGTCTTGAAATAATTAGATGGCTTCAGGAGGATAGAGCAATGAATAGCTCTAAAGCAGTCTTGAAGTAGTAATATGACCTCATGAGGATAGAGCAATGAATAGCTCTAAAGCAGTCTTGAAGTAATAGGATGATTTCAGGAGGATAGAGCAATCAGTAGCTCTAAAGCAGTCTTGAAGTCATGAGAGGCTATCAGGAGGATAAAATAACCCTGAGGTTACAATAAAGCAGTCCCAAAGTAATAAGAAGCTCATCAGGAGGATAAAGTAACCCTGAGGTTACAATAAAGCAGTCCCAAAGATCATAAGATTGTTTGTTGGATAATTAACCTGAAAACAAGGTAGCATTCTGTATAACAACATTAGTTTATGCTTTATGTATGCATGTATGACATGATGCACTTAGGTAATGTACTATAGACATATATGTTATGGTATGATGTAAATGATGTATGTATGCTATGACACTGCTGGAAGTGTCTGGATATCCTTGTATAACAACTGCTGGCCAAGGAAAATAAATCCCGATTCGTTGTTGAAGAATACATAACCCTCCGTCTGCTGGGGATAACAAGGTATAGATAACCTCCCATTGTTGGGGATAACAAGGTATAGATAACCTCCCGTTGTTGGGGATAGTAGGGTATAGATAACCTTCGTTTTCGTTTGATAGTAGGATAAGTATAACATCCCGTCTTCGTTCATCGTGCCCTTATTGGAAAGTAATTTCCCGTATATCCGTATGAGGATAAAAGAGATGGATATAAATTCCAGGGGAGATTAGACTTTGTGAAAATGGATTAGTCCTACTGATGGTTTGTAACTGCCTTGTAAAGATGAACCGGCGAAGCTTCGTTGAAATCCTTCCCTCGTTCGTCCTTAGTAAATACTATTACTGCATTTTCATGCATTTCTGGTAAACATCAATCATATTAAAAGCATACATGCATTTCTGGTAAACATCAATCATATTCAAAGGCATACATACATTCAAACACAACCAATGGACGTTTCGCTTATGTAAATAGGGTAAAAGTAAATCTGGATTCAAAAGATGGAATTTATTTATATCAAAAGTGACCCATACACGGGTAAGTTTGTACAAGGAGACATAAACCCTAGTAAGAGAATTTTGTCATGAAGTTTTACAAAAAGAATCAGCTATGTGGGAAATAATCCTATTGAGTTTCAATTCTACTATTGCCACTCAAGTATCTCATCTTCTTGCTGTTGAGACGGAAACGATTGGATTGAGCTTTATCTGTTTGAGCTTGAGTAAGTAGTACAACTGGTTGCAGTTTCATGAGTGATCCAAACGAGACATAGCCATACGCTTTAATCCCTAACTTTTGCCTGGATTGCCCTTTCAGGTTTTCAATCCACCGGGATACCCTTTTTTGCCCAAGCCGCCTTTTCAGGTTTTCGACTTGCCGGGTGTACATCTTTTTATATATATATATCCCTAATTTTTGCCCAAACCCTTTTGGTTTGCCGGGATGCCCTTATTTTTGCCTAGGCCTGTCAACCTAGCGGGTCTCTTTTTATGCGTAGTATTTTTTAACTATGTCTGAGTTTACAGGTTGTGGGAAGTCTTCACCATCCATTGTAGTCAATATCATGGCACCTCCTGAGAACACTGTCTTGACTACAAATGGTCCCTCATATGTTGGAGTCCACTTGCCCCTAGGATCACCCTGTGGTAATATGATACGCTTGATTACCAAGTCACCAGCCTGATATACCTTTGGCTTAACCTTCTTGTTAAAAGCTTTGATCATCCGTTTCTGGTACATCTGGCCATGACAAACTGCTGCTAACCTTTTCTCATCAATCAAATTTATCTGGTCAAGTTGAGTCTGAATCCACTCATCTTCATCCAAGCCTGCATCCTTCATAATTCTCAAGGAGGGGATCTGAACTTCAATAGGCAGAACTGCTTCCATACCATAGACCAAGGAGAATGGGGTTGCCCCGGTTGAAGTACGTATTGTAGTACGATAACCATGCAGAGCAAATGGTAACATCTCGTGCCAATCCTTGTAAGTAACAGTTATCTTCTGTACAATCTTCTTAATGTTCTTATTAGCAGCTTCAACTGCCCCATTCATCTTTGAAATCAACAAGGTAGTATGGGTCAACATATACTGTCTTAGTCGGCGAGCAGCCCGTGCCAAAGCGCAGCAAGTTTTCTCGAGCAGTGAGTATTTTGTTTCACAGTCGGTAAACTTTTTGCTAAGGTAGTATATTGCCTGCTCTTTTCGACCAGACTCGTCATGTTGCCCCAATACACACCCCATTGAGTTGTCTAATACTGTTAAATACATAATCAAGGGTCTTCCATCAACTGGTGGCATTAAAATTGGAGGTTCTAGCAAATATCTCTTGATTTTATCAAAGGCAGTCTGGCACTCATCATTCCATTCCATCACCTGATCTTTCTTCAACAACTTGAAGATTGGCTCACAGATGGTAGTTAATTGGGAAATAAATCTTGCAATGTAGTCCCAAGAAACCTCTAACCTCCTTCTCAGTACGGGGAGCTGGCATCTCTCGTATAGCTTTCACTTTTGCAGGATCCACTTCAATACCTTTTCCACTGACAATGAAACCCAGGAGCTTTCCAGATCTAACTCCAAAAGTACACTTGTTTGGATTTAATCTCAACCTGTATTTCTTCAACCTCTCAAACAACTTGTGCAGATGATCAAGATGTTGTTCTTCATTCTGAGACCTGGCTATCATATCATCCACATATACCTCTATCTCATGATGAATCATATCATGAAACAAAGCCACCATAGCACGCTGATATGTTGCCCCTGCATTCTTATGCTGAGCAGTGTTGTCTAAATCAGCCCCTATCTGGACCTCTTTTCTGTTTTCTTCAGTTCCCAGATTCACAACTTCGACTGGCTCTTCATGTGGCTGTATAGCTTTCTCTTCTTGTTGTAACAACCTAGCAAGCCCTACAGATATTTCACAATCGTCCTCGTTTCCGTCTTCAGTTTGATAGATCGGATTCTCGAAATTGTAATTGGCAATAGTAGAACTGTTATCAATTGGATCCAGAGTGGATGAGGATCGGCATTTTAGTGACGTGGGTGTGTGTAAGAACACATAGCTGATAAAGCAAAAATAAAAGAAAAAGAAAGACAAGGAACACAATATTTACGAAAACGAAACGTCCACTGATTTTATCGAATGAAGTATGCAAATGAGATGACAACCCGTAACAAGCACACCATTGTGCCCCGGGTAAGGCACATGGCTTGAAAGTTTTAATTGTTCCAGAAAATTATAAATTTAAAAACATAACACAGTAATAGTATTTACTCCTGACTAAAGGAGATAGGGATAACATCTTCAGCTGTCCAATTATTGAGTCCAGCACCCACAGTAGGAAGAATCCATGCCTCCAAGTTGTAGTCTTCATCTTGATCTCCCACGGCATTGATAACCCCTTGATTGGTGATACGAACAGCACGGGCACGACGGACAGCCTTCTGGGACTCTTCTTCCACCATAGCTTTTGCATCATTGAGGGAGGCCATTGCCATTGTTGGAGGGTTTCTGATGACCACAGGAACCTTCTTCACAGCAGGAGGAGTCACACAATCCTTAACAGCCCAGGGAACCACTTCAAATGACTGACATGGAGTTTCAATGTATTCACCTTCTACTTCCAGATACTTGAAAGTGTTTACATGGCTGACAAAGTATTCTTCCTCTCCAAAGACAGTAACAACTTTTCCATTCACCGGATATCTCAACTTTTGATGTAATGTGGAGGTCACCGCACCTGCCCCCTTGATTGGAAGATCAATTTCCCCATGCACTACTCTTCTAGAACCATCAAAAGCCTTTACCACAATATTACTGGGCTTCAATACCGTATCTTCAGGACTCAGCTTGTTCAGGACTTCCTTAGGCAACACATTCAGAGAGGAACCATTGTCTATCAGCACATGAGACAGGGTAGTGCCCCTGCATTCAATTGAAATATGCAAGGCCCTGTTATGATCCCTCTTGGCAGGGGTCAAGTCAGCATCAGAAAATCCTAACCCGTTGTCATAGGTCAGGTGAGCAACACAATTCTCAAACTGGTCCACAGAAATTGCACTGGGTACATGAGCCATCTTTAGAAACTTGATCAATGACTTGGCATGAGCCTCAGAACATAATAACAGGGAGAGCATAGAAATCTTTGAGGGAGTATGCCCCAGCTGATCAACAATATCATAATCACTCTTGCGAATGATTTTCAATACTTCTTCCATCTGCTTAGAGAGGTCATCAGCAGCTGGCACATCAGTAGATACAGGCTCAATAACAGGACCCTTGCCCCGAGCATCAGTGGTGGAAGTAACAGCAGGAGTAACCGCACTCTTAGAAGCAACTGGAGGAGAGAAGACTCTTCCACTACGAGTGATCTTGCTAGATCCGGCAATATTATCAATGTCAACAGGCATATCAGGTAAAGGCTCCTGTTTGACACCATGGATGTAAACATCAGACCCATAGTGCCAAGGCACAGCTTTGTCAGATGTATAAGGAATAGGACCAGGAGTGGTAATGATCAGAGGAGCTACTCTGGCTTCAGTGACAACTTTCACAGGACCTTCAGCAGTAATCTTGATTGGGCCCTGATGAGTGATTTTAATGGGACCCTTTGAAGTGATTCTTAGTGGTACTTTGTCAACCATATCAACCTCTTCAATCTTCTTACCCTGAGTCAGATGATCTACCATACTTTCTACAGATGCTGGTCTTCTTTCAAACACTATAGTATACTTATCCATGAGACGTTGAATCCCATCTCTCAAAATGAAGCAACTATCCGGCTTATAGGTACAATACAAACAATCTTCACGACAACCTGGAAAGATCCCAGCTTGTACTAACCTCTTTTTGATAACAGACAATGGTGTGCTCAACTCCATAACCGAATAGACATGCAGATCTTCATCAATATCTTCATCAATGGCGTTGACAGTCTTCTCGTGATTTGGCATTGGAGCTGTAATCACATTTGGAGTACCTGGTGGATCAAACTCAATTTCTCCAGCATCAATCATATCTTGAATTTTGTTCTTCAAGACCCAGCAGTTATTAGTATCATGTCCTGGACAGTTTGAATGATATGCACATCGTGCATTGGGATTGTACTTGGGAGAGGTAACATTGGGATTCTGAGGGGCCTCCCTCAGGGTAATAAGTTCAGCTTTCAACAAGTGTTGCAATGCCTGAGCCATTGACATGTTGATCTTCGTGAACTGTCTTCTAGCCCTCTGTTGGTTGCCTTGAGGCTGCTCTGTTGTTGCAGGAGTTGGATTTGAAATATGAACTGCACTAACAGACTGATGCCTTCTGTTACGATCAGGCTGACCATACACAGCATTAGATTCTCTCTTCCCAGTGGGAGGCTTCTTTGCAACACCTGATGAAGAAGTGCCCACTTGGATCTTACCACTCTTGATACCATTCTCTACTCGCTCTCCTGTCATGATCAACTCAGTGAAGCCAGATGATGAGCTTCCAATGAGATGACTGTAAAACGGACCATTCAGCGTACACATGAACATATCAACCAACTCCCTATCAGTCAAAGGGGGTTGAACTCTTCCAGCTAAGTCTCTCCACTTCTGAGCATACTCCTTAAAGCTTTCTTTGGCACCCATAGACATGCTCTGAAGCTGCATGCGAGTGGGGGCTAAGTCAGCATTGTATTGATACTGCTTGTAGAAAGCTTCAGCAAGGTCATTCCAATCTCTGATGTTGACACTCTCCAACTGATAATACCACTCTAGTTGAGCTCCAGATAAACTCTCTTGAAAGAAATGGATCCACAACTTTTTATCAGCAGTGTGGGGTTGAATTCTTCTGACATAAGATCTCAGATGCAATTTGGGACAAGAGACCCCATCATAGACAACGAATGTAGGAACTTTGAACCCAATGGGTATGACCACCCCAGATATCAAGCTCAAATCCTCAAAATCCAGCCCAGATGATTTCTGTAATTCCATAGCATCCATTCTATCCACCAGCATCTTGAATTTGTCTTCGTTAGGCTCATGGTAGTAGTTAGCCTCAGAATCAGAGTCCCCCATAGTGTTGTGGAGACTGCCTCTCTCTTTCTTAGATTCCTCAGATTCATAGTCTTCAACCTCTTCCTTGGTCTTGACAGGACCTTTGAACCTTCTTCCCATGTTGAGCAACCCAGCAGACCTTCTAGCTTTCTTAGTCTTCTTGGCCAGCAGTGTCTTCAATTCATCCTGCCCCTTGGATAGGTTCAGGATCAGCTCTTGGAACTGTGCATTCTGTGCCTGGAGATTCTTAACTGATTGTTCAAGAGCCATTGGTTTAATAAACAGCGAGAAGATGAGAAACCTGTGCACAATTATAAACCTGTGATGCAATGATATGGGAATGCATATGCAATGTTTTCAAGGACCGCAGGATTTAAATTTGCTTAAACAAACAAGAAAGTAACTTTTTATTAGTAATAACTTGTTTTGCCTTTTAGGCTTACAAAAAATGAAAACGAAATAGGTACAAAAGATGGGGTTTTAAGTCTCCCATGGACGTTTCCTCTTGGTGTTGAGGTATGAGTTGAGGTTTCGTTCCTCATGAAGTAGTTTTGTTAGCTCTAGGATCCTTGCTTGGCTTGCTTTGTAATGAGCCTCGAAAGTATCCCTTTGCTCTTTCAGTTGGATCCATGATCTCTGCAAGTCTTCCATATCAGTAGGCATGTCTGGGTGAAGGATGGTATAAGCTGTCTCTCCTTCAGCAACAGGTTCCATGGTAACTGGTAGGATGGCAGGATATGGCATCATGAGTGTCTGAGCACGAGATCGTACCCATCTGAGATAAGCCTCCATAGGAATAGTGTACTTAGGCTCCAGTGTCTTGCTGTCAATCCTGTTTACCTTTCCCCAAGCTCGGATGAATCTATGACGGTAACCCTGAAGATCGTTGTCGTAGTCAAACACAATGCCCTGAATCAACATGTCATGTGGACCATCGCTCCGGGCGTAACCAAACTGTCGTAAAGCTAGAGATGGGTTGTAGGTGATGCCTCCTCTTATGCCTAGAAGTGGCACATTAGGAAACTCCCCACAACGGTCAACGATGGTGACATTCTCCATGGATCTGGAGCACCAATGGATGTCTGAGTGAGAAAGTGACATGATCCTCTTGGACCATCTGAACCCTTGCTCATTCTTCATTGCTGAGCGAGGAAGGTGAGAAATAAACCACCTAGAAAGTAAAGGTATGCAGCACATCAAAGTTCCTCTTGCCCTTGTAGTACGGGTGTGAAGAGAATGTAGGATGTCCCCAAGTAAGGTAGGCACTGGATTGTGACTCAGGAATATGTTGATGGCATGAACGTCTATGAACTGATCAGGATTGGGGAACAACACTAAGCCATAAATCAATAAGGCTAAGATCTCCTCAACAGCACCGTAGCTCATAGCCTTCAAGAACATTTGAGCTTTATCCACTAATACCTTGGCAAGAATACCTTTAACTCCACTTCTCGTCTCTAGAACAATGTCAGACTTCTTCAGATGTAGAGTTGCAGCAATAACTTCTGGTTTAAGCTCCTTCTCTAAGCCTGTGAATGGCTTCTGATCAAGAACAGGTATACCCAGAAGTTTAGAGAACTCCTCCATGGTTGGAACCAGCTGATAATCAGGAAATGTAAAGCAATGGTGCTTAGGGTCAAAGAACTGAAACAGCACACTCATCATGTCTTCACTGAACCCTGAAGTAACTAGATCCAATAAGTGACCATGTCTCTTGTTGAACTGGGAATGATCAGGCACTAGGGAAACCAACTCCTTGAGCTTAGCAGGTATCCCTACAAAGTTGATCCTGATGGTGTTTCTACGAGCAGAAGCCATGACCTGCAACAAAGAACAAAGATAAATCCTTTGGTCCTTGAAATGGTTAGGGAAAATGATATGCTTATGATGCATGATGATGTCATGATGTCATGCTCAATCACAAACATGTGGCACACACAAACAAGTCACACCATAGCCCTAGGTTTAAAGGCTTGCATGAGGTTCAAAGGCAAGTACCCTCCCCTGAAGTTAGATGGTTCATCCTGTCCTACAAAAGTAACCAGGTTCTAAGGGATCTCAATATCATTGATCCTTCACGAGGGTGGTTGTTCAGAAGGCAACTTACTTGCCAACCAAAACCCTCCAAGTTTAAGATCTCAATGAGCGTAGTATCGAGTGTCAACCAACTTCAGTCTGCACCAAAGCCGGTTACCTCACTACTTTCTAAAGGCCAAGATGAGTTAACTAGGGTTCTAAAAGTCAGTTAGTACATTGACAACATATGGCAGCCTCAATATTATCCTCAACTTGACTTAAGGAATATAAGCACCAACCAAGAAGTCGCACTAACTATGGCCACCAGATCAACCGTATCGATATATGTCGTACAGTTTCCTTGGTCTATTGCCATTTACCTAAGGTACACTAGATCCGGGTTAGGACCTTTCACACATAAGAGCACCCCAACAATATAATAGTAAAGCAAACAAGGCAAACAATTTAAAGTGATCTTAATTCCTAAGGGTACCCCTCTTAAATAAATCCCCAGCAGAGTCGCCAGTTCTGTAACACGGTGGGAGAACTGACTTTAAACAATGTTGCGGATAGCAAGAGTCGCCACCGACTTTTATTTTATCCATAAGGAAAGGTTATAAAAGAACAGGAAAGACCTTAGAGAATATTTTGGGTCCGGGGGGTAGGTTATGAAAAGGGAAGGTGTTAGCACCCTTTTCATCCATGGTTATCCATGGGCTCTTAGGTACTTAAGCTCACTTTTGAATTGTTTTGAAATTGTAGTGTGTGAATAGCAAAAAATTTCAGAATAGTTTAATAATAATCCGTGTATGGATGTGAAAAAAACTTGTTTGAAAATTTTGTTGGAAATTTGTTTAAGTGTGAAAAAGTTTTGAAGTGAGCAAGTATCTAGGAGTAGCTTACCCTAATGTTTTAAGGTCTTTCTTATTCTTTATCCTTTCCTTAGTAAGACTATCCCTACTATAATGGAGTAGGTAGTCCTTACTTTGGATGTCAAGGGACATGTGAGGGACAATTTGACTTTGAAGGCCATTGTGGGATGTAATAAGCACGTATAAGGGACCATCATCATTTTTCGAAAGGGACTTGATTCGTAAAGGCAACCATAAGGGACTTTGATGATTTTTTTATTTGAGGGACTTGCTTTATACACCCCACTTAACCATTATTCGTAGGCAACTTGAGGGATATCCTTAGGAAGTGAGACGGCGATTAAAATCGACTTACGTGTGTGACGTGTTTATTTTAATTATCTTTATTTAAAAGTGATCTAAATTTATTTTAATATTACATACATGTTGTTACACTCCCTAATTACTAACCATAATAATAATTAAATAATTAAACAACTTTACATCCAAGAAACAATTACAAAATAATAAGCAAAATAATTAAATAGCAAAGATAAATAAAATATAAATAAGCGATAATAAATAATAAAGGGCGTTAATTCTAAGTTTACTCGGCAAGACATCGCATCTTGTGCCTACGTATCCTTACGGGAGTGGAATCAGAGTAATCGTAGTTCCCCTCAATAGGGAGGTTAGAAACTTCTTGACTGTGGTCAAGGTCTCAAGGGGAATAAACGCATCTTAAGGACACGCTTACGTGGAGTGTAGAAACTCCAAATCTCTACGTTGAAATGTTAAGTTGTAATTAGGGTTAGATTAGGGATTCCACGGCGGGAAACCCTAAAATGAGCGCGGCGGCTCTTTGACCTAATGCTAAGGGTAAAATTGTAATTTTGCCTGCGGCGAGGCATTTGTGAAAATTAGGGTTTGTAGTTTGTAGTTTTGAGGATTTGAAATTGAATGTGTGAAGTTTTACGGACTATTGGCGCGGCGGCCAAACAGTTAGACCTAACCTTCGGATGTGTGCAATGTGACAGAAATAATAGTAAACGCGTGAGATAATTGAATCATGCAAACAGAGAGATAATGTCATAATTTAAACCATGCAAGCAGAAATTTAAAGGCAGAATTTAAAGAGCGATTGTTAAGTTCGCGAGGTTACATGAGAGGAGCAGATACAATATGATAATGAAATTTGAATTGAACAATAATAAAATAAAATAAATAACGGTTCTAGTTATTATTTTAAAAAAAAAGATTTTAGTTATTATTTTAAATTTATCTAAAAAAAAGTTTTTCTTAAAAATAATAGGTTTTCATATTAATTTGGAAAAGATGTTAATGTTATTTATTTTAAAAAACAGATTTTTATATTATAACAAATTTTAATAAATTAATGATAACAATAATAATAATAATGGTAATAATAACGATAATAATGATAATAATAATAAATAATGATAATAATAATAATAATAATAATAATAATAATAATAATAATAATAATAATAATAATAAAGCAATAATGAATTTTAAATGTGCCAAATAACCCAACAATGTTGCTAACGCAGAAATGCGCTCATCGCAACCAGATCTAAATCGGACGAAACAAAATTTATCGCAAAGAAAAAGAAATTAAGCAAAAAATAGTATTATTGCTCACACAAAAATGCGATCATCGCAACCAGATCGAACTAACACAAATGTCACGCGTCATGCACACAAATGTGCAAACATCGTATCGACATAATTCGATCAAAAATCTTATATATATAAACTCTAACAATTTAAAAATTATATATATATAAACGTAACAATAATAGATAAAGAAAAAGAAATAACGGTAATAGATGAAGAAAAAGAAATAACGGTAAAAGATGAAGAAAAAGAAACAACAGTAATAGATGAAGGAAAAGAAATAACGGTAAACGATGAAGAAAAAGAAACAATAGTAATGGATGAAGAAGAAAACTAAATAACGGCAAACGGCACTCACTCCTCTTAGGTATTTTTCCTTCTCTCCTTTTTTCCAACAAGGTAACACATATATATATATAGGGAACAAATTAGGGTTAACACCAAATTGTCAATAATGTCCCTAAAGCCCATTTTAAAGCCCAAACTAAATAATTAGTTAAGAAAAAATAAAATTTAAATAATTTAAAATAATAAACTTAAAATAAAAACTAATAATCCTATTGATTCCTAAAATAAAAAATATTATAAAAAGAACAAAATTTTTTTTCAATATTTTTTTATTTTATGATTTTTTGGATATTTTTATGAATAATTTAGAAAAAAGTGAAAAAAATAATATTTTAAAAAATGATTTAATTAAAATACGAAAATAATAATTAAATAATAATAAAAAACTATTTTTTTTTTTTTTAATGAAAGATAGAAAAATTTAGAGTAAAAATAATAAAAACAACAAAAAGTGCCAAAGGTGAGATTCGAACTCTCAACCTCTCACACTCATAACTCCTTACACATGTCCTCCTGCCAATTGTGCCATTTTTACTTTTTAGAAAAAAAGTGCATGCCATATGATATTTACCTGCAAAAAGTCAAACGACTACACAAATTTGTTAGTAATTGATTAAATGCAATGAAATGCGACGACAAATCTTAGGGCAAAATTTGGGGTATTACAGTTATTATGATAATATTTCTCACCCAACCTCTCTTTGATGTTGGCAAAAAAAATCATGAAGTTTGACTTTGGTTTGACTACAGTTGACCTCAGTTTGACCTTTTAACTGCATTGACTGCTTTTGACTTATCTGATCATCTGACTGAGCAAACTTTTGAGAAAAGTCTTGAAACTTGACATGGGGGTTCTTATACACATATAAGATGTTATGAAGCTCACTTGAAGTCTTGGAAGTCCATTTAGCCTGATTAAAGTCAAAACCCTAGTTTTGGATGCACTGCTTAGGAGGTGCATTGTCTGAGGGAATTGTCAACTCTTCTGACCAATTATGAATTTTGTGAACCTTGTGAACCTTCTTGGAACACAAAGTCTTGTATTGTGAGGGCAAATTTTGGGGTGCAACACCATGCTTATGATAATGCAAATGATCAGGTATGCTAGGGGTAAATTTTCTGTGGGGGATACCACCAGGGACTGGATTTGGTAGTTGCCAAATGGATTGGACTTGGTAGTTGCCAAATGAAGTTGGACCTTGGTTTCATGAGGGTGCCAACGGGGTGGACTTTAAAATGGTTTGCCATACGGGAACTGGACTTTAAAATGTGTTTTCTATACGGGAACTGGACTTTAAAATAGCTTGCCAGACGGGAGCTGGACTTTAAAATGGTTTGCCATACGGGAACTGGACTTTAAAGGATTTTCCAGACTAGAGCTGGACTTTTAAATAGTTTGCCAGACGGGAACTGGACTTTAAAGGGTCATTGCTAGAAATTAAATGACTAGCTAGAGAGGAGAAGAAAATAAAGAATCCATAACAAGAATGAGAAGGTATGATAAATTTAGGGTATGACAGTATGGAGGAAACTCCGCAGTGGTATCGAAGGTAGAAGTGTTATTGTTGTGTAGTGCTTGTTCAGCTGATTGAAGTGATGTGCTGATGAACGATTTTGTGTAAGAAAATCGTGTTGCATGTGGCTTGTAGTATGCATTGTGGAGTCGTGGTTTCTGCAATTTTGTTCTTCACATTATCTCCCTTCATTTTCAGAACCGTTTCACACTAGCATAGTTGTAGAACTTTTCTGCTTGTCAATGAGAGGAGTTTGCTATCTAATGTGTTCTAGAACAGCTTCAACCTTAGTTATTTCCTTGTTGTTACTACTAGTATTGTCTAAATTCTTCCTTACTTTGAGAAAAAAAATGTTGACTGTATGAAAGTGATGAGTTAGTAGTAATATTGTTTTCCAAATTCCTGTTTTCATCTTTGATCAAAGCTTGAAGGGAGCCTAATCTTGATTTCAAACAGCCCGTGTTTTGGCATAATTTTTCTAGGTACAAGCATGCTAGATTGAAACCAAAGAAACATAAGTACCAAAATTGCCTGCTTAATTGCACTTAACACAACAAATGCCATATTATTTCCATTTACATGGAATTCAATCAACTTGTGCTTTTGAAGACTTAGCAATTCAAAATAATGAACATCAGATTTATGTGTTTTTGTCAGCTCTGTATCACTTCGGCGAAACGGCCAGATAGTTTTTTTGAAATATCTAGCAAGAGCCACAATATCATGATACAACTTAACTTTATGAAGAATAGTGTGCTATCCTCGTGATTACAGACCAGGTTTCAATGCAGCGGATGCATATTGGAATGTTAACGTTAGCATTTGTGAAGTTTACTACAAAATAAAAACTCTTCTTATCAATTGCTAATCAAAGTTGCGGTTTGGTGAAACGGTCTTGTGGTGCAATTTGGAAATTATCATTGCACCCTTTGCATTTACTGGGACTCCTTGTTCATATAACTTCAAAGTAGCTTTGTAACATAAAATTTGTATATCAAATGATGTCATTATAAAACCTGTAATACCTTGACACTTGTTTTGTAAGTGATGTTTTAACAAGACACATGATCACCTGCCATTGGAAAATGCCTTTAGATCCATATTGAATCTTGGCAAACCTTTTGAATTTTAATTAATGAACTTGACGTTCTCGCTCTTATGATCCCAGGAATTCTCGACTATTTTGTACTTGCTTTGAAATTAACCCGAGTCTTGTATTCGTTTGTAATTTAAATTCAATCTACCCCTCCCCTCCCCTTTTTTTTTTATAGTTTTATGACCTTTAAATCTTGCATCGTGTAACTACTTGTGGGAAACTTTGTATGATTTACAATTCTCGAATCTTTTTGAATCTTCATTTAGAATAAAGTCTTGAATCGATCCCTGCACTTAAAGTCACTTGAATCTTATCGAACCATAACCTTCACCTTGAACCTTCTTGAACAATATTATGAGCATGCCTTAAATAAAACAAACCCACTGATGAATCAAACTTTTGAATAAACCACAACTTTCACCCTGAACTAAATGAGCAAACAACCAATGCCTTGAAATCAAAAGATAATGACTTGCGATATGAACTGCATTACAACTACTCCAACAATCTTAATTGAAAAGAAAAGATTCCAAATGATTCTCCACCATGAAACATCTGAATTTAACATAGCTTGATAGCCTGATTCATACACAGATGATTTGAAATGGCACAAACCCTAATTCTGATCACTTCAGACACAAAGAAAGAAACAATCTCCACTTTCTTAAATAATACCAAGTCACATCCAACTGAGCTTGAACAACACACACTTAACTTGGTATCCTCTAATGAAACCCAATTAAATGCCACTTGCCAACCTTAGCACAACGGGTGAAATCCTAATCTTGATAATTTCTTCTGATCTTATGATTCCACCTCTTTTTCTCTTGACCAAAACTCATGAGATTCTGGATGATGACTAGATAAGCTCATGTTTGACTTGGAATCCCAAGAATTGACCTCTGTGAAGACAACAATTGGCTTTTGGCCAGAGGAAACCAAAGCTTCTTCTATGCACTTGAGAAGCTCTTGACATGACTTGTGATGAATCAAGATACTTGCATGGATGCCTTGAGGTGTACTTTGAACCATGAAATCATGTTTTGCTTGAGTATTCCACTATAGGCTTCCTTATCAAGAAGCCCTAACTAGGAGCCATGACCAATCTTCAATCTTTTGAAATTTCAGTTGCCCATTGAATAGGTGGCCTTGTTGAGACACTTTGAGGTGTGTGAGGATCTTGTGGCTTAAGGGAGCCACTATTTTGAGAACATCTCCTTACTCATTGCCTTTGGAAAAACAACTTATTCCCTTGATTGAAAGGGATTGATGCCTTGATCCTTAAGCCTTAGACCCA